>BTHU01000002.1:5656407-6256407 GCA_036184795.1 Tokudaia tokunoshimensis
CAGGGCTTAGATTCCAAAACGTCCTTCACATGAGCAGAGTGGTCAGGTCTTTGTGGCAGGAAAGCCTAAGGGATCAGGGCAAGGCCTTGACATCAGCCTCTTCACAGCGACCTGCTCTCTGCTGGTCCTTGGGGGGCACTGCTCCCAGGCAGCCAGCAGGTTCACTCTGTGTCTGTGGTCTCTGGTTCCTCCTCACCTGCTTCTGCCCACACATGCTGGCCCCTGCTCAGCTCTTTGAACTCATTTGCTCTGCAGGTCAGAGTGTCAAATACTTTGCTAGTTGGGATCTGGTTTTTGGAGGTGTGACTCTAGGAAGACCAGTTGACCAGAGCAAGATTTGGCTGACCCTATATTCTGAAAGACCTTGATGTTTGTGTCGACTAGCCAAGCTCCACCAGAGATCTTGATTGGGTCCTGAGTTCTGCAAGCGTATCCTCTCATAGTGTGCACCGGAACACTACCTTAGGCAAGGGTAGGTAACATCTGTAGCACTTACGTGGCTCCTGCTGTGTGAGAGCACATAGCTGTGTGTATACACGCCCATAATGTGGAGCTGTGTAGACACAGAGTGCTTGCAGCTATTTGTGGAAGATGGGAACGCAGGTGCATTTTCAAAGATACCTGTACACAGGCTTGAAGTTCATGACGGGTGGGTCTGGTATGGGCTCAGAACTGAAGATCACACGCACGGAAGGATGGGGCAATGCTTCTTGCTCCGATCCCTAACTCGTTATTAAGTGCCTAGCTCTTTGCAGACGCTCCCTGCTCCTCCCCCGCTCCAGGCTGCCGCGGCGCAGGCGCCAAGCCGTGCCGAGCTCGGAGCGGAGGGCGGGCAGCCGCGCTCCGGGCCGGGGGTCCCGAGGGAGCAGGTGAGCGACCCGCACCGCGCGGCCCCCACGGCCCTAGGCGAACACGCCGCCCAGCCGCGCTGCGCCAGCGCCCCCGCCTTCCCTGCTGGCAGTCCTGCCTCGCCTCTGCTGGCATCCCCCTCCTCCCTCTGCCTGGCATCCCTTCTCTTCCCTGCCTGGCATCTCTCCTTCTGCTCCCTGGCATCCCTCCTCCCCTTGCCTGGCGTTCCTCCTCCTCCTGCTGGCATTCCTTTTCCTCTTTCTGCCTGGCATTCCTCTTCCTGCTGCCTGGCATCCTTCCTCCCTCTACCTGGCATCCCTCCTCCCTCTACCTGGCATCCTTGATCATCCCACTGCCTGGCATCCTTGATCCTTCCTCTGCCTGGCATCTTTCCCTTTACCTGTCATCCCTCCTCCCTTCACCTGTCATCCCTCCTCCCTTTGACTGGCATCCCTTCCTCTGCCCACCTGGCATTTCCCTGCTTTCCCTAGCTTGGCATCTTCCCTTTACCTGGCCAGTTCCCTCCTCCCTATCTGTCATCCTCCTCCCTTGCTGACATCTTCCCTCTCCCCCACCCCGCCCGTGCTTCTCACCCTCCTGATTCTCTCCATTCCCCCTGCCTGGCATCCTCCCTGACCTTCTAGCCAACTCCCATCCAGGTCAACACCTCATCCCTACTTGGAACTCTCTCTTCCCACCCCTACTTGGTACCTTCCTACACTCTCTCCACCTGCATCCCCTCCCCCATCCTTGTCTGGCACCCTGCTGCCTGGCACCTTCCCTTCCCTGTCTGGCACCACCCTCCTCCTCACTGCCTGGCACCTCCCTCTTGCCTAGCACTTTGCCCATCTGCTCCTCCTGGCAACCTTCTCCCACTTGCCCTATCTGGCATCCTCTCACTCCTTCCCTACCTGGCACCTTCCTCCCTGCCCACTGCCTGGCACCCACTTGCTACCCTCCTTCCTGGACAGCCCTCTCCCATTCAAGTTATCCCTCTGTCCTCCTCCCCGACTGCACACTCCCACCCCCAGACTCGGACTGCAGTCTTTTCCCTACTTTATATGGCTACCTAGTCACCCTTGTCTCCCCTATCACACGCCCCACATCCCACCTCAGCATCCTCAGCTGGGTCCCGCTCCATCTTCCACCCGTATGCTCTGCATGTTCCTGGAGCACTCTCAGACCTGCCCCGCCCCACTATGGTACTGTATTCTCTTGCCCCAAGTCTGAGGCCTCTCTGCTCTTCCCAGGAGGGAATGGCCACTGGATGGGGAGGGGAGAAGTGAACCCAGAAGGCAGTAAATACAGGAGAGCCTGGAGCAGGTTGTTGACCGGGGCTGCCTTTATGCTAGGAATAGTCCTGGCCAGGTCTCTTCTAGCTTCAAAGTCCTATTCGCACCCCTATGACCTGCCTTCCTCTGTTGGGGACAGGTCTGTGCCTGGGGTCGCAGTCCCTGGCAGAAGTTCTCTGTCCTGGGCCATGTCCATGTGCATCAGGCACGTGCTGTGCCCACTGGGGGTTCCCCTGACTTCAGGTCTTATTGCGCTAGCCCCTTCTGTACAATCTCCCATATTCTTCCTCAGACCTCCCCTGGGCCTTTAAAGGAGGCCTGGAATGTAGCTCCCCACAGGCCCTTGAGAACCTGCCCTGGGGCTCAGGCCACTCCTCCCACAGTCCTCTCCTTTCAGATCCTCCTCAGCATGGCCCTTGGTGCTACCAGAGTGGCAGGCGCCGGGCCCGGGCACCAAGTGGGCACTGGATGACTCCTCGCTGGCAGGACCCTGCCATCTATGACTCCAGGTGTTCAGCACCCACCCACCGTGGTTCAGGTAGGTGCTTTCTTCCCTGCCAGCCCAGGAGCGGGAGCTTCGACGTAGCCTGGCAGCTCTAGGCTGTGGGCATGCTTTGCTCCCCACCCCCAGCTGTCTGCCCACCGGTCCAAAGTGTCCACACAGTGTCTCTGCATCTCCTCCAGCATGGGGGTCCTCTCCTGAACCTGATGACATCTACCATTTAGCACCTTCCTCCACATCTGTGCTACCTTTCTAAGTGTCCCTGCATCGCCTTAGGTCCTGCTTCACAAAGCTACTCTGATCTAGAACAAGTTAATCTGAAACCAAGTTCATATGAAAAGGGTTTATGGATTTGATTTCCTCTGAATCCTCACTATCCACAGACCCTTGGATGCATGTCATCTCTCCATTCACACGTGCCTCCCAGGAACCCCAATGCTTCCTCTCACCCAGTGATCCCCATTACCTGGAAGGAATCTGCTGGTCCTTGACATCTTTGGCTCAGCAAAACCAAGCGCCTCAGAGGCCTCAGACAGGGGTTGTTCATGATGGACAGAGTGGGGGCAGCTGTCCTCTGCCGCCAAGCTTGGATGTACTCTCCCCAGGAAAAGAGGAGGGTGGCTTTGGGGAATCTCACACCAGTTTCCCTTTGTCTAGGGGGATGTACCTGAGCTTAGGAATGGAAGGCTGCTTTTCACGAAGGTGGATATGGGAAAGGGCTAAAAGAAGTACGGTAGGTGGCGTGGAGTGATAAGGAGAGGGCATCAGGAAACCCTGAACGGATGCAACCTCAAGGCAGTCTTCGAAGACAGGGCTTCAGAAGGCCTGATACTGTGGGGTACAAGTAGGCAGTGAGGCCTCTCTGGGCCTCTACTTTGTCAGAGTAGGGCAAGAAGCCACCCCAGGCCTGACCCTAATACTCTACCCCCCCCCACCCCCCACACAACTGGGCTTTGCCAGCTGAGTCGGCCAAGCTTGGCTCCGAGTGTCTGAGCCACGTGGTGACTGAACAAGTCACCTGGTTCCCATAACCTTGAAACAAGCATGGCGTGGTCATGCCCACATCGACACTGGGAGTCTTGGGAAAGTTAGGACTCCCACTTCCTTTCCCACAGCAGCACCTCAGGTGTCACAGAGAAGCTTCCCAAAGCAAACAGGCAAACAGGTACACGCAGCAGGCTTGTCCTGGAGCAGACTCGGGCTCAACTTCCTAAGGTTCTAGTTAGAGGAGGCTGAAAGTGGGGGATGGTGCAGTCTTTAGCGGGTGCACAGACACTGACCCTCCTGTGATAAGCTTCATCAAGCACAGCTCGTTTAGGGGTGTACTGAGTTAGGCTCCTGAGGCTCTCCGTAGCCACAGGTGGGTACCTGGAGGACATTATCTCACTGTAAGGCTGGCCAGTGGGGGCAAGAAAGAAAACCTGAGAGGACTGGGGTTTGGGGCGGTGATAACTGGTCCCAGTGTGGCCCTGGGTCACTGGATGACTCCTGGGAGGAGCCGGGAACCCCACCCATCACACTTGCCTTCACTATCTGCCCAAGATGGGGTGGCAAAGTCTAGGACTTGTTTGGTATTTGACTTGAGAATCACGTGAACATGAAATCAACCCTCGTGCTTTTGCTGGCCAGGGCATGTGTACAGCAGGCATTCGGATGCTCACAGGCCCCTCCTGGCTTGATGGTGGACTGTTCAGTGTGGCTGGGTGTGCAGCCGCTGCAGGCTACTGGACCCAAGGACTCAGTGTGCCATTGGGAGTGTTAGTGAGCTTCCAATGACAAAAGCAAGGAGTTGAAGGTGTCACTGGGAAGTGACTTTGCTTCTGGGAGGTGGGTGAGCGAATGACCCTGGGCTTTGGTGGGATTCTAAGCCTCTGGGATAAACACAGGGACCAACCTGAGGCCCCTGCTTGCCTGCTGCTGGTGGATGCTTAGCCAAAAGACATCTTCTAAGACTGTGGCTCTTGTCCCCAGTATCCTTTGATGGTGAGGGGTGTGAGAAACCTGGGAAACTAACAAGAGACTTGGTGGGAGAGCTGCTATTCCCTTAAGTCATGCAACCATTTGGGCCTAACACACACTCTGCTCCCTTCTTTCCCAGCTGTGAAACCAGTTTCCTTGTGACCTAAACTTACTTCTAGGCAATTCGAGAATGTGCCTCCCAAGCATGGTTCTGCACATGCCTTTACTGGAATTTACAAACTTGGACTGACTCCCATTTGAACCGTTTCTCCAGACTAAAGAACGTTCTGGGGCCTGGAGGGAGGAACAGCGTGCTCCCGGGGAGGGTAGAGGAGCAGAGAGAAGGTGCCCCAGGCAGACTTACTTTCTACGGTGTTCCAAAAAGGACTTGGTGGCCTTGCAAAGTCAATGATGCAGGGAAAATGGGGACTGAGGGTCGATGGGGAAGGGAAATGTGTTGTAGCCCAGGATAAGGCTAGTGTGAACATAAACTCTGTGGTTCTGTGACTCCTGCGTCCAGACTTCCCCTTTCTTAAGCTAAAACCCAGCTACTTGATGAAACTCCTGTTATTCCAGCCTGTCTCTTGTGAATTATATAAAGAACACAGTGTGGTAGAGCTGGGCAAAGTCTTCAACAATGTCCCAGCAGTTTCCCTCGCCCGGGACATGAGTTGTGCCATGCTGTCTGGCTATACAGATCTTTATACAGCGTGCTTAACCTGAAGATAAAATTTAGAGTCCCTCAGAGCTGGAGAAATGGCTCAGAGGTTCTGAAGGGCACTTGCTGATTTTTGCTGAAGACCCTAGTTTGGTTCTGTGATTCCAGCTCCAAGTGATCTTCTGCCTTCTTCTGATCCCCACCTGCACCAGGCATGCATGTGGTTCTCGTACATATCTGCAGGCAGGCAAAGCAAAGCAAACAAACAAACCAAAAAACTAAACCAAAACAAAAACGCTTGAACACATTAAAATCAAATTTATTATTTTTAAAATTTAGAGAAACTAGTAAAGGGCTTACTTTTTTCAAGAAATAATCGTTATATTGATATTTGTGACTGTGTGTCTGATACACGCAGGAGTCTGCTTCCTGCAGCTCCACAATCGGACTCATTCCATGCTCAAGTATGGCTATGGAGTGGAGAGCTTCCCGACCTCTGGCGCTGGCCTGGACCTCGGGTGGCAGAGCATAGACCTTCCCTGCTCCCACCCTGCTCCCACCCTCCCCCAGCTCTCCTACACATCCGCTCTCCTTCGAGGAAGAACTCATTCTGCCTTCGGAGAGGCTCCCCTGAGGCCTGGACAGACTCGTGGTGGATGGGGAATGCTGCCTCCTGAGCTGGGCATGGTGATGCAACCTGTAATCCCACCCTCAGGATGCTGAGGCAGAAGGATTGGCTTAAATCCAAGGCTAACATGGACTACTTAGTAAGTTAAAGATGCACACTCACACAGGGATGTCAGTTCTCCAGATGCCTTGTTTGCAAAATCGAACACAAAGCCTTTCTTCTGCCAGGACTCGATGTGTGCGAGTGCAGGGCACTGCACAAAGCTAGGCGGGGGCGATGCTGTGACCTCGTGGTTAGAATAACTCTTCAGCCCTGCCCTCCACAGGTGTCATCTGTAAATCACAGCCCCTGTTCAAAGTGTCCACATTTCGTCATTGGTCAGCTTGGTGTCCAGCCTTCGCTGTACTCTGAACTCCTGTAAGGCTTGATCTTAGTTTATTCCATCTCTATAGACAACACCTCCCAGTCTGTTGGATCTGCATATCGGAGGGGTCTTTCTTGCCTTTCATAAAGTTTCACTTTGTCTTGTTTGTGGTCTATGAATCTTACACCACAGACAAGTGCTCTGCCTCTGCCACATCCCAGCTCCCAAACAGTTTCCTTCTAACCTATCCCAGGGCATCACTGTGGTTTTTTGATCATCTCTTGCCTGTTTTCCTCTCTTTACAACTGCCCTATTAGGTCTCTTAATTCAGAAGAAAGTGCTTAGACACCGTCTTTGAACCAGGGTTTCAAGTAGCCTAGGCTGGCCTTTTGATGTGTATCTCAGAGGGGCCTTGAACTTCTGGACTGCCAAGAACTAGTCATGTTTTAGGTAGTTCTTGGGTTTGAACCCAAAACTTTGGGCATGTTTGAAAGTGGCCCCTTCAGTGGGCAGTGGCGGAGCTTTTGAGACACCCCAGCACCTGCCTGCCTCTGGGGCCCAGGAGCAGGGCACCCAGGCACCACAGCAAGTAGAGCTCAGCAGGTGGGTGGACAACAGCCGCCAGTGTTACTGCACTTCCTTGATTGTTTTAAAAATGTTTCCTGGTTGACTGAGCCTCGGACCCCTTTGGTGTCAACACGGTTAGAATTGCCATCACTTTTAAGACGATCACAGTGAGGCTCAGAAATCTAAGTAATTTTCCCAGTGGCTAGGGCGAGGGTTCCAACTGGGGTGTCTCTGAAACATCCGGCCTGTAGAGTCATGCTGTGCCCAAACCCTGCTGGTCCTCAAGAGGACAACAGCCACCCTTTGTGGCTTTCCTTCCAGCCTTTCCTCTTTTACACCCAGAATTAAGACTCAAGGTCAAAAGTTATTTACAGTCTCACACAAAGCCCTTGCTGCTGTGTTATAACCATGGCTGGGCCCCTAGGGGCATGTGGGTGGCAACCTCTAAAATGGGAATGGGAGGCATTATGGAGAGCTGAGAATGTGCCCCTCGAGAAGGAGTAGCCTCTCTGGAGAGGCAGCCTTTCCGCAGCTCCCTCTGGTTACTCGTTGACTTCAGTCACCAGGTTACTAAACTTCTAAGAGATTCTAGAAATCTAACCTTCCCCATGAAATTGCCCACATTTTAGGGGTGGCAATAAATTAAAGTTTTATTTAAGACACAGTGTGAGGGCTGGAGAGATGGCTCAGCAGGTAAGCCGTGTGATGCTCCATTGCGAGCGCCATAGTTTAGACCCCAGTCCTCATGTAACGAGCCAGCTATCCCGTGAATGCCGGCAACCCCAACCCCAGCTCTGAGGGTGGATCACTGGGCCTTGCTAGCTCCCAGCCTCACCAAGAAAAATGAGTCCCTTGCTTCAAAGGAAGAGTAGAGGAGGATGCTGACTGCTTTCCTCTGGTCTCTGTGTACACACCTGCACACATATGCCCATACATTCACACAGACACGCACAGACGCACATGCATGTATACATACACACTCATATACAAAAAAATAAATATATTTTAAAAAGAAATTGTTTGGCCAGAGCAACACGGAACCCTGCTTGGCCCTGCCCCCTGTCCTCTCCCTCCCTCAGCACAGACCCCGAATCAGCCGTCTCAGGGGTTAAGCCCCATACAGTGGTGTGCGTTTATTTGGAGGTGATTGAATGAAGCATGTCTCAGTATAGTGAAGCCATGATACACAGGAGGGCTAGGTGAATGCGATGGTGTGCTGGTGGCTGTGTCATTTCTGTCCTTCAGCAGGGAAGTGTGGCAGTGAGCCTGCTCTGTGCCCTCTGCTGAGTGCAGTGGCCTCAGTAGTCCCACCAGAGCTGAGACAGGACTCAAACAGGATACTGTCTGGATGTTACTATTATCAAATGTTTGCTAAGAATAAAGATGAGCTGGGCAGGGTGGCACACACCTATAATTCTATGGTGGTACATAGATCTCTGTTAGTGCAGAGCTAACTTGTGTTTATAGTATAGGGCTAGTATAGTACGTAGCTGGGGCTGTACAGGGAAATCCTGTCAATAAGGAAAAGAAAGAAAGAAAAAGAGAAAGAGTTCAAGGTTAGCAAAATAAGACTCTATGAGATTCCATATATTAAAGAAATACATGTGTGAGAACTCATGCCGCTGGGCAGAGACACATCTGTGCAGAGGTTTCTCCAACTTACATCCCTTTCAATACCGAGTGGAAGGATTTAGATGAGCAATGACTTGAACGAAGGCTGGTGGCCATACTCCCCAGACGTCTGCATGCCACACAACTGGAGACAGTAGCTGTGTCTGTACTGGAATCCAGAGGCTCCCAGCCAGTTGAGTAATGAGCTAATTCTCCTAAGATACATATTGGCAGCAATAACCAAAGTACCCATTTCCGAGTCCAAGGGACTGCTTTGCAGTGGAGCGGGGGGGGGGGGGGGGTGGGTTACACACAGTGCAAGGAGAAAGGGTGTAAGGTTTCAAGGCATGTGAGGATAGTGAATGTATGAGTTCCATTTGTGAAAAGCTGCTCTTGGGAAGGGGGGCCTGTGGCCCGAAGGCCATGTTCCTATGTCATCTCATTGCTCCTGTGCTGACCACACTGACCCAGGCAAGGAGGTAGCATACCCATTTTCAAGGAGAAGAAAAGAGCCGTGTGACCTGGCACTTTTGTGGAATGCTCAGATTCAGTCCGTGTGCTGAGGGGCTGACATGGGATGCACTACTGGAACGCACATGTCTGAGGTGTCACATCCAAAGCCTTCTAGAGAACAGACACCATGCTCAGGTCCCAGGTCAGGGTCACAAATAGACTGGCAGTGTGTCTCAGGAGCCTGCCACTGGAGTGCCAAAGGACAACTTGAGTGAGCTATATAGTACCACAGCAGCTGGGCCGGCACCAGCTTGTCAAGTCTCCCTGTGTTTCCTCACACCCCTCTGTGCATGTTGCCCTGTGCTGTTTGCCCTTTCTATAGCGCACTAGTCGCAGTGAACCATGGCCTCCCTGTGACCCCATGGCTACTCCATAGAGTCTTTCTAAGTTCACATTCTGAGATGTCCAGAATTAGGGGTTCACCATTCAAGCCACACCGGAGAGGGAACTATGATAGCTGCCTTCAGGGATGGGATGTGCCTTTGGTCAGAAAGAAGATCTTGAGGTACCTTGGGGAGGTGATGGGGCCTCAGGCATCTAGGGACCAAGGCCTTGAAGGGCAGGTGGACACACTGCTATTACTGAGATGCTGGGGGATGAGACCCTTGCTCCAGGCCTCCTCATGTGGGGACATGCAGAACCTTATGTGGCACTAGTCACTCCATTCAGTGCTATTCCATCAGTCCCCAGCTCAGCTACTGCAGCCAGCCCGTCAGCATCTTGTCACGGGTGCTGAGGGGGTTGGCTCATTGAGGGTCGCTCAGGGGACAACTGCTTCTTTGTGTCCTAGGAACTCCCACCATTTCCAGCCCAGGCCGTAGGCTTCCTGCAGACTGGATTGCAGACCCCCTCACCCTCATACGCCTTAGGCTTTTGACTGATGCTACTGCACTCTACCTCATGGCCAGAACCATTCTGGGGCACTGCCTCAAGGCAGGAGCTGATATCAGCCCCTCTCTGTGCTTGTCTTCAGGAGTGTGACTTCCAGCCCACGGAGCTGATCATATGCAGGTGCAAAAGCCCAGAGGCGACAGGGACTCAATGAGTTTGAGAGCTGGTCAAGGGATTTGGATTCTGTTAGTGTAGTGGAAGCCACACTGTGTCCCTAGTCACACCATTTAAAGTATTGATCTTGCCATGGTGTAAGACACAAGTTGGAGAGAGGTGGGGGTGAGGACCTGGGTCCAGGGAGGAGACGGTCATGCCACAACCAAGGGTGGCAGAGCCCGTGATACAGATGGGCTTAGAGTATCAGAATAGACAGAACCCCAACCTTATCCTGTATTGGGTGTGACGGTTGGGGAGAAGAGGACATTAGTAACAACAGAAAGACATGGGCAATGCTGGACCCCGGCGCTCGCCTGAGATTGCTGGCCAGCTCACAGCCTGGTAATGGCACTAGAGGAGAGGAGCAACTGGACCTTCCCGCAGGTAGAACTCTGGAAGTAGATACAGGACTTCATGACTGTGGCATCTTGGTGAGATGCTACAGAGGCAACTGGCCACAAGGGTGGGTGGGACCTGAGCAGATGCAGGGTGCAGGCCTGTGCGAATACCGGCTATACAGCCTCCTGTCTCTAGCTCTTACTCAGGTTAGGAATTGCAGGTTTAACCTCAGCCTTGATCGCAAGCATTAGACCCTGCCCTTGGCTATTTTATTTTATGAAACAGGGTCTCATGTACCCCAGGCATAGAACCTGTTGTGTAGGTAAGGGTAGCTAGGTACATCTGATTCTCTTGCCTCTACCCCCTGAGTTTGTTTGCTTGTTAACTGAATATTTGGGGACATTTTCATCCCCCTTCTCCCACTGCTGTTTGCCCGTAGCCTACGGCTACAATACAGACTGGTGACAGTGGAGGCCTATAACTCAGTCCCTTGCAGGAACAAAGGCCCAGATTCAGCTGTCAGCACTGCTTAGGACAGGCTTGATGGCACACACCTATAATCCCAGCACTCAGGAGGTGGATAAGGAAAATCTGAAGTACAAGATTACTTGCAGCCACATGGAGGTTTCTCCGCCTGCCTGGGTTCCCTGAAATAAAGGAAAACAAACTAGAGGCAGGCTCCATCCTGAGTCAGCAGAAGCCTTGGCACAGCTGCAGTTCTTATTGGTTGGTCCTGACCAGGCTCTCTGGACACCTGCCATCAGGTTCCATCCACCATTAGTATAAGACCCTCAGCAAGATAAAGCCTGAGCCCCAAGGTGCCTCTCCCAAAAGAAGGGTACCAGTCTCTGTGCCCCAGAAGCATGGCACTCTACTTACTGCCCACGCTTACTTCACCCAAATGGGACTTTTCCCTCCTCTAGTTCAAGGCTCTGCACAGATGACCCACGATGGCTTCTGCACCTCACCTGTCTGGGTATGGCATCCCTGTACCTCTACAGAGCTGCCCAGGCTCCTGGCACTAAGCCCTCCACCCATCTTGTCCACTCAAGGACTGTAGGGTCCCCAAGAAAATGGGGGTGCTCTTCTCACATGTGGACGCTTGCTCATAGTGTTCAGAACAGGGGGAACTGGGTCCACAGGCCCAGCTTCCTTCTAGACGCCTCTGCTGTCAGCCCCAACTCAGGTCTTGGACAGTTGGTCTCATGGCTTTGTCTGAGGTTCATGCCCAGGACATACACTTCTGTGTGGCTCCTGAGAGTTTTTTTCCTTCTCCTTCTTAAGTTGCAAGCCACTGGTTTCCCGTGTTGTGACCTATCTGCATCCGTAGCATTGTAGCACTAGCCTGTTCTCCACTGGAATGTGTCCAATGATTTGGGAAGAGTCCAAACTCCCCAGGGATCCCAGAGCCTAGCGTAATTAGTCTTTCTGAGTAATTGCCTGGCTATTTTCTAGGAGCCCTATCCAATCTCTCACATGCTCCCTCCAGGGCATTTGTGCAGCTTTCCCATCACCTCCCCAACAGCTGAAGGGCCCTGAGGGCCCTGCCACTGTGCCCTAGCAGAGGCCAGCCAGCAGCAGGATCAGCTGGGCCTGCACTATGAGGTGGAGGCAGCCCAGGTGCCCAGTAGCACTGGGGAACTAAGAAAGCAGCTATGCATCCGGTACAGCATTGGCCCACACTGTAACCTCATAGCCTCTGTGAGCCTAGACTTGGCTTCCTGGACTGCAGACAAGGAAAATAAGGCTTAGAGGTGTCAAAGAACTTGGTGCTGAGGCAGATGTGACCCCAGGATATGACTGCAGAGCTCAGGTTCTCACCCCCAGGCAGCCCCTCCTCTCAGGAGCAGGGGACAGTAGCTGGTTGGGATTTGTCTCCAGTATAACACCAGACCAGAAGTCTAGTAGAAGATACTGGAGACCAAGGACGCTTCAAGTGTTCAGCAGTATACAGAGTAGCCATCAGTCACTCTGAGGAGACATAGAGGAGAACAGGACGAGGCAGGGAAGCGAAGCCAAGTTGTCAAAGCTCTGACCCAAGACAGTTGATTAACACGTCAGAGTGTCCAAGGCAAAGACCAGTTCTAGGAGCAAGTCCTGTTTCTGCCTGCTACCAGTATAAGAAGATGCAGAACCCAGTGTTGACCCTGAGATCCTTGGTCCTGGACACACCACACAGTCCCTGTTACTTTCAACACTATGTGCTTGTACCATGTTGCACAAGAAATCTAGGAAAGCATGAAGATAGCTTATTTGATAAAGTGCTGACCATGCAGGTATGAGGACCTCAGATTGATCCCTAAGTCAGGTAAAGAGCCGGGACAGCATAGCACACACTGCAGCCCCAGTGCTGGAGAGGCAGAGATATAGGCCCATGTCTAGGGCACGCTGGCCAGCTTAGGTTGAGCAGCAAGCTCCAGGTGATTAATAAACACAAAATTCAAGATATATAGCTCCTGAAGAATGACACCTGAGGTTGACATCTGACCTCCATATGCAGGTATGCATGTGAATATATATGAACACTTGCATATACATATATACCCATGCACATAAACATGTAATATGCCATGCACACACACAGGGAGGGGGAGACCGGGAGGGAGGAAGAGAGAGATTCATAGTGTGTTCTGTATAACCAGCATCTTGCCATGCACATCACTTCCTGAGGGCTAGGGTAGGGCCTCTGAGTTTGCCAAGCTTATAATAGAGAACCAAGAAATAGATTACCAAGAAATGCTGGGAAGGCAGGATGAGGTGGTATGCCCTTCTGATGCAGCCTAAGATGAGGGACAGGGCATGACTATTCGTGTACATGCTTCCTCATGTTACACAGATGCATACACGTGTCTAGCTGTAATCCAGGAAGAGCCAGAGAGCAAGGAGCTTGTTACAAATTTAACCAAAATTTTTTAAAATATTTTTTCTTTTCTTTTTTTTTAAAGATTTATTATTATATGTGAGTACACTGTCACTGTCTTCAGACACACCAGAAGAGGGCATCAGATCCCATGAGCCACCATGTGGTTGCTGGGAACTGAACTCAGAACCTTTGGAAGAGCAGTCAGTGCTCTTAACCACTGAGCCACCTCTCCAGCCCTTTAACCAAGATGTTTTACACAGGAGCTAAGGAGACCCCCATAAGTGCATTGGCATTTCTTTATCTTAGCCAACTTGGTGGTAACTCTTTGAAGATTTATATTCCCAATGTTTGAAACAATGTGCTTGAGTTTGGGGTGAGGTGTTTAAGAGATAATCAAAGGTAAATCAGCTTAAATGTACAGGGTTCCCAGAGTCTTGATTTCCTCTGTGTGTGTGTGTGTGTGTGTGTGTGTGTGTGTGTGTGTGTGTGGTTTGTGTGTCTACGTATTTGCTGTGCATGATGTTTGTGGGTGTGGTCTGGCATGTGAGTAACTGACCCCACTGTTTATGTATGTGTGGAGGGAGAGACTGGCATTAGGTGTCTATCTCTGTTGGACTCCCCTTTATTTTTGAGGCAGAGTCTCTATGAACCTAAGGCTCACTGATCGCCTGGACTAGCTGGCCAGCTCGAAGGATCGCTCCACCTCTGCTTCTCACATGCTGGGGTTCTGGAGGTCCTTCACTGGGCCCTGATTTGTATGCATGTTCTGGGGATCTGACCCCAGGTCTTTATTCTTGCCTGGGAAGCACTTTACCCCTGAAGCCATCTCCCATCTCCCCGGCTCTGTGATGTCCTCCATTAACAAAGCAGGTGTGTGGAGAGGGGCTAATGCCCCTCTCTCTGCAACTCTGGACAAGTGTGCCTTCCACAGGAGATTCTGGGGAGGCAGATGGAGATGAAGGGGAAACCCAAGGACCTCCATATCAGGAGATCTGGCATGCAGCCCTGGTAACAGCACGTTGACTTTGGCAAGTCACATGACTTCTGAGAATACCATTCTCTTTATCTTTAGATTAGAAATCCTCTCCCCGAAGGCGCCTGAGGTATCTGTGAGGAGTAGGCAGGTCCATGTGTGTGAAAGTGTTTGGTCAACAGTAAAGAAGTCCCGTACTAATGAAGCTGTGTTGTTATCACCAAGATAACACTGGTTCCGATAGCAGCCTCACCCAGCACAGAAGTGTACTGCAGATCCAAACTGTCTGGCGAAGATATCCTCATCTACGACTTTGATTGATTGCAGCCTCTGTGAAGACCAAGATACTTGAGAGTTATCAGCAAAGAGAACTGATAAAAGGCTTACCTTTTGGGAGGCTGTACCCTAAATGGGTAGGGGGTAGAAGTAGGGGTGGGGAGAGAGTTAACACAGGAGGGAGGTTATATAGACTAGGGGAGGTCTAAAGTACTGTTGGGGAAACTGAGCAGAGTAAAATCAAGGAACATGGAGGGAAGAGAGATGATACAGATTTCTTTTAATTAATTAATGTATCTACTTATGGCGGGCAGAGGTGTATGTGGGGCACAGTGCACAAGTCCGAGGATAGCTCATCCCAGCCAGTCTTTGTTTGCCCTCCAGCCTGTGTGCTCTGAGGACTGAACTTACAGCTTGGAGGCCCGCATTCAGACCCCTTGAATTATCTCTCTAGTGAGGTGCCTCAGGTTTGTTTTATTTTAGATGAGACAGGGCCTCCCTCCCAGCTGTAGCTGACCTAGAACTAGTTGTGTAGATCAAGCTGGCCAGAAACTTGTATAAGTCAGCCTATGTCACCTCTGCCTCTGCCTCTGCCTCCCCAGTGCTGAGGCCCAAGCCTTGCACTTTCCTGTTCAGCCTACGGTTTTCAATAAGGAGACAGACTGGGTCTGGGTGGGAACAGATCTTCAGGGGGTGAAAGCCCTGCATGCAGTGGCTCCCCAAGTAGAATGAGGAGTAAGCTGAAGTGAGGCTGAAGAGAGCCCTAAGAGGCCAAGAGAAGCCCAAGGGAAGAATCCAGAGGCCAGAGCAAAGGCAGAGCCTGGGGGCGGCTCAAGCACCCACAAAAAAACGTCCCCCAGCCACTCCACCCTTTTTTTTTCCCAGAGCTGAGGACCGAACCCAGGGCCTTGCGCTTGCTAGGCAAGTGCTCTACCACTGAGCTAAATCCCCAACCCCTACTCCACCCTTTTTGTTTGTTTGTTTTGTTTGTTTTTGTTTTCGAGACAGGGTTTTATAGCCCTGCCTATTCCAGAACTCACTCTGTAGACCAGACTGGACTCAAACTCACAGAGATGAGCCTGCTCCTGCCTCCACGGTGCTGGGATTACATGTGTGTGCCATCACCCAGCCAGTTTGGTTTCTAAGTCAACAGTGTTTTGTTTTTGTTTTTGTGGTTTTTCGAGACAGGGTTTCTCTGTGTAGCCCTGGCTGTCCTGGAACTCACTTTGTAGACCAGGCTGGCCTCGAACTCAGAAATCCTCCTGCCTCTGCCTCCCAAGTGCTGGGATTAAAGGCGTGCGCCACCACCGCCCGGCTGTCAACAGTGTTTTTACTGATGGGTGACAGCCTCTTATTCCTGAAAATCATAACAAGTAGTCGTCTGAACAAGTGGAGACACTGCGGCTGCAGGAAAGCCGGAGTCTCCCCGTTTTGCATCCTTCCCATGTGTATACACAAGCACAAAAGCAGCTTGCAGTGTTGAGTGCCGGCCTCGGGGACCCTCCGAATGTGTCTGGAGCAGGCTAGGAAGCTGACCTGACTCAGAGGATAGGAGTAGAAAGGGGAGATGGTTGGATTCTAGATCCAGAGCCAGGGGAATACTTCTTTAGATTGGATGTGGGTATCAGAGAAAGGTAAGGTTTTAGGATGGCTCCTAAAACGGGGACCTGGGCCACTGGAAGACTGAAAGAGCAGAGAATGAGCTAGAACCATGGGATTAAGTTTGAGCAGTCTGTGAAAGATCTGAATGGAAATGCTGAACCAACCATCAGAGGAGTCTGAAGGCTGGGAGAAAGGTCTGGGTTCTGGGAAACCTTCAGAGGCCAACACAGAGCACCAGTGAGAACAGACCTAAAGGAGGCTGGGGTACCCGTAGGCAAGAACTGATGGAGGACCACAGGAGCTGAACCCTTTCGAGGTGCTTCAATATGGAGAGGGAATACGAGGAGCAGGACAGATGAGGAAGGGCATCCGAGAGGCAGGACAGCAGAGAAGGACGCAGTTTCCTTGGTCAGACACTGTAGTCTGCTAAGCAAGACAAGGCCTGGGGATCAATAGTGGTATCAGACAATGTGGAGACCAGTGGCGTCCCTGATGGGACACTCTCAGTGGGGTGTTTATCCACTGGAATTTGAGTTCAAGACGAAGGGAAGATAGCAAATGCAGATATACTCTAGAGAAGTCTTACTGCAATTGGGAGAAGTGGGGTGAGCAGAGTCCTTTGCAGACGGGGAGACAATTCCGTGTGCATGCTGGCAAGGAGGGTTCAGTTGAGATGGATCACTGATGGGAGAAGGAGGAGGAAAGATAGTCAAGAGGTAGATCAAGAAAGGTCAAAGGTCAATAAATACAGAATAAAGCTACCTGGGCGTGGCGTGTTTAACATACATGAGGCCCTGGTTCTCATCAGTCTGCACCTTTCCTGCATTCCCAGGGTTCATTGGAGGGAGAGTGGGACACCAGACAGCGTTCTGTCCAGAGATGAGGATAGCTATTTCTCCCAGGGAGGACACAGGCATATCTAGGGACACAGTGTTAGACATAGGGACAAACACTCAAGACTCCACCAATATCTGCAGACATAGCAGTCGGGAATTCTGGGACACGGTGTGGTAGAGTTACCTTAGAGTATCAGGCATATGAGGCTGGCAGAGGGAGGCCTCAGAGGCTACCGTGAAGGTGAAGGGCTGCCCCACCGAAGGGGCTCAGAGAGCCTCTGTTGGCTCCAAGCTCTCCAAGAGGAGAAGGAAAGCATGCAGCTTTGTGTATCCAGGCCCAGTCTTATTCCCTCTGGTTGAATCTTCTCATAGGTAAGCCCTAGACCCTAGTCAAGCCTATAAGGTGCTGATGGAGGAGGGTGAGGTGGGTGACTGTGTGTGACACATCCTTCCCCCCAGGGTACTGCCTAACTTCAACTATAGGCAGAGCCACACTGGGCTACAGTAGGCTAGCACCCTTCAAGACCCCACAGAAACATGGCCCCACACACCTGCCGTTTCCTCAGAGAAATGTGCACCTAGCCTCAGTGGCCCCCTTTTATTTATTTGTTTATTTTTCCAGTGCCTTAAGCTATTTGGAGTGACTGGCTCCCAGAGACCACCTAATTAATGGAGGCCTTGAGGGGGATGGAAGAGAACTGGCTGTGAGTCCAAAACCTGCCTTCCTTCCCTCTAGGCCAGCAGGATGCTCAGAGCCCCAGAGGCCAGGCCGCCAGCTCTGTGCTCCTCCTGCGACCAGCAGCCTCAGCTCCCGATGTTTGCAGTTCATTGTGTGTGCGGTGTGTGTGGGGGTGGGAGGGGTGTCAGGGAGCATCCCACTAGACTGAGCAAACCCACGCAGGCAGAGACAGGAGGACTGCACTCAGCTGACCTTTATCATGTACCTGCCCACGGCGCAGGACCCTGGGGACCCCACGGTAAGGACTTCCCCTTATGGCAGGGGGCCCATGGCATGATGTGTGTATTGAGGGTACAAATGAGGTGTGGCAGGGGGCAGAGAGTGACTCTGAGGAAAAGAAGGGGGAGGCTGGTGTCCCTGCAGACTTCACAGAGGAGCGGTTCAGGCCTCTCTGGGAACAGCACCCACTCACTGGCTGTGAGGATATGTCTCCATGTCTCTCTGCCCCTTCCCTCCCAACCCTTCCTCATCTGCCTCAGTTCTTTTCTGTCTGTGGAATCCTTGGATCTCTGAGCAGGCCCTGGAATCCCTGGGTCAAGGCTCTCTCTCCTTTTACTCCTGAGGAAGCAGGAGCAGGGAGATAACAGCAAGGCTTCCAAGGTCACACAACTATTTTGGTGTCCTATTTTTCTTTGTTTTGTTTTTTTTTTAATTTGATATTAGCCGTGTGTGTGTGTGTGTGTGTGTGTGTGTGTGTGTGTGTGTGTGTGTGTGTGTGTGTGTGTGTGTGTACATGCATGCAAAACTAACACAGAAAGGCCAAGTCACACAGGGGGACAGCCCCCTTTATAGTAGCAGGAGGTGTGCTGGGCACAGATGCATTCTGACACGAATAGGGAGGTGCACAGGCACGGGAACCAATGTGAAGGATCCCCCAGGACTGTAGTTGAGTCTCTCAGGTGATAGGAGTGGTGGCTGTTGGGGTCTCAGTGGCCTCTCCTCCCACTTCTAGGAACTGGGTCTGCTCCTAAGTTCTAGTCAGAGTCCCCAAGGGACTTGGAGCTTACTCATCAGACTCTGGGACCCCTGACATGTCCTAGGATTTAGCGACCAAAGGAGAAAGGTGTGGGCTTAGGTTAGGGACAGGCCATGTCACAAATATCAGGAGACCTGGCAGTTAGAGTTCCAAAGGGTCTCTCTTCACACTCCCCACCCCATCCCCCACCCCCGATAAAATTAGGGTAATTGTATTTCTCTGAGGAAGTTTTACTGCTGGGGTGAGGGAAAGCTGACCAGAGAAAGGGGTCTCTCTGGCAAGATGTCCTTTCTCCCTTTTCTCTCCTTTGTTCCTCTCGCTCTCCCTCCCTTCCTCTTCCCAGCTAGCTTCCTTTCTCTCCTTCCAGCCCTTCATTCTCCCTTCCCCACCCCCTCAACTCCCCCCCTGCCTTGTCCCCAATCGGGACCTCCAGAGAGGGCGGGAGCACCAGGCTGGGCTCCGGCTGGGTCTGGGTGGCCATCTTCCCGCAGAGAAGGAGTTAAGTCCCTTCCCTGCATCCCTCCTCCCTTCTCCGCCTCCCCTGGCCGCCGTGGAGTCCTGCCGCTGGGCCCTGGGCTGACCTTCACCGGGAGGGAGGCCGCAGCGCGCATGCTCGGCCTGGGGAGCCGTGCGGGCGGAGGGAGGGCGGTGCGGGCCGGCGGCCGGAGCCCCCAGTGCACCGGCTGCGGCGGCGAGCTCCGCACGGTGGGGGGCGAGGCGGCCCGTCCGTCCCGCAGGCCGCGGCGCAGCGCTCCCTGCGCGGGGAGCGGCGCTTTGCCATTTGGTGCTGGTCGTGCTTCTGCGAGGGAAGGAGAGATGGGGGGACGACAGGGGGGACTCCAGCTCCGGGACGCAGCGCGGCCGCCCTCCCCTTACCCCAGACACGCTCTCAGCCTACCCGGGTGTGGCCTGCGCCCTGGTCGGGTTGGAAGAAGTCCGCTGGCACTGTGGGACGACGTGTTACTGCCCAGCACCCTGGTGGCACCGAGGTGGTGGGGTTCCTGTCCTTTGTGAGAAGGCCTCCCTGGCCACGAGTCCCCCACCAGACCTGTTAGAAGAGCATGCTAATGTGTCTGTTCACTTGTGAACGGCATCTCATTGTATGGGATGTGGAGAGGCCAGGGTGTGCCTGTATGTACAAATCCATGTGGCTCCTTGTCCCTGTGGTAGTTTGTCATATGTGTGCCCCGAGGTCACACGATACCCCTAGAGGGGCCAGCTCATAAAGGGCCTATCTATGGGTCTGACTGATGCTCCCCATTCCCCCAGTACTGGCATCCACTAAGCCCTTGGTAAAACCACCTCCCACAACCTTCTTCATCACCAAGACCTCACAGACCTGGTACCTCTCCTTCAGACTTTCCACACCTCCAAAGCCACCCCCTTTCTTCTCCCCAGAGGTAGCTCTAAAAGTTGAGGACACCTAGCTTTTCCTAAAGCCTAGCCGTGTCCACCCCACTCCCAGAACCAACAAGGACTGAGATTTCCAGTCCCTGCTAGGAGCAGAGGTGGGGTAGCTGCGGTGACTCACATCTTCAGGTTCATTGGCCTGTTAAGCTTTGCCAGCGTTCGTAGTTTTGGTGAAGTAGATAAAGTCCATGTACCCAGCCAGGCTGGGGGAAACACGGGCCCAATGCCATTTCTGCCTTCAGGAGTCACAACCTCCTTGGGATGCCAACCACAAACCACCTGAAGCAAAGGGCACATGAGGCATTCCGTCCAGCCCAGTTTATGGACAAGATGAATGATATGGAACATTTGGATAAGACCAAGATATGTTCCCATAAGTGAAGCCAGGGAACCCCAGGGTCTGACCTGGGCCTTAAAGGATGGGACAGGCAGAGAGGGCAAGTGGAGGCGTTGCAAAATGGCTGAAGAGCCTTAGACTAGGCCACAAGTGGGGTGGGGGAGCGTTTGAGGTGAACTGCTGGTCCCAAGCAGGTTATCATTCCAGCCACCACCTTTATAGCCTGTTGCTGCTGGGGTCCGCCTACCCTGGACTACTGTCTCCAATAGCATCTTAACAAGATGTTCTCTCTAGTCGTTCACGGTGACAGTGGCCACCTGAAAGGACAATGACAGCTAGGCATACTAACAGGACCTGCAGGAAACTAAGATACGGCCCAAATAGACCGGGAGAGCCTTCCTTCTGCTTCTTATCCTGACCCATGAAGGTTAAGGTCCCTGGGGGAAACAGGTCTTGAGGGCTCAGATTGTAGTGTGTTCCCACAAGTTCCCTCAGGCATTGTCCCTCCCTCAGCGGCAGCCCCAGCTAGCCCGTAAACGTGACCCGTGGTTGTCCCTGAGCTCTCGGACTCCTCCTTCCGAAGGTGGGGGCAGGCGTGGCTTGTGGCATGGGCGGGGCTTGGGCTTAACCTAGGGATTTCAGGATCTGCCCCCTCCTTTCTGTTCTTCCTCCCCTCCGGGGTTGTCCTGTTCTCTCCACTCTGTCCCATTTGGGGTTTCCTAGTCTTCCTACCCTACACACCTGTTTTCTCTTCGGTTCTGGGGCGGACTTCACCAGTCTCTCTGGGTCTCCACGCCAAAGCCATCAAGTCTCGTTTGCATCACCCTTTCCTCCTACCCACCCTGGACCCACGGCATTCCTCACAATGTACTTTCCCTGTTCTCATGAGCCCAATCCATGTCCCCCTTTCGGAAATACTTCCCCTATTGCCCTCACTCTCTCTCACAGAGACAAACAAAGACTCACAAGCCCAGAAATAGACTCCCACAGAGCTGAAAGACACAGGCCGTGTCCTGCCCCGCACGCACGCGCGCAGGCTCGGCGGCTCTTGTGGAGGGAAGCACACAGACGGGGCGTTTGTCAGTGCACGCACATAAACATCCACACCCACAGCCTGTGCGCCGCGCCACAAAAGGGTGCAGACACACGGTGTGCGAGACAAGGGCACACACATTTGCGGGCGCCCGGGAGCCCGCCTAGCCCGGCACACCCACCGCGGCTGGCCCTGGGACAGGAGCAAGGCCTGCTCGGACTCGGGCTCCCCCCCAGATTCCTTCCAGCAAATGTTTCCGTACTTGGCCTGCCTGGTCCCTGGGGAAAGGGCCTCAGAAATGAGGCAGGAGCCACTTGGGGGAAAAAGTTGGGACTGCCTGTTCCCTGCCTGGCCATGTCGGCGAATTCCCTAACAGAGAAACTATTTGTGGCGAGGGCAGAGTGGCTGGCGAGCCCCTTGTCACCTCCTGTGGCGTTCCCTCCCCGTGCTGCCACCGATGGGCCCCGGGCGGCCTGGGCTCAGCTGCCCATCGCGCAGCCTCCGGGCAGATCCGCTCTGCTCGCCGCTTCTGTGCGCCGCTTGGACCACGCGGAGTGCACGGGAGGGCCGCTCTGTCCCCGGCGCGTCGCAGGCAGACCCCGGGCCGCCGGACTATTTCTGTCTTATCAGTGCAGGAATGCGGCAGCCGCGGCGGCGGCGGCGGCGGGCGGGCGGCGGCGGCGTGGGCCGTGGGCCGTCAGGGCAGCCCTGAAGGGGCCCCCTCCCCACTCCGCTCGAGTAGAAGTGTGAGAGAGCCCAGCAGGACTCAGAGGGGAGAGTTGGAGGAAAAAAAAGGCAGAAAAGGGAAAGAAAGAGGAAGAGAGAGAGAGAGTGAGAGGAGCCGCTGAGCCCACCCCGATGGCCGCGGACGAAGTTGCCGGAGGGGCGCGCAAAGCCACGAAAAGCAAACTTTTTGAGTTTCTGGTCCATGGGGTGGTGAGTGGGGGAAAGTTAGCGGGGGAGGGTGAGCGAGCTGGCTCGGGCTGAATGGAGGGATAATCGGGAGGGGCCGCCGGCGCGCTCCCGCTCTCCCACCCCTTTGGTTGGGGGGCGCACGGTCACGGCCCAACCCTGGGACCTTGCTGGCGCCCTGGCATCCGAACACGTCGTCAAGCGGTCGGCTGGGGATGGGCGCGCGGCGGCCGGGAAGAGAGGCGTCGGCTTGGGTTCTTCTCAGGGGCAAAGGGTGGGATGTGGGCACCGTGCCTCCCCCAAGAGGGGGGGTCCCCTCTGTAACTGATAAGTCTCACATTCTTTTACTGGTGGGCTCAGGTGTTACCCCTGCCCTGGGGGTGGGGGTGGGGTGGTGACTCGAACACACAGCTAGGGCTGGGCTGCCTGTTGTCCCTGTTCATCCTTTGGGACAGGGTCACTCGGACTAGGTCTGAGGAACTAGGAGCAGGTGACCTAAGAGCAAAAGCTGAGCAACCTCTGCATCCTAGCAGGAGGGCCTTGAGGACTTGGCCTTGCTGTCAGAGCTGAGAGAGGTCTACTTGAGAGACCCCAAGTTAAGCAGTCAGAGGATCTCCTTGGCAGGTTCAGCTACCAGAAGTTGATGACCTTAACACCTCAAAGGTGTGAAGGAGGGGTGGAGTTGGGGACATGAGGCCTAGAGACCAAAGGGATAACACTATCACTATACCACTATACCGTTCTAACACACACACACACACACACACACACACACACACACACTCACGAAGACATGTGAGGAGTCTGAGGGTACTCCAGGAACCTAATGAGGTGGACACCTGAATCAGTTAGTGGAGAGCCTGCCTGTGAGGAGCTCCAAGCCTGGGCATATGGAGGGAAGAATCAGTGAGATTTACTATGGCCAAATTTGGTTGTGACCCCAGGAAGCACCTTTTCAGTGAGAGAGGCAAGGGCCCCCAAAATCTGACCTCTGTGAGGCTGGTACTGATGGCAGGCCCCTGGGATCCTCTAGAAGCCTTCTTCTCAGGGCCTTTCATTAGACCAGACAGTATCAGTGGCCTTGATGATTAGGAGAGTGGCTGATAGGAAGGGCTTCTCTGTGGCTGCCTGATCTCTAGCCTTAGAGATCTCTGTGGGTTAGTGGAGTTACCAATCCTAACCTAGCTGCTTGAGAGTAGTTGCCTTACAGAGTACCATCCAGTGACGAGGCTCTGCATATGGAATTGCATATGGCCAACTTGGTGGCTCAGTGCTTGGATGATTAGAGTCCCCTCTATAGTAATGGAGAACAGCTAGGCCTAAGCTTCCACTCTGGTGGCATTGGTGCCATGAGTGACAGAGTCAGGTGGAATGGGGGAGGCAAATTCAGGGACAGGCCAGTAGAAGAGATGGGCAGAGACAGCTGCTGGCTATGGGTGGAGACCTCAGGAGTAAGCAATGTAAGAGGAGAAAGGAAGCCTGGGGGTTAGGGTTAGGGCTTCTTAGTCCTGGGGGCAAGATGAGAAGGACGGGTGTGTGCACGTGTGTGCGCATGGTCTTCTATAGCCCAGGCTAGCCTCAAATTCACTCTATATCAGAGGGTGGTCCCGATTTTCTGCCTCCATCTCAAAACTGATATTACATGTGTGTGCTTGCGTGTAGTTTATTTGATGCTGGGGATGGAACCCAGGGCACCACATGCATCGCACAAGCCCCCATACCAAGCTACATCCCTAGCCTGAGACGGGGGTATTTAAATAATGGGGTTTTCATCCCTCTCTCCTTAATGCCCTTCCTGGTTTTCTGAACTCGTCCCTAACCCTCAACCCCTTCCTGGGCTTGGACAAGTGGAATCTGAAACACTCCACTTGGCATCTGTTTTAATTAGACTGCCCAGAGGTGGTGGCCAGGGAAAATCAACCTGCATCATTTCCCTCCAATTTCTACCCTTACTGGGACCGGGCGGGGAATGGGCTGTCTCTGATGTGGGCAGATAGGAGGGGAAATGGATGCTGCTACAGATGCGACTTCCTTCATCATCCCTACACTCACTTCTAGACCAGTTCCCCACTTGCCACTCAGAAAAACCTGGCAGGGTCTGATGACACCAGACCCTCAGGTGCCCTTGCCCAGCCTCTTGTATCACCTTGGGAGAGATGAAATTAAAGAGGCAGGTTAAGTCAATGGGTGTGGAGACCTGGAGTTATGTTTGAGATTGAGGTACCAAACCCGGGGCTCTGAAAGGGAAATGGAGACTCAGGTACAAAACACATCAGCCCCAGAAGTGGGGTGCGGAAATCGGGGAATGGGAAATGAGGGCAGGAGATCAGCCCTTCACCGCAGCAAAGCAGCGGGGAGCAGGGCGGGTCAGGTGCTGCCTTTGCCGGGAAGAGCAGGGTGACCTTGGCGAGGTCGCTTTTTTCTTTGAGCCCCAGTTGCCCCATCTGTCAAGTGGGGATGAAAAGACCTGCTCTGACTGGCTTGCAGAGAAGCTTACGGATATGAACATCCTTTGAAAGGTTGAAAGGCGCCATTAATATTCATTTTGGGGGTACCTTCCACGGCTCTGAGACTCGGCTATGCTCTGGGCAATTGCCTGGCTTCAGTTAGCTTCATGCAAGGAGACGCCGAGCCCCCTCCTCCAGAGCCGCGCAGATTCCCGCGCCCCCCGCCCCTCCCACCAATCACTCCCACTCATCGCTCAGCGCAGGGTTACCAGCCTAGGGTCTTGGAGAGGGGCGGGAGAGCAGGCACGCTGGCCTGGGGGTCGGCACGGAATCTGACCTACCGGCGCCGGTTTCTGCTTCCCCTCCCGCCCCACCCCCCAGCGCCCCGGGATGCCGTCTGGAGCCCGAATGCCCCACCAGGGGGCGCCCATGGGCCCCCCGGGCTCCCCGTACATGGGCAGCCCCGCGGTACGACCCGGCCTGGCCCCCGCGGGCATGGAGCCCGCCCGCAAGCGAGCAGCGCCCCCGCCCGGGCAGAGCCAGGCACAGGGCCAGGGCCAGCCCGTGCCCACCGCCCCAGCGCGGAGCCGCAGGTGAGTGCCCCCCACACCCCCCCCCCGCGTGAAAGGGCGTGCAGGGGCGGGCAGGCAGAAGCCTCAGGGACCAGGTGGGTGAGTGGTGGGGATGGGAAGCTAAGGAAGGAGAGTAGCAGCGACCAAGTCATTCTAGCTTGGCTATTCTCTGGGGAGGACTTAGGGGGCACTGGTCTGGTTCTTTTGTGTGCCCACAGTGAAGACAGGCTGTGATAGTCGGCTGCCAGTGTCCCTTCTCTGCATGCACCCTTCATTCTTCTGCGTGTCACATGCTAAATCCTTTCTCCCATCCTTTTCCCCAAGTTCTGGGAGATGCTTCAGTCTTTGGGGAGAGGCAGGGATGGCAATAGACCAAGGATTTAGTTTTCGCTGTGTGTTTTCAAAAATGTAGTCCTCTGGTACGTCCAGACCAGTCCTGAGTCCTGGACTGCGTCAGAGCCCCTGTAGATTTCTGCAGTCCTTATCCTTGGCAGTGGGCATGAGGAGGTGTTATAACCCCTCTGAGGGAGCAGTTCTGCCCCCAAGCCACCGGGCCAGCTTATTTCCTTGTTTGAGAAGTTGATGGCATTCCCATGGTCGCTGCTGACTCTTGGCAAGAGTAATGCACCTATGGGCATCGGATTTAGCCAAACACACATGCTTCCTTTTGCACAACAGATGGGTTCTTTTACAAGGTGTAATATCAATTCTACTTCATTATTAAATAGTTTTTACACATCAAGGAAAATCATAAGCATCTCATAATAAATTCTTTTACAAAGTGAATCATTATCTTGTATAACAAGTAACTCTTTGATTTTTTATGTGTAAGTTAAGATTTTTGTGTGGACAACTTATTTGAAATAAATCAATCCTTTCATGAGAGGCTTATCTAGAAAAAAATTGGGTTTTTTCTCTAATGAGTTGCTTGCCTGGGCATAGAATTTCTGGATAGAGAGGGGGCAGTGAGTGAGAATGCCACATGGGGGCAGTGTAGAGCTATCTTCTAGGCAGTGTGTTCTCTCTCTTGGCCAGCCAAGGGTTTTCTGCGTTGCTTTTGAAACTGAGAAACATCCAATACCAGGTGCTATCTACCCTAGGTTCAGCCACATTGGTTCCAGTGCTCAGTCACACTCACATAGAGCACTCCTGGACACTTCCAGGGTCCTTGTGACTGTGGTGTGTCCCTTGGTTGGCAGATGGTCCAAGACCACAAGCATCTCCTGCCCTTAAAAAGTCCTTTCCAAGTCCAGAGCCACAGGCGTGCCAAGTTCTACCATTCCACACCATGGTTCAGGAGCTCCAGGAGCCAGGTGGAAGAGTCAGCTTTCCATTCCTTGGAGCTCAGGCTCTCTTGGGCACACACCTCCTGCTTGGGAGGAGAGGCTCCTCAGAAGCTATGTACTCTCTCCTCTGTCTCCCGCCTCTGGTTTGCAAACACTTCTGCAGTCCCCATCTTTTGGCAGCATCTTCTCTTTCGCTAGTCCCTCCTAAGTCTGAATTTCTCTGACTCTGAGGATGCGGTGAGGTATAAGGTGGGGGCAGGGGGTACCAGACCAGAGAAAGGACCTGCTTTCCAAAGGGCGTACCAGCTCCACATTGCTACTGTAGCCCTCAGACAGGCAGACAAGCAGGCTGTGGGAACCCCAGCCAGCGGGCGGAGATGTCGGGATAATTTAGCAGGTGGCCTCGTTACTCCCAGATCTGTCGCCATGGTAACCTGGTTTTTTCTTTTAAAAATGTACAGTGCCAAGAGGAGGAAGATGGCTGACAAAATCCTCCCTCAAAGGGTGAGTGCCTTTCACAGCAGCCCCCAGCCAGCCCCCACCCCTTTGCTCCTCCATCATCCCCTCCTCCCTTAGGAGCAACGCTTTGGGCCCAGCTCACAGCCACTTTCACTTTTTGTTTTAAAAGCTCATTAGGAAGTGAAGCTCCCTTTGCGAGAGGGTGGGGCTGGACTGAGGGAGGAGGGGCAGAACATAGGGCCTGAGGTTAAGGGGGAGGGATGCCAGTGGTCCAAAGGCATAAAGGACAAAGAAGGTACCGGAACAATCCTGCTGGGTGGAGGGAACAGACAGTAGCAGGAGAGCCTGGACATGCGAAAGGGACAGCAGGTGTGGAGCTCCTGAGGCAACCTACACTACCTCCCAACTATCTGGGGTACCCAGAATCCCTTAGCGTTTTTCAGGGACCCAGGGTATCTGTATGAGTAGAGGGCGATAGGATGAGGCTCGGCACTTGCAGCTGCTGGGCTGCCAGTCGCTGCTTCCTGGTGATGAGATGCATGAATTTTCCTGGAGGGAGAAGCAATTTTTATCCACACACAATGAGACTATATAATAGAGAGTCCTGGGGACAAGTCCTATCTTCACTCTTGGGATTCCACAGCCTGAAATCAATTGGACAGCTCCCTATGTGTCCTTTGTGTCCTGTGGTCACACAACAGACAAACGTTCTGCATTGCAAGATGGTCTGAGCCCTGCTTCCACTTTGTTCCTCCGCCAGATTCGGGAGCTGGTCCCCGAGTCCCAGGCTTACATGGACCTCCTAGCATTTGAGAGGAAATTGGATCAAACCATCATGCGGAAGCGGGTGGACATCCAGGAGGCCCTGAAGAGGCCCATGAAGGTGCCTTAGTGTGGGAATAGGAGTAGGACTCTAAGTGCCCTGTCCAGTAGGAGGCAGCAGGGTGCCCTGGGTCGGTGCACACAGCCCTCGTCCTGTATGACACTTTATTTCTACAGCAAAAGAGAAAGCTGCGCCTTTATATCTCCAATACGTTTAATCCTGCGAAACCCGATGCTGAAGATTCCGACGGCAGCATTGCCTCCTGGGAGCTACGGGTAGAGGGGAAGCTCTTGGATGATGTACGTCCTGGCCCAGGTCTCTCCAGGTGTCCTGGGGTGGGTATGGGCTGAGTCAAGGACGGAGCTAAATGTCTGCACTGGGAATTGGGAGTCAGCCCGGGCTGGGGCAGGTGGGCTTGGGGACAGTCTGCGCACAGAGGGCTGCCTCTGAGCATACTACTTGCCTGCTGCCAACTTGGCCCATTCTGTGTCCATGGTCCCTGTTCTGCCCCCACAGTCCCTGTCACTTTCCCACAGCCCAGTAAGCAGAAGAGGAAGTTTTCTTCCTTCTTCAAGAGTTTGGTCATTGAGTTGGACAAAGACCTTTATGGCCCAGACAACCACCTTGTTGAGGTAAGACAGATTGCCTCTGCCCTTGGATCACAACCTTCCCGTCAGCCCTGAAGCAGCTGCAGATTTGGATTGAGGACCATCCTACGGCCCTAGGTTCTACCAATCCAGATGGGTCTGTGGGTAACCTAGCTCTTCCCCCTGGACAGTGGCATCGGACACCCACAACCCAGGAGACAGATGGGTTCCAAGTGAAGAGACCAGGGGACCTGAGTGTGCGCTGCACGCTGCTCCTGATGCTGGACTATCAGGTTGGCTTGGCGCCGTGCCTGCATGCCGCCCACAGACCCCAGTCTTTCCACTCACCTTCTCTGGGAGCATACTGCCAAGGACCCTAACCTCCACGCCCGAGCCCTCCTACTTCTCTCTTCAATCTCATTTTCCTGGTAACCTTTTCCTAGCCTCCCCAGTTCAAACTGGACCCCCGCTTAGCCCGGCTGCTGGGGTTGCACACACAGAGTCGCTCGGCCATTGTCCAGGCACTGTGGCAGTATGTGAAGACCAACAGGCTACAGGACTCCCATGACAAGGAATACATCAACGGAGACAAGTATTTCCAGCAGGTAACGGATGTCCTTAGCCCCAGGATCTGGGGAGCAGGGACAGTGTCCTGGCAGAAGCCCCTCCCAAAGGTAGCTATCTCCTCTTGCTGAGTTCCTGAATACCAAGTGTCCAGGGCCACGGCCCTGGTGCCAAGAGCAGGTCTAATCCAGGCTATTTAGCTGCTCCCCAAGGGAAGCAAATCTGAGACCCTACTAGGGGTGGGGTGGGGAGGGCATCCTGTGATGTAATCTTCTTGGTCCTTGGAGTTGGGATCTCTGAGGTGCGGCCAGTCTCGGGTCTAGACTTGGGATAACTTACTTTGCTATTCTTTCTGCCTCTTGTCTGTCTTTGAAATGAGGAGCAGTGGAAGCTGTGCCGTTGCATGTGTCTGGAAGCTAGGAAAAATGAAATTGTTGAAAAATGACCTGACAAAAGTCTGCCAAAGTAGAGTATTGCTATTAATGGATTTTAAATAAACACAGTAGATAGATCTGAGGAGAAAAAGTAGTTGGTATTTATTGAGCATCTACCATGTACCACTTCAGACACTTGTTGTACACGGATTCACCTAATTGACAACCCATGAAATAGGGCTGTTAATATCCCCATTCTAGAGATGAAAGCACTAAGACCCAAGGTGCTAAGGAGCTTGCTCACAGAATGTGGCAGGCTTAGGACCCCACACCGGCCTCCCGGTTAGCCACGCCTGTTTCTCTACCTCCAACCTGGCTCATTGCTATCAGATCCAGGATTCTGACTTGCCCCCAGCTTCTTGTGGTCTTTCCGGAATGGAAGGATTGTTATTTGCTCCTGTCTCCCTCTCAACTATCCTGCTTCAGATTTTTGACTGTCCCCGCCTGAAGTTTTCTGAGATTCCCCAGCGCCTCACAGCCCTGCTGCTGCCCCCTGACCCAATTGTGATCAACCATGTCATCAGGTGAGGTGGCCCAGTCTTCCCCACAGACTGGGAGTTTAGCTCCCTGCTTTCTCCACCCTCCTCATGTCCCCACCCCAGCCCTAGCCCTGGGCTTCCGTGGTGTACCATGGACATCAAAGACTGGACTTCTCTGGCAGCGTGGACCCATCAGACCAGAAGAAGACAGCGTGCTATGACATTGATGTGGAGGTGGAGGAACCACTGAAGGGGCAGATGAGCAGCTTCCTCCTGTCCACGGCCAACCAGCAGGAGATCAGTGCCCTGGACAGTAAGGTGCGGCCTGAGCCCAGAGCTGGAGTGGGACATTAAACCAAGAGAGAGGACAAGCACTCAGACCACAGCATGGGCCTAGGACACGAGGCACACACAATCCCTCCCTACTGTGAGAAGCTGACTTCATTCCAAGTTCAGCTCTGCCCACCCCGCTCCCCTCACTGAACTCAGAGGAAGCCAGGGCTCTGGGGAACTCTCCTTCACAAGAGAAGCAAGCCTCCCCGCCCGCCCCCTTCTTCCTCTTGAATTCCTCGCCCACATCACAGGACCAGGTGGAAATCATTGTCTTTCTACCTGTAGATCCATGAGACGATTGAGTCCATAAACCAGCTCAAGATTCAGAGGGACTTCATGCTAAGTTTCTCCAGAGACCCCAAAGGCTACGTCCAAGACCTGCTCCGCTCCCAGAGCCGTGATCTCAAGGTGAAGACAGGGCTCAGGGAGCATGGATATGAAGACAAGCACACAGGGAGGGAAAGGTGGGCATGCAACTCAGGTGCAGGTGTGAAGCCCTTGGAACTCACCACAGGCCCCATGCCCCCTCCCAGGTGATGACAGATGTGGCCGGGAACCCCGAGGAAGAACGCAGGGCTGAGTTCTACCACCAGCCCTGGTCCCAGGAAGCCGTCAGCCGCTACTTCTACTGTAAGGTAATGGAGGCCCTGGAACATGAGCCTTCCCTCTCCTTCAGGCCTGGCAACAGTCTTTGCTACCACCTATGCCCAATGCCTGTCCACCACCCTACATCCCCATGCAGTAGTCTCCTGGCTCCCAGACGCTTCCAGGGAAGGGGTGCCAGGATGGGGTACCCCTGGTCACTCACCAGGATCACTGTAACCCTGCCCCTGCTCACACTTCCTCTAAAGGTCCAGCAGCGCAGGCAGGAGCTGGAGCAGTCGCTGGTCGTGCGCAACACCTAGGAGCCCGTGAACAAGCATCACTGTGGACCAGGCGCTCCACCCAGCATATGGCCTGGGCTCTGGACTCCCTCTCCCGTGCTGTGCTGAGGGTGGGGAGGGCTGGATTAAAGGTCACTCATCAGACAGCAGCCTTGTGGTCATTGTGGACGGGGATGGGAGGGAGGAAGAGAAGGGGAAGGCAGTGGAACTCGGCAGACAAACTCTCCACAACCCTCCCAGAGTTTCTTCATCTTACCCCCTCCCTAGACCTAAAAACAGTTTGGCAGTAGATACTTTTAATAACATTTCTTATTTTAAAAAAAATACAGTGGCAAGCCCTCCATCTGTCCGTCACCTTGCCTTGCCCTTCCTGGGGCTATGGCAGACCCAGGGGTGGAGAAGCTAAGTGCTGTTGGCCTGCTCCTGTTCAAACAGAGCCATAGCTAGCTGGGTACGGGCCCCCAGCCCCTCCAGATTGCTGAGACGACAACGGTGGTACAGTTCCTCACTGAGCCGGGGGCTACAGTCCCGCAGGGAGAACTTCTGCACCAGCCCTGGCTCTACGGCTCGAAAGAGGTGGAGCCCTGAGAACCGGAGGAAAACATCCATCACCTCCAGCCCCTCCAGGGCTTCCTCCTCTTCCTGGCCTGCCAGTTCTCCAGCCAGCCGGGCCCGGGCTGCCAGGTAGTCGGCATTGTAGAAGCAGCCCTCTGCTGATGCCTGCCGGTCAAATCTGCCCCCGACTGGAGCCCCCCGAGAAGGGTCCACACCAGGGGATGGGGGGTCAGGGCCAGCCCCAGGGACACCTGGGGGAGATCTCTGTGGTGACAGAACAGGGTTGAACTCCTGAAAGTGGACTGGAAAGAAGGCTTGCCAGCCCGAGATTGCATTCATACGGCAGCGGTTGAGGACTTCTGACCCTGGTCTTGTCCACACGGTGGTAAGGAAGAAAAGTGTGTCCACAGGGTGTTTCTTGGAGATGACATCCATGAGTCGCACCTGGGAAGGGGCCTCTGCTCGCACAGCAAGCCAGGCCAGCCTTGCCCCAGGGTACCGTCGTTCTAACTCAGCTGCAGCAGCCTTCACTCCGAGAAATGGGTCAGGACCCCCGCGGCCTTCCCGGGGCCCATAGACCAACAACAGGGTGAGCAATGCATGTTCTCGAGGCTCCAGAACACTGGCAGCAAAGGCCTCAAGAAAAGCCAGGGCAGCCGGAGCTTCAGCCACCAGGAGCGGCAGCACCAGCTGCACCCGGGTAGCCTCAGTGACATAGGGCATAGGCAGGATTTCCACTCTGCTCAGTGGCCTCAGCAGGCTCACTCTGCGGGCCAGGGAGCGTCGGTGCCCTCGCTGAGTCACGGCTTCCAGCAGCAAGTCGAGGGTGTACTCCATGCCCCTTGCAGGGTCAAAGCGCCTGTAGCCATTGAGAAGCCGCTGCTTCTGGAAGCGCAGGCGGGGCTGATAGCGTCGATTGAGCTGCTCCAGAGCAGTGTCCACAGCATCCCCTACATCTGCCCTGCTAGCCCCCTGCAGCGGGCATTTGGGAGCCCCATCTGCACAGGCGAAGGTGTGTTGTTCCGTGAAGTAGTCCCAGCCCAGCACCTCGAAGCGAGAGTGTGGAATGAAAGGGGCCGGGAGCCCAACTGGCCAGCTTAGCCCCGCCTCCCCCTCAGGGGTCAGCACTGTCAGGTTCCGGATCTGAGCCTAAGTTGGAGGGAATGCAACCAACATTAGTGCTGGTTTTAAGATCCCTCCCGGCTCCAGATGCCCAGGTGCTGAGGGTCCATCGGCAGAGCCCAGGCTAACCACCAGTGAGTCCTTTGCCCATACCTGTCTTCATCTAAAATACAGAGGACTGGAGAGATGGCTCAGCTGGTAAGAGCACTGGCTGCTCTTCCAGAGGTCCTGAGTTCAATTCCCAGCACCCACATAGTGGCCCACAACCGTCTGTAATGGGATCTGATGTCCTCTTCTAGTGTGTCTGAAGAGAGACATATAATAAATAAATAACTCTTAAGGGAGGTGAGGAATGCCCCACCTTCACAGCTGCTGCCAGGACCTCTGCTTAGCAGAAGGAAGCGGATCTCAAAATACAGTGCTCAACACACTTTCACTCCCATGCTCACAGGTCCAGCATTCTCTTCATGATCCTCTGACCTATTTATCCGACCTGTAACTCCCCTCTGAGGACCCCCAGACTACATATTTCCCCTCCCTTCTATCTTTTGGGCCTTTAGCACAATTCTAGAAGCTTAGGACATTGTGGCTTGTCTTGGGGGAGAGCACTAATGTGGAGTTTAAGCTTCTGGGAGTTTCCCTACAAATTTGACGGTCCGGGGCTTACTCTACAGTGTCCCGGACCACAGGGGCCTTGTCCCTGTGATGTTAGGCTCTCTCTACCCTACCAACGCAGCCCTGAACTCGGCTGGTTCCGCAGGCTCCCTCCAAGCTCCCGCCATGACCCTCAGGCACAGCTCACTGCACAGGCTCACCTGCAGCTGTTCTATTTCACTGTAAGCGCGCTCCAACTCCAGAGCGCTGAAGCGTTTGTGGAGCCGGTACATGAGGGTGCCCTCGGAGACAGGGTGAACGGCGAAGGCACTCAGGAAAGCAGGGCTCCCCTCCTTCTCGGGGTCCCTATTCTTGGCCAGTTCGAAGGAGCGATATTGTTGCCCCTAGAGGGACCAATCAGACAATCAATGCTGCACACATGAGCTGTGATTCCCAAAGCCTCAGGCTCCTTAGCACTCACACTTGTCACCGATACTGCTCTAGAAGGGACCGAGGAGCAGCGGCCCCCTAACCTCCATTCCTACTTCTAATACCCACATTTTGGAAATAAAAAGGCAAATGGGCAACTAAGGGCCTCCTCTTTCCCCAAGAACCCCACTGCTCAATGAGAATACAGCCACAGGACAGACACCCCAGCAGGCTGGTGTGGAAGATGGCTGGCCCTGGGGTGCTCAGCCTTCTATGGTTCAGCAGAGCCACTCTCGAGGGTAGTAGAGGGATCTCTGAGCTTTCCACCTGGTGGGTGGGGTGCGGTGGGCAACTCTACGACATATTCACATTGTCCTTAACTGCGATGTGCACTGGGTGTGGAAAAGGGGGTTGGGGGGGGGCAGCAGACAGGGAGATTAATGAGTTCAGGCATCTCTTCCTGGCTTGTTCAGGGGTCCCTAAAAAACGCACTTTTGATGGCCCCAGGGCTGTAATGTGAGCAAGGGAGAGTGGAAAGGGCAAGTTGGCATCTGGGAAGGACAAAAGGATGGTCTGGAGAATTCAGTTTGGACAGCAATCATTCAGTCACTGCCAACCTTTGGGGAACTGGGACTGCCTTGAAGGGGCTGTCACCTGGTGCTGGGAGACACAGCCGATGCCCAGAGTGTCGATGAGGCAGCGACCAAGCCATTCATCAGGCCGGGCACTGAGAATGTCCCCTCGGCAGCCATCCAGATGCGGCCGCAAGCGCAATAGGAGACTCCGTGACAACAGGTAGCCAAAGCCCCCATGGCAGTACCGGGCCTGCTCTCCTGTACCAATGAATTCCTCTGCATGGCCTAAGTACAGGTCTTGGTTGATGCTAAGGTGACCAGTGAGAGCTGCCAATCTGGGGGCCTGCACGTATGTATCGTCCTGCATGATGAAGAACCAGTCATAGTCTGCCCCAAAGTGTGTGTGAAGGTGGCGCAGGGTCTCTGACATGAGCCAGGCAGGCCGCTCATCTCCATGAGACACCACCTGCATCCCTGCAGGCGCCCGCGCCCCTCGCTGCCCTGTGAAGTAAAGTAACCGAGGGAAGTGGTGAGCTACTGTACGATTAACAGCGACGGCCAGGGTGGACAGTGTGGCTCGAGAAGTCAGGACAGCCACCAGCAGGCGCTCACGAGAGCCCAGCTCTGTCTGTATATACCGAGTCCTATGGAGAGACCAGAAGATAAGGGGTCAGCTCCTGAGTCATTAAGGGAGCATGTTGCAGCCTGCCTACACATACATCCCTAGGAATAAATGAGCTGCATTGGGAAAGGGGAGAGACAACCTTCCTCATCACTAATAACTAGCTACCGCTGGGGTGAGTGCCCACTGAGTGGATGAGGCTGGACTTGGCTAGGTGGAGACAGGCTGTACTTGGGTCTATACAGTAGGTTAGTGCAGGTATAGATCTGTTCAAGAAGTGAACATTAACACCAATAGGTAAGACGCTCTCAGACTTGGGGAGGGATAAAATAGGAGCAAACCAAGATAGGAAATAAGACAGGTGCTTCCAGGAAACTAACACTGAGTAGCAACATAAACACAGCAGCAAACAGCTCTCGAGTGGGGGTCAGTGCCAGAGGACTATGCACAATTACCCTCACCTGAGCACCTTCTTGTAGGGCTTGTTAGGATCCCTGTAGTAGGGGACAATCCTGGGTTTGAAGTCTTCATCACTTTGGTCCAGCCCAGTTTTTGAGTCTGGATTCTGTGGCCCTCCTGGCTTCCCCACAGCCTCTACACAGGGATCTTCTCCCTCACCCTGGATCCAGGAAACCCGCAGGAGGCTCAGGCTGCATCCCAGAGACAGTCCTAGGATGAGGGGGAGCACTGGCCGCAGAAGAGCCAACAGGGGGCTCAGTCGCATGGTGGCAGGCCCTGACACAGGGTGCCCAGGTGCACAGTTTCAAGGATTAGTAGGTTGATGGCCCCAGGTCAGCAGTAGCCCCACGGTTTTAACGAGAGAACCTGGAGCCAATGAGGTCAGCAACAGAGAAAGGAGCAATCCCCACGAAGTCTTCCCAGCTCCCTATGTCTGGTCTTCAGTGGTCATGGTGCTGATACACTCCTCAATAAAATACTAATGTCTATGTGAACGATGCCACTCCCTACTAGGATTGCAGTCTGTAGTCCAGTAAAAAGAAAAAAGAAAGTGCAATACTGCCAAACCTAACCCCAAAAGGTCTACAGCCATTGGAAGCATGGGCCTAATCCAAGTCAGCAGCACCCAATGACGCAGGGCTTAGGGTAAAGTGCATGCACCATTCAAAATCAGTCTGACCAAAAGGGCCTGCCTCAGACACCCTGTTCTATCCTGCAGATATCCTGGCCCACTGTCTCCTCAGGCCCCAGAAGGGACTGCTGACCTACTGCTGCTGCAGGCTAGCGTTAGAGAAGGGGTAAGTGCCTCCTTCCACCATGCTCCTGAGTGTCAAAGAAACCCACAAACTCTAGATATCCCCTCCTTGTCAGATAAGATCACCAGCCATGCATAGTGCCCACCCACCTGCCCACCCAAATGAGGTGAACAGTCACAGTGACTCAGCACTGCTGGCCTCTCAGAGGAGCGCAATGGCTGATGGAGCCATTTTGCTGGCCATCCTACTCGTCGTACAAAGCTATGCTGCCCACATTTCTATGAGCAGCAGGAGACAAATTACAGACACTCTTGCTGTGGCTAGAAGTTATCAAACAAAGCCAAATAAAGCAAAAGCAACCCGGGAGACAGCAGCAGTTAGAGAAACGCAGGGCTCTGGGAAGGCCAGCAGAGGCTCACCACCTTCTAACAGGACACCCGCCTGCGCCAGCCAGTGTCCTATTATTCCCTTGGCGACCACAGCCCCGTGCCAGCCCCCAGAAGAAGGCACAGAGCGAGTCGTAGCCGGCCGTCTGGAGACAGAAAGTAATCGCCTACGTCCTATGACTGCAGAAAAGGCCCGGCGTCCAGCTGGTTTGCTCTGCGAACTCGGGCGGCGGAGAGCAGGACCGAGCGGGTTCTCAGGTCATGCCGGTCAGGGGGACAGGAACACCCAAGTCCCACGGCAGACGGAGCCGCCTCGCGGGTGAGCCCACCCAGTTGCGGGCCGAGGAGCTCCGCTTCGCAGCCGCTGCCACCTCACAACCCAGCCCTCGGCTTCCTCTTCCGCTGTCAGTCACCCGTCTCTATGGTGACCGCATCCGGCCCCTCGCTCCCGCCGCGCGCTCTCTATGGTCGCTGCTGCACCACTGGATTCCAACGCCGCGGAACCTAACGCCGAGCCCAGTGAATCCCGACTGCATCAGAGATGCTCCCCAATTCAACTCAATCCTGTTAACGCTAAAGAAAGATACCCTTCCCTTTTCGGAACACGCTTCAACTAAACCGGCCACGCAACACCAGCGCCTATTTAGCGGCTCAAGAAATGTTTCTCTACTAAATTTTCAATATGTAACTGTATTAGGTAAAGGATGAGGGGCATCTGACCAGGAACAAACAGACCTGGACTAACCTAGAACTCAGTTCTAAGGCTGTGAGAATCGCTTGAGGCAGGCCTTGGACATTAACACACTATGGTGTATCAAGGCAGAAAAGTACGGAATTAAGGATTATGTGAAGGTGATTGCCACCAGACTGATAATCTGAGTTCCGTGTCTGGTGAAAAGAGAGAACTGACTCCATCAAGTTGTCCTCTGATACCACACTATTGCGTTCGTGCGCGCACACACACACAAACACACACACATAGAAAACAAATATTTATTTTTAAAGTATAGAATTAAGTGGGAAGCCAAAGCAGAAATAATTAAATTAGATTGGGAATGTGGACGTGAGATCTCACATTTCAGAAAGGTTTATCCATACATAAAGCAGAGTTTACCAGGTAATGACAAAAGCACAAGAAATGCTAGAACCCAGGTGCAGAACAACCCAAGGTGAGCCAGAAGGAAAAGATGGCGGTAGGATCCCAAGAAAGACAGCTCCACACCTAGAGGGCAGTTTGGAAATGTTCAGGGACAATTTGTTGTCAAATGATGTCAGGGTATGTGTGTGTGATGTCTTATACAACGTAAGAAGATGTCTGAAATGAAAGCTGTCTTGATCCCACATAACTTTAAATGTCCTGATTTTTGTAGACGCAGGAAAAAAAACAATTGCAATATTCTTTTTTTTTTTTTTTTTTTTTTGGTTTTTCGAGACAGGGTTTCTCTGTGTAGCCTTGGCTGTCCTGGAATTCACTTTGTAGACCAGGCTGGCCTCGAACTCAGAAATCCTCCTGCCTCTGCCTCCCAAGTGCTGGGATTAAAGGCATGCGCCACCACCGCCCGTAATATTCTTATCCTTGCACCTGTACTTAAAAAAAGAAGTAATTCTGTGCAGTTTATAATATGTGCTGAATTCTTTAAGACTTATTTTTATTTTATGTGTTTGGGTTTTCCTCCATACATGTATGTGTACTACATGTTTGCAGTAACTGAGGAGAGCAGAGGAGCCATTATATTGGTTAGCACTGGAGTTATAGGTTATATGAGCAGCCAAGCAGGTGCTGGAGAGTGCTGTGTTCTCTGGAGAGCAGCAAATGCTCTTGACCACAGAATCATCTCTCCAGCCCTGTGCTAAATTTTTGTTTTGTTTGGTTTGGTTTGGATTTTGGTTTTCCAGACAGGGTTTCTGTGTAGCCTTGGCTGTCCTGGAACTCGAACTGTAGACCAGGCTGTCCTTGAACTCAGAGATCCTTCTACATCTGCCTCCCAAGTGCTGGTGAGTACCACTACCCCTGCCCTATGCTAAATATGTAAGAAACAACTCATATGGATGGAAGGAAGACTATCAGGCTTGGGATGTACAAAGTTACCATCTTGGCGGGCTTTATCATTTATAGAAGTAAATATATCAGTGTTCAGAATATATTTGTGTTGTCACATTCATGATAATCTCTCTCCCTTCATTTTTGAGCATACTGAAAGATTATCTTGTTACACAAGGTTTCCTTTTACTTCTTTTCTATTATGATCAAGATACTATACTCTTTCAGGGCAGTGGTGGTGTTTAATCTCAGCACTTGGAAGGCAGAGGCAGGCAGATCTCTGTGAGTTCAAGGCCAGCCTGGTCTACAGAGTGAGTTCCAGGACATCCAGAACTACACAGAGAAACTGTATCTTGAAATATCAAAGGAAAAAACAAAAAAGAAAAAAGAAAAATAATTTATATTGCTTTATTTTTTCACAAAGGGTCTGACCATATGACTTTGATCTTACTCTCACAGATCTCTATCTGCTCCTGCCTTTCAGTGCTGGGATCACAACCATGCGCCAACACACCTGGCTATAGCCACAGTTATCGAGCTAAAAGGAACAGGCAAAATAACTTTAATACTTTATTGTATTAGGTATAAATATATTTAATAAATATATGTATTATGTATAAAATATTTAATATTTTATTGTATTAGGTGTGAATAAAATATCAATTCAACATATAAGCAATATGAAAGCTACCGAAATGAGGTTTTACATTTTTCCATATGCAGACTGAAATCCTAGCCATGTTTTACAGTTATGACAAGTATCACTTCTTTTGTTTCCTTGAGACAAGGTTTTGCTATGTGATCTTGAAATCACAGCCATCTTCCTAAGTCTCCCAAGTGCTGGGGTCACTAGTCTGTTAGCAGAACCGGGATGAATAGGTTCCACGGGGCTTGGATCCAGCCAGGAGTGTCAGAAGTGTTACAGCTCAAAGTACAGTGATGAATGCTTCAGGAAAGAGAACTCTTCCACAAGTGTTACAGCTCAGTAAAAACAGCCATTCTCAGACAATCCTCGGTGAAAGAACTTGTGCACTTTATTCCATGTGCATAGGGACTTTATAATTCTGAGTAACTGTATTTCAGGGACCTTGCATCTTCTGTGTTAGAAATGGTTTGTTTTAGTTCATTGTTCCAGTCGGTCTGGCAGTAGGCGCTTTAGGGAGCCGATCACATTGCACCAGGAAATAAAGGAAGCTGAATGCATGTGTTCAACCAGCTTTCTCCTTTCCCTGAAGTTTAAGACCCAAGCCCAGGGAACACTACCACCTTCCCACATCAATAAGCCTATCCAACACAGTCCCTTACAGTATCTCTGTCTCATAGATTACTCTAGTTTCTGTCAAGCTGACAAGAAACATGAGCCATCAGAGCTACTTATAGACACTATGACACTGGACACTATAGTTCTAGATACGTCCTAGTTACTAACTTCTTAGGTAATACTGGCCTAGACATTTCCTTCCTCTGGTCTCAGTTTCCTCATGTATTTTCTATTAGTTTGTGTTTGGTTGGTTGTTTTTTTTTGTTTGGTTGTTTTTTGTTTAGTTTTTAGACAAAGTCTAAAAATTGTGGCTAGCTTTGAATGTTGTTCTAGTTTGGTTTCTGTTGCTGTGATAAAACACCAATGAACAAAAGGAACTTGGGAGAGGAAAGGATTTATTTGGATTATAGGTCAAAGTTTATTATCAGTGGAAGCCAGGGTGGGAACCTGCAGGTAGGAGCTGTTGCAGAGGTCATGGAAGGAGGCTGCTTACCAGCTTGCTCCCCATGGCTTGCTCAGCTTGCTGTCTTATACAACTCAGGATCACCTGTCTAGGGATGGCACCACCCACAGTGGACTGGGCTCTCCCACATTATCACTAATCAAGAAAATGCTCTATATAGACTTGCCTATTGGCCAATTTTCTCACCTGAGGATCCCTCTCCCCAGATGGCCCCAGCTGGTATCAAGTTGACAAAACAAAACAAAACACCAGGACAAATGTGAACCAATAACCGGTTCTTGCAGAACTGTGGCTTTTGTGACTCTTTATTATTACCCTTCATTTCCTTTCCTCTCATCCCCAGTAGTTTTCCATGCACAAGGTCTTAACTCTGGGTGGAAGGACAAAATATCCAAGTAGTTAGCAAGTGTTCTAAGATGCTGACTGTGGTGAAGGAGACTCTGCCTATCAGCTGTTTTCTTACCACAGTTGTGATTGTCCTCGATGGACCTGATGGTAGAGAACCAGAAAATTCCAGCCATAAATGCTTGCTCTGCCTCTAAGCAGAAGTACCTTTTTGCTTGTTTTGTTTTCTAACAGGTACTGAAGCTGAGCTCGGGAATAGGATGGCAACACGGTAACAACACCTACCTCAGAATATGCAGGGAAAATCGAATGTTGTGATACAAACTGCTTAATGAGTTATAACTCTCAAAAAAATAAATACTGGGGTTGGAGAGATGGCTCAGTGGTTAAGAGCACTGATTGCTCTTCCAGAGGTCTTGAGTTCAATTCCCAACAACCACATGGTGGCTCACAACCATCTATAATGGGATCTGATTCCCTCTTCTGGTGTGTCTGAAGACAGCAACAATGTACTCACAATCAATCAATATTATTGTTTTATAATTCCTTACTTGCTCCCTTATCCATTTACATATTGTTGGAGGAATGTAGCCCAACCACTGGAAACTCAGTATGGAAGTTCCTCAAAACTTTGAAAGCAGATCTTAATATACCATTCCTGGGTATATGTTTAAAGGACCTGAAATCACCATATAATAGAGATAGCTGTATACCTAGAGTCGTGGTTTGAATAAAAATGACCCCCCCCAGCTCCATATGGAGTGGTACTATTAGGAGGTGTAGCCTTTTTGGAGTGGGTATGCTCTGTTGGAAGAAGTATGTCACTAGGGACTGAGCTTTGAGGTCTCAGAAGCTCTAATCAGACCTAGTAGAACTCTCAGCTCTCTCTCCAGCACCATATCTGCCTGCATGCTGCCGTGCTTCTCACCATGATGAAAAAATTAAATGTTTTCCTTTATAAGAGTTGCTGTGGTCATGATGTCTCTTCACAGCAATGGAAACCTAAGACAGAAGTTAGTATCAGGGACTGGGGTTTTTGCTTTAATAAGCCTGACCATACTTTTATTTAAAGGAGTGTGGACTAAGGAACTTTGGATTAGAAAAGCAGTTGAATGATTTTAAGTGGTGCTAAATGGGCCATTCCAGTAGAAACATGGAAGACAGTGTTGCTGGGGGTGATTTGAACTGTGTGGGGTCCCACTAAAGAGGTTTCAGAGAAAAGGATGGGCTAGAGACTCTCCTTATGATATTTTGGTAGAATGTGGCTGCTTTCTACCTTTGTCCCAAACAAAGCTGCCTGAAGCTAAAGCGAAGACACTCAGGTTTACTGGAATTATCCACAGTAGCCAATTCATGGAGTTTGCCTAATAATAATTTCCTCAGCAGTGGCAAAATGGACAAAATAAATGGAATATATTCCCACAATGGAGTATTATTCAGCCTTAAAGAAGAATGTGATTATATTGTTTGTAGGAAAATGGGTAGAACTGAAGATCATGTTAAGCAAAATAAGCCAGTCTTAGAAAGACAAATATTTAAGTTTCCCATGTATTAAAATCTAAATTTAAAAAGAGAGGAGGGCTGGAGATGACTCAGTTGTTAAAGGGCTTGTCTAGTAAGCATGCAACCCTGGATTTGATCTCCAGTACATATAAACTTGGGCATAGTAGCTCATGCTCATAATCTCAGGACTCAGGAGGTATAGGAGGATCACAAGTTCAAGGTCACTCTGATCTATATAGTTTAAGGCATAGGCTATATGAGATCCTGAAAACAAAAACAAAAACAAAAACAAAAACAACAAAAAACCCTGGTAACACAGGTTCAAAATGTCAGTTATTTTGTCTACTTCGGAGGCCGAGTTCCAAGGATCATCTCCAATTATGTGTGTATGTGGGTGTGCATGCCCTGGGGTGGAAGCTCACTGGTAGATATAGGTGGAGCAAACACAGAGCCCTCAGTCCATCCTTAGCATGGCACAAAGAATACGAATGGATAAAAAAGTGTGAAGGTTGCAGGGATTAAGATGTAGGACAAGAAAAATGAAGATGAATGGGAACACGTGTTATCACATATGTGGATATGTTACAATAAAACTCACTTTTCTGAGCCGGGCGGTGGTGGCGCACGCCTTTAATCCCAGCACTTGGGAGGCAGAGGCAGGAGGATTTCTGAGTTCGAGGCCAGCCTGGTCTACAAAGTGAGTTCCAGGACAGCCAGGGCTACACAGAGAAACCCTGTCTCAAAAAACCAAAAAAAAAAAAAAAAAAAAAAAAAAAAGACAAAGAAAAAACTCACTCTTCTGTGCAGCCAGTGCAAGCTCCCTATCTGTCTGCCTGCCTATCTATCTATCTATCTATCTATCTATCTATCTATCTACCTACCTACCTATCTATCTACTTATCTACCTATCTCTGTTTGTTTTGAGACAGGATCTCTGGGTATCCCTGGCAGTCTTGGAACTTGCTCTGTAGATCAGGCTGGCCTTGAACTCACAGGGATGCCAAGAGTGTTGGATTAAAGGTGTACGGCAGTCTTGGAACTTGCTCTATAGATCAGGCTGGCCTTGAACTCACAGGGATCCCAAAAGTGCTGGATTAAAGGTGTCCACCACCATTGCCCACCGGGGTATGTTCTTTGTAATAAGTCTTCATCCTTCAGAGCTTCCTCAGGAGTCAAGGATTAACTTCTGAGTACTGAAGCTCCACGTGAGCTTGGTTAGTAATGAGACAGGCAGGAGGAGCTCAGTCACCTCAGACTCCACTTAGCTTGGACCATTCATCTTCTAATGATACCCTTGGCAGCCTAGGACCCCTTCCTGCCTATACTATGTGCAGAGACATTGTTGAAAATCTGGGAACCCCATCTGTATCGGCCTGTAGGTATACCAACTTTAAACAATGACCATAAGTTATATTCCTTAGTGACCCCTTGATAATGTCCCATTTCTATTCAAACATATCTTGGGACACATCCTGAAAACAAGAGAGATGGGATAATCTGATCTGAACTAGTTTTCAGTGCATGTGCAATAAGAGAAACTGTGTCCTTTGACATCTAGAGAGAATGCCCTATTACTATTTTACGCCTATGCCTAATTGGGATTACATACAATTAAATCAGATGCAGAAGTCTCGGGACATGGCTCAGGATTTGACAGCACTTACCACACAAACATGACTTGAGTCCAAAGCCCCAGAGCTCATCTAAAAAGAAATCATATGTCTGTAACCTTAGTGCTATGAAGGGTGGTGTGGAGGCAGGAGGATTGCTGCAGCTTGCTGGCTGCCAACCTAGCTTCAGGTTTGGTGAGATACCTTGTCTGAAGGGAATAAAGCAAAGGGTGACAAAACAGGACACTGACAAAACAGGCTTCCACACACAAATGGGTGCACATACCCGTAGATATATGTGAGCATATACCATACACACAAATAAAAAACTTTAAAGGGTTAGTAAGATAGCTTAGCAGGTAAAAAACAAACTAACAAACAAACAAACAAACAAACAAAAACTCTTGCCAACAAAGCTTGATGACTTGAGTTTGATCCTGGTTGAAGGAGAGAATCAATTCAATCAATTGCTGTTGTCTGACATCAATGTGCATGTGGTATAGAAATAATAATAATAATAATAGTAGTAGTAATAGTAGTAGTAGTAAATAGGTACAATTTTAAAGACCAGATGCATCATGGGAAAGGACACATGTAGTGAGCAAAAGCATGTGTAACTCAAATCTGTCTGTTACAATAGAGAACTACTCATATTACTCTCCGTAGCAAGCAGTCTCTCTTTTCCTTAGACTTCATGAAATGAAGCACCAGGCAACCATCAGGACCCTTGAGTTCACTTGCTCATGTGCCCTGTGGTCAAGACTGACTGCATTTCTGATCTGTGATATACTTGGCCTTTGAATAAAGTTTCTTGTTACTTTGTAATCTGTGTATGTTCATGTCAATTGTGTGAAATACCAACAGTACTCCTCAACTGGTGGAGGTTATTCTAGGAACATGGTCAGTGATATTTAGATGACTTACTCTGAACTCTAAGTTCTAGCAGAGGAACACTGTTTCTATTGTGGGGAGGTGAGGTCAGTGCTTTGTCTTATAGGGACCTTCTTCTGACTTCCCCCAGGCTTCCCAGTCATTGACATCTCTGTGGAATAAATTCCAATGAAGCGCTGAGCAGTGAAGACAGAGTTTACCATAGAGTAAAATGAGAGCATCTTCAAAGGCAGAGGTGGACAATGGATCAAGAAAACGTTTCTCATTGGATAGGAATGGACAATGGTTACCGTGAGTTTTATACTATTTCTTAGTTTCTGGAACAGACAGCTTCCTGAGCAGCAGCATTTTCCTGTCCAGGTGATTGACAGGCCTATTAGGATTTCTTTTTCTTTCTTTTTTTTTTTTTAAGTCGCATGCACCTGTATGTGTACACGAAGCCTCCCTTCACTTTCCTCCCTTTTCTTTCATTTATTTTATGTATGAGTACACTGTAGCTGTCTTCAGACACACCAGAAGAGGGCATCAGATCCCATTACAAATGGTTGTGAGCCACCATGTGGTTGCTGGGAATTGAACTTAGGATCTCTAGAAGAGCAGTCTGTGCTCTTAACCACTGAGGTCTCTTTAGCGCCTGTTTTCTTCTTAAAATTAGTGTGCTGCCAAAGACGCAGGAGTCAGGCTTTGAAGCTGCTTGTGATGTCCATCCTCGATGATCTTCACGCCTAATTTCTATTTTGCTTGGGAACACGGTGATCTTAGAGGAAAAGGGGCTCACTTTCTGAGAGTGCACTCAGGGGTAGTAAGTTTGCTTCCACCAATGTCATCAATAATAAGGCACCAGTGGGCAGGACCCTGGACAGGTAACAAGAGTTGCCTTGTTTTTGAGGCTACGGATCTAGTTTATAATGTACCTAACACGTTTTTGAGGCTACAGATCTAGATTATAATGTACCCAACACGAAGTCTATAGATTTTAGACAGTGAGACTCATGAAATAGGAAATGAAAGAAGTCACAGCTAAGTGTTCAAAGTGCTAAACTCAGCAAAGTGGTCCTTTTACTTTAGATTTTTTTCCACCACACTTGGATGGCTCTGATGGAACCCAGAAACTCTTGACTAAGATACCAAGGCTCAGCACAACGTCTGGCACTTTCAAAAAGTTTGATTAGCGATGGACTAGGCTCTGCAGTTTTGGTTGCATGAAACTGGAATGCCTTTCTCGAACAGAGCTCTGTTGGCGTGGTCTGCAAAGGGTTACCTCACTTTCAGAGCCACCACTACCCAGCAGCACCTTACTCTTCTTTTCCCTCCACCTTCTAACTCTCTCATTGTTTGGACCGGCACACTTACGACGCATGCTGGGAAGCTTAGTCGCACTCCCTGCTGGTTAAACTAGTAGAGCAGCCTGGTAAATTTAGCTGCTAGGGGGTGGGGTATGGTCTGGAAGACCAGCCCACCTCTCCGAGGAGCAATCTGGGATTTGCAGTTTTCAGCTCTTCAAACCAGTTTGGTAGAACGGGACTCTTGGACTCTAATCCTCACCCCACCACCCGAATCCCCGCGCGTTCTGATAACGTCACTATAACTGCGCAACATCAGGGTTTCGTGGTAGTTCTAGAGGAGAGTCCCGCCCTAGGTTCTTACAATTCGAGAACTACATTTTCCAGAAGCCCTCGCAGCAGCGCGCCAAGGGCCGCCCGAGGCCGTGATTGGCTGGGGAGCCGGCCGCACGCGGAGGAGCTCAAGGAGCAGCTCTGTTGCGACAGAGGCCGAGCGGCGAGGCCCCGTGAGTTGAGGGGGAAGGGGGCGCCGGAGGGGAGGAGAGTGCGGACCCGTGAGCAGGAAGCGGGAGGGGAAACGGAAGGGAGCTCAGGGTCGGAATGGAAAGGGCCGAAAGAGAAAAGAACTGGCCCAGGCAGAGACGCCGGCGAGCCGGGTGTGGGGGAGGTTAGGGGCAGCGAGCGCGGAGACCCTTAGGGACCCGCTGGGGAGGACTCGTGGTTCCCGGAGAGAAGCCGCGCCGCAGTCGGTGGGTGGAGGAGAGGGACGGAAGGGAGGTCCGGGACGAACTCCTGCCGAAGAACCGAAAAGGAGGCGTCTGGCAGAGGTGCGCGAGCGCCAAGTTCGGAAACTGGAGACGAGGGGCAGAGCGGTCCCTCGCTGAAGGCCCTGGGGGAAGATCGCATCCCAGTGAAGCTGGCGGTGGGGATTGGCGCGCGAACCCCAAGGGAGGAGATGAGACTGGAAGAGCGGTCGAGAGAGTGAGAAACGCTGACAGAGTTGGCGGGGACAAGAGTTGGGCACCCGAGGCTTGCTAGGAAAATTCCAAGGAGGGATGGGATACCGCTCACACATGCTTACCGGTAAGTTTAGGATTTCGGAGCATCTGTTTGCTTTTCTTCAGACTCCGGAAAGAACAGTAACTACCCCTGTGGCTCATCACCATGCCTTCCGACCTGGCCAAGAAGAAGGCAGCCAAAAAGAAGGAAGCTGCTAAAGCTCGACAGCGGCCCAGAAAGGGACATGAAGAAAATGGAGATGCTGTCACAGAACCTCAGGTGGCGGAGGAGAAAACTGAGGAGGCCAATGGCAGAGAGACCACAGGTGATGGAGGAGGTGGTTTGGGGGAATTTCCTGAGCTGGTTGACTCGGCCAAAATCAGAATATGGATGCAGATGCATATACCTTTAATCACGGAGTTCAGGAGGCTAAGGTAAAAAGATGGAGGGTTTTGAGTCTAGGCTGCCCCCTCTTTAAAAAATAAAACAAAATACCCACAGACACATGTCTTTATATGCCATGAAACTTTTTAGTGGCACCCACACCCATAGAGTTAAAACTTGTTACCGCTCAAGGAAACTGAACTCAAGTGGCAAACACAGATGGGAGCTTTTGATCTACCTTGGTGCCGTAGTAGACAATAAAAGAGAAGGCAATTTCTACTGTTTCCGGTTTTTCTTCCTACCTGTGGTGGGGAGTATGTCAGGGTTTACCATATGGCACTCTCTTTTTGGGGGGAGGCAGATCTTTGGAGACAGGACGGTTTCTCTAAGTAACTCTGGCTGTCCTGGAACTCTGTAGACCAGACTGGCCTTGAAATCATATAGAGATCCACCCGCCCCTGCCTTCTGGCTGCAGGGATTAAAGGTGTGAGCCACCATCCCTGGCTCATATGATACTTAATGTCGGGGATAGTGATTATACTAACAAGTAACAGATCACATATTGTTACATATTTTCATGTAATTTTTCTGATAACATAGTTGCAGTTTTGTTACTTAGGTTTAGGGGCATTTATTGTAGCATTTTTCCATACTAGACAGATAATGTTACCACTCACACTATAAACACAGTTTGCTCTCAGAAAATTTAGAGTTTCCTTTCTCTGTTGCTCTGACAGAACACTCTGACTAAAATTAACTTGAGAGGAAAAAGTTCATTTCTTGTATTTCCAGGCTCACCTTTGAGGGAAGTAAGGCAAGGACTTATGTTTCAAGACAGAGTTTCTCTGTAACCACCCTGGCTGTCCTGGAACTTGCTTTGTAGACTGACCAGGCTGGCCTTGAACTCGATCCTCCTGCTTCTTCCTCCGGAGTGCTGTTATTAAAGGCGTGGGCCATCACACCAGGCATCAGCTAGCTTGCTTACGTAGCTTGAGACTGCACTGCCTACACTGGACCCTCTACATTAATTAACAATTAAGAAAATGCCTTGTAGACATCGTTACTGGCCAGCCTGCTGGATGCAGTTGTTCAGTTGCGGCTCCTCTTCCAGGTTCATGTGGTGTTGACAGCTAAAGTTAACTGTGGCGTGGGCAGACAGTGTGTGACAGTGAGCATCGCACTCTAACCCGGCCTTCAGCCCAGGGAAGTTGCACAGTCCCTCGGGCATGTAGACTGCTCACTGTCCTTTGAATCTTACCATGGTTTTTGTCTTTTTACACATTAACTTCTTATACAAACTTGTGGTTTACACACATGATTGTGTTCCCATTTGCTATCCATGTGTCATTTTGCACTGTTACTTATGTCTACTTTAGTCATTGCAGTTGTTTATTCTGATTTAAGGGTCTGTGCTTTGAGGTGTGTATGTGTGACTGTGTGGCCGTCACCTCAGATGCACTAAACATTGGAAGAAATATGTTAATGGGAATAGGAATATAGCAACTAGAGTTCAAAAATGACTGATAGAGTCAAGTGGTAGGAATGGTCTCCAGAATAAAATTCTAGAAAGCAGCTAGTGTGATTAAGGTAGGCTGTGGGGAAGCTTTATCCATGGACAGAGCTATGGAAGATGGTGAAGAGGGAAACGATGGGAGGGAAAGGAAGTGGGAGGAGAGCGAGCTTAGAATCAAAAGAGCAGTGGAGTAAAGCTTGTCTGTGACAGCAGGGTGTCGGGCAAGTCTGTGTCATGGGCCCTGTATAGAGCCCTTGGAACTCTGAGTCTGTCTGACCCTTCCCAAATTCCACATCTGCTCCAGAAGTGGATTTGCTGGCCAAGGAGCTGGACGACTTCGAGATGAAGAAAGCTGCTGCCCGAGCTGTCACCGGCGTCCTGGCTTCTCACCCCAACAGTACCGACGTCCACATCATCAACCTCTCCCTCACCTTTCATGGTCAAGAGCTGCTCAGCGACACCAAACTGGAATTAAACTCAGGCCGGCGCTATGGCCTCATTGGCTTAAATGGAATTGGTGAGGCCTTGGGGGTCGGGTGGAGGAAGTTTCTTTCTTGGCCTGTCTGTCACTCAGTATGTGTTTAGCACTAACAAAGCAAGAAACTTATACTATGAGTGGGGGACCAGACATGCCTGGGACGTGGGGCTATGACACAGCTTGTGTGCAGCATGTACCACGGGAGTATTTTTTTGACATAAGGTGCTAGAGAGGTTGGTAGGGAGCGAGGGTGAGGAGTAGTGGTGTGAAGCCTTTATAAATGAACAGGATTTCACAGGCACAGTGAGATTAGACTTGAAGGGAAGCTGGGAAGGAAAGCTTGAGAGCGAGCAGGTGACTTAAAGGATGGGGATCCTGGTTTGCCTGTTAGGAACAGGTGCAAAAGAGTGGCAGTGAGGTGGCTGAGTATCTTCTGTCACCCTCTCAGGAAAGTCCATGCTGCTCTCTGCTATTGGGAAACGTGAAGTCCCCATCCCTGAGCACATCGACATCTACCACCTGACTAGAGAGATGCCTCCTAGCGAAAAAACACCCTTGCAGTGTGTGATGGAGGTGGACACCGAGCGGGCCATGCTGGAAAGAGAGGCTGAGCGCTTAGCTCATGAGGATGGTATGGCTCCACACCCAGGGCCGGGCCGGGCTGGGTTGGGCCAGGCTTCCTCCCGGGACCCTTGGGGAGCTCATGGTCACCTGTGGCCCACAGCGGAATGTGAGAAGCTCATGGAACTCTATGAACGGCTGGAAGAGCTGGATGCTGACAAAGCCGAGATGAGGGCCTCAAGGATCTTACACGGATTGGGGTTCACACCTGCCATGCAGCGCAAGAAGCTGAAAGACTTCAGCGGTGGCTGGCGGATGAGAGTTGCTCTTGCTAGGTGAGTTCCCCCTTTCCATCATCCCTTGGAGCCCCTGTCTCTCAGAGGGGAATGTTCACACTGGCAGGAATGTAGAACAGGGATCATGTTCAGTATGTGTGGGATGAGATAGCCATTAGTGATGTGATGTGGGTCAGTGTGTGGACCTGACTGAATGTTCTGGCTAAAGTACTGAAGAATACTTCCATGCTCGGTGCTGGTTCCAGTGGTACTCTGAGCAGACACATGTAAACTGGTAGTTAAGGTTTGTTTTCACCTTGACCCCTGCCTGCCTTTTGTGCTGCTGTTCTAATTTTTATGGTAGTATAATATTAGACACATTGGTGCTACCTGTCCTTTTTATCCCTGTAAACCTGTGGTTAAAGTGAGTTTGTAGTCCAGCACTAGGCCAGCACACTCCCCAGAGTGCTGAGATGTGTGTGTTTTCTCTTAAAATTATGGAGTATCTCAGGCTGCACACTGTAAACAAGATAGGTGCACTTTTGTCCATGACTCTAGAGGCATAGGTCAGGCTCAGCTGGTGCAGTAGGTCCTGAAGTGTAGTGTAGACCTCACATGATGAGAGATGAGGAAGTCGGTGTGTCCCATACATGTGTCCTCCTGTGTCTACCCTGATGACTGCCTAATCCTGCTCACATTCAGATGCGTTTACTCCCTCTTAACGCCTCTCTGTGGGGGGTCCACACTACTGGAGCCTGCTCCTGGGAAGCAAGCTGGCGAGCCTGCCCCATGGCCTCCCTGTCTTAGAGCATGTGTATGGTGACTCCGCTTGCTGGCCAGAAGTTGCTCTAGCTGGTTCAGGAGCTCTCTCAGTGCAGGCTGCTGTGTGATGTTCAGAAGCACTCTCACAGAGTTCCCCAAGACTGGTGACTACAGTCTGGAAGCCAGGACTTCAGCCTGTCCCTTGCTTTACCAGTGTAAGAAAAGGACGTTCTTGAGCCACTTGCTGGAGTCTGTCACCCCCATCAAGTAATCGAACCTGGATGCTTGTTGCCTTAGTCACTTGTTTCCCCTGTGCCTTTGGTGCTCACCAGCTGCCATCACAGCCCTCAGGTGCAAAAGGTCTTCTCAGTCTTCCCTACAGTCCGAATTCCTGTAACTCACTTTCTACCTTTCTGTCAGTCCTGAACTCTGGAGCCTTTCCTTCCTCTGAGGTAGAAAACAGATTGGCTTAAGGATTCAGTCCAGACCTGACCAGCATTGTGACAGGAAAGCAGCACCTTCCATTTAGCATTTAGGATGCCTTTGTTTTCTTTTGCATCCATCAGAGCCCTCTTTATTCGGCCCTTCATGCTGCTTCTGGACGAGCCTACCAACCACCTGGACCTGGATGCTTGCGTGTGGCTGGAAGAGGAACTTAAGACGTAAGAGACTGGTCTGGGAGCTGCAGTCCTAGCGGGGTCAGTAGCAGAGTACAAAGGAATTAAGCACTCTGAATCTGCCCCGATAAGCGAGTGTGAAGAGAGGCCAGAGACGCAGATGCGGCTGGTGCCAGTGTAGTCAGACTGGCTCTTTCTGTTTCATCAGGGTGGGTTTTTCCTATGTCCAAAATACAACATCTTCACTAAAGAAAAATTTTAATTGTGTATGTGCATGTGCACACATGTATACATAAATCATGTAAAGTGAGTCTCATGCTTAGATTCATGGTGTGGTAATTCAGAAAAATAGTAGTAAATATTGTCTCAACTTTAAAAGGAAACAGGAGCTGCCTTAGTGCTGTCTTCAAAAAGAAAGGGCTTCTGTTTCTCTTACTGAGTCTGGGCTGACCCCATCCAGGGTTCTAGAAACCTTTTACTAAATACTTGCATGTACAGACTGTTGACACCACGACTACGCCCATCCCTACTCCATTCTGTTGACACAGTAGAAAATGGGTTGTCTTACCATTACAAGGCTCCAGGAGGTGTCCCCTGCCCCCTTACTGAGGGAATGCAGCCTTGCCTGTGTCCCTGCTGGCTGCAGGAGCTTCAGGGGCACTTGGGTTCACTAAGGGTGGGAGAGGTGAGGGCTTCTTGAGTCTCACCATGTAGCCTTCTGTGAAAGTCTCTGATTTGCGACCTTCCTTATTGGCTCTTTGACTTCACAGTTTCAAGCGCATCCTGGTCCTTGTGTCCCATTCCCAGGACTTCCTGAATGGGGTCTGTACCAATATCATCCACATGCACAACAAGAAACTGAAGTACTACACGGTGAGTGGGCCTCGGCGCCTGCATGTACTAGTTCTTTGGATTTGTTATTAAAAATTAAAATAACCCTTTAAAGAACTCCACCCCATTTTATTTTAGTCCCAAAGGCCTTTGATTCTGCCCGTAGGCCACAGTTGGCAGCTGTGCTCGCTCTCTCTCTCTCCCTCCCTCTCTCTCTCTCTCTCTCTCTCTGTGTGTGTTTTGCTTCCTTCACTGTTGTGCCTTGTCTTTTTCATCTTAAAAATAGTTGGTTTTATTACAATTTTTGATACTGTGTACCTGTGTGTGGGTTTGTGCAGGTGAGTGCAGATACCTGCTCGGGCCAGGCCAGGTTGTTGATCATCTGGAGCTCGAGTTACAGGCAGTTCTGAGCACCTGCTGTGGATGCTGGGAAGCAAATGAACAACACATACCACTAAATAAGAGAATCGTAATAAAAATGTTTTCATGAACAATAGTTAGGTATGACAGCGTCTGCTTGGCCCCAGCACTATGTTGGCTGAACTGTAAGGGTCAGGCTAACCTGAATTCCACAGTGGACATCAGTCTCCAGTGGGGAAAGGGAGACATAGACCTCTTCCTAGTCAGTCACTGTGGATCATTAGTAGGTTTTTTTTTTGGGGGGGGGTTTGGTTTTTCGAGACAGGGTTTCTCTGTGTAGCCCTGGCTGTCCTGGAACTCACTCTGTAGACCAGGCTGGCCTCGAACTCAGAAATCCTCCTGCCTCTGCCTCCCAAGTGCTGGGATTAAAGGCATGTGCCACCACTGCCCCGCTCATTAGTAGTTTCTTATAGTGCCTTCCCAAACTGCATATTTGCAATCATTTGTAGAAAATGTCATGGATGTGTCCTTTACCTTTAGTCATCTAGAGTTTGTTCGTTTTTTTTTTTTGTGCGTGTTTATTTTATGTAGTCATTGCATATGTGAGTATTTGTGCACCCTATGAATGCAGTGCCCATGAAGTCCAGAAGAGGGTGTCCGGTCCCTTGGTTGTGGGCTAGCCACCATGTGGGTGCTGAGAATTTGGAAGAGCAGTCAGTGCTCTTAACCACTGACCCATCTCCAGCCCCTCTTCTATAATCCTTAATGATCATTCTATTCTTCAGGTTACTTTTAAAATTAATAACTGCCTTTCTAGATGAGCGTACCTGTTTAGTATGCCTACATAATATGGTCATTGTATGGATATCTTGAGATTTGTCGGCTAAGTTTTGTTTTTTGTTTTTGTTTTAGAATTTATTTGTTTTATGTATATGAGTATACTGTTGCTGGTGTGTCTGACACACCAGAAGGGGGCGTTTGATCCCTTTACAGATGGCTGTGAGCCACCATGTTGGTGCTGGGAATTGAACTCAGGGCCACCAGAAGAGCAGTCAGTGCTCTTAACCATTGAGCCATCTCTCCAGCCCTTGTTAGGTCTTTTTAATGGAATGCTAGCTTGAGTCTTAGGCTTTGTCTGCCTCAGATAGAAACCGTGGCAATCCAAGGCATGATCTATGTCCAGTTGATTTGTTTTCTCCTGTGGGGGACAACCCGTATCCATATGTGGCTTCAGCATCTGGTATGCGCAGTTAGAGACGGTTGAGGACTTGAGCTTCATGGTGTCAGCATGTCTGTGTTCTTTCTGCTGACACTGGGTTCTTCTGGTTAACCTTAGAATTTGCTGTGGAACCTGGCCTGGCCTGGCTGAGCAAGAGGCCTGGATTGAAAGCACACATCCATACTTTCCCATTGGGCTGTAGCATGGCTTAGTGCTACCTACCCTGTTGCCTACCGTGAGCCCTGTGAGCCATGCCCTGGGTTCCGCCCTCAGCACTGCAAAAACAAACAGCAGGTTCTATTAGCAAGTGCTGCTGGAATGCAGTTCCTCTGTTTCCTGCTCACCCTAGAGCAGCAGCCAGTGAGTGATGCTCTCACTCTCTAACTTGAGTGAGAAGCCAGGACTGAGCCCTGGGTAAAGCTGCCACCTTACCCACAGGGTAATTATGATCAGTATGTGAAGACACGGCTGGAGCTGGAAGAGAACCAGATGAAGAGGTTTCACTGGGAGCAGGACCAGATAGCACACATGAAGGTAGGGAAGCTACACCGCTCTTCTCCACCTAGATTGGGATGTGGGGGGCTAGAGGAGCCTGGGAAGATGTGGGTTGTTTCTTACTCACTCCAGGGTTGAGTTACTGCTTCTCGTTTCCTGTGCACACCTCAAGTCTCCTCCTGGTCTCCTGCAAACACTTGAAGCCCCTTCCTGTCTTATACCCACTCCAGTCCCCCTTCTGGTCTCTTGCAGAACTACATTGCCAGGTTTGGCCATGGCAGTGCCAAGCTGGCCCGGCAGGCCCAAAGCAAAGAGAAAACACTACAGAAAATGATGGCATCCGGACTGACAGAAAGGGTTGTGAGTGACAAGGTGAGGTGTGATCACTGTGGTTAGGTGACTGGAGCATGAGTTTAGAAAACAGCCTTGACCTGAAAATGCCACTGCCTCCTCTAGACGCTGTCATTTTATTTCCCACCGTGTGGTAAGATTCCACCACCTGTCATTATGGTGCAGAACGTGAGCTTCAAGTACACAAAAGACGGGGTGAGTATAGTGTGCTCTGTGTGTAGCCAGGCTGGGTACACTATGCACAGGCAGTTTCAGTATTGGGAACCTCTCCTGTTCCTGCTGACTGACTGCTGACTTGCCAAGAGGAGATGGCCTCCAGGTTTAGCAGATGGAAGCAGTGGGTTGGGTCAGCTTTGACAGTAATGCCCTCTCCGTTCTTCCCACCTGTGGGGTTGCCACACTGGGCAGTACATCCAACTTCTAGCCTTTGTCCCTCTCTCTTTATCCACGTCAGCCTTGCATCTACAATAATCTAGAATTTGGCATTGACCTTGATACACGAGTGGCTCTGGTAGGACCCAATGGAGCAGGGAAGTCCACTCTGCTGAAGCTGCTAACTGGAGAGGTATGGTGCTGAGGTGGCATATCATGGCTTCTACTGGTATCTTCATTAAGGAAGAAGGCGTGTATGAGTGAGTGCCTTGGTGGTCGAGTGAACCACCTGGAGGGGGTGGGGCAGTGTGGAGGCCAGGGATGTCTTCCCCGTGGGAGGGTAGGGAGGGAGGAATATGTATGAGCAAGACTGCGTGTGAATGCATGTATGCGACAGTGTTTAAGTCAGGCTATAAAGACAACCTGTACAGTGGAGTTTCTTTTGAGAAAATGTGTGTTGTGCCTACGTCATGTGCTTTATTAATGTTTTGTACAGTGGACCTTTCCTGTCCACTGTACTACTGTGTACCTTCTCTTCCCTAAGAGTCTGTTAGTGAGTCTTCCTGAGTATGTATACTTTTACGTTTGTTTTATTGTGTGCACATTCATGTGGGAGTACTATGAACCCACCATGTGGGTTCCAGATCAACTCAGGTTGTCAAGCCAGCGCCTTTATCCACTGAGATATGCACAGCCCCTCCTAACACTCGAGAGTGCCTAAACGGTAGTCTGTGTGTTAGTTAGTGCAGTAGATAAATTAGGGGGTGGTTTGAGCCCTGTTCAGTATACATGTGTTTGCTTCTGTCTGGGATTTTTCCCCCTCTGATTTTACTTATTACTCTTCCCTAGCTTCTGCCTACAGATGGAATGATCCGGAAGCATTCTCATGTCAAGATAGGGCGTTATCATCAGGTACAGACCTGGGGTCAAGGTTCAGGGTCAGGGTGGAAGAAGGGAACACATCTGTCCAAACCCCTCCTCCCTGCGTCTTGTATCCTGAGCCAGTGTCTTGGAAGGCTCCTAGGGCAGGCCTCTTTTAGGGTAGGCCCCTGTCACACCAAGTGGCACCCTTTGGAGGAGGTTCCCTCAAATGTGGTGGTCTTCTTTCTCTGCAGCACTTACAGGAGCAGCTGGACCTGGACCTTTCACCGTTGGAGTACATGATGAAGTGCTATCCAGAGATCAAGGAGAAGGAGGAGATGAGGAAGATCATTGGGAGATATGGCCTCACTGGGAAACAGCAGGTGAGAGAGGAGGGGTGGGAAGGACCCAAGATGGCTCAGAGGTCACTGGACGCTGCCTTCACACTAGGTTTGGAAGTGATCCAGAGTGTCCTCTGTAGTGTCATGCACGATGGGGTTGTGGGAAAGATCAGTGACTGGGACTCTGAGCGACTCTTGAGCCGGTGTGCTTGAGGGAGCAAAGGGAATTGCAACCTAGAAAACAGACATGAAACTGCAGGGTCCCTGGATTATGTCGTTGCTCGAGGACTTCTATTCTTAGAGTGAGTGAGAGGCACATGGTCATGCTTCCAGGTACCCCTCAGGACTGTCTTGCTGTATGATCTTGGGTCATCCTAAGCTCATGACTTCCCTCCCCCCCCCAAAAAAAAGGCAATAATGGTAACAAGCTAGGAAAGGAGAGAAGTCCCTGCTGTCCCCTGCTGTCCCTGCTGTCCCCTGCTGCACAGCAGCTGTAATGCTGCACCAAATCCTTATGTCATGGTTCCTCTAGGTGAGCCCAATCCGGAACCTGTCGGATGGGCAGAAGTGCCGAGTGTGTCTGGCCTGGCTAGCCTGGCAGAACCCTCACATGCTCTTTCTGGATGAGCCTACCAATCACCTGGACATCGAGACCATTGATGCTCTGGCAGATGCCATCAATGAGTTTGAAGGTGGTATGATGCTAGTCAGCCATGACTTCAGACTCATCCAGCAGGTGAGGTGTGGCCTGAGGCACAGCTGTGGTACCTGGAGGGTCTAACCACACCTGCTAAATTCAGAGAAGGGGCTCAGGTCCGCATGGCCAGATCTCATGACTCAGGATAGTAGTTAACTTGGTAGAGATGACCCAAATGAGGAAGTGTCTCTTACTACTCTCTCGAGATTCTTCAGCCCAAAGTAAGTGTTGTAATAAGAAGGATTTGGATCAAGAGGAGAATGAAAGGTTTCTAGCCTTTCTGGGTTTCCTAAGAAGCTAGGCTAGAAAAATGAGTGGATTATGAAGCCTCTGCATAATCAGGAGCCTGCCAGGGACCTGAAAGTAGAGGGGTGTCCCAGCAGGATCTACATTAGAAGATTCCAGAAGGCTCCAGAGAGCCCGTGTAGTAGTGAGAGTAAGCGGGATGTAGTTTGGGTGAGGCCTCGAGAGAAGCCGTTACTTTTGGGAAGCCCAGTTCTGGTAGTGAGGAGGGTGCCAAGGACTGGCCAGATCAAGTCCAGCTTCTGCTTCCAGGTTGCACAGGAGATTTGGGTCTGTGAGAAACAGACAATCACCAAGTGGCCTGGAGACATCCTAGCCTACAAGGAGCACCTCAAGTCCAAGCTGGTAGATGAGGAGCCCCAGCTCACCAAGAGGACCCACAACGTGTGAGCCCTCAGCTAGGCTTGGGTCAGGAATGCCACCTGGAGACTGCCAGCTGACACCTGACCAGCCACTCAGGACAGGACCCTGGGGCTGCACTCCCGCACTGCTGCAATACTGCCCCCAGCCTCTCCCCTCAGCCTGCCTTCGCTGCATCATATCTCCAGCTGGACAGCACCTGTCCGTTTCCCACCCTCCTTCCATTTGGGTCTGTCTGTCTGAACTCGGCTGGCTGTTCCCTCCAGACCCTTGCTGGTTACCTTGCCCTGAAAGATGCAGCCAGGGGTACCTGGGTTAACCCAAGGGCCCAAGCCCTGGTCTGGCCCTGGAAGGATTCAAGAGCCTCGTTTCATGGGTTTCGGTGATGTTGGAGAAATACCGCCAGCCCATCACCCCCATTCCTTATTGCTTCTGGTTTGGAGCTCTGGGCCAGGGCCTAGTCCTGGTCAGTATTTTAATAATTATTTAACAGTGTAGATCTGTGTGTCATCTACCAAGTGTCCAATAAAGAAAGAGGAAGCTACAGACCCCTCCTCCTGGGTCTCTGAGCCTTTTTCTCTCCCTGCAGTCAGCATTCACTCCCCTCAGCAAGCCGTGGCCTCATGAGGTGGAAGTCTGGAGGGTTTGTCTCCCCACCCCTTCTAGTCAAGCATTTCCTCAGGCCAGTGTTGGAGGAGCTTTCATGGCACTGGGCTGTGGAGGGCTCGGCAGGTAAGAGGTGGACCTTGCCAACTCACTGCAAGTCCTGGAACTGAGATTCTCAAGAGACTTCCTGCTGTGTGCACACTGGGCTAGAGGTCACAGGCCATACTGTGCAGTATGATGTACTGCTGCCATCTGCACACCACATAGGAAGGACACTTGTTAAAGAGGCAGGTTCTTGATCTAGACCTGTCAGTTGCTTTTGGTGCAGTGGGAGAGATGCATAACGGGTCTGCATCTGCAGTTCGCCTAACACGGAGTTGTGTTATCTTTCCCATACACACCCTTTTATTAGCTCTGTCTAGCTTACATCTAAGGTCCCGCAGAGTCTGTGGTCTTTGGGAACTTTGAGGCTTCAGGTCAGTAGGCACTGCCACCCCCAGAACCTCAGTGGCCCTCTTTCTGAGAAAACACACCCGATCATTTTTCAGTATGTGTTAGAGTACATCTAAGGTGGCAAAAGGAACTCCCACATGGTGTCCAAACCCCCCAAGGAGCTCACAATCACATGGGAAAGCCAACGAGGCATAGAAAGGCTATACATCATGCTCAGTTTTAGTTTGGATACTAGGAGGGTCAAGAGTACTCAAAATGGAGGAAGATCTAACCACAACCCAGAAAGGCAGATGATCCTGTTCCCTAAACAAAGTGACAAAGGTCTCAGATGTTGAGGTCCCAGAGCTGCTTAGGTGGAGCTTAGGAGGACCAAGCTACCCCACTAAAAGCTGAGATTGGCAGGTCTGGGTTCCACCATAGCCCCAGGGAAACCTGGATCTGATTCGATCCCTGGGCTGGGAGCAAAGTGGTTTAAATCAGTCTGCCCTGGGTATCCAGAATTGGGTTTCAATAGAGCCACTTGCCACCATATCCACTTGCCTGTCATCAGAACTCAAAGCAATGTGTGGCCCGGGCTTGGGATCCCAACACTAGGGTTTGAGGCCAGCCTGGGTTTCTGACCCTCCTTCCTCATCAAAAGACTGGGGTTCCCGAGCTCAGGGTTGGAAGGGCTTGGCATCAGGAGAAAGGGAAGTGTACTCAGCCTCCTAATCCAGTCAGCCTGTGTGTCACCTATACCCACCCAGCAGGGGAAAAGTCAATTTGACCACTTTAAGAATGCCTGGAAAGTCTGCAAATTAAAATTAGAGTTGCCTTGTTTGGGATTCAGAACTGCCCTCAGCCTCAAAGCAAACAGCAGCTGTGGTGTGCTGGATTCTGTGGGCTGGGAAGGGGTGGTAGTGCGTGTTTTCACTTCCAGGCAAGTGTCATTTGTTGCTGACTTCCCTCCCTCTACACAATTACCAGTTTCTGTTTTGTAGTACCTGCTTCCAAAAAATCCCTAGTCAAGCTGCTCCAGGTTCCTGTAGTCACAGTATTGAAGCACCTGAGGCTTTAGCTCAGCTTTGGGATCAAAGTCTGACGGAAGGGTTGGGTCAGGTATGAACTCAGGAGAGGGTAGCTGTTAGCCTGATAACCAACAAGATCTTGACTAGCTGCAGCCTTCAGCTGGCAGGAATGTTGGAGCAGTGACTGGTAAGGCCTCAGCCAGCTCTGACTCCCCCCACTGGCTTAACTACTACTCTCCCACCTTACAGTGACCAAGTCCCCCTACTTCTGAGGTTGTCATCAGATCCCTACCACCTAGAAGCTTCTGTGACCGGAAATGAGGCACAGAGGGAAGAGCCTTATTCAAAGTCAATCCCAGACCGTAGGTCATCTGCCTTCTGACCCAGTGCTGCAGAGTTACTATGCAGATACCAGAGTAAATGAACAAACCGACAGGCAGGCCTCCCTCTAAGAATGTCACCTCCAGGGACAGTTCCCCTGCTCACTTGGGACTCGAAGGTACATGTGTAGAACATCACAGCAACTCTTTTTATGAACTGTTACTCATCCATGTGTTCATGTACTGATGAAAACAGCAAGATCCAGGGGCAGGGAGATGGTACATTCTGTCAGACCTGAGTGCCCGGGGCTGGAGAGAGCGCACAGTGCTTTAGACTGCTGCTCTTACAGGGCCTCCATGTTCAGTTCCTAGTACCTGCCGTATCGGGTGGCTCACAACCATCTGTAGCTTCAGCCCCAGGGTCTGGGAATGTATGCATGTGCTCATACATAGAAAATAAAAGCAAACAAAATCCCTAGCATCCACGAAAAAGCTGGACATACCAATACACTCCTATAATCCCAGCACTGGGGAAATAGGATTCCTGGGGCTTACTGGTCAGGCAATCTAGCTCAGTTGGTGTGCCCAAAATTCAGTGGGAGACCCTGTCTCAAAAAATAAGAAAACGTTGTAATCCATCAGATCTACTTAAATCAAGTTAAGTACCAAAAGAAATAGGAAACTACAACATTAAAAACCCTCAAATATTTCCACAGAAATGCATTAACAAAGCCAGACACTAGTGGTGCTTTGCCTTTAAAACCAGTACTTGGAAGGCAGAGGGTAGGTGGGTCTCTGAGTTCAAGGTTAGCCTTGTCTACAGAGTAAGTTCCAGGACAACCAGAGGCTACCTAGAGAAACCTTGACTTGGGGGCTGGGAGGGAAGCATAAACAGCCAGGATTGGTGGTGCATGCCTATGATCCCAGCACATAAGAGGCTGAAGTCAGAAGGTGTCATTCAAAGCCAACCCAAGCTACATAATAAGAATCTATTTCAAAAAAAAAAAATCGTGTCAACCTGGACATTAGTTTAATGGTAGAATACTTCCTGGCACGAACAATGTCCCAGGCTCCATCCCCTGCAAACATAAATGCTCATGAGCACCTTCATATCCTTGGCAGAGATAATGATATCAGGGACCACTATGTTAATAACTTTCAAAGAAAATGACAAGGATCCAAGTCCTCACACACACAGGAAGCTACATTTTGTCATAGTATTTTCAATGGACAGTAATGGTGTCCTAATCCTACTTAGGGATAGTATTGCCCATATCAAGATCAGCTCATGGCCTTGGCAGACAAATACTGATGTCAGGGACCACTGTGTTAATGGGAGCTTTAGCTACAGATGTGTGTGTGTTAGGATTCTGCCTGTGGAAGTTCAAGGTCATCCTGGGTTAAATGAGAATGAAGCCAGCTTGAGCTGCATGAAACCATGTCTCAACAACAACAACAACAAAACCCTACCAAACAGTGGCTGTTACCGTAGGATACAGTAACACGGATGAGAGATAAAGTCACAAACAGAGCTGGATGGCTCACAGATGAATGTGTGCCATCCAACATGGCGGGTACCAGGGACTGAATGTGGGTCCTCTGCAAGAGCGGCAAGCACTCTTCTGAGCCATCTCTCCAGCCCTGTGTGCTCAGGTCTGACTGCTCTGCCTCTGCCCCGGCATCTTGCTGTTTTCATTACAAATAAAGAAATGCTGCTCTCAGGCTTAAGGTCAGCTGATTTTCTTATACATCCCAGGCCCACCTGCCTAGGGATAGTACTGCCCATAGTGGACTGGGCCCTCCTGCATCAATTAAGAGAATATCCCATGCAAAGGAATATATACTATATGGATCATTTGTGTGTAATTTTTTATGCCAAACTAAACTATGGCTGGGGGTAGAAGAGAGGAGAATAGTTGCCTTAGATGAGGAGGGACATAAAGGAACATTCTAGAATGATGAAATATTGTGATTGGACACTGTTGTATAAATAAATACATTTGTCAAAATTTAGATATGGTGGAGAGGTGACTTGGCGGTTAAGGGCACTTGCTAATCTTTGAGAGGACCTGGGTTCAATTTCCAGCATCCACAGGGCAGCTCACAACTTCTCTAAGTTTAAACCAAGGGAATTTGATGCCCTCTTCTGGTTTCTCGGGACCAGACAAGTAGTACACAGACATACGTTGAGGCAAAACAACCCCCATCCACATAAAAAATAAAGGGAAACGTAGATGGAAAATGAGAATGATAGTGTTGACCTATGACCCACGTGCATTCACACACACACACACACACACACACACACACACACACACACAAATGGGAAGAAAAGCAAAATGCATATATAACTGCCCATTTGTTCACTGAAGATGCTGATCTACCAGGGATAGAGTCACTCTGCAATTACATAAACTGTGTTTAAACTTTGTGTTCAGGGCCAGCAAGTGGGTTCCCAGGGTAAAGGACCTTGCCTCCAAGTCTGATGATTTGTTCAATAACTAGAATCCACACGGTGGTGGGAGAACGGACTCCTGCATTGTGCTCTGACCTTTGCATGATCAACACACACACTCTAAATAAAAAAATAACATTGGATTTACAGCCTCATGTTGAACAACGAGAACATTTCTAAGAATTTTTTAGTCAATTTTGTCCTTATGTGAATGTCAGAGTAAACTTGCAAACACTACCATGGCCATGCACTGGTATATAGCTTGTTATATATATGCACTTGGTATATAGCTTGTTGTCACTATATGTTTGCTGCCAAAAACAAAATGGTAGGAATGAAATGGAAACACAACTTTCTGTTTCTTTGTGTCAGGACTGGGGTCTCAGTCACTGTTCTCCTTAGATACCCCATTAACACAGTGGTCCCCGACATCCATCTTTGTCAGGGCCATAGGTTGATCATGAACTCTGTCCTAGTTTGTTTTCTGTTGCTGTGTTAAATACCATAACCAAAATCAACTCAGAAAAGAAAGACTTTATTTCCGTTTACAGCTTGCAATGAACCCTTGAGGGAAATCAGGGCAGGAACTCACAAGGGGTGGGGGGGAAGAACCTAGAGCAAAAACCACAGAGGAATGTTGCTTACAGACTTGCCCTCAGGGTCAAGTTCACACAACTTACACAGCCTAGGCCTGCCTGCCTAGTTATAGTACTTCCCATAATGGTCTGGCTCCTCCTACATCAATTAGGAATCAAGAAAAAGACCTCACAGACTTGGAGACAAACCAGTCTGATGGAGCCAGTTCTCCAATCAAGGGCCCCTCTTCCCAGGTATCTCAAGTTGATGACCAACGTTAGCCATCACAAACTCCTTTGTGAGTGATATCTTCTGAATGGCCCAGCCAGGCTGAAACACCCCGACTCTCTGGAAAGCCCAGGCATCTGTGTCTGTTGTTGCCCAGAGAACTGGCTAAGGGTGTGTCAGAGGGCACCAAGGATATCACTAACTACACCAGCTCCAAGTGACACCAGCTCCAAGTGGCATTCTTATGCACAATGGTAATTTGAAAAGGAGATGTGTTAAACCAAAGTATTGTCTGAGGCAACGGTGTCTCCCATGTTTGAAGCTACCACAAGTGGAATCCTAATACACGCTATAAAAACTGCTATCTGGAGACATGCATAGACTGGGGACAGGTGGCAGTCCTTTGTAAGTGAATGACTAATACAGTGATGCAGTGTTACAGCAATACAGCTATATAGTGTCACAGTAATAAGTTATACAGGGCTATAGCAATGCAGTGATACAGTATTACAGTAATACAGTGATATAGTGTTACAGCAATAAGTTGTATAGCATTACAGCAATACAGTGACACAGTGTTACAGTAATACAGCTATACAGTGTTACAGTAATACAATGACAGTGTTACAGTACTACAGCTTTACAGTGTCACAGTAATAAGTTATATAGTGTTACAGTAATACAGTGCCACAATGTTACAGTAACATAGCTATACTGTGTTACAGTGTTACAGCAATAAGTTGTATAGCATTACAGTAATACAGTGACAGTGTTACAGTAATACAGCTATACAGTGTTACAGTAACACAGTGATACAGTATTGCAGCAATACAGTGGTACAGTGTTACAGTAATATGGTGATACAGTGTCACAGTAATGCAGCTATACAGTGTTACAGTAATACAGTGACACAGTGGTACAGTAATGCAATGTCACAGTGGTACAGTGATACAGTGATGCAGCATTACAGTAATACAGTGTTACTGCAATACAGTGGTGCAGCATTACAGTAACACAGCGATAGAGTGCTACAGTGATACAGTGGTACAGCATCAGAGTAATACAGTGATACAGTGAGCTGAAGCAGGGCCCAGGCTAGGATCCTCTCTATGTCTGGGCCCACAATTCCCAGGATGTGTTATCTTGGATGATGGGTTTGTGACACCCTGTTTGCATGCCCCTGTACTGTCTGCCAGCACAACACAGATTTATTTGTTTTGGAATGGTGGTGATTGATTTTTTTCTTTCTTATTTTTCAGTTAGTTTTTTTTCCCTTTGAGACAGGGTTTCTCCATATAGCTCTGACTGTCCTAGCATTCTCTCTGTAGACCAGGCTGGCCTTGAGCTCAGAGATCTGCCTGGCTCTGCCTCCCTAGTGTCCTGGATTAAAGGCGTACACCACCACCATTCAACTTTTGAAACAGGTTTCATGTAGCTCAGGCTGGTCTTCATCTCATTTTGCTGAGGATGACCTTGAACTCTGACCTTCCTCCTGCTACCTCCTTGTGCTAGGATTACAGATATGCACCACCAAACTCTGTTTATTCAGTGCAGGATGTTTGTGGAGGCCAGGCAAGCACTCTACCCACTGAACTACAGCCTCAGCCTCGGTCTGGGAATCTAATCTTCAAGACACAGAAAGAGGAGTGATGGCTCCATCTCTAATCCCAGCAGGCAGGAGGCGCAGGTGGGAGATATGGCCTGAGCCTCAGCCCTCCTCATATCACCCCTTGATATGATACTTTGATGCTGAAGGTGTTACTCATGGATTAGCAGCACCCAGGAGACAAGAGGAGTGAGGAGAACACCTCAGCCCTGACTGGAGCCTCCACCTAAACAACATCCTCCAGCTGTCCACAGCAGGTATGGGAATCTGCACGTCCTTCTGCTGACTTTCTTCTCCCTCCTTCTTGGTCCTTCCTCTCTTCCTGCCTTCCTTCTTCTTTACTCTCTTCCTCAATCTATTCCTTCCTTCTTTCTTGCCCCTGCTTAAAACTAAACCAAAAAGACTTCCCCCTGCCCCCAACCAAAATCAGGGAAAGCGAGAGTTCAGGGCTTTCTGACCACAATCCAGTGCCTTTCGTTCCCTGCTCCTACCATCCAGACTTCTCAAGTGGGTCATACACAAGAGTCAAGACCATGCTGAGGAGGTGACTCAGGGCTAACATGTGTGCTTATCATGTTTCAGGTCCTAGTTCTATTCCCAATACTTCCATCTCCCCAAAGGATTAAAAACTGCAGAACACAGGAGAGGAGGGTGGTCATGGTGTGATAGTGTTTGTAGCGGTTGACTGAGATGTCTCCTTTAGTCTACCACATTTGAATATTTGGTCCTTAGTCAGTGGCGCTGTTTAGGGAGGTTTAGGAGGCATGTCCTTGTTCCTTTTGAGAGAAAGTATCCCAATGGGTTTAAAGAGTTGAGAGCCTCGCCCTGGATCTGTAGTTCGCTTTCTCTGCTTTGTGTTTGAGGTTGAAGAGGTGACCTCTCAGCTTCTTGCTCCAGTTGCCCTGACTGCCTGCAGCCACTGACCTGCCATTATGGACTCTAGCCCTCTGGAACCATAAGCCAAAATAAATTCTTCTATAAGTTGCTTCAGTCATAGGAGTTTTACTTTATTGATAGGCACAAGAATAGTATCCAGAGTTGTCCCACACTCTTTCTTCCCTGACAGTCCTATAGCTATTGCCTGTGGACTTTGAGTGTGCAGCCTCGGGGATGTCTTTCTAGACAAGTGTCCCCAACCCTGCACTCCCAGCCCCACCCCTCAGCTTTAGAACATAGGCACAGTGGGTTGGAATTTTTCAAACCAGACTGTTCTGCCCCTTGCTTCGCTTCTGTGGGTTCCACCAACTCACAAAGGGCATTGAGAAGTGAAGACACCATGTCTGAGGGGTGAGTTGAGGGCTTGAGGGGCACAGAGCAAACACCTTACTGGACTTGAGAGGCCAGAGCAGAGGGGATCTGGGGGCTGGCAGGCCCTGCATGGGTTTGAGCATTCACATAGCCCCTGGCTCTACTTCCTGGAACTGGCTTTCAGTCCCAAGGTTTCAGAGGTCCACAGACTTCTCCTAGACTATTCCAGCTCCAAGACTCCGGGGGAACAAATGCCATTTCTCTTCTCACCCCTTACCCCAGTATTACAGACCATTACCACATACTGGAATGGGACCCTTACTTACGACTGGCTATAGACTCGCATCCTCACAAGGATGCCCAGGCCCAAGCTATTGTCTTCCCAGACTCTCAAGCCTGGGCCAGGTCCTCATTGTCCTTTCTGATCCATCAAAGGTCTCAAACCCCTTACTGTAGCCCTCCAAGCCAGGCCCTGGACGCCCCTTCTTTAGCAGCCCTTCACTTCACTGAAGTCAACTTTGACGCCATGATGAGCCTCTGGAACCCAAGTTCACAGTCCTCCAAAGACAGCAACTCGGTCCCCTGTCCCCACTGTTCCCTCTGGTGGTGGTGGTGTGGCACACAGCTAGTGCACTTTTTCTAGAACTTATCAACGCCTCTGGGAGGCCTCCCACGTGACTCTCGAAGAGGTGCTGGAAAAAGAGCCATCTCTGCTCGAACCGGTGCCCAGCCGGGAGCGGCAGAGTTTCCAGTACAGGATCTCGGTGCTTTACCTGTACTACCTGGGGCTGCTGCGCCGCTTCAACCTGGCCTACGACCAGATGGTGCAGCCACAGAAGCGTCGGTTGCTGCGGCGCCTTCTGGACGGCGTGGCAGGACGCGTGCTGGAGCTCAAGGATGAAATGGTGCGTGTTGACCTGTGCGAGACCCACTGCCTGGACCGAGTGTTGCAGGATCTCAAGTTGACCCCGGTGGGTGAGATGAGGCGGGATGAGAGTTGGACCCCTTGTGGACTCATGGGTTGGGATTGGGTGGGCCATGACCTGAGGCAGTTCTATTAGGGAACAAGGTGATGGGACTTGGAATTTAGACTCTCAGCAACTGGGGGGGCTTTTGAGAGAGTTGACCTCCCACACTGTGTCTGAGAAGACCTGGAAGCCACAGAGAGTAGGTGATGAGGGTCCTCTGGAGGCTTGCTTCTCAAAGTATGGTCCCTGGCCATCAGCTAAGAGCTTGTTGGAAATGCAGAATATGTCTCAGACCCACTAAATCTGCACATGTCCTCAAAATATGCCCGGGAGATTTGTGAGCAGTGCCAAGTTCTAGAGGCTTGGCACAGCGCTAGGCAGTCTCCAGTCCTGTCCCATCAAGGTCAGGATTTGGTACTTGCTCCATAGCCAAAGGAGTCTCAAGGTTTCCTCAGCCAGCTTCCGGTAGACTTAGGGGAAGGGAGGAGGGGTTCTCCAGATAACATGTTCTGTTGCAGTCCGGATGATAAAGGCACTATCAAATGCTTTCCTGTGGATCCTGAGGAATGGCTGGGTTTGGCGTTCTCAAACTGCTCAGAGTTAATCTCAAGCAGATGTGAGGCAGGATAAGAAAGGGGTGACTCTTGGGTCCCACCCCAGGTTTCTAGGTGGGAGGGAAAAAGAAGTGTTTGGAAGCCCATACGGTAGGTCAGACAGCCTGTTTTTCTAATTTCTGACCCTCCTTCTCCCCCATATTGTGTTAAAGGCAGACCTGGAGGTTCCCATCCCCAAATACTTTCAGCTGGAGCAGTCCAGCGCCACAAGGGCGCGTCAGCAGATGCTGGCTGAAATCCTGACCAGGCTGGAGGCACTGATTTCTCAGGAGGTAATGTTGTTAGAGCCATTAGGGTCAGAACCTGAGTCCTGAAAGTCTTAACAAGGTAGGTAGGTTCACTTATGTACCCTAAAGTCACTTGTCAGACAAATCAATAGTGAAGAGCAGGAAAAGCCATATTCAAAAGCATAAAAAGGAGATTTCAAGTTCACCTTCAGGGTCATAATGTTGGGTTTAGGTTTAAAGAGAGGGCCAGAAAAAGCATAACTAAGTAGACCCCTCAAAGTCCCGTCCTGCCCATCATCATCATCATCATCATCATGTGGGCTCCAATCTTTCCTACAAAGTAGTCTGACAATGGTTCAACTCTAAGCATCTTTCTGGGAGACAAGCTCGCCCCCTGACTGGCACCAGGCTTCTTTTCCTACCATGATCTTCCTGGGGGGAAATTCCAGTTCCTTGAGGTCCGTTGTCTCAATCACCTGACAGCCAAAGAGAGGGGCATGGTGTCTCTTCAGCGCATTTTCATACCTCCCAAAGTGTTTACTGTAAGTGGGGGACACCCCCTGACTCCTCGTACATCTTTTCTCAGCACAAACAGGCCCTGTCCTACCGGTACTATTCCCACTTCAGAGGCTTCTCCAAGACTGCTCTTGTATTCTCTGGAACCCTCCAACACATTGCAGGACATATCTCGAGCACCTAGGACTTTGGTCCCATGACGTCATTGCTGACTGATCTCTCAGCAGCCCACCCTGGGTACAAGCACCCCCTCCTGTCTTACTGTCCTTTTTGCCCCTGTTATGACCAGAATCTTCGGGGATTGAGCCGGACTGAGGCCCTGATTCTAGTGCAAAGCGCCGAGCGGGCCAGGCAAGGCCGACTGCGAGCCACCTTCATGCGAGAGATTAAGAAGGAGGAGGAGCGAGATCGAAGGATTCGGGAAAACGGGCGACAGAGATTCAGTCAGGACCAGGGAGCCATTGTCATACAGAAGGTAACCCTGGGCGGCAGAAATAAGGTCAGGGTAGACTCACCACTCTCAGTAAGACCTGAGCACAGTGATTTATCCCAGGAGTAAAAATGCTTCAGGTCTGTGGTCCTACAGCTTGATATTAATCTGTCAATATACCCACGACAATAAGACCAACAGTGTCTTGGGATGGATGTGCCTGGCACCTAGGAAAGCACACTGGTTCACCTGTAACCTAGGTCCTAAAGAGGCTGTGTCTCATCTCTAGCCAAGTTTCTTTAGGTCAAACCCGCTGGGAGGGACTGGAGAGGCGTCTAGAGGTTAAGATCACGGCTGCTCTTGTAGAGGCTCTGAGTTTGGTTCTTAGCTCCCACCTGGCAACTCACAACCATCATAACTCCAGTTCCAGGGCATCCACCACCCTCCTTCCTCCAGTCCCACCCTAACTTCCTGTGCCAATACCTTAGGAGACATCAGCCAGCAGCAGTCACCCCTACTGCTCTCCACTAGGCCTGAAATCACAGGCCTGGAGAGTACCTACATGGCATGTGCCCCCGACCCCAGGTGTGGAAAGGTTACCTACAGAGAAAACGCATTGAGCAGGATCGACGAGTGGAGATGGAGTTCATCGGCATGGTGAGTCCTCCCTGGCCCGCCCAGGGCGCCCCTCCTTCAGCTTTGCCCCTGTAAGCTTGCCCCAGGGTCTATTCCCCTCCATTGCAGCAAGGCAGGAGACCCTGGGGGAGAAAGAAGCACAAAGACAGGGACCTCACTGGTTTTTCCCACCCCTCCCCACTCTGGGGCGCCCCATAGGACATCAGATGTGGGGGAAGGGACAGGAAAGCGATGGCACAGGCCATCCTGGACCTTGTATCCCTGCCCCAGCTGGAAGGAGAGGCTGCAGGGGTGGGTCCAGCAGGAGCATTCCATTGAACCCCTCTCAGGAAAACCTTGGAAACCATGCTGGGGTAATGTACCCCTAAACCAGGACTTCTGAGGCTACAGGCTCCCCCACTTGCTCTAGGAGCCCAGATGAGCTTCTCTGGACTGCTGAGAGTGACAACATATGGGGTGTGTGGTGGGAAGGGACTGAGACCCTTGTATGTTGCACATGTATGTGTCCAGTTGGAATGAGCACCCCAATTCTCTCCTCCGTTCTCAAAGCCCTCCTTCAGCCAGCCAGTCTCTGTTGAAGCCCTGACAGGGTGAGGGTCAGACTCTGGGAAAAGGAGTTTTGTCCTGGATGGATCGTCTTGAGACCTGGCTGGCAGAGGAGGGCAGGGCAAGGCTAACCAAAGGACTAAAAGGAAGGCTTTTTTTGGGGGTGCTGGCTGGATGACTACTAGGGGCTGCTGTGCAGGAGTAGAGGTCAAAGACTTGCTAGGAGGCTGCAGAACGGGACCCCCAGGAGGGAGAGGAGGGTGGGGGCTAGAGCAGTGGGTGAGGAATGAGCCTGGTCGCCCGGGCCCATCAACAGTGTGAGCTCAGCGTTTTCAGTAATTGTCTCTGCGCAGAGTGATATTTAAAATACATTTGGGAGCCAATGAGGCGGGAAAGTGGCTGGGAGAACGGCTGCCAACTCGGCCGGCGGGCGGGGCCTGCGTGGGGGCTGGGGCCCCAGGCGCACGGGGGAGGGCTGCTAGGGAGGGGAGTACAGCCCGGATGCATCTAGCAAACTCATTACCAGGGTAATTTACACAGACAAATTTCAGCTCCAAACACAATTTCTCCTGATGCAGGCATGCCCGTTGTTCCATGAGGGCATGTGCGTGAGACATGGGCGTGTGTGTGTGTGTGTGTGTGTGTGTGTGTGTGTGTGTGTGTTGGGGGGTGTTGGGAACTGAGTGGGGGCAGATGTGTGTGTCTAAACATGGGGGCTGTGCCGTCCCTTGTAAATTCTTGGCCTCTCTCTACTTCCCCTAGCTCCCCTCGCCCAACCAGACAGCATGCCTGAATATCCTTGCCCAGGCCTTCATCGGGGAGGAGTCACGGAGGACCCGGCAGGTGGAAAAGGAAGAGGAATTCCAGGAAGCCATAGGGAAGACCCATGAGTCTCTCACTGAGACCGAGGGACCCGATATGAAGGAGAGGATGAAGGACCAAATACGACCGTGGTTTATTGAATGCCAGTCAGTGTCCACTGCCACGGCTGACCCAACCTTCCCTTCCTCACCTCCAACCCGTCGTTCTCCTGTGAGACTGTCCCTTTCTCTATCAGCTCTCACCCTCTCCTAACGCTCTTGGTCTGGACCTTAAGCCCCACCAGAAGGGCCGTCTCCACACCTGACTTCCCATTTCCCTGAGGGAAGAGAAGGTACCAGGACAAGTCAGGAAGAGTGTATCAAATGATCCCATAGCAGTACGCCTTTCCATTCTAACTACCTGTTCTTTCCGTCATCCCCCATCTCCGTCATCCATCTTTTCTTCCCCCCCATCTCTCCAACCACCCCATCTCTGTGCTTATCTACCTCTTCATCTATCAGTAGTCAGTCATCCACCCACCCCTGCACCCACCCCACCACCACCTCTAACTGTGTTGTATCCACTCAGTGCCCTTACTGGTCGGTTCCCTGATTATCCAGATGAGGCTTCAGGTGGATCCTACCTGATCTTCGCAGACAAGACCCCAGAGCAGGTATTCTTGAGCGGGGACAGGCCTGGCCTCTGATTCCACACAACAGTGATATGAGCTCAGAGTAGCAGTGGATTGGAGGAGCCAGTCTAACCAGAGAGCACTGTGGCCAGAGGAAAGACATGTGTCTAAAGAGACTGGATGAGGCCGAAGGCACTCACGGCCCCGAAGAGGGGACGGTCTGGGAAGACCTTTGAGGATGGGCCTGGGGTGGGCAGTGGCTCTGGTCAGACCAGCCCTTCCCATCACCCTTCTTTCTGCCAAGAGTCTGTCCTCTTGGCACACTCAGCTGTCTCTCCCTCGGCAGTTTGCCAAGGCCGTGAGAACAGGTCCATTTGGCTGGTGCAGGCCATGGGTTCACTCCCTTCCGGGAGTCCCCCAGTCCCCAGAATGCCGCTTGTTATTGGATCCAGGTGAGACTAGAACTGGAAGCACAAGCCCAGGAGAGTAAAAAGAAGGACCAAGAGAAGAATAAGGAGAAAGAGAAGGAAAAAAAGGAGAAGAAGAAAAAGAAAGTCAAGGAAGAAAAGACCAAGAAGGTTAGCCAGCTCCCAGCAGAGGAGCTTGAGGGCGGGGAGGGGGAGCCCGAGGCATCGCTGTGGACAGAGCTCTGAGGGAGGGTCTCCCAGTCTCCTGTAGACACAGTCGGTCTCCCTTTCCATTCTAGGAGCCAGAAGTGATGTTCAAAGCGCTGCCATCCAAATCTATCCCTGTGATTAGTGCTGGTCACAAGGAGTACACAAGTAAGAATGGAGGGGTAGGATGTGTTGAGCCTGGGTGCAGTGTCTCAGGTCCTAGGTCATGGACAAAGTAGGTGTCTGCTACAGGAGTGACAATGAGAGGAGAGGGAAGAGGTTTAAGAAGTGTGTGCTGGGTCAGTGGGTGGGAATATCACTTGCTTTCTTCAGAAGTCTTGAGTTAAGCCTAAGCTAGAAGCAGGGCTGGGCACCTAGCAAGGATAGGAGGCTAGCTAGGGAACTCTGCATGCTTGCATGTGCGTGTGTGTTGCCTTTTTTATGTGGTTAGGTATGTGGAAGAACCGGTATGACAATAAACACCCCAGCCAGAACTTTGACTCTGAGATCCTCCGGGAGGAGAAAAGAAAGCAAGTGGAGATGGAGATCCGGGCGCAGGTGGGCACACAGCCTGAGGCTAGCCTTGGCTGCTCTCCCTCTCGCCCTCTGCCCACCCTTGGAAAGCCTCACGACTTCGGAGCCCTCCCCCAATCCCCAGTTCCCACCCTGGCATCTCAGGCTGGGCTCTAACTGCACCCCACCACCACCACCACCACACACACTGTCCCTGGCTTCTCCAGTGTCCCCTTACCCTCAGGGATCAATAAAGATGTGAGGACACGGGAGGGGCTCAGAGCTATGGTCCGACAGGGCACAGTGCTGAGTGTGCGCCCCTCATGACTGGGGCTGTCTGCGGATAAGAATATGTTGTCCCTCAGACCCATCCTTGGTGGGGACCTGACTTCCAGCAGTCCATAAAAAGCCTATAGCTCTTAGGTCACCGGGATTTTAAGGGGAAGGTTTCTGGCTCTGACTCTGGTTTGTGGACTCCATCCAAAGTTAATGGCTGGTGAGGGTGGCTGCCCTCGCCATAGAGAGCAAAGCATGGATTTAGATCTGGTGTGCACAGGAGCAGTGCAGCAGAGACCTGCTGTGTGGGAACACCTTGGTGGCTGTCTGTCTGTCCCCTTCCTCCTCCAAGGCTCCTCCCCCTCCCCTCCCACCTCTCACCTATTCTGCCCTGATATGAACCCAGGTGGATGAGCTAATGAGACAGGAACTGAAGAATTTGCGTCTGGCTGTGGACAAGGAGGAGACCAGACCCCTCAAGTCTCCAAAGGCAGATCAGGGGCCAGGACTGGGGGGAGGGGGAACCTGGGGGGTGAGTTGGGAACAGATGACATTACCTGCATACTCATTTTCCACCAGAAAAAAGGTGGGAAGAAAAGTGGAAAGAAGAAGAAGGAAAAAGATCTGACCCCAGACAGGTGGGCAGTGGACCCTGGCGCACAAGCCTTACGCTGGGGCGGGGAGGGGCCAGGCTGCAAACCCTGGCTCAGCTGTTGTGTAGCATTAGGGAAGTTACTCTACCTCTATGAACCATAACCTTGCCAACCAAGTTTCTGCCTTTAAAAATGAAAATAACTCTGGGCAGCAGTAGCACATGCCTTTAAATCCTAGTGGAGGCAGGAAGATCTCTGTTTGAGGCCAGTCTGGTCTCCAGAGTGACCAGACTTCCAGAGCTGCACAGAGAAACCCTGCCTTGAAAAACAAAACAAACAAGCAAACAAACAAAGCTGGGTGAGTGGGTTGCCCTATGTGAGTCAGGCGAGGTGTGTGTGGCAGACAGGTGGGTCATCGCAGCTCATGGTGTGAATCAGACGAGGTGTGTGTGGCAGACAGGTGGGTCACCGCAGCTCATGGTGTGAATCAGGCGAGGTGTGTGTGGCAGACAGGTGGGTCACCGCAGCTCATGGTGTGAATCAGGCGAGGTGTGTGTGGCAGACAGGTGGGTCACCGCAGCTCATTGGCTAGCTGGTCAGGCAGAAGTGATGGGCATTTAGTTCTGTAAAGGCAGAGGGCGAGCCATCAAGCAAGGAAAGGCGACTTGACTTGACCTTTGACTTCAATATGCATGCTCACACGCATGCAATGCACTTGCATGCACATGTACACACATCTACATCACATGTACCACACACACACACACACACACACACACACACACACACACACACAGTGGCTTTATAATCATCATATATATTATCCCCCCCAAACCTTTGATTGGCTGTCCCTCCAATCTGTGCCTGTATTAAATACCCTAGGGGCACTGGGGGACCCACTAGAAGCCTTCTACTCGATAATACCATCTGCTTGAGGTCCACAACTCACAAGGGCAGTCACACTTTACACTTTGTTTGGGAGGCAGGAGGAAAAAAGGTCTGAACTCAGACTTCAAATGGTGGAAAGGAAAGACTGGCGGGCATTGTTGCAGGGGCCTTGGCTTCTGCCACATTCCACAGGGCACTCACTGTGGAGCCTCTATTCCCTGACACAGTGGTCAGGACCTCATTTTCTGACTCTGGCTGTCCAGAGCCGTGTAGACATTTCTGATCACAGAACATTAGCAGGGCACCCCTTGTCTCTTCTTGTGCTCACAGCCCCATCTCCTCTTCCTTCTCCCTTGTGCCTTCTCACTAATGTCCATGGGTCCTTCTACACCACTCTCCCACAGGTCTGTGGACTCGTTGTTTGAAGAGCTTGTTGTCATTGGCCTTATAAAGAAGTCTGTGCTGGTGACACTGAGTGACTACATTGGTGAGCCCCTCCCATATCCCTGAATCTAGGTGTGGCCACCCTTGCCCTTCCACACCTGTCCTACGTCCTGAGGCCTCTTTCCCAACAGATCTCTCCATAGACACTCAAAAGAGTGTCACTCATCAGTTGTCCCCTCCTGGTCCCTGCAGGCGATTGCCTCTATCTCGGGTCCACTCTGACATTGGCAAACAAGATGCCAATGCCTTCCCTGTTTGATATTCGGCAGAACATGGCACTGTACGGGGTTCTTCGGCTGGGTGAGAATTCCATAGGAGTGTGAAAAGCCAGGGCTCGGTGGGACCACAGGAGTGTGGCTTGGGAGAGTGTGCAAGCCTAGTGGACCATCACAGATCCTTCTGCAGTTACACTCAAATTGAGTCACCTTAGAGATCAAGTGAGCCCATGACTTGCTCAGTCACAACTGACATCCTGTAGTCAGTCTTGTTCTCAGAGAGCCATCCCTGCAAGTTTGTTAAAGGCCAGAGACCAGGCAAACAGTGTGTCCCGTGCTTTTCAATGCCACCCACCAGGGTGGAAATGTATGGTATGGAAGGAAAAGCTGTGTCCCCCACTGGCCCTTACACACAGCTCCCTACCACGAAGGTGGCCAAGCAGGCTGTCGATGCAGACCTGGGGAAACTGCTCATGTACCAGGAAAGGTAGTGCAGCCCAGACCCTCACCTCGCCCTCTTAGTCCCAGGCCTAGGCAGAACTTTCCAGCGTCTTCTCCAGCCTACTGCCCAGTTTTGGTCCATTGCCTGCCCCAGCCCTCTCTACTTCCTCCCAGGCTCCCATGACATACATACCATGGCTCCTCATGTCCGCTCCATCCTCCTGGTGGGACCCTCTGGCATGGGGAAGAAGATGTTGGTCCAAGCAGTGTGCACAGAAACTGGTGCCAATCTGTTTGACCTGTCACCGGATAACGTGATGGGCAAATACCCAGGAAAGAACGGAGCACAGATGCTGGTACACATTGTCTTTAAGGTCTGTAACCTTGAGCTGGACGCTCAGGTTGATTTCTTAAGATAGAGACAGCAGCAGGGTGGGTGGAACTTCTGAACACTTTGCGGGGGTGAGGGGGCAGACGGGGATGATCTATGTTGTACTGAGATGAAAGGGACCTGAACTGTCATCTTTCCAGTAACCTTTATGGGAGCCTGTCAGTCCCTGAAGCCCCGGTGCCGGGGAATGTGGGAAGAGATGGAGACAGGAGAAGCAAGTAGAAGCTAGGGGCTCTGGGGTCTGAGCAGCTGGAGATGTGAACCCTTGCCAGAACGTCTGGCATTTGGTATCAACACTCTAACCTATCCAGGTGGCCCGGCTCCTCCAGCCCTCTGTCATCTGGATTGGAAATACTGAGAAAACCTTCTACAAGAAGGTCCCAAAGGAAGAAAGGAAGGTGAAGACTGTGGGCAGAAGGGCTGGGGTGGACAACTAGAGCGGGGGGGCGGGGTCCAGGCTGGAAGTCTTGTTCAAGTCATTGACATCATTCAAGTGTCCTGTTCTTGTCACACCTACTTTCCTTACCTCAAAGCTGCCCCACTCAGGACTGACATGAAGCACAGCCCTAGGCCATGTGCTCTGAGAACAGGGGTTCTACAGCCCCTGTCACCGTGTCCCAAATCCATAACCTTCCATTCTTGGAGCAGATGGACCCAAAGAGAATAAAGAAAGACCTGATGAAGGCCACAAGACAGCTGAGCCTTGGCGACCGGGTGATGCTGATCGGGACGACGGAGCGTCCGCAGCTGGCTGAGATGAAGGGGCTGTGCCGGTTCTACGAGCGCATCCTCTTCATACCCCGACCTGATTATGCTTCTCGTTATGGTGAGGCCAGGAATGGAACCCAGGAACCACCACCCCTTTGAGTCTCCGCCCTCTCCCCATCCCCCACTTTTGCTCTGAGCCTCAATCCCAGCACCAAATGACAGATCTGAAAAGCCACAAGCTAGCAGCCCGGTTCTCTGGCTAACGGCCGCAGTGAAATGGACACTGAGTACGTAACTGGAAGAGCATTCCTATCCCCAGGCCCCACGCCTTCCTGGAGAGACATGTTGCTCTCCACGGGCCCAGAGCTTGCACAAAAGCAGAGGTCATAGGCCTGGCTTTTCTGATGCTCTATGATCTGTTGCCCTGTTCTTTCCTCTCTCTGCAGTGCTCTGGAAACGAATGATAGAGAACCAAGGAATGGGAATACAGCTGACCCCGAGTCTGGACATTAGTGCCCTGGCTAGGGTGTCTGATGGCTACACACCTGGTCACATTCTACAGTCCATCCAGTCAGTGCTGACAGAACGCCGCCTCCTTCAACTGACCAAGAGGCCACTGGTTGCCTCCGAGTTTGTGGGGCACTTGGCAAGGCTGGATCCAGTATACAGGGAGGAGGAGGAAACTCTTAAGGTGAAGTGGCTGGGCAGTGTTGTGGGCTGGAGCCTGGAATCACCCCTCTGAAGGGCTGGGGCTACTCTGGTTGTTCCCTACATTGCTGGGAGAAGGTCAGGACAAAGGCACTTAGTTGTCAGCTGGGAAAGGGACAATTAACTCTAGGGAGGGAGGGGCAGAGGTGTAGGGGCCTGAGGAAAGAGGCTGGAAGAGCCACCTGGGCTGCTGACACTGGACATGTCTGTGATTTGGCAATCATCCCCAGAGGGAGACACAGAGGCCTGGAGGACTGCAGGGGAGAGAATGGGTGACTCTATGGCCTGAAGTAGTTGGTGGAAACTAGTAAAAGCCCCTGCTGTAATGGACTGCTCCACGCCCCAAGCCTGAGAGGATGATGGGAGAAACTTGTGAGTCTGAAGGAGGGTTGCATCCAGCAAACCAATCCCTGCTTCTCTGCCAACCCAGGAATGGTTTTTCAAGACTCCACTGGGAAAAAAGAATATGAAATTTACCAAGGACCAACTGGAGGCTGAGGAGGCCAGACTGCCAAAGGAGAAGAAGAAGAAAAAGTGATGGTCTTTGCTTGTGGGGTGTGATGTGGTGAATGGCAGGTGCCTCCAGAGTTAAGGGTGTGACACACACATAAAGGCCCAGGCGACTCCTGAGGGCGCTCTTCTTTTGTCATCAATCTTCATGACTTCCTGTCCTTGGGCCCCGCCTCCGTAACCTGGCTCCTCCAACCTCTGCTCTGGCTGCCAGAGCTGCTCCTACCACCCCTGTGACTTTATCTTGTCTCCTTGTCTATGCTGGCTCTCCACTTCAGTTGTTCAAGGTACTCAAGGGAGGGCGGATAACAGGAAGGGAAGGACAGAGAGGAGAAGATCCAAAGGGAGAAATACCAAATCTAGAAGAGAGTTGACTCTCAGTAAGCTGGTAACCTGGGCACTTGTATTCTTCACTCGTATTCTTCCACAGGTACTCACTCCCTCTATAACCTGTCCATGCTCTGGTCTCCTTCTTTATGAAGTGAGGAGCCTCTAAGGTTCTTCCTGATCTGGGACTCTATGCTAGCTGAAGCATCTACAGAGTGAAGGAGGTGAGGCCATGGTGGACCACAGAGAATGATAGGGGGCTAGAGGGGCCATGGTGGACCACAGAGATGATAGAGGGCTAGAGGGGCCATGGTGGACCACAGAGATGATAGAGGGCTAGAGGGGCCATGGTGGACCACAGAGATGATAGAGGGCTAGAGGGGCCATGGTGGACTACAAAAATGACAGAGGCCGTGCTCCTGAGTGGTCTCCCTCTCTGTGATAGTTCACCTGACACCTGAAAGAATCTAGAATCACCTTAGAGACAAATCTCTGGGTATATCTCGGAGGAAGTTTGTAGATTATGGTGGGAAGAGCCACCCTAAATGTAGGTGGAACCATTTCATGGGATGGGATACTGAACACAAAAGAGATGGTAAGCTGGGCACTCGTATTCTTCACTCTGTGCTGATCTTGGAGGCACTGTGACCCGATGCCTCTCACTCCTGCTGCCGTGCCTGCCCCAACATCACGGACTGTGTTCCCTTGAACTGGAAGCCAAAATAAACCCTTCATTCTTTGAGCTGTTTTTGTCAAATTTGTTGGTGTGTGAAGAGTTTTTTTGTGTTTTTGTTTTTAATTTTATCATTGCAAAGAGAAAAGTAACTCTTACAACCTCTCTCCTACAAAGAGGGTGGGACAGAGTCTCAAAAGGCCAGGACTCCCCTGTTAGCAAGGGCTAAAGAAGACACAGTTTTTGCACAGAAGTCAGACATGCCAAACTTGTGCAGAGAGTATGAGAAAAGTCAATCAGTGCCCATGGTTAAGAATCAGTGTGAGGAGGGCTCAGTGGTTAAGAGCACTTTCAGTTCAGTTCCCAGCAACCACATGGTGGCTCACAACCCTCTGTAATGGAATCCGATGCCCTCTTCTGGTGTGTCTGAAGACAGCTACAATGCACTCATATAAATAAAATAAGTAAATCTTTAAAAAAAAAAAGTCAGTGTGAGCCAGACCAGGTGAGAGCCCAAGGCTAGACCAGGTGAGAGCCCAAGGCTAGACCAGGTGAGAGCCCAAGGCAAGAGCAACCCAGAACCTGAGATAGGCAGACACAACAGAGCTGAGCCTAAAGGTTTCACATCATCTTTCTCTCAATTTTTCTGCCTTTTATCCTCACCTTCCTCAACAAAAGCAGTCTCTCATAGTGTTGAAAAGCCAGAAAGGCATCCTCGATCACTTCCAGCAAAGACACCCATACAATTATGGAGGTGTAGAGGTGCCTTGTAGGAGATGCTAGGGGTCATCAGGGTAGGGAAGCTGGAACCTGAGATGGGGAGGGGGGGCTTGCACTGAGAATAGATGGGAGGCCAGAGCTCGGATGGGCAGGGTGTTGGTGCTTGGGATGGGAATGGGGGTCAGCACCCAGGATGGACATTGAGGAGCAGAGCAGGGTCAGCACCCAATGGGCACAGGAGTGATTCTGTTGCTGCCTGAGGATGGACCCTAGCTTTCCCGGACATATTTCGGCTTTCAGAGACCCACCCCCAACCCACCCCCGGGACGCCTCATACCAAGTCTCTGATGCTTATCTCCACCAGGTTCCTTTGGGTTTAGGGGTGGAAGGTTGTATTTCAGGAACAGGAATCAGCAGCCTCTCTCGAAGTCACAGACACAGGCATGTGGAGCTGACTTGGTGAGGGAACAAGTGGCAGACGAGAAGGAGCTTAGGGTCCTAGCTGCAGTCCTGGTCTGGGACAAGTTATTTGTGTGTCTCTGGGCACACCCTTTCCTTCTCTGGAGGTTTTCCTGTCTGTGAGGCAATGGCTTCGACCTCGATGTCATTCCACTTGAGTGAAGCTCGGGCCGCTCCCCCCACTCACTTGTTCGGCCCCTCTGTCTCCAGAGGGAGCACCTCATCTAGGTACTGATGCTATTTACAGCTAGCCTGCCACTGCTCTCTTGCTCCTCCCACACTGGGCTTCTCTTGGCTGGGGCCCAGCACTGCCTACACAGTTCAACTTTAACGTGGCCCAAGTCTTGTTTCTTTGGCTCTTTCTCCTAGAAAGCAGCCATGCCTGGGGGAAGACGCTCCCCTCCCTGCAGGAGACACAATCTAGGGTTCTTCCCCTCTGCTCCTACCTGCCAGATCTGGAGATCTCAGACCTTTCCAGCCTGGAGCACCCCTGCGTCATCACCACTGCTGTGCCGAGACATGGCTCTGCAGAACGCACTGTACACTGGGGACCTGGCGAGGCTGCAGGACCTGTTCCCCCCGCACAGCACTGCTGACTTGCTGCTGGAGAGCCGGACAGCTGAGCCTCGCTGGAGCAGCCACCAGAGGGGTGAGGGACAGCTGGAGGTGGGAAAGCCTGAGATGGGAGCTGGGCTGGCTGCCTTGGGAACAGAGGCAAGTTCCTCAGGACTGAGGGCAAGTTGAAGTCCCTAGCTGCTGTTCTCCACACCAAACTTTCCCAACAACCTCGCCCTTGGCCCAAGATAGAAGTCATGTGGAGCCCAGAATAGCTCCTGTTGGACATCGTGGCTAGGTCGGGCTCCAGCAAGGGACATAGGACCTCTGCCCCCGTTGCCTATGGTTCTCTCCTTTCCGTCTCTCTGCCTGTAGTCTTTTCCTCTTCCCTTCTGACACTATCCTTTTCCCCATATGCTCATGAGTTGGTCCCCAGAGGCATGCAGGGAGCAGGGAGAGCCTCAGGGTGACAGATACAGCCTCTGTGCCAGGCTGGTAGCGAAGCCCGACAGAGGGTCTGAGGAGCACCTCGAGCCTGGTCTGGGACCTATCATCATCCGCACGGCTTCAGGACCTGCCCTGACCTTCTGGCAGGCAGTGCTTGTGGGGGACGTGGGCTCTGTCTCTCGAATCCTCTCAGACTCCAGCACTGGTCTGACTCCTGATTCCGTCTTTGATACTAGCGACCCAGAGCGATGGAGAGATTACCGCTTCAACATCCGTGCTCTGAGTATGGGCCGGGGCATGGAAAGGTCTGAGTGGGAGAGGGGAGGGCTGCAGACAGCACTGTGGGTCCCTTCCTCCCTCCTCTGCTGGTGTCATCCCCTTGACTGGCAACTCTTGACGATCCCTTGGGATCTGAGGCCTCTGCCCCTCTCTTCCTAGGACTCTGGTCTCTGACATATGAGGAGGAGCTGACCACTCCCCTGCATGTGGCAGCCAGCCGGGGCCACACTGAAGTTCTTCGGTTGCTGCTGAGGCGTCGAGCAAAGCCAGACAGTGCCCCCGGGGGCCGCACTGCCCTGCATGAGGCCTGTTCTGCAGGTCATGCTGCCTGTGTCCATGTGCTGTTGGTGGCTGGAGCAGACCCCAACACCCCTGACCAGGACGGCAAACGCCCTTTGCATCTCTGCCGGGGGTCTGGTATCCTTGAGTGAGTGACATCTTATTCTGAATCCACTCTCATGGAGATAGACTGGGCTGGTAGTGTCAATATATAGCTGCTTCCAAGACATCCACCAATTGGTCCTGGGCAAGAAACTTCTGCTCCTCCGGGGGAGGGTGGGGAGCTGGGGTAGGGGCCTAGCTCTCACTCTGCACTGAAGGGTCCGGCTAGCTCCACAGCAGAGAAGATGGCATTGCTGTGCTGTTTTAATGCTTTCTGTGTTCACTGATGTTCCAGGCATGTGCTAAGCATGGTCCTACCCTCAGGGAGTCTGCTGTCCTATAGCCCAGACTATAAAGAACTAAGTCCCAATGGGTAGGGTAACAGGTTGGATTCCCATATCATTGGGGTACATTCACATCCATGGGCTCAAGGACAGCTTAAGAACCAGGCCTGGTGATGAATGCTTGTAATACCAACATCTGAGAGATGGGGACAGGAGGGTTAGGAGTTCACGGTCATCCTTGGCTGCATAGGGCTGGGAATGTGGCTCAGTGATGGGGGAGCTTGCATAATCTTCCCAGAGCCCAGGGTCCTATCCCAAGCACAGCACAACAGGAGAATGAATTTAATCTCATTAAGAAACTGATTGACAAAAAAAAAAAAAAAAAAAAGAAACTGATTGACACAAGCATGTGTGTCTGTGATTGATCTTCTATAGGGAAATATTCCTTTGCATGACCTAAGCTACTATGACCAGTGATCCAGGACCCTAAGGTGATGAGACTCCAGTCCCCACTTTGTGGTCACAAGAGAATCTGAGCAGAAGGGGCCTTGGAAACCCCATGAACTCAGGCCCACCCTCCATGACTGCATGCCTTGCAGAAAGGGCGGGTTGTCCTTCTTGAGTCCCCTCCTAAGGACCTTGTCCCCTTGCTAAGCTCACTCACCACCAGTGAGTTCCTCACAATGGGGTTTGTCACATTACAGTTGAAGACATGTTCTATACCAGGTCATACCTATGATCCTGTGGGGGTATGTAGGTAGGAGAATCTGGGGTTCGAGGTCATCCCTGGCTACAGAATGACTTTTAGGACCATGTAGGCTTTGTAGCAAGCTTCAGGTCAAACCCTGACTCAAAAGCCCTTAGAAAGAGAGAGAACCAGTAAATCATGCATGTAAATTAAAGTTTCCTGGAGGCCCTACTGAAACAAAACAAAACAAATAGGCAATGGCAGTAAAATACATATAATACAAAAATTTCCATGCCAGGCGTGGTGGTATAACATGGGTTCAGGGAACCAAACAGGCCTTCTGGAAAAGCAGCCAGTGCTCTTTTGCTAATCTCCATCAGCTGCACCTCTGACTAGTGTATAAACCTGTGCATGACCCTCAGTCCTTGCAGCCTCGGTGACCTCTGAGATGTGAGATTAATGGGAGTCCCAGGGACGGAGGTGGGCCATTAGAAGAACACGTTCCAACCACAGAGTAACTTCTTGTGCTCTCAGGAGGATGGAAGAGATTCCTGCAGAGGAACTCAGGGCTGGGGGGTTGCTTTTGGTTTTTAATGATTTAGTTTATTTTATGTGTATGAATGGTGTGTGTGTGTGTGTGTGTGTGTGTGTGTGTGTGTGTGTGTGTGTGTGTGTGTTGTGTGCATCCCATTCCTAAGGAACGTCAGGAAAGGCTATAGGATCTCCCAGAACTGGAGTTTGGATGTTTGTAGACCATCATAATGTTGCTGTGTTTTGAACCTCTCTGAAAGAGTAGCCAGTGCTCCTAACTCTAGCCCCTCAGTTTGTTTCTAATGCCGCTGTGTTGGGGCTGAAGAGGCAGTTAAGAGCGCACGCTGCTCTTACAGAACAGTTTAGTTCTCAGCACCCACATTGACTGTCTGTAACTCCAGCCTCAGGGACCTAATGCCTCTGAGCACGCACACACACACACACACACACACACAGACACACACACACACACACACACAGAGAGAGAGAGATTGATTTAGCACAGGGGACCCATTGTGGATTCTGCCTGAGTTTATGGGAAAGCCTGGATAACAGGAGGGTGTAGGACCCTGGGGTCCGCAGCGCCCTCAGTGTCCGCTGTGCTCAGCCCGCAGCCATGCTGTGCTGCTGCTCTGTGCCCTCACCACTGTCTCTCTCTGATTAGGTGTGTGGAGTTGCTCCTGAAGTTTGGGGCACAAGTGGACGGTCGGTCTGAAGATGAAGAAGAGACCCCTTTGCACATAGCTGCCCGACTTGGCCATGTGGAACTAGCAGATCTGCTTCTGAGATGGGGTGCATGTCCTGATGTGCGCAATTCTGAAGGTTGGACGCCACTGCTGACTGCCTGTGACGCCCGCTGTCAATCCCCAGCGGATGCAGAGGCCACCACCAACCGCTGCTTTCAACTGTGCCGCTTGCTGCTGTCGGTGGGGGCAGATGCCGATGCTGCCAACCAGGACAAACAGCGGCCCCTGCACCTGGCCTGCCGTCACGGCCACTCAGCTGTCGTACAGCTGCTCCTGTCCTGTGGCGTCAGCGCTAATGCCATGGACTACGGGGGACACACGCCTCTGCACTGTGCTCTGCTTGGTCCGACTACAGCAATGGCCCACAGCCCTGAGCACATGGTGCGAGATCTACTCAATCATGGTGCTGTCCGAGTCTGGCCAGGGGCGCTCCCCAAGGTACAGGGGCCATGGGGCAGGGTGAAGGCGAGTACCCGTGTCGGGTTTGCATCTCAAAACAGCTTGGAGCACTTGAGCAGACAGAGTACACTCACACACACACACACACACACACACACACACACACACACACACACACACAAGGAAAGTTCACCCGGTTCACTCGGTTACAAAAAAAAGTTCACTCGGTTACAAAGCATCAGAAGGACAGAAGAGCCAGGACCAGTGAGGACATCAGTGAGGGCTTAGGGGTCTTCTTCAGGCCCCGAGCTGAGGAAGGGAGAGTTTGAAGAGATCTGCCCTGGACGTGGCGAGCCTCCCTGAGGGCAGAGCTTGAATCTACTCCCCAAGGCTCAACGGCTCTGAGCATCTGCGAAGGAATACAACCCTGCTTTCTGAAAGTTTAGGACCCCTAACTCCCCACCCCCACTAGCTGTCACTACCCTCTGAAAATAGTTTTGACCGTCATTTTCCAGTTTCAATCTTATTTTAATTTCCCCGGCATGAGTTCTACTTGAGAGGCTGGGCTAGGGTGTCCTGGAACGGCTTTGCCCTATGCTGAGTTGAGCTATATTATATAACATTATAACATGGAGGCTTCTGGGCCTGGAGTGGGGACAGTTGTTCTCCAAGGGGATATGTCAAAGCTAAATTGGCCTTCTGGAAGGGTAATGGTTCTGGGCAGGTCCCTGCTGGCCCAGCCCCCCTCCCCCAGCCGTCCCCGTTGTCCCTGCCTCTCCCCTTTGCTCACAAACGTAGCAGCATCTGTCTGGATTCCTAAGCAAGACCAAATAATTAAACAGCCCGAGAGTTCGGCAGATTGGTCTCCCCTTTGGGAAAATACAAGAAAATCAACAATTAACACTAATTAATCTCCTATTAACACCAGATAATTAGGAGACGAGCAATCCCTGTGATCTGACTGCGGCACTGACAGCTAATGATTTCCCTGCCAGGCAGGGCAGGAAGAAGACCTGGAACAGCAGATACACATCCCAGAACCCCTACCACCCCTGCCCCTGAGCCAGCCTGCTCTGGCCTTTAGCTGTCTTGAGGAAAAGGGTCAGCGTTTGTCCCTTTCTCTCAATCTCAGCCCCTCTAGCTTTGACTAGAATCCCAACCTCCCAGCAAGGACATCTCCGAGACTCACCCATGTGGCAAGCCAGCCTCTGTAGTTCTCCAGAAATCCGATGCATTGGGCTTGATGCTGGGGAGGCCAGATAGGGGCAAACTTTGACACTTGTTCCCGTGGCTGGCTGTAAGGGAGTCTCTGAAATTCTTTGGCTCCCAAGTTCCTAGCCTGGCATATAGTCACTGCTGAAGGATATTGGAAGTTGTAGCATCACAGAGAGGGCCAGTGCCTAACAGACAGCGTGCACCACTGGGTGGTTCAGCCTGACCGTAGCCGGCAAGCCTGGTGACCATGAAGAGTCGACTTTTTCTTGCAGTGATGGTGCACACCTTTAATCCTAGCACTTGGGAGGCAGAGGCAGGCGGATCTCTGAGTTCGAGGCCAGGCTGGTTTACAGAGTGAGTTCCAGGACAGCCAGGGCTACACAGAGAAACCCTGTCAAAACAAAACAAAAATTAAAAAAACAAAACAAAACAAAAAAGAAAAAGATTAGGCTCTGATGCCGGGCCCCTGTGTGTGTAAGCTGTTTAACCTTCTTGCGCCTGTATCCTCATTTGTAAAACAGGGTTCACATGTGTAACAGAACACGCTGTGGCCCTATGCATAGTGCTCAGGACGTATTGGCTAATGTTCCAGAATGAAGCCGACCCGTGAGAAGGCTTGTGCTAAGTTGTCAGGAACCAATATAAGGAGCGCTCAGGCACAGTAGAGGGCAAGGCTCGTTTTCCTTGGGTTTTCCATGTTTCTGGTGTGTACAGTGGTGCCTACGATGTGGTCAGTGCAGGATATGTGTGGAGATGTTCCCCAGGGAGATAGCGCATAGCACTTTCGTTGCCTCTGAGCACTGGGATTAAAGGCATGCATAATTTTTTTAACTTAAAACATTCTTACATGTTTGGGCATTTTGCTTTCAGGTATATCTGTGCAGAACATACATTTCTGGTGTTTACAGAAGCCAGGAGAGGGTCTTGGATTCCTTGGGACTGTAGTTACAATGGTTGTGAGCTGCCAAGTAGGTGACAGGTCCTCTTCAAGAGCAGTACGAGCTCTTAACCACTGAGGCGTCCTTCCTGTGAGGGCATTTGTTTTCATGAGAAGGGTCTCATAAGGGTCTCAGGTAGCCCAGACAAGCTATGTTGACTGCCTTGAGATCCAAACCGAGTTTCTGTGGCACTTACAATTGAACCAAAACCTTCAGGTACTCTCTCTCTCACTTGGGCTGTCTCCTTAGCCCCAGCTCTGATCTTTTTAATCCTCTTAGGAGCCAGGCCAGGCCACTCTTTAGTCATCAGGAAAACCCAGGACAGAGCCCTGGAGAGGCGAGCGGGACAGATAGAGTAGTAGGTGGGAGCGAGGCGCTGCTGTGCCAGGCATGCCTGCTAGAACTGACAGTTTCTCACGTCTGCCTCGGCTTCCTTCACAAGTTGAAGACAACCGCATATCTGGTAGAGATGAGGATTAAGGGTCTGTGCCTGCGCAGTGCTAGGAAAAGGATCTGGTACAAGCCTGTGAACACTAGAAGTACAGTTGTTAATTTTCTGGCGCCACTCCAGCCAAGTACCACCGACTGAGTGCTTCCTTACAGCCACGGAGCCTTCCCCTCCCAGTGGAGAAGCCTGGAGCTCGACAGAGGTGCTGCTCGCCTGGTGAGTCCGTTTCCTTGTGGGGGCTGTGCCACACACCTCTCTCCAGCTTCGGTGATCCCCTGGTGTTACTTGACTTGTGCCGAAGGAATCACTTTGACAGTCTTCTGGGGACACCTTTGCTTTGACAGGACCCGAACTTGGAGATATAGCTAGGGGTGGCCTTGAACTTTTGATCTGGGATTATTGACATTGCATCCGACTGATATGGTGCTGGAGGTTGAACCAGGATCTTAGGCACATTCACTAAGCTGTATCTAAGCCCTGTTCTTTATATGACAATAACTGCCATGTTGGATAGAGACCATCCGATGACTGTCGACTGGTTGAATCTGCAAACATCCTTCTTCCAGACTGCGCATGACCACACATGACTGAGATCCCAGCATACTCGTATTAAAGGTCCTCCACGCCGGTGGCCCACACTCACAGTAGCCTGTAAATCTGGCTCTGTGGTGTCTGACCCCCTCCCCTGGCCTCCTTAGCACCCACAAACTAGAGTACACACACACAAACACATAGATACATCTTTAAACCCAATGCTTGGGAGGCAAAGGCAGGTCGATCTCTTTGAGTTTGAGGTCCTCTTTATTTATTTATTGAAAGAGGCTGGAGAGATGGCTTGGGAGTTTAAAGCACTTGCTGCTCTTCCCGACCTGGGTTTCAGAGGACCATATAGCAGTGTGTGTGCTTGGACTCAAAACCATTTCATAACCATTTCTAATTCCAGTTTCCGGGAATCTAACGCCCTCTTCTGGCCTCCATGGGCTCTGCACATATGTGGTGCACAGACATACAAGCAAACTCATATACATAAATTTAAATTAAAAAGTCTTTAAAAATGCATAAGCAAATAAAAATACAAAACAGAATCAAGTAAATAAAGCCTCCTTTTCTTTTCTTTTTTTTTTTTGGTTTTTCGAGACAGGGTTTCTCTGTGTAGCCCTAGCTGTCCTGGAACTCACTTTGTAGACCAGGCCGGCCTCGAACTCAGAAATCCTCCTGCCTCTGCCTCCCAAGTGCTGGGATTAAAGGCGTGCGCCACCACCGCCCGGCTAAAGCCTCCTTTTCAAATGAGGTCTTAGACATATCAGCGGTTGGATCTGCAGTGTATTTGGGGGAGAAAGCTGCTGTACCAGCCATCAGTCACCCCACATGGCGGGTCAGGATCCTCTAACACATCTCTTCCTCTTGTAGGTGCTGGGTCGCTGGTGCATGTCCCCACGGACCATCGAAGTCCTGATGAACACATACCGTGTAGTTCAGCTTCCTGAGGAGGCCAAGGGCTTAGTGCCACCTGAGATTCTACAGGTCAGCGTCCGGGACCCTGAGCACATCACTCAGCTGGGCCCTGAGAGACAATATTCCTTATGGGGCAGCCATGTCAGTCGACTATAGAAATTACTCCACAGCCCACTCCTACCTAGAAAAATACACCTTTGGAGTGAGTTCTGAAAGTTGATGTAAGGTTCTTGGAGATGCTCCCAGTGGTTACTTTCCTGGCCCTGTTAGGTAGAAGAAGTGGGCGGTGGCTTCCCGAAACTGTCCCCACTGAGTCCTTTCCTCCTGTGTCCAGAAGCACCAGGGATTCTACTCTTCCCTCTTTGCCTTGGTGAGGCAGCCCAGGTCGCTGCAGCATCTCTGCCGCTGTGCGCTCCGCAGTCACCTGGAGGGCTTCCTGCCCCACGCACTACCACGGCTTCCCCTGCCACCGCGCATGCTCCGATACCTGCAGCTGGACTTTGAGGACGTGCTTTACTAGGTGAGCTCTGGTTTCTGGAGGCAGCCATTGTGCTGGGGCGCGGGGCCAGGGGGTTAGCTGGAGGCAGGAGGGTTGGAGGATGGTTCTGGCCTGAACCGGCAGCTCCCACGGTCATAGGAGTTCCACGGTGCCTGTCTCTCCTTCCAGGTGTGCTGCCCTGTGAACAAAGCAGATTGCCCAAGGGGCACCTCTCAGCAATGAATAACTCAAGGCAGGTCATTCCCAGCACCAGGTCCATCTTCCAGTCGGGAGTGGATGCCTTGATCCACACTTGAGAGGAGAGGCCAGATGAGCATCCAGCCGGGAGTGGTGCAGAGAGGACACCTGTGCAAACCTGTGTGTGCTGGGCATTGGAAATCTCCAGGCTGAAGCCCAGAGCCATGGTGCAGGTGTTGGGCCTTGGGAAGTAGAGGCAGGACAGTGGAGAGAGGCCAGATTGTGCTACGTGGTAAGACTTTGTCTTTAAGAAAAAAAAGTCTACAGTTTGTGTGATTTGGTACTGTCTCCAATAAACCTCCATCTGCTTTGATGTGACTTCCTCACACAGAATCGGGGTAGCTCAGCCCTTGTGCAAGCTGCCTCGCCTCTCCCTTCAGTATTCAGCAGCAGGTCCCGGCCAGCCTGCCTCTCTCCTCACGTGCAATGGTAATAGCTTCTGGAGTGAGAACTTGTCAGAGTGTGTGGCCTGAAGGGTAGGCAAGGCAGAGGTGTGTGTAAAGGGAAGCTGATGGTCAGGGGCTGGAGATGGGAAAGCCCCTGCGATAGGGCCCGTGGGCTTGGATGAGTATCAGGGGCCCCGGTTTAGGAAAACAACCATTTTTACCCTCTGCTTGCGTCCCCTGTAGGTCAGGAAACATCACTGGTGCACATCTGGTGCACATCTGGATCTTGCTCTCTTCAACCTGCTTTACTAATTTTTCTATGTAAGGGTGCTTTGCCTGAACAGATGTGTGTGCATACCGCCATGCCTGGTGCCCTTAGAGGCCAGGAGAGAAAGTAGAATCCCCTGGAACAAGAGTTAGAGATGGTCGTGAGCTGCCGTGCTGAACCCGGGTCCATAGAAAGAGCAGCCAGTGCTCTTAACTTCTGAGCCATCATTTATTTCAGCCCCTTTAACCCGCTTCCTTGAATGTAGCTTTGTGGTGGCTGGAGTGTGGCGCTGTCACCAGATCTGCGTTTCACGGCTTTGCCGTTAGCTTGTTGTAGAACAGAGTGTTCCAGGATCCTACAAGCTGGAGGCCGCGGCAGCCATGGGCGGGACCCAGCAGCAGAGCACCAAGCAAGTGGGCTGTGGGCTGTGATGTCAAGCGTCCCAGGATTCAGAGCACTTCTCAGCCAGCTACAGGCAGCCAGACTATGGGCGGGGGGGGGGCTGGAGGGGGGCAAGAAGGCCATAGAGTCAAGTGGACTGGCCTCCGAACTTGGCTTTACCATAACTTTGGACAAACCGACCAGCTTGGGCTTCAAGAGCAAGGACTGGCGAGAGACCTCTGGTATGACCAGAGGGTCCAGGGTTTTTCTGCACCCTTGGCCATGGAAAAGCCCAGCTGTCTGGTCCCCAAAGGCCTGAAACTCGCAAGGATAAAGGTTGGGGTCAGAAGATCCCAAGGTACAAGGAACCCGTTGCAGAAGATGCCTTGCCATCCTGGACCAGTCTCTCTGGAGATGCTGTCTTCAGCTCTGAGATGAGTAGTTAAGAGGATGTCCCATGTTCGCTTATTTGCCCATACCTGCCTCCTATGCTCTAGGCTGGGCAAGCACAGGACTGTGGGGGACACCCTTCTGTCGCCCACTACTCTCCTGAAAATACTAGGCACACAAGAAAAGGTCACACATAGTAGTAAGTTCAGAGGCAGATGCAAACAGTGATTCGATAGCAACAGAGTGATGGCGAAACCTCTTTGAGGAGATTGGGATTTAACCTGAGATCTGGGTGGCGAGGCGGGGCCAGCATGTAAGGAGAATGGGAGGAGAGGTGGAAGAGTAACTGGGCCAGCATCCCTCAGGCTGCCTGACTGCCTAGAGGAGAAGCATAGAGAATCCACAAGGTCAGCTGGAGGCTATAGCAGCCATCCTGAGATGAGAGGGCAACATGGGGGACTAGTTTTGGAATTTGGAATTTTTGGGGTGGATAGAGAGTGCTTGTTGACAGAGACTACTACATGTTGGACCCGCCCAAGGTGCCTCACAGTTTATTTGTTTGTTTGTTTGCTTGAACAACTAGGTGGGTGGAGGTACTAATTACTAAGGTAAGGAAGTTGGAGAGATCTGTGTTAGCCAGATTAACCTGTCAGACAAGTCAAAGAAGGTGTGTTCAAAGGCTGGATGGGCCAATGAGATTGAAGTGAGTGAATTTGAAACCCTTTCAAGAGGACCTTATTTCCTGAGGCACAACTTCCTCTGCGCCCTGTTTATGGTTTCCGCGTGTGCTTCTGCTTTATCCCTTCCACACAGTTCATTTTGTGCTCCCTGACTGCCGGGATTAAGGTAGCAAATATAAGGCTGTGAGACATGGTCCTGCCCTCAGAGAATTATCCATACAGCCCCCACGACTATTGCAGAACACATGTGAACTAGTTAGAATACAAAGCGCAAAGTCCACGTGGAGGGTAAGAGCGCCCGAGAAGGCTCCGCAAAGGAGTTGACACATCATAGGCGACATATCTGGGGAATACTGGGTGTGGGACTCCTTTTCAAGGAGCCAAGAAAGGAAGACAAGCAAGGTGATGCAAAGGGTCATGCCTTGCCCCTTAAGGAAGCAGCATTAGGAAGGCCTTTCCTGGGGTTAGACATCCAGACACTTGCGAGCCAGGGAGCTTCCTCCCCAGCCTCCTGGCTAATGGTCCCGCGGGCCCAGAACCTCTCCCTGGTAATTGCTTTCCATAATGTGTTTGCTCCAAACCAATTTCACGCCTCCGTGAGGACTCCGCCCTGCACTGGAGGCGCGGACCTCCCTACTACCAACCTACGAGCCTGTGAACGAGTGGGCTCACACATACCACACTCGTTCAACACAACAGATACGCCGAGTTTGAGAATCGTGCCACAATCAAGTTGCACATGCCTACATGCATGCACACTGGACTTCAAGACATTCGCGTACAATCCCCACACCGAACTCTCACAGTGGAGAGAGAAGCACTCTGAAGCTTGAACCTCTTGCCTGATTCCAGTTCCTTTGCCTTTGGCGCCTCTCCCGACTAACGCCAGGGGACGCTGCGGCACTCCATGCTTCCCTCGCGTAACTGTAGTTGCGTTCTAGTGCCACCAGAGGGTACCCGCGGACAGAAGCCGATGAAGCCCACAGTGGAGGATACTCCAGCCTGAGTGAGTCCGAGACGTGGACCTGTTGGCTTTCGAACACTTTGCTCATTCTTTGTGTCTAGGTGTAACTGCCAGCACATGAAGGATAGGCCAGAAGATGAGGCCTTACACAGGACTAAGCAAAAAGGGTGGATGAAATGATTTATCCAGTGTACATGCCTATGGGGCGTGGGCGGAAATCTGTGAGTGAAACGCTCTGGTTTACTGGTCTATATACAAGAACTAGGCCAGCCAGGCCACATAGTGAGGCCCTGTTTTTTTTTTAACCAGATAAGTAAACAACACATTTAAGACTCTGTCCAACAAAGACATGAAACCAAATAAAAAAAAAATTCTTGTGCAGGAGCATTTCCCAAGGCTATGTACCATGAGAGTGGGCCAACTCAGAGTACAAGTACAATTCCCATGTTATTTTATCATTTGTTTTCAATCTTTTTAGATTTATGTGCATGAGTGTTTTGCCTACATATAGTTATGCGTACCACGAGCATGCCTGGTGCCCGGGGAGATCAGAAGAGGGATTCAGATTCCCCGAAACGGATATTACAGAGGGTTGAGAGCTGCCATGTGCATGCTGGGAACAGAACCCATTCCTCCGGAAGAGCAGCCAGTACTCTTTAAGGGTGGAACCATCACGCCGTCTCCCTGGCTCCATTTTAGGAAAGACCGGGTACTAGATGTTCAGGTATTCAGTAACAAAGTACCCATTTTCTACTTGTTCAGATGTGCTGGGTTTGACGGCAATGGCATCTGTCCTTGGTCCTAAAGTGCTGCTGACAGGGAGGTTGGTCCCTTCTGATTGGGCAGGTATGTTCTTCCTTTGTTCCCTGCAGAAGAACTCATTTGGAAGGAGGTAGCCTTGTTTCGTGAAATCCTTGCTTCTTAATTAGTCAGACTAGTTAACATGCTTCCTCTCTCAAACACAGAGAAGTCAAACAGAGGCCATGGCCATGTGGCTCAGGGAGGATCAGGACTTCTTCCAACTCCTTTTTAATCCTGACAATGCTCCCCCATTTACAGTGTGATCTGAGTTTCACCCCAAATGAAAGGGCAAGGATAGAAAGTGGGCTGCAGCAGTCACCCCCAAACATGTGATACTAGCTACTGACTATCAAAGAAGGAAACAAACACTCTTATGACCCCAGAAGGGCCGGCGGCAGGTTGAAGATATCTGGCACACACTTGTGAGTGGGTTGCACGCTGGGATTTATTGGTACCAAAATGTAAGCTTCCGCCTCTTTGCCAGCTTGAGCGGAGAGTCTTCTGCTCCAAGTATTAGTGTTGGACAATACACTCTGGCTCGAGGCAGATGACATATATTTTCGAGATCAGAAGGTCTTTCTTTACCTTGAGAACCTGAGAGTGCATGATCTCTGTGCCACAGAGAAGGGTAGGCTTGTTTAAGTGTGCATGTACTACCAGAAGTTTGGGACAGAGATATTTCAACATATATCCTTTAGAGCTTTTGAAATTTTGTTCCATGTGATGTTATTACCTACGCAAAAAATGAATGCAATTACTTTTAAAAATGGCTCTTCTCCGTGTGTTATTTGATTGGTGCGGAAGCTGTTGATACAGCTTTAATTGCAGTAATTGTAGCTCAAAGTTCCCTCCATAATTCATCAAGTCAATAAGCCTCTATTATGTATCCAACACTGTAAAGTCATCAAACCGAGTACTTGACCTCTTCCTTCTTAAGTACAATACACTTTTGAAAGCTGGTCTTCATTATCAGTATCATGGAAGGCTTGGCTAACTTAACAAAGGTTGCTGGGAAGACTCTCTTTAGCCAAAGATGAGCTCTAGTTGTGTATTAGAGCTGGGGTTCCCAGACCTAAGCTAGAACACCTGTGTTTTCTCTAAGGCAGCGTCTCCCAGGTCTAGTCTCCTGTGTTCATTGGAAGAATGCAGGGCCCAAAGTATGTCAGAACTGCACAGACATGACAGCATCTTCTTTTTACTTCTCTGATGAATTCTGAAGGTAGCACCTCTCTCCTCTCTCCCCACTCAGAGGGTCTCACTGTGTACCCCTGGCTGGCCTGGTCTCAGATTCAGACTGGCGTAGAACTCCCTAGATAGCTGAAGATGACCTTGAATTTCTGATCTTTCTGCTTCTGAATATCATCAGGAACTACCACCAAACTAGCTCAAACCTTATCTTACTTCATCTTACCTTGGTGCTACCCTTCTGCATCACTGTGATAAAAGCTCTGCTCACTAGCTAATACAATACAATACTGCTTGGGACAAATGTCAGAGATCCAGCAGTCCCTTCGGCCCAGCTCTGTCCTCTGTGGAGCTCTGTAGGTTTTCCTCTGTATCTAGGATGTAGGACCACTTGCACTCCTAAACTACATCCTGTTGAGTTTGCCTGGCTTTGCTTATCGCTCCCTTTAACTGTTAGGATCTTCCTGACTGCACCTGAATGCTGGCACTTTTGCTGGCCCGAGCTTGCTCTCCATTTGCAACTTTGAGCTCTTCTTCTTGCTTGTCTTGTTCTCTCTCTGACCTGAGGTGCTTATGCAGCCAAAAGCCAATGACTTTTGCCTCTAGAACAACACATCTGCTGCTGGGAATCAGAGGAGGGGGACAGTCAAGGCGGAATGGGGGAGGTGAGCAGAGTCATCTGCAATTAGCAGATAATTAGCGCTGCTGACCCTTGGGGCTCATCAGCGCTCCTGGGGCCAGCCCCCAGCAATCAGCCAGGGCAGGTCGAGAGTGTCAGGACCGAGAATGAATAGGGCTCATCAGACGCACTGGAGCCAGGGAGCCAATCAGGGAAATTAATGGCGAGAGAGAGAGAGAGAGAGAGAGAGAGAGAGAGAGAGAGAGAGAGAGAGAGAGAGAGAGAGCAGGGAATGAGAAAATAGACTGGGATAGAGAATGAAAAGGAGAGGAAAAGGAATTTAAAAGGAGACTGAAAGAGAGGAAAGAGTGAGTGGAAGAAAAAGAATGGAAAGGGTGGGAGAGAGGTGGAGGGGGAAAGGTGGAGAGGAAAGGGTAAGTACTTGGCCCTGTGTGGGCACCCAGGAATTCCCACAGAAGCGAGAAGTTGGAGATGGAGAAATGAGGGGAAAGGAGCGAGAGCCAGTGCTTAGAGAATCGAGCCCCGGGCAGAGAGTGCGAAGGGACTGCGGAGACAGTAGGAAAGCGGTCGCCCACGAGTGGCCCCGGGCGCGCACGGGGCCCTGGGCGGAGAGCGCGCCCCCTGCTGCCATGCACCGCGTCCCGGCTCCTAGGGATCGCCACTCGGTGCGCCCCGAGTCGCTCCCGGCGTCCCGCGCACCCCCGCCCCGCCCTGCCGCGCTCCTCTCGACCTTCGAGCCGTGCCGAGCCCGGGCCGCGTGGGCTGAGCGGGGAGCAGGTCCGGGCGCGGGGAGGGGACGTGGCCAGCTGCCGCCGCCGCCTCCTCGCCCGCCGCAAACTTTCACAAAGCGTCGGGTCCGGCCTCATCAATCTGCATTAATAATAGTTGGTTGGGCCGCGGGGGGCGGGCGGGGTCCCGGGTCGGCCGGGCCACTGAAAAGGAGCGGGGCGCGGGGCGCGGGAGCCGGGCGCGGCGGCGGGCGGAGGGAGCAAGTGAAGCGTAATTTGAGGAAGATGGATGAGTCCGGAGGGCGACACCCCCAGCCCGCCTGCCCGCCCCCTCCCTCCTTATGAGCGAGAGAGCGCGGCGCCGGAGCCACACTGCGCCGAGCCCGCGCCCCGCCGCCACCTCGGCCCGCGCGCCCGCAGCGAGCCCTGCGTGTCCGCGCGGGGCGCACGGCGGGGCCCGGGCAGCGCCATGCAGAGAGCGGCGGGCGGCGGCGCCCCCGGGGGCAGCGGCGGGAGCAGCGGCGGCCCCGGCGCCGCCTTTTCCATCGACTCGCTCATCGGGCCGCCGCCGCCGCGCTCGGGCCACCTGCTCTACACCGGCTACCCCATGTTCATGCCCTACCGGCCGCTCGTGCTGCCGCAGGCGCTGGCCCCTGCGCCGCTGCCCGCCGGCCTGCCGCCGCTCGCCCCGCTCGCCTCGTTCGCGGGCCGCCTGAGCAACACCTTCTGCGCGGGGCTGGGCCAGGCGGTGCCCTCGATGGTGGCGCTGACCACTGCGCTGCCCAGCTTCGCAGAGCCCCCCGACGCCTACTACGGGCCCCCGGAGCTCGCCGCCGCCGCCTCCACCGCCTCGCGAAGCAACCCGGAGACCGCGGCCCGGCGCACGGACGGAGCGCTGGATGCCGACGAGCTGCTGCCAGCGCGCGAGAAAGTGACTGAGCCCCCGCCGCCCCCTCCTCCGCACTTCTCAGAGACTTTCCCGAGTCTACCGGGTAAGTGCTGGGACCGACACGGGTTCGACCAGGATCAGGAAGTCCCAGATCCGAGCCCGGTCCAAAACTCCCGCCATCTGCTTGGAGCCCTGGAGTGCCGGGACTCCAGATCATACGCGGTGTTCAGTCCTGAACATCTCCAGGTTCCAAAGCTCTGCTCTGGCCCCGGGCGCCCGAAGACTCACCGTCAGCACGTTTCTCATGGCATTATAGTTCACAAGCCTCGCCCTGTCTCTTTTTCAGAATCCCTTCGATTTTCTCCTCTCAAGGACTGTATTCCCGAGGACCCCAGCTGGACCCTGGGGTGACAGCATGTTAGGGCAACTGTCAGTTTAGTACGTGGGAACACGTTCTGAATTGACCTCCTCAATACTCAAACGGTGGGCATGAGCTTTATGGATGCAGGGCACAAGGAGGGCCTGGTGAGCATATGCTTCGCCTTAGCAGAGGTCGCTCTCGAATTCTCCTTTAAACTGAATCTAAACATTGGAAAACCAGGTAGGGTGCTGGACCAAAACTGGTCAGGACTGGAGGTGCTAAAGGCTTGCAGAGTTGGGTGTGGCATAAAGACTTAGAGTTGAGAATCCTGCTAAGATTCAGCTGAGCCGTCATTTAAGAGCCCTGTGCTCTTAAATGCCTTCTCCACAGAGACAGGGTGTAGTAAACGAACCCCGATCAGAATCCATTCCCTTGAAGCCCTCTTGTCTGACCTCCGTACCTACTCTAAAGCGTTTTCCTAGCTAGGCAGATCCAGGTGTGCCGAGGCCAAGGCTTCCGCAACCTGGTGAGTTCTAATTAAGAAACAGAGTCTGTGCAAGGGCAGAGGGCTTAAACTTCCTTCACACCAGGATGTGTCCACTTCTGCTCCACAGTTCATGGCACTTAGGTTGGGATGGGAATGGCTGGAAGGATTTAGAGGCTGACCACAGCAGAGGTAAGAAGAGGGTCCAAAAATCATTGGCTAGGACAGGCAATTCCTGGTGACAAATCCCTGCCGTGGAACTGTCCTCAGTGCCACTCGCTCACTCTTTCAGACCCCAGTGGCTGCCAAGAAGCCGGCCTTCTATTTTTTAATTTGGTCTGGACGTTTTGGGTCCGGGAATTCATCTGTTAATTCCCTTTCCAAACTGGTTGGCCCAGGAGAATCAGAAGTCGAAGCAGCATCTCCTTAGGAGGACCTTAAGCAGAAGAGAGCTCCCAGAGATAGGAGACAGGGTCTTCAAGACCAGAGGGCAGGGCAGAGCTCGGAGGACAGAAACCAGGAGGCGGCTCCTAAGAAGGAGGGATTGGGATGGTTCAGACGCAGGGAAGAGAGCAGGGCTGGATACTGAAGAGATCCTGTGGAAGCCACAGGGCAGGAGACAAAACCAGGCACACATAAGAAAGCCCAGGACTGGAGGGAGGTGGGAGGAACCCACAGGTGGAACTGAACAGAGAGGGTGTGTCCTTACCATGGGAGAACAGTCCTCATCCCCACACTGCCAGGGTCCCTCTGCGCTCTCTCTCTCTCTCTCTCTCTCTCTCCATACACACACACACACACACACACACACACACACACACACATATGGTTCTTATCTGAAATAAACCCAACACTGGCAATTAAACCAAATATATAGACAGAGAGGAAAAGGTCAGAAGAGAAATACAGAGAAGTAAGGAAAGACCTGTGGTGAGGGTGGGATCTGTAGATTGCGAATAGGGCATGGGCTGTTTGTGGGAAGAGGAAGTTGGGATGAAAGAAAAGTGAGCAACTTCACTGAAAAAAGTGTGTGAGGAAGAGAGTTCTGTCATCCTTCGAGAACTGGGGGAAAGCTAAAGGAAGACTCACTGGAGCTGAGTTTCAGTACCAGAAGTAGGGTTCTCTAGACGGGGTTTCAAGGCGATTGGTGGCTGAAGACACAGAGAAAGTGAGGAAGAACACATCTCCTGATCTAAGAAAAATGTAATCCAGAGAGAGAGACAGAGAGAGAGAGAGAGAGAGAGAGAGAGAGAGAGAGAGAGAGAGAGAGAGAGAGAGAGAGGAAGAAGGAGGAGGAGAGACAGAGACAGAGACAGACAGAGAAAGAAAGAGACAGAGAGAGAGGGGGAGAGGAGAGAAAGAGGAGGGAGGAGGAGAGAGGAGAGTTGTGTGTGTGTGTGTGTGTGTGTGTGTGTTGCTGTTGAGAATAGAGAAAGGGCTTTGTTGGCGCTATAATGGGAAAGAGACCTCAAAGTGGAGTTTTGACAGTCTCTGTGCTGAAGGTCATACCCCACCCTGGGAAGATCTATGGTAGTATCGCTGTGGCTGCTACAAGAACAGTAAAGAAGGTAGGCTTCAGGGGTGACATCTGAGGGTCACAGGGGTGGGGTCCTGGCCTGTGACTTCTCCCTCAGTATGGCTGTCGCAGTCCCTTAACAACCATTCACCTATCTTCCTAGGTGTGAGTCACTGAAATGTTAGGCATAAAATCAGTCCAGGAGATGAGAGCACACAGCCACTGCGGGTGGTGAGACATGTCCATGGGTGGACTGTCTTGGAGGCTGTGGTGTTGGGCAAGACAGTTCTCTGCTGTGTGTGATACAGGAGCCTCCACAGAAAAGAGTCTGGGAGCAGTGCAGTCCTTAAAGGGACAGAGGAAGAGTTGCTTTCCTGGTAGGGATGGGTGGCTGGCACTGGCTGCAATTATTGGTCACCCACACTTGTTGAATGGGATAGTTGGGTGTGGTGGCACCTGTAACCAGGAGGTAGAGGCCGGCAGATGAGGTTAGAGTCAACCACAGCTACATATTATGTTGGAGGTCAGTCTGGGCTACTTAAAACCCTATCTTTAAAAAGAAAAGAGAAGAAAAGAAAAGAAAGGAAGAAAAAACTTATAGTGAAGATAGACCAGTTCTGAGAATGTAAAGTTCTATTCTTTGGGAATCACAGGAAATTTTTTCAACTAGTTAAGAATTAAGAAAGATGTCATTCTTTGGGAACTGAGGAAGAAAAAGCCCAGAAATACATTATAATGTGAGTGTAGGGGTGAAAGCTATGTTAGCAATGAAAAGAAAACCTAAGTGAAGAAATGATGGATAGAAAAAGCACTGAATGTGGCGGATTCAGAGAGTTCTAGGCTTGGAGTGGGGGGGGGGGCAGTGGAGCTAATGGGGCAGTCTTTTGATAGTGAAAAAGACAAGAGGATTTTGAATGGGTATTGGGGATTAACTATGGATCAATAGGCTGGGGTGGTAGGATGCGCACAGGGCAGGGTATTGAGTTCTATACACACACACACACACACACACACACACACACGCACACACGCACACACACACACTACCCCACCTGCACATGCCAACAGAAGAATCCAAAGTAGTGACAGCTGACTACCAGAGACATCAAGGAAGCCACGCATTAATACTTGTACTTTAAAGGTTTTCACTATTCACATTAAAAAAATAAAAGAAGCTGGGCAGTGGTGGCGCACGCCTTTAATCCCAGCACTTGAGAGGCAGAGGCAGACGGATTTCTGAGGTTAGCCTGGTCTACAGAGTGAGTTCCAGGACAGCCAGGGTTACACAGAGAAACCCTGTCTCAAAAAAACAAAAAATCAAATAAAATAAAAAATGAAAGAAAAGGATGCAATGGGTGATAACAGTCTTATTTAATCAAGCACGTCCAAAATAATCACTTTAGCACTAATCCACATAAATATTTGAAAGGCATATTTTGTATCCTCTTTTTATACTGCTTGAAACCCACTGTTCTACACTCCCACCTCGGCTCTCTTCAGACAAGCCGTGGTTCAGGAGCCGATGGCGACCATAACCACACATCCTGAGGGTCTGAAAGGACAGTTCAGGAGAGTGACGGAGTGGCAGATCCTCAGCTCCCCAGGAAACACGCAGAAGACTGCAGGGAGCTCCCAAGGACAAGACCAGATTCAGCCCCAACTGGGCGGGTCAGAGCTGGTCTTGAGGGTCTGCGGAAATGTTCGAGCTCCGGCTGGGCGTAGTCAGTCACAGCTAACCTGTGTGCCAGATATGGCAAGACTGTGCAGCACTCAGCTGCTGACTGGCCTGACTGGATGCTGCTCCCTGGGGAGCACTGGGCAGGGGGGACAACTGTCCTTGGGGGAATGTAGACCAAGGCTTCCACATGAGAATATTTGGAGTGTTCTCCTGGAAGGCTGGACCGCTTGAAGGCTTAGAAAACGAGTGTTGGTGGGTGTGCCGGGTATAACCAATAGATGGGAGATAAAAACACAAAGAGAGACTGGCATGAGACAGGACACAGAGTTGGATGCTGGACAAATTATAATTTTTATAGCTAGAGCAGTGTAAAGAGTATCAGCATGTGAGGAACCAGCCTGAGAGGCACCAGTGTCCTGAACACCATCTTTTAAAAACTGAACAGGGAGAGATTTGTTAATTTCTGAATGGAGATTGTAGTAATAATGGTCATCACAAAGGAGACCAGGAAACTTGAGAGGAGCGTGCTAGTCAAGGGCTGATTGCTCTAAACTGAGCACCTGATTGTAGCTAGGGAACATTTTTAGATGACCGCTAATTAATTTCTGACTAGGTGCCCATTGTGACTGTCACGATATGATATTTACCTGTGAGAGGGGAATGGGAAATGGAAATGGTGTGCTGCAGAGCCGGAGACTTCTGCTGTTCAAAATAAGAGCGGAATGTTTTGTGTTAGGTGACGAAGACCCAGAGTATATGTCCCTAGAACTTTCGAGAGGCTGCACAGAGAGAGTGATTGTTCCACTGGCTTTTTGCTGTGTCTGTCATTCTGTTCCCGGGCTGAGCTCAGACTCACTGTGTAGCCCTGGCTGGTCTCTGGCTCCCAGCACTCGTCTGCCTGAGCCTCCCTCCGTGTGTTAGCACTCAGGCTGTGAGCCTCCGTGCTCACCTTGCTCCGTCGACTTTTCACGTTTTATCTTTATTTTATCTCTCCAAAATATTTTACTTTTATTTATAAATGATGTACATATGTGTGTACAGAAGCCAGAGGAGTGTTGGGTCCCCTGAGGCTGCAGTGAGACGCTTGACGTGTGTGCGGAGGAGAGCAGTGGACGTTCCTAACCACTGAGCAAACTCTCCAGATGTTTTTGCTTTTTATTTTGAGACAAGGTCTTATTTTTCCTAGGCTGGTTTCAAACTCATGGTGTGCAGGATGATCATGAACTTCTGATGTTAGCCTCTCTCTCTCTCTCTCTCTTTCTCTCTCTCTCTCTCTAAGACAGGGTTTCTCTGTGTAGCCCTGGCCATCCTGGGGCTACCTCTGTAGACCATGCTGGCCTCTAATGCACAGAGATCTGCTTGCTTCTGCCTGCCTAGTACTGGAATTAAAGGAGTACACACCACCACAGCCTGGCTTCCCTTTGCTCCCCTCCCCATCCCCTTCCTTCCCCTCCCCTCCTTTCTCCTCTCCTCCTTTCCTCCTCTCCTCTCCTCTCCTCCTCCTGAGACAGGATCTCTCCATGTAGCCCTGGCTGACCTGGAACCAGGCAGGCCTCAGCTCACAGAGTTTCTCCTGCCTCTGCTTCCTCAATGCTGGCAATGATGGAATGTGTCCCTGTGGACAGAACTCCATTGACTTTTAAAAGAAGACAAATGAGAGATGACATCAGCTCTTGCTGTCAAGCCTGAAGCCCTGAGTTTTAACCCCTGGGACCTACACGGTGAAAGGAGAGAACCGGTTCTCAAAAGCTGTCCTTTGTCATCCGTGTTCATGTACACACATGTCATCCATGTTCATGTGCTCATGTATACACATGTCATCCATGCATATGTGCACACATGCATTCGTGTTCATGCACACACATGTCATTCATGTTCATGCATAAGCATGTCATTCATGCTTATGCACACACATGTCATCTGTGCTCATGCACACACATGTCATCTGTGCTCATGTACACACATCATTCATGCTCATGTATACACATGTCATCCATGCCCATGTACACACATGTCATTCATGCTCATGCTCACACATGTCATTTATGCTCATGCACACACATGTCATCCATGCTCATGTACACATGTCATCTGTGCTCATGCACACACATGTCATTCATGCTCATGCACACACATGTCATCCGTGCTCATGTACACACATGTCATCTGTGCTCATGCACACACATGTCATTCATGTCATGCACACATGTCATCTGTGCTCATGCACGCACAGACACACTAAATAAACACTGTAATTGTAAAAATTAGAAAAGACAAATGGTGCCTTGGCTCAAAGTGACTAAGTAACATTTACTTGGCAGCTCTGACACAGGCTCCAGTCTCAGCTTTGTCATTTATTTTGCTGTATAATTTTAATAAGACTCCTGCTTCAACTAGAGACTATGTTATAATATGCCTAGTGTAGGTCAGGCATGTTTAAGACAACTTGGGAGAGCCACTGTAATGTAACTTCTTTACTTTCCTCTTCTGAGTGTGTATGTGTGTATGAAAGTGTGTGTGCATGTATACGTGTGTGTGTGCGTGTATACGTGTGTGTGTGCATGTATACGTGTGTGTGTGCGTGTATACGTGTGTGTGTGCGTGTATACGTGTGTGTGTGCGTGTATACGTGTGTGTGCGTGTATACGTGTGTGCGTGTATACGTGTGTGTGTATACGTGTGTGTGCGCGTGTATACGTGTGTGCGTGTATACGTGTGTGTGTGCGCGTGTATACGTGTGTGTGCGCGTGTATACGTGTGTGTGTGCGCGCGTGTATACGTGTGTGTGTGCGCGTGTATACGTGTGTGCGCGTGTATACGTGTGTGTGTGCATGTATACATGTGTGTGCATGTATACGTGTGTGCATGTATACGTGTGTGTGCGTGTATACGTGTGTGCGTGTATACGTGTGTGTGCGCGTGTATACGTGTGTGCGCGTGTATACGTGTGTGTGCGCGTGTATACGTGTGTGTGCGTGTACACGTGTGTGTGCGTGTATACGTGTGTGTATACGTGTGTGTGTGCATGTATACGTGTGTGTGCATGTATACGTGTGTGTGTGCATGTATACGTGTGTGTGTGCATGTATACGTGTGTGTGTGCATGTTGTTTGGCTGGTGTTTTGTTGGTTTGTTTGTTTGTCTGTTTTTGAGACAGGAACTCATTATGCTGGCCTGGAACTTGCTATGTAGTCTAGGCTGGCCTTGAACTCACTTTCATCCACCTGCCTCTGGACTAAGGGTGTGTGCCACACCCAGCCAATGAAGGAGCCTTTGATGTTCCTTTCAATTCCTAAACCAAGTGTCTAAAGTAGGGATCTGAACATCAAGGACCTCCTGTCAGGAATCTGTCGAGATGGGGGAGTTAAACACCATGACTTTTACTGACTCCTGAACAAAAATCAGCATGTCTTTAATTTGTGATTGTGGAACAAAAATCATGATTGTTTTAGCAATACAGGAAGTTTTTGTCATGGATAGAAACATATTTCATGAACGTTTGCATTTTTTGGAGAGACTTTGCCTCAAACAAAAAACCCAACAAATTTACAACATAATAAAATTAAAATAAAACAATTTTATTTTTAATGACATGGATATGTGTGTGACTATGTATTTGCACACAAATACAGCCTCTGAAGGTAGAAGAAATATTTGGATCCTCTGGACTTGGAGTTATAGGCATTTGTGAGCTTCCACACGTGACTGTAGGAACTGACCTCCGTCCTCACCAAGAGCAATAATGCTCTTAGTCCCCAAGCTGTCCCTCCAGCCCCATCACTAACAGTGTACTCTGCTTCTCAGCTGAGGAGGGGCTGCCTTTATCCACCTGCCAGGGAGTTCATGGTACAAAGGTCAGGAAGAACCCCTAAGGAGGGACAAATCTCAAAGTTTCTGGCAGCCCTGGGGACTGGAAGGCGCTGCAGTACATGGACTTGTGTGGGGATGAGTAACTTCTGTGGTGGGACACACAAAGTGGAGGCATATATTACAGAAGACTAGGAAGAGGAATCCTTTCCTTTTGTTTGTTTGTTTTTTCCTTTTGGTTTTTGAGGATAAGGTTTCTCTGTGTAGCCCTGGCCATCCAGGAACTTTGTAGATCAAGCTAGGCTTGAACTCAGAGACTCACCTGCCTCTGCCTGAGATTAAATGTGTGTGGTACCTCTCCTAGGAGGGAAGAGAGGAGGGAGGAGAAGAAGAGGAGGAAGAGGAGGAGGAGGAGAAGAGATATAGTTATAATAACAATAATAATGGCTGGGCATGGTGGTGCATGTCTTTAATGCCAGCTCTCCAGAGGCATAGGCAGGTGTCCCTGTGAGTTTGAGGCTAGGCTGTTTTATGTAGAAAGTCCCAGGCCAGCCAGGACTATACAACAAGTCTCTGTCTCAATGCTACAGCTCCTGCTGGTGGTGGTAGTGGTGGTGATGGTGATGGTGATGGTGATGACAATGAAAATATTTCAGTTGGAAAGAAGAGAGGATATAATAATATTATGAGCAAAGTGCTTTGTGTTTCGCTAAAGTCTGCTTTAAGAAGCTGCAGGCAAGGACTCTCCCTCAAAGGTAGTCAAGTCTTTTCCATAAGTTAACTTGACATTAGGAAATACCAATCAGATATACAAAGAAAGAGACTTACATGGGCATGCTGAGAGAAGAGTTGCGGTGGAGGCAAGAACATTACTTGGAGCAGTGGTCCTCAACCTCTGGGTCTCGATCCTCTGGGGAGTTGAACAATCCTTTCTCATCCATTGCCTAAGACCATTGGAAAGTGGATATTTACTTTACAAGTTGCAACAGTAGCAAAATTACATAATGAAGTAGCAACGAAAATAATTTTATGGCCAGGGGTCACCACAGCATGAAGAACTGTATTAAAGGCTCACAGCATTGGGAAGGCTGAGAACCACTGACTTAGAGGGCATGGAGAAAAGCCTGGGCTGGGTGGGGAGAAGCAGCTTGTGTGAGCTGGAGTTAGAGACGGAGGTGCGCTGTGTGCGCTGACTGGGGAAGCCTGGACTCCTGCTGCGCGGGAAGGGCTGGCAACCGTAGTCAAACTCTGAACATGTGGAAAGAGTTACCAGCTTGGAGGAATTTGGAGGCACTACTGATTGGGGAATGCTTGGGGGAAAGGCAAGTTAAGGGAGGGAGGCTAGCAGCTTGAATTCAGGTGACACCCCATGCCAGTCAAAGCCACTAAGTAGGATCTCCACTGGCCACTGGGGAGAAGAGAAGGCTTCGTGTGGCAGGGAGCATCTGTATGTGAGGTAGATCCTGGCCGTGGGAACCGTGGGCATGAGGGCCACGAGCAGAAAGTACCATGCAAAGGGTGAGACAAATATCTCTGACCTGGGTAGCAGCAACAGATTTCCAAACTGTGAATCGCAGAAAAGAAGGGTGAGAATAGGGGTTGTAGCAAAGCTAGAACGTTTATGGGGAGTTGTGGGGAGAGACCATGCAAAGCCCCGAGGGCCAGAATCCCGTGTATTATGCCTGTATATGTATGATGCTGGCCACATCACCTCTCTTCTTCCTCATCAGTAGAGTCAGGGCTTTGAACTAAGTTATCGTTCAGGCCATTTCCATCTGTACAAGTGTTTGTTTTTCAAATGTGCTTGAGTTTATTGTTTATTTGTTTGCTTGTCTATTAGTCTATTTATTTAAAAGATGAGGTGGGCCTCACAGTTCTGGGCTAGCCTACAGCTCATAATTCTCCTGTCTTATCCTCTCAATTAACTGGAGTTAGAAGTGGAAGCCACCAGGCTGGAGAGATGGCTCAGTGGTTAAGAGCACTGACTGCTCTTCCAAAGGTCCTGAGTTCATTTCCCAGCAACCACATGGTGGCTCACAACCATCTGTAATGAGATCTGACGCCCTCTTCTAGTGTGTCTGAAGACAGCTACAGTGTACTTATATACAATAATAAATAAATCTTAAAAAAAGAAGAAGAAGAAGAAGAAGAAGTGGGAGCCACCAAGTCTGGTTTACAAATCTGCTTGATGCTTAAGGATACCTTTATTGATGAACTGTTCTTTTATTAAGGTGGCAGCAGTGGCTGGAGATATGGCTTGGCCACTAAGAGCATTTACAGTTCTTGCAGAGGACCTGGACTCAGCTCCCAGCATCCATGGGGTTGTTCACAACTGCCTGTAACTCAAGACCACCTAATTTCTCTTCTGATACCCATGGGCTTGTGTGTGTGTGTGTGTGTGTGTTCACGCATGTGTGCGTACATGAAATATTGAATACATACTAAAGGCACCCTGAACAAGGGGTCTGAGAATTCTGTGCTTCCCCATGTGGAGTGGCCTTGGAGAAGGCGGGAGCAGGCTGGCTGTGTACACAGTGTGCTGACGTCAGGCCTGGGTTTAAGACTGGGTTGCCATCAGAGACTGGGGATGTGGAACCAGGCTATGTATTTGAAAGCTGGATGTGGATTTCGCATGTAGCTGGAGGAGGTAGTAAGAGCAGGAGATGCTGGCTGTGGAGTCTGTGCCTGGCCTTTCCATGGTCGCCTGTCCAGTTTATTCTTTATGTCAGATATCACCAGAACGTCTTTGCTACACGGAGTGTTCGCAAAGGAAGAGGCACCAGGACAGGTGGAACCTGGGAATGATGCATGGGTTCAGAGCCTGTGTTGCTACTTCTCTAAGGAAGACAACCAAGGCTAACCTGTGAAGCCCCAGTGGCCTTTACCAGGGAAACGAGGGCCGTGGCGTCACCTCGTAGTTAGCAGGCAAACAGAAAGACCCTTACTCTGAGTCCTGGATGTAAAGGAAGTACCACAGAGGGGCTACGGCTGTAGCTCAGCCAGCGGATTGATTGCCTGGCATGTACAAAGCCCTGAGTCAGATCCCCTGAACCAGGTGTGGTGGTGCATGCCTTGAATCTAAGCACCGAGGAGATACAGACAGGAGGATTAGAAGTTCAAGGTCATCTTTAACAAGTAGTAAATTTGAGGGTTTGCGGCCAGTCTAGAGCTATATGAGAACCTGCAGGGAGTTGGGGGTGCTGGAGAGATGGCTCAGCAGTTAAGAGCGCAGGGCTCAGTTCCCATCACCCACATTATAGCTACAACTTTAGTAACTGCAATACCAGGGGATCCAACACTGTCTTCTGGTCTCCATGGGCACCATGCATGTAGTAAACAGATATTCATTGAGGCAAAACACCTATACACAGAAAAATAAATTAAAAAGTAATTAATTAAAAGGAAAGAATCGTCATTGCCTTAGATTTTTAGATGGTAGCTTTCTACAAAATTCTGTTGTGAGAGATCTCTTTACTGGGAGTGGCATAGAACAGGGTGGTGGTGGACACAGTAGTCTGAGGATTTTGTAGGAGACAGGCAGAATGGAATATCATGCTAACTCTTAATACAGGTTCAAATTTGCCTTGGCCTTCCCTTGCTTTGTGAGGATAGGTCAGAGACTGACTTTATAGACTAGGCTAGCCCTGAGCCATGGTCTTCCTGCCCCAGGCTCTGAGATCACAAATGCAACCACCATGCTCTTGTACATGTCTGGCTCTCTCTTTTCTGTAGGCTTTCTAGTTGGTCTCCCATTTTAGCCTCGATCTCTCTCCTGTGCCCCACTGGGACCTGATCTCTCCTCCTTTCCAGCCTTTCCTCTTCCTCAGAATTCCTAGGCTCTCAGGTGTGTGTTTCAGTTTGATGCTATTGATTGGATAACTCATAGCCTGGTGGGTTACGGAGAGGTTTAAAGTCTAAACAGATTCCAGTTGAGGTGGTGTGCCGAGCAACAGCTCCAGGGCATGGGGCAGGGTTGTTTTGTATGGAATGTTGTAGGTATGGGCTGTTCGGGGTGGGGGCTCATCTGTCTGCAGTCTGGTGATTATTGCTGCTTCTCCTGAGAGCATCCCCTACCAAGCCCACTCCTGCGCCTAAACAAGGTTTCTCTATGTAGCTCTGACTGTCCTGGAACTCACTTTGTAGACCAGGCTGACCTCGAACTCAGAGATCTGCCTGCCTGGTCAGGTGCCTCCCGAGTGCTGGAATTAAAGGCTTGTGACTGCATTTATTTAACCATGCTCCAAGTAATGATAGATCAACCTCAATTTTTTAAAAAATATTCATTTATTATTTTATTTTATGTATGTGTGTGCTTGAGTGTGTGTATGTGTTCCATGTGCCATCAGATCCCCTGGAACCAGACCTGTGACGTGGTTGTGATATGACCCTGGGCATGGGTACTGGGAACCACACCTAGGACCTCCAGGAGATCAGCAATGCTCTTAACCACTGAGGCATTGCTCTTAACAAACAGGCATTTGCTGACTCATGCAACTGCAAAGCACCTGGGTACATCCACAAGTGCAGATGGCGTTAGGTCTTCCGACCTGTCTTGGTCTGACTCCTCTGTCTTCACTTCTTTCTTTCCTTAAGGCACTGTCTTCATCTAGAGAGAGAGGGCACAGCATCAGCAGCTCTCTCTCAACTGTCACCATCCCTGCCTAAAATCCCCAAGTGTAAACAACTCAGGATGACATTGGGGGCTCGGGGGATATCATGCTGTTCTTGGTCGGCTAACCTTGAGCTCAGAAGCACAGAGGAATGTGATTGACAGGTTACCTGGTTCTGGGCAGCCCAGGAGAGAGAAGGCCTAAAGAAAGTGTGAAAAAGAAGGGAGACAATCACAAAGTCAGATTGGCCCAGAAATAAGACAGGAAAAACCTCTAATCTAGGCGTGTCCAGGTAGGGAAGGGATACTAGTGAGAAGGAGCTCAGGTTCCTCAGGGGCTAGCAGAGGACTGAGAAGAGATCAGGGAGGCTCTGAAACACAGACTCACAATGAGGAAGGCAGAGTTGGAAAACTTCTGCCCCTCAAAGGCTGAGCCAGAGTGTGAGAAAGTACAGAATTTGATACTTAAGTGAGCCTGTTTTCATAGCCAGTTTTTACATTTTTAAAATTTTATAGTGTGTGTGTGCTTCCAACATGAGTGTGGTTCTGGAAGAGGCCAACAGAGGGCATCAGATCCCCAGAAGGAGGGCTAACACAGTTGTAAGCCACGCAACACGGGCACTGAGATCCAAACCCAAATCCTCTGAAAGAGTAATGTTCTTAACTGTTGCTCCAATCCCCAAGTTCCCCTTCTGGTCTCGTGTATTCCTGCCTGGTTCTCATTTCACTGTGTAGCTAAACATGCTACCACGTGTGGTTTCATGCAGGGTTGGCGATCAAATTCAGGGTTTCATGTACACTAGTCAAATTCTCTACTAAATAAGCTATAGCCCCAGTCCTCCCTCCCTCCCCCAGCCCTTTTTGGTTATGAGCCTAGCTTTTAAGGACTGAGCCATTTCTCCAGCCCAGCCCCTCTCCCTATTTTGAGACAGAGTCTTAACCTGTAGCTCAGGCTGACTCTTAAACTCTCCATCCTTCTGCCTCAGCTTCCTGGATGCAGGGATTACAGGTGTGTACCACCATACCACTTTCTCTTTTTAAAAACTTTTAATTGTGTGTGTTTGTGTGTGTGTCTCTGTGTATGTGTGTGTGGCTATATGCATGTGTTTCTGTGTGCGTGAGTATGTGTCTTAGTCAGGGTCTCCAATGCTGTGAACAGACACCATGACCAAGGCAACTCTTACAAGGATGACATTTAATTGGGGCTGGCTCACAGGTCCAGAGGTTCAGTCCATTGTCATCAAAGTGGGAGCATGGCAGCATCCAGGCAGGCATGGTACTGGAGATGCTGAGAGTTCTATCTACCAGGAGAAGATTTTTCTTCCAGGCAGCTAGGAGGGTCTCAAAGCCCACCCTCCTCCAACAAGGCCACACCTCCTAATAGTGCCACTCTTTGTGCCAAGCATATTCACACACTTGAGTCTATGGGGCCAGACCTATTCAAGCCACTACATGAGAGTTTGTACATATGCTTGTGGGTGTGTGCACATGAATGCAGATGCCCACAGGGGACCTCGCTGGACCTAGCCATTGTGAGCCACCTGAAGTGGGTACTTGGAACTGAACTCAGGTCCTCCGCAAGAGGTACCCTTAGACCCCGAGTAACCTCTCCAAATCTAGGTAATACATTTTCAAAGAAAAGGAAAACTAACTGGTAAGATTTCATTTCACAAGCTAGTAAGGGCAAGAATGATTTAGTGAAAATTTTGCCTTGGGAATGTTGGGAGAACAACTCACCTCCTAAAAACAATGCGGTGCTTGGTGATAGGCCCTCTTCTGTGGCAATTTCAGGAATCGTCTGTGAGTGCATTAGGTGTGATTTGGTAATTAAATTACAGCCTATGTATATGTGAAGGAAATCAGGCTTACATTTGAATTCGATAAGAAGGTTATTTAGGGCTGGAGAGATGGCTCAGCAGTCAAGAGCACTGACTGCTTTTCTAGAGGACCTGACTTCAATTTTTAGCACCCACATGGTGACTCACAACTGTCTGTAACTCCATACCTGGGGAATTTTGGTATACTCTTCCGGTGTCCTTGGGCATCAGGCACACACTTGGTACAAAGACATGGTTGCAGACAAAACAGTCACACACATAAAAATAAACAAAAACTTTATTTTCTACTGGGTGGGGGCAACTGGGAAAGAGCTATGACTTCAAGTGGGGGGAAGGTGGAATGAGTGCAGGGGATTCCAGAAACTGAGAAGCAGGGACACAGTGCAATGTCCCCGGCTGTGGGACTTAGGAAAACCATTTAATCTCTCCATAACTTCATTTCCTTGACCTGGAAACAAGATTAGTGACTCTGTGTCTGAGCTGATAGAGGAGAGCAGCCATAGTTCATCGAGTGGCTCAAGGTAAAGGACACACATGGAAAAGCCCAAGGTTACACAGGGCATTCCAGGCAGGGGTCATGCCAGAGTACCCTGAAAGGCTGCTGGTGCTGAAAAGGCATGGGCTCCTAGTTTGCTTTCTGATGTTCCAGTAAAACATTCTGAGCAAAAGCAGTTTAGGGAGGAAAGGGTTTATATGGCTTATACAGCCTAATGACGTCTATTGTCAGGGAACCAGGTAAGAATTCAGTCAAGAACTGAAGCAGAGGCCATGGAGGAGCACTGCTCACTGCCTTGCTCCCCATGGCTTGCTCAGCCTCTTTCTCATAGCACCCGGGACTTCCTGCCCAAGGGTACCACTGCCCGAAGCTGTCTGGGTCCTGTCAATCATTAACCAAGAAAATATCCTCAAAACATATCCACAGCCCAATCTAATGTAGGAAGTCCCTCCATTAGATTCTCTCTTCTTAGACAATTCTAGCTTGTGTCAAAATAGAAGAACTAACTGGGATACATGGGGACTCGGAACTACCCTGAGCTTGTCACAAAGCTGCGAGAGGCAGGATGACAGTGATCTAGTGAACGTCCCCGTTTATGTGAAGCAAAGACTGTGGAGGGATGGGAAGATAGTGATGAGAGGCATGGATGCTCTCTATGACATACCAAGTTCCAGAGAGACTTTGGCTTGCTGACCCTGTGCAAATCCAAGGGATGAGCAAAGAAAGAGCTGAAAGGAGCCTGATGAGTCACAAATGCGAGACAGTCCTGGCTTGCAAAGGGAGAGGTTCAGTCATGCACCTGGCTGGCCAGGGTCCGAGAACTGGAAAGTACAGGTGTCCTTGGAGAATTGACCTCACTTGCTGGGAAAAGGCTGAGTGGCTGGGGAGTAGGAGGGTGGCCCCTGTCCTGGAAACAGAATAGGAAAGTGTTAGTGCCAGTTGTTTCTCAAGTGGAAGAGAGATGGGCTCTTCCTATCATGCAGACAGCAGCTCTCCCCTAAGCCATCACAATGGGACCACAATGAAAATGAAAGGCTGTCTGGGAGTGTTCCTGGGAGGAAGTCTGAAGACGGCTCTTCATCCCATCATCCTTGGTAACTCCAATGCAGTTCCCCTCAAACTCGCTACCATCCAGCCTTGACCTCCCTGCTGCCAGGATTTCAAACATGCACCGGCCTGGCCTGCGTGTTCACTCCCCTGGGGAGATACCTCCCATGGGTTCTGTGTGGCTGCTGGGCTCCTCTCTAGCCCGACGGAATCTTTGTCCCATTTATTTCTGAGATTATCATATAATCATATCATATACCATATCTCCCTTCCCTCTCCTCCCTCCCAACCCTCTCATATACTCCCCTTGCTCTCTTTCAAATTCCTGACCCTTTTCATTAATTATTATATTATTATTAATTATTACATGTACAGTCATACATATTACTAAATACCCCTGCTTGGTCTGTATAACATTGCACGTATATGTGCTTTCAGGCCTCGTTACTTGTTACTGGATAGCCAGTTGGCACGCTCTTCTCTGGGGAAGACTCTTTCTCTCACTCTCAGCACTCCTTAGTCGCCTGCTGTTCTTTGCTGGCCTTTTCCTTCCATGGGACTCCTCTGTCTCTGGAGCCGCTGCCCTTCCTGTGGGAAGCAACCACTGTCCACACACGTGTACACTGTGCGGCCTGAGTGTCTGGATCCGGTGGGTGGGTGTGGAGGAAGCTCTCTCGCGGCAGCTCTCTGTGTAACTGTAGTTCAAACTTTGTGCTTTCTGAGTCCCAGGACGGTAACTCCATGAGCAGAGTCCATGAACTCTGCCTGTTTCCAGCTAACCAGCCAGAGACAGAGGCTGTTCCACAGGCTCTGAAGTCACGGGAGGGAGCCTAGCACACTTGGGCACCAGTCCTCACATCCTCACACACAAGGTCACACACAAGGTCACACAAGGTCAGGACCTTTCTGCCTGCTTGGCCACCTCCCTAGCACAGTTAGGTTACTCGCACTTGAAAACCTTTTTTCATTTTGTTGAAAATTTCCTTCACAAGAATCATTATTTTCCATTATAAGATATTGGGGGGGGGGGCTGGAGAGATGGTTCAGTGGTTAAGAGCACTGACTGCTCTTCCAGAGGACCTGAGTTCAATTCCCAGCAACCATGTGGTGCCTCACAACCATCTGTAATGGGATCTGATGCCCTCTTCTGGTGTGTCTGAAGACAGATGCAGTGTGTGTATCTCTCTCTCTCTCTCTCTCTCTCTCTCTATATATATATATATATATATATATATATATAGATATAGATATAGATATATAGATATATAGATAGATATAGATATATAGATATATATCTTAAAAAAAAAAAGTTGGCCGTGCTAGCTCATGCCTTTAATCCCAGCACTGGGGAGGCAGAGGCAGGCAGATCTCTATGAGTTTGAATCCAGCCTGGTCTCCAGAGGAAGTACCAGGACAGCCAGGGCTACTTAGAGAGAGAAGGTCTCCAAAACAAAAACAAAAACAAAACAAAAAACCCACAAAAACAAACAAACAACAAAACAATCAAAATAATTAAAAGGACATTCAATGGCGTCCTGTTTTGTTTACTAAGTCCATTTTCAGCTGGAAAGCAACTTCTGTGGATCTGACACCTATCTAGTCCAGTTTCTCTAAATCAAATGTTGCAAATAAAAAGTTTATCAGAAGCCGGGCGGTGGTGGCGCACGCCTTTAACCCCAGCACTTGGGAGGCAGAGGCAGGAGGATTTCTGAGTTCGAGGCCAGCCTGGTCTACAAAGTGAGTTCCAGGACAGCCAGGGCTACACAGAGAAACCCTGTCTCGAAAAACCAAAAAAAAAAAAAAAAAAAAGTTTATCAGAAAGGCTTGACAGCTAGGCACAGTAAAGCCAACCCATGCATGCTCAAGGCCAGCCCAACTCCACAGGGAGGCCAAGCACAGAGTTACTTTGAGAGAGACCGATCTTGAGGGAGCAACAGGCTTATCGCTTCTGCTAGTTTTCAGTCATCGACAGAAATGTGTTGTTGGGGTTTTATGTCTTGACTCTTTCACCATTAATATTCATTACAAAGCAGATAAATGGAACTAGCTTGCTTTTCTCTTCTTTTTAAAACCAGGGTCTTATTTTTACCGTCCTGGCTGAGAGACTCACTGTGCGTATCAGACTAGCCCTGAATTCATAAAGATCTGCCTGCCTCTGCTTCCCAAGTGTTGGGATTAAAGGTGTGTACCACCAGACACCAAACCCAGGTGCATTTTCTTCTTCCCTCCTTCTCCCTCCCTTCCTCCCCCTCCCTCCCTCATCCCCCTCCTTCCCTCCCTCCCCCTCCTTCCTTCCCTCCCCCTCCTTCCCTTCCTCCCCCTCCCTTCCCTCTTCTCCATCTCTTCCTTCCTCCCACTCCCTTCCTTCTTTCCTCCTTTCCTTCTTCCTTTTTTTTTTAAACGATTTATTCATTTTATTTTGTTTTGTTTTGTTTCTAGTATAGAATCGAATTTATTTGGGGACATGGGAGGGGGAGTAGAGGCAGAGGGCGGCAGGAACTCGTGGAAAGAGGGGTGGGAAGGGGAAGGCGAGAGAGAGAAAAGGGTCAGAGACTATTCATTTTATTTTGCGTGAGTGTTTTGCCTGCATGTGTGTGAGTGTATAACGTACATCCTTGGTGCCCAAGAAGGTCAAAAGAGGACATCGGATCCCCTAAGACTGGGGTTATGAGTGATTGTGATGAGCCCTCTCTCCAGCCCCTGCATTTCATTCTTAACTAAAGTGGAAATGGTAAGCTACGTGGGCAGCCTGCCTGCCTTTCCTCCATGGGTAGCTGAGTAGCTCATTCATTCCTGGTTGCTGACTCTGTCCCAATTCTCAGTGCGCCCTCTTCTGGTGGAGCAAAGAGCAGGAGACAGCAACACACATGTCAGTACTGGGGCTCGGGGCGGTACTGTTTAACCCCCACCCCATCTTGTGTGTCTCTATGAATGCCAGCCTTCACTGTCTGTCCACCATTTTGTTTCTCTGCCCCTTCTCTCTGGCTTCCGCCTCCTTTCTGCTGCCCCGCGGTTCCCTTTCCTTCTCCGCTCCTGTGGATCTCCTCATTGTTCCAAAAACTGTCCTTTGAGGCCGGTGGCTGTGTGTTCCTCTCAGTGCCCCACCCCCACCCCGATCTAGAGGTAGCTTATCAGAGTCTTCAATGTCACGATCATAAAGGCGCAGACAGAAACTCTTGCCCCTGCCACTCAGTGTCCCGCCGGGATCAAGAAACAGAGAGAGGCCATGAACCCTCACTCCATGTGTGGCTTTAAAAGCGGCACTGAGGGTGGCCTGCTTGTGTGGGCTGGAGTTACTGGGTCTGTCTGAAGACAGAGGGATGGATGAGATTATCTCAGGAGGGCTCTGCCAGACCGAGGAGCTGGGAGCCTCCTCTCAATCATCATCAATTTAGATTTATTGGACGCCCCCTGAGGGCTTGGCACTGTACTAAATGATTCCATCCTTCAAGCCCTGAAATCCAGTTTCTGCCTTTTTAACACTGTTTAAAACACTGCACTATTGGGCTACATTTTTGTTAACATATGAATTGCTACAAAGTGTGTTTTAAAAATTGACAGGACTTAGAATTGAAGAAAATTTCCAATACCATTACTCTTAGCACCAGAACACTGCTCTGTGTATGGGAAGGTCTGAGGTGCACTGGACAGAGGGTAGGGTGGTATAAGAAGAGGAGGGGGTCCGTTCTGGTGCTGGGAATGAACTCAGGGTAGAGTTAAAAGCAGGTATTTCAGAAGAGGCCAAGAAGGAAACGGATGAGTGGGGCAGAGTATGCACATGCTGGAAATAGCTGTTTTTATTATGTTAAGTATTTATTAAGTGACTACTTTACAGGTAATTTTTAAGATATCAAATCCACAACTGTGAACAAGACATGACTAAAATCCATATTTTCATGAAGCTTATATTCTAATAGGAAGAGACATAGGGTTTTTTTAAAAGATTTTATTTATTTATTTATTAATGTATAAGTGATCTGTCTGCATGTATACCTGCATTCCAGAAGAGGGCATCACATCCCATTACAGATGGTTGTGAGCCACCATGTGGGTGCTGGGGATTGAATTCAGGACCTCTGGAAGAGCAGCCAGTGCTCTTAACCACTGAGCCATCTTTCCAGCTCGAGACATAGATTTTAAAAATAAAGTGAATAACATTAATGTCACATGTTGTGGCAGCAGACGAGTCCAAGAAGCATCTTAATTCCAAGAGGATGAGGAAAGAAGAGGCAGTTTTAAGGAGTGGAGGGCGGAGCCGATGCTCGATCTCAAGGAGTAGGATGTGGGGGTGGGGGGCAGAAGACAGGGAAACCTTTAGAAGGAGCCATGTTGGTGAGGAGGTGGTAAGAAAGAGTCCAGCTCTGGGCAGATCTGAGAGGGACAGGACCACAAGAGGGAGGAATAAATGTCTCATGATGTCCTGATGGAATATGAAGATGGGGAAGGTGAGAAAACGGTTGAGAAAGGTTGAGATTTCCATTTGGGACTTGAGAAATCTGAGTCTGTGGAAATGAGAAGAATGTGAACGAGACCCCTTAGCAAGAGGAAGGAGTGCATCCATGTCCTGAATCTCCAACAGAAGACCGATTGGTTTTTATTCCGTGATTTATGTTTATGAGTTGCCTGCGTGTATGTCTGTGCTCTGTGTGCATGCAGCACCCATGAAGCACAGAAGAGGGCACCAGATCCCTTGGAACTATAGTTACAGACGGTTGTGAGCCCCCTCGTTGATGGTGCTGGGAATAGAAGGCTGATTCTCTGCAAGAGCAGCCAGTGCTCTTAACGCTGAGCCATCTCTCCAGTCTCCAGGCCCTAAATCTTGCCATGTCTGTGGCCAGGGCTGAGGTAAGAAAGGAAGTGTGGCTGATGTGTGAGTGTGGTAAGGTATGTCATCCATGTCTGGACATCCCTGGGGGTTGGCAATTTTTCTAGACAGCACGAGGCACCTGAATAGCAAACTGCGTATGGGAAGATAAGAGCAGTTTGGAGTCTGGCTGGGCTGCTGGACGCTGGGGCAGGGGCAACACGAAGATGCTGACTGCAGTGGAGTCGCAGGGCATGGCCTCAGAGGCAAACGCCTCTGTGAATCCCGAGGGAAAGAAGCAGGTATGAAGGAACAGGTGTAGACTCCCCAGGAGAAAACAGATTGCTGACTACAGGCCCAGTGGGAGAGACTGCAATAAACCAGGACCGTTCTCATCTGCATGCCTGCCTGCCTGCCGGGTGCTGTGCCCGTCCTCGCCTTTCCTTACACACCATTCACTGCACCCAGGATCCAGTCGGCTTTGAGTCATGCTCCGAACATGCCTTGGGAGTACAAGTGTGCGATATGGAAATGGGCCACTTTACTATTCTCATACCTTTACTGAACTCCTAAGTTACAGTGTCCTTGTGTTCTTCCTACTGGGTGAGGGACTGTCTTTTGGATTTCTGTTGTTTCCTTAGGCAGAAAAAAGAGGAGTTTGTAAAACTCAAGTACTGAAAAAATATTTAAAGGAAATTGTGTGTGTGTGTGTGCACGAGCAAGTTTGATGAGTACACGTGTGCAGTGTATGCAGGTGCTAGACTGCATGACTTCATGTGGAAGCTGTAGGTTGATGTCAAGATTTTTTTCCCTCAAATCAGTTCTCCATCTTATTGCTGTTTTAATTACATTTTCAATTGTGCGTGTGTGTTAATGTGTTTGTGTGGCAGTGAGGACAACTTTTGAAAGGTGGTATTCTCTCACCGTGCGGATCTCCAGGATTGAATACAAGTCATCAGGCTTGGCAGCACCCATTCTCTCTCTCTCTCTCTCTCTCTCTCTCTTTCTCTCTCTCTCTCTACATATATATGTGTGTGTGTGTGTGTGTGTGTGTGTGTGTGTGAAATATTAAAAAGAATGGCAAGTTCTTGAGATACACCCAGCTACTCTTAGCCCCAGCAGTCTCGCCAGCCAGTTCTTATCTCCTGGAGTGAGCTCCAAAATCTCTCCACCCAGCTCGCTAAGTTCCCACTGGCAGGTTGCTATCACGCCAGCCCCATGCTTCAAACCCCCACTGCCTTTGTGGAACACATCTGGCAAACCCACGTTTTGCTGCCATACCTTTCTCTCTTGAACCTAGTCAAACCTAGTGAAGGAAAATGCCACACCAACTTAGTTCAGGAACAATGATAACTCAATCACTGGTCGCAACAACTAAAATCCTAACCTTGTAAGACATATTAAATCTAAATCCTCCAGTGGCAAGTCCTGGCGGATTCACCATCTAATCCTGAAGACTGCTAGTAGCAACATCTTGTCTTGTCGCTATCTCTGTCCCAAAAGCCCCTAACTCTCTCCTGCTTCCTCTTTTCCTCTGTCCAACCCGGAAGTCCCGCCTACTCGCCCAGTGATTGATTCCTTTATTCATTAGGGGATGGTTCACAAGAAGTCACCTGTGTAGGTGACTCATTCCTCCCTCTGTCCAGACAGCCCCGCCTGGGAAAGTGGAATTAACATCAAAATACAACAGCACCAGGCCATCCACAGCACCTTGGAGTCAGGGTCTCTCACTGAAGTTAGAGCTTACTGTTTCAGTCAGACTGGTTAACCGGTGGGCCCCCAGGATCTGCCTGTTTTTCTTACATATGTCTAGGGTTACAGTGTGTGCCGCCACACCTGACCCACTGCGGCTCTTCATGTTGGTGCTGCAGATCTAGACTGAGTCCCTCATGCTTGTACAGCAAGCATTTGCCTGCTGGGCCATCTCCCCAACCTTGAAAGCATTTGAAAAGATGTGTGCAGTCAAGACATCAGTGAATATGATAAGGTCAGTGATTGATTCACCTTTAGAACTGATTGTAGATTAAAATGTTTATACCCTGGGAGTACAGTCACCCACTAGGAGTCAAATGTCTTCCCACATCCCCTTGTCTAGTTTCTTCTCATCTTCTGTCTGCCTCTGCCTCCTGCTGCTCCAGCCCTCCCTGTGCACACCTAGCTCTTCTTATGGAGTCACAAGAAGCTTCCATTGGTGCTGTGCAAGCAGCCTTGGTCAGGAGGGCCTGAGCAGGAAAGAGATGATAGTGTGCTAAAATCAAGGATGGGCCAGGGGACCAGGGGGGCAAGTGACAGGGAGAAGGTGTGGCCACAGATATGGAGGGGGAAGTGCTGAGGACTTTTCCACCAGGGCGGTTTAGTTAAGAACAGGAACCAAGTAGACCAGACTTGGGACCTAATCTGAGAGCCAGGATACCTCTTGTTCTTGGGCCGTAGAGGACTTGGGAGGACACAAGGCTATGTGCAGCTCCTTCCAGCCAGCTCCCACATCCCTTCATCCTGGGACTGCAGGGCTGGATATGGAGGCCTGGTGTAAGTGCAGCACTGGGCCTTGGATAGGTACCACACTTGGTACCTGGGGTGCGGTGGTGAGCACGCAATGGGGATGTTGAGGGGTTGGGAATGTTGAGGGGTTGCTGTCATACACAGTGCCTCCCTACTTTTACATAGTGAAGTTTGCTGGTTAAAAACCTTTTTTCCCCCATTCTTTGTCTCTCCTAAACCTTTTCCTGCTGCCCACTGGATGTCCATCCTGTCTCCTGACCCATCTCTCCCTCTCTGAATGTGTTGTTTCCTATTGGCAATTAATCATTCCAAACCACCTTCTCCTCGCTCCTCCTTCTCCATCTATCTGTTCTCCACCCACCCCTCTCTACCCCCACAGCCGAGGGGAAGGTGTACAGCTCAGATGAGGAGAAGCTAGAGGCCCCAGCAGGAGACCCAGCAGGCAGCGAGCAGGAGGAGGAGGGCTCAGGCGGCGACAGCGAGGACAGCTTCCTGGACAGTTCTGCAGGGGGCCCAGGAGCTCTTCTGGGACCTAAACCGAAGCTAAAGGGAAGCCTGGGGACTGGCGCTGAGGAGGGGACACCAGTGGCCACAGGGGTCACCACGCCTGGGGGGAAAAGCCGAAGGCGGCGCACGGCCTTCACCAGCGAGCAGCTTTTGGAGCTGGAGAAGGAGTTTCATTGCAAGAAATACCTGAGTCTGACCGAGCGCTCCCAGATCGCCCACGCCCTCAAGCTCAGTGAGGTGCAGGTGAAGATCTGGTTTCAGAACCGCCGGGCCAAGTGGAAGCGCATCAAGGCCGGCAATGTGAGCAGTCGTTCTGGGGAGCCCGTGAGAAACCCCAAGATTGTAGTGCCCATACCTGTGCACGTCAACAGGTTTGCTGTGCGCAGCCAGCACCAACAGATGGAGCAGGGAACCCGGCCCTGACTGAGCTCCTTGGGACTGAACCTGTGCCTGCCCAGATCTCACTGGGTACTGCAGCCTAGAGAGGCCTGGTGGATCCTGCTCTGGGAGAGACACAAGACTATTTGGCCTGAGACTGTTCTAGAGACCTCAGGATTAGAGGTCTCAGGGATGCAGCATTCATTCTGATCCAGGACAGCTTCTGGAGCAGAAATGGACTCCTGAGGTGGGGAGATGAAATGCCCAGGGCTCAGAGGGTCCCGTGGCTAAGACCTGAGGGGGTAACTTCTGACAGGGGTGGGGAGGGCCTGGTGATACCAGCCTGGGGCCATAGTTCCTTATTTATTTTGTGTAAGTTTGTATATATGGAACTATTTTGTCTTTGTCTGTACCCCAAAAGGGGACTGGGAAATTGTTTCCTTGAACTTCACCCACCTTGTCTCGCCCACTTCTTTGCTGCTCTTTAGTATTAAGGACATGCAAGGACATGAAATGGAACGTCATGGCCAATATGGGGGTCATCAGCAGCCCCTTTGTCAGCATCCCTCCACAGTGTATTCCCACACCGCCGGTTCCCACTGGGCTACTGTGTCCCCACTTCTGTGAACAAACCCGTCTGTTTCTGGTGTCTTCTCTTTGGGAGCAGTGGCATACCTCAGGGAGAGACACACTTCAGTTTACACTGAAGGGAGACTTCAGTTTAGCTTGGAGAACATGCAAGTTATCTATATAGAAGATGCTGTCTCGTCAGTGATTAAGGCAAGACAGGAGGCTCCCTCCACCACCTGAGCTAGACAGGGGCACACAGCCTCATCTCTGCCTTCCTCTAGTTTATATGCCAGGGCCTGGTGCAGAGGCCCATTGCCTGTCTGTTCTTGCAACTTTATCTGTGTTTTCTCCAGTCCATTACATTGTGAAGTTGGGCTCCCACCAGCCTCTTCCATTACAGAAAAAGGTTGAAAGAAGTCACTATCAGATAGGACAAAGGTGAGTCCAGGATGCTTTTGGAAAGGTGGAGGCAAAGATCATGGGCAGATGGGTAAATCCTACAAGCAGGGCTCTAGGTATCTGCAGAGACCTTAAGGAAAGAAGATTGCTATACAACATCACTTGTGGCTGCTGTCGCGGTAACTAGCTTTTTTGGGGAGAAACAGGACCTGCATGGATTAGGGAGAAAGGAATAAGGATGAAGCAGCTATAGCTAAAGCCCTGCCGGCAAGGGAGGGGCAAGCGAACCCACTCACTTTCCTGACCTGCCTTACAGGCCACCCTCACCACTGGTGAGCTGAGCAACAAACTAGTCAACATCACATTCAATTGGCTGTTGCTTCATGTGAGACCAAGATGGTCCCTGTCCTCAGCAGCTCCTTTCCCCCAAGCAACTCTCTAGTGAGGATACAGATCTAGAGCAGGCTGTCTCTCTCTGGTCAGGTTTGGGAATTTAACCTTGAAATGCAGTGTAGGCCCAACTCGTTCCCAGCCAGGGCTACCTCAGAGTCAACTCTCTGATCTATAAGGAGAAGCCAAGGTGGAGGCTAAAATGCTCCGTCTTCATCAGAGTTGTGAGCCAGGTTCTGGGGAAAGGCAGGCAAGCAGGGAGGCAGGCTCCGGGCTTCCCACGCAGAGGGAGCCAGCCCAAGCCACTTGTCTTTAAGGAGTCTGGGGCTAGTCTGTCCTGTACCTACATGGTACTGCCCAGATTCTGCCCTCTGTAAGGATCTTAATAGACTTGAAAAGGGGAATGTGGATCAAAAAATAAAATAAAATCTTGTTTCCTCTCAATAGCGTTGATTATTAACCGACATGTGGGTGAGTCCAGACACAGCTCCGGCCTACCACACGGACACCTGTTCAAAGTGTTTCCGAAAACATGGGTCACTCAACAAGGTGGTTCAGGATCAGGAAGCAGACCCAACACCAAAACTTAATATTCTCATCCCTCACAGACTGAGAGGTGTTTCCCTGGGTTCGGCATGAAGAGCGGCATTTGGCTCTTGTCCCAGCTTAGCTCAAAGGCTCCCGGATGCTGGAGGTCCAGGCCGCTCTGGGCCACCAGCATCCTGCCCCTTCCAGCCACACTATCGCTGACTCCATCGCCCCAGCGAAGCCTCCAAGCACTCCTGGGTGCTGCTGAACGCCTCCCTCAATGCTGGCAGTGCAAGGCATGGCTGCCACACGGGGCACTGCTGACAGTGTGCACGCAGTTCTCAGGAGTGGGCAGGGGCAGGCTGCACACAGCAGGAAGCAGAGCAGAGCCTGTCTCCTGTCAGGCATGTTTGCCTTGCCGTGCACCGTCCCTGACAAGAAGACTGGAGGTGACTGAGCAGGGCCAGCAGCCCTAGCCGACTGCAGCAGCAGAGCCTGGAGGGAGGGCGTCCGAGCGGCTCGGGTGCTGAGGCACAAAAGGAGAGAGGAGGCCACACATACAGCCTGCTTTATTGGCTCTTCATACACACACGCCACGTATATACACGAACATAAATATTCCAATGTACAAATTTTACATGGGACTCACAGATTGGCCCCTTGTCTTTCACCTGGCACCCCCATCCTGTGTCTTGTTCCTTCCCCACCCACTGCAGGGAAGGCTTGTGGGAGCTGTCATGAGGAGGCAGGGTTCTGGAGGAGGGAGAGGTCCTGCCCCCCTCTCCTCACAGGCACCTCCAAAGGGTTCTGTCCTTTAATGGCACCATAGGGCTGAGGGCTGAACAACACACCCTGCTCTGCTGCAGCTCAATCGCAAACCTCTTCACCACCCCTGTACCCTCGTCACGCCCTCTTCTGCACAGCCCTGCTTCTCTGTCAGTTTCCTCCAGGCCATGGAGTCCTTCCAGTCCCTCTGTCCTCTTCCTGAGCTTCATAGGATACTAGGGCTGCGGTGAAGTTCTGCAGAGGGGTTGGTTCCATTGGCGGGCTCTCTGTTGAGAGTGGGTGCTAACCCACAGCCCTCCCCGGGGCACCCATGCTGGATCAAGATGTCTGCACACTCCTGGCTGCCGGCACGGCGGGCATAGGCCAGTGGGGTCAGGCCTCGGGCATCACGGCTCCTCACGTCCACCCCATACTGCAGGAGAAAGCACATCCGTACTTGGCATGATGTGGGAGGAAAAAGGCCTCAGCTTCTGAAGGCCGGGAAAGGGGACAGCAGGACAGGCCAGAAGCACCCAGACTCACCCAGATGAGTAGCTGTGTGAACACCACATTGGCCATGGCGCTGGACAGGTGCAGGGCCGTCCTCCCATCACCATCCCCGTATGTCTCGTTCACCTCCTCCTTGGACCCGTGGGCCAGCAGCATCACCAGCAGTCGCAGGTCATCCTCCACCACAGCCCGGAGTAACTGCTGTCCCAGCGGCACATCTGAGCTTGGCAGCGGGGCCAAGAAGAGCTTCTGTTCATACTTGGCCCGGATCCAGCGCTCTTTTTCCTCTCTGTAAGTACAGGTCCATCAAGGCATGAGGCAAGGAAGGAAACAGACTCCAAACTATGTGCCAAGAGGCAGAAAGGAGGCAGGGAACAGGGCGGACCCCCCCCCCAATGATGAGAAGGAAGGCAGAGAGGGGCCCCAGGGCCTTCAGAGGGACAGTGGATCACAGAAACTGGATGGTGTTGAGTAAGATGAGAGGGACACTGAGAGGAGACCTCTGGGGCCAGCGGGGATATGAGGGTGTAGAGAGCAGGATTCCAAGTGGGCCTGAGTGGCAGCTTATCAAGCCGTCTGAACTCTGCGATTAGTGGCACTGGAACAAAGCAGGTAACGGCCTGCGAGGGCCATGGCCGCCCTATCTACCACCCATTCTCCCCATCTCAGAGTGCGGGCTTGGCCGCAGGAGCGGCACAGTGATATGGGTTCCGCGCATGCGTCTCCTGCTGACCCCTGACCTGCGATAACAGCTCAGAAAAGGCCCTGTTGTTGTGAGGTGCCTGAGTGACAGGCACCAGCAGAGGAGGGATCCCCCAGGGTCCCACTGCTAAGCAGAGCAACAGCCTTTTAACCCTTCTAATGCTGCTACTGCCACGGGTTCTATCCACCCCCCCCAGTGAGGGCCGGCTGTCTCCTTCCTGGGCAGCCCTGGTTTACCTGCAGGCTTCGGGGCCTGGCTTTGAGTAGCCATCCAGAGCCCCCTCCCAGACACTGTTAGCCAAGGCATTGCCCATCGCAGTCATGACGGCGAGCAGTTCAGGTGGCCAGTCGTCAAGGTCCAAGGAACGGACTCGGGACAGGTGAGCTCCCAGGTGTCGGTGGGTCCCTGAGCACTCGATACACATCAGGGCACCCAGATTCAGGCTGGCCCAGTCTGGATCTAGGTGGGCAGAGGGAGAAAGATACAGCAGGTGGCACCCAGAGAGGGGTCATTTTGTAAGGCCACCCCCTCTGCAGACTGTCCCCCCTCCCGTTGCCACTTGAACCCAGACCGCCAGCTCCCAGCTCTGCTGGCCTTGTACTCACTGGGGGCTTCGCAGTCAATACAGAAGCTGTTGCCACGGACCGTGCGGACAGCCTGCACAGCCAGGGCTGGGTTCTGGTTCCCTAGCCGAGTCTGCCGTGAGCCGGAGAGAGAACAGTAGTTGATCAGTCTCAAGCCCCCTCCACTGGCGCTCCCCCTAGCCAGGCTCTCCAAGCAGGCTCTACTGCCCGTGCCAACCTTGTCCTTGGCGCTGCGACACCCTTGTAGGCTGGCGAGGATTTGGGCCTGCACGCTCTGCACCCACAGCTCCCGCTCTTCCGCTGTTGAGGCCTCGAAGTGCCAGGTCTGACCAGTGAGGGACACCACTACAAACTCAAAGGACTCCTCTGCCTCTGGGGAGGGAAGTTACAGTGTCGAGCTCTTTGCCAGGACACACCCAGTGCACACCATCGCCACAACTCCATTCCAGTGCACACCATCGCCACAACTCCATCCAGACCCTGCTTTGACAACATTCATCCTCCTCAAAAATGCGCAAGACTAATATGAGTCCCTGCCCTCCATTTCTAACCACCTGTGGAGCCAGGATATGGTGGGTGCTGTGCTTGGCTTACTTAAACAGTACCAGGAATGGACACCATGAGGAGGCATCCTGGGGAAGCGGGAGCTAAATGTCTGGAGAAGGATGTGGCGGGCGCTAGAAGGCGCATGCTGGGCAAGGAGGCGGGTGCGAGCACCATCCGTACGCGTCAGCTGCAGCCTCCTCATTTTGCAGCTCATTAAACCCAATATTCTGGACGGCGTCAGCACAGGACTCCTGGGAGCTGGGCCCCTCCCCCACTGCCCTGGCGTAGACAGGCAGGAAGGGCAAGAGGGTGGGGGAGAGATGTTTTCTCCAGGAACTGGAAGATGGGAACCAACAGGAACCCAAGGACATCTGTAGTGATAAGCACAGGAGTCTGCTCTGTGACCCTGGAAATTATGCTTGTCCACTGGACTCCTGAAAGTCAGTCAGACATATCTATTCCCAGAAGCCACTAGCCCTGAACAACTGCCAATGAGCAGTGTGACTTGTCATGGGGCTAGAGAGACGCAGTGCTTATATGGCCCTAGGGTGAGCCATGCATTCCACCAGGGACGTCCCTGATCCTAGGTTCTTGCTGCTTCTCCGGCCCTGCAGCCTCTCACCTCAGTGACACCACACCCCTGAAAATCTTTTCTCACTGGGTTCCTCCTCTGAGGACCCTTAGGAAAATGCCTTTGCCCACATGTGAACCAGTAGCTCCTTTCTCTGTCCCCGCTTGAGTGAGCTCCTCTGCCCCTTGGGGTTCTGGGTCCCTAGGCCCCAGTGGGCTCTGGACCACACGACCTTGCATCACTGTCAGAGGGTCACTTGACCCACATCCATCCCCACAGCAGTAAGAACAGAGACGAGAACTTGCAAGATATGTGGGGACAAAGAAACCCCCCGGGGGAGGTGGGAGACACTGGAAGAGCGATGTTATGGTAACAGACACCAAGAGAAAGGCCAGAAGAACATCTTGAGCTGGAACACCTTTGCTCCCAGAAGGTTACAGAGAGCACTGGCCAATCCTACATGTGTCATGAGGCACCTATCACGGTCCCCTGCTCAGCAAGGCTTAGAAGAGCTAAGGTAGTGTCCTGCTGCCTGCCTTTCTTCAGGAATGACAGAAGTAAACTAAACTCCACAGGGATTGAATAAGAAAAGAGCCCAGGATCTCAGAGGGCTGAGTTACTTATGTCAGAAATCATTCATACACAGTGTTTCCTCCGTCCACCATGGAAACAACTGTGCTTTTTAGGGTCCTACACCCAGGTCCCACTGCCCACCTCTGGGTCCCCCTAACCTTCAGCAGCACTGCTGGGGCCGTCTGGTCGGGGGGTCCCGCTGCTCTTTTTCCGGCGGTGCTTCTTCCGGTTGGAGTGGGGAGATGGGGGAGGCTCCAGCTTGGGGCTGGAACTGAGTGACTCAGCGGGGCCACTGGCTGGTGAGGGAGAGGTGGACAAGTGTGGGGAGGGAGGAGAGCTGGGCACAGAGTATGAGGAAGGCCAGGGGCTACCCAGGTCTCCCAGCCCCGAAGCTTCCTGCCCTGGAAGAGTTGGAAACTTAGCAGAGCAGGATAAAGGCAGAGGGAGGTGAGAGCTTCTGTAACCTGAAGGGGTGGAAGGCTCAGGGAACTCACAGGGAGCTGAAGCCCCAGCAGCTCGGCACCAAATTTATCCTCAATCACACTCCCCGCTCCTCACAATTAATAGCAGAATTAGAAACAATCAGGGAGCTGCCTAATTACTGTCAATTAGAGCACGCTAATCAAGCTCCGCTCCCACACCCCGCCCGGTGCTCACCACTAAATGTCAAACTTCATTAGAGGCAGACACACTCCCTCCCTCCCTGACTAACTCCTTCCAGACTCAACAGAGGGGCTTCAGCAATGCCAGACAGGCCATGGGTCCATGACCTAAGGGAATGGCCCCTGGCCCCCTAGATGGTCTTGGTCATGGATGGGGACATGTAGTGGGTATGTTTGTGTGTGTCTATGAAAGGCCCCTGGGGGAAAATCAAAAGTACCCGAGTGGGGGTGGGGGGGCTCAGGGGGATGTGCAAACAGGGCAAAAGGGTCTATGGCCAAAAAGTTATGGGGTGGGGGGAGATAAGCTTTGGGAAGAGCATAGGAAATAGTGCATGAGAGGTAGGACAGACCCAATCTAGGGGAGCAGGACATGGGAAGAGAACCTTTCAGGACAACCCTGGAGGGAGGGACTAGGACCCTCTCCATGATGGGGGCTGATGGGGACACAGCAGAGCCACCATCAGTGCTTGGGAACCAGGAAGGCGGAGTTACGAAGGGCAAGCCTGTAACCCTGGCCTGGGACCAGAGAAGCTGGTGAACTGGATGCTGAAGAAGGGACTGAGCCCGAGGTATGGAGCTCTGCATCACAGTACCAGGAACAGGCCCTGAAGGACTCTGCTGGGCCCTCCCCATCAGTCTCCCAGGCTCCTGGACATCTGGACTCCCTCTCTCTGTGGCTTAAGCAGATGCCAGAGGAGGTGGGAAGCGGGCCAAGCCACCACTCACCAGGGTGCTGCGTGCTGGCAGGCAGGGCAGCTGCCTCACTCCACTGGTCAGTGCTGGAAACTGAGCAGGAGCGCTGGTGCGACCCCTCGGGGCGTGGGCCAGCCCAGGCTGAGCTGTGAGGGCGCTCAGAATGCAGGGATGTGCTGCTGGCCGAGTGGGGGGCACCTGGGGGAGGGGAAGGAGCAGGCTGGGAGGAGGGGCAGGTGGGGGCTGCATAGAGATAGCTAAACAGGTTGCAGGGCAGAGCCTGAGTTAACCCCAGCAAGACACTGACCAGGAAGAAGGGTCACTGGGGTGTACCAAGGTCTCCTGTAGACTCCACATGGGAAGACTTCTAGCCTTCACACCCTCCTTTCTCCATGACCATGAAGACCATACTCATCACTGTGACTTTGAGCTGGGAAAGACAGGGCCTTGGGGTGTCACAAGAGGTCTCCCGGCCGAGGCCCAGTGCCACTCCCCTCAATCCTACCCCATCTAGGTCCCTGCATCTAACATTTCAGTCCACATAAGTCATTTGCTTTGCCTCAGCTTTGCTGCCATTCTGACGAGAAATAAGTGTATCAAATTCAAGTAATTATGTCTAATTAGTATTAGTAATTATCCTGTTGGGCTGGAGAAAATTAATCTTTCGTTTCCCATCAGGGAAGAATGGCAGAGCCAAGGGGAACCGAAGGCTTGAGGAGTCCAAGGCTGGGTAGGCGCGGCCTGCCATGGAAGGAGGACGAACACTCCGCTCTCTCCGACCTCACGCAGGGCCCAGCCAGAGGCCTTCTGCACAGTCTGGAACAGCCATGGGCCTCAGAGTCTGTCACTTCCAGGGACTAGGAACTTTAACTTCCTTCACCGTCTTCAGTGTCCCCAAGATAGGGTGGTGACGAGGCCAGGAAGAAAGAGTCACAGAGAGCCTCAGACACGTAGGCCAAAGTCACATGGTTTTAGGCCTCCTGAGAAACTACAGTGTGGAGACTGATAAGCCAGTCAAGGCTGCAGGAGGTTGGCAGTGGCAGGGAAGGGGAAATGCTAAACAGAAGGCTTTGCAGCCCAGCAGGCAAGCCATGTGAATCTGGATGCATAAGGAAGCAGGGAGCTGAGGCAGCTACCAGAGGGAGGGGAGGCCACGTTCTGAGAGTAGCCCTCATGGCAGAGATGCGTCTGCCACCACCTGTGTATTTGCTGTAACACCCCCAATGACTGCCCATGGCACCAGGCTTTAGCTGCCAGCCTCGGGTCTCAGGTCCTCTGTGGGCTCGTCCAGCCCAGCCTAGACCTTTAAGGCTTCTTGCTTACTTCCTCCTAGTCCCTTCCTACGTACGCCTCCTAGATTCCAGATAGGACTCCCCACCCTATCCCTTGCCCCAACCAAAGGCATCATAGGCCCAACTTCCTCCCCAAGCCCCCCAACTCAAAACCCTGAGGGAGGGAAAGTGCTTTCCCTTTTCTTTGTTAATTCTCCCCTCATTACGCCTGCAATCCCACAATCAGTGTGCACTGTAATTGTCGAATTTGATGCTAATGATTAATGAATTAAACATGGAGCCATCAATTAGTCCTCCGAGGATAATTCTGCATAAAGCAGCGGATAATGTAATTACAGTAACAAAGATAATGAGATGTTAACATCGCCCGGTGAGCGAGAGACATGTGTGAGTGTGCATGAGGGTCGGTGTCAGCGTGCGGCAGCAGGAACTCAGGCTTAGGAAGCATCATCCGTGTGTTTCCATGTGTGGGTGCTGTAATTACAGGAGCAAGTTGCTGGGGCTCCCTCCCGCATGCCACAGCGGCACCCTAGGTGAAGGATAGGTGGGCTCGGGGTTGGACGGGACAGCCAGAGGCATTTTGCTTCTCCCATTTTTGGGAGATATCCCAGTTTTCCTCTCACTACCCATCTTTGAGGAAAGGTATGCTTTTTGGGCCACCTTACTCCCTCCTGTGGTACCAGGATAAGAAACCTGAGGTTTCTACATGGGCTCCCTGAACAGGACTCTGCAGGAGCTCCTGCGGCTCAGCACTGAGGACAGCATAGGAGCCATTCTTCCTGTCACACAGGCCGGGCTCACGCCTATTACCTCACAGGTGGACTGCCTCTCCCCTGGCCTGCTTTCTTCCCATTGTCCACTAGAGCTTTCCTGGAGTACACCTCAAGAGCCCCTCATTCCCAGCTCAGGTGGTTTAAGGAAGCAACAGAGTCAATTCCAGAGCCCTGACGTACAGTGTGATTTTATAGACACATTAATGGATGGCCCCAGAGCTGTGGTTTCCTCATGAAAGCAGGAGACTAATCTGCACAGTGCTGCTGTGGCCCTGTACCTGGTTCTGAGACATCTGCTATGCTGGCACAGATCGAGTGATGCAGCCAGACCCCTCTTGTACCTTTCCCACACCTCCAGCCCACTCAGAATGACCAACCACATAAGGTACTTTGTCTCAAACAAGGAGCACTCTCAGAGGGTGGGGACCCAGCTCAGCAATGGAGTACTTGCTAGTGTGCACACGTCTCCGGGCGCAAATCCCACCAGTACCTACAATAACAAGTTTTTATTTTTGGGTCTGTCCTATCTAGTCAAGGCACAGGCTCCACACTGGTAAGGCACCCACGTCCTGTGCAGAAGCTTCAGGGGCTAACATTGTAGAGCAACCGGGACACTGAGCCCTCCCGGAGCCCAGGACAGGCTGAGGAGCAAAGGCACTGACTGAGTGAGGGAAGGGATAGAGAGCTAGGAGGATGAACAGCTCTAGGACCTGGGGGCAGGTGGTCTTCCCTGAGAAGGGACTGTTACACAAAAAGGCAGGGGACCTGAAGATGGCTCATTAGATATTAGTAATTAGATATCAGATTCCCAGCACCCACATCAGGTAATTCACAACTGCCTGTAATTCCAGCCCTAGGAGGATCTGATGCTTCTGGCCCCTACAAATGCCTGCACTCATACACTCACACACACTCATACACACAGACACTCATGCACAGATACACACTCTCATACATGGAGAGATGCAGAAAACTCATACACACTCACACACACACTCTCTCTCTCTCACACACTCACACACACACTCTCTCTCTCTCTCTCTCTCTCACACACACACACACACACAAAGAATATAGCCATAGAAAAGCTGCCCAGACACAATTGTCAACCTGTGGTCCCTGACTCTCCATTTTCCATGGTGTGCAGAGGACAGTTAGTTCTCCTGCCCTTCTGAACCCCTGGGTTTAGAGCTGGTGCTTTCTGTGCATGCACCTTGCATGCACCACAGACCTGAGAAGGTTTCCTGATGATGCCAGGTTACTCTGCCCCTCTCCTGTGGCGAGCTGAGTTGTTGGCCTACCTTAGCTAAAACTGCAGGGAGATAGTCCTAGTATCACTAGCTGTCCCCACACCCTAGTCCCACCTGACAGCCAAGGCTACCTCAATAAGCTCCACTAGGTCTGCATCTCGGCCATGACTCCTGGTGGAGAGGATCCTCAAGAGTGACACTGGCTGGTGAGCACACATGACGCTCTGACACTCAGGCTGAGAAGCAGCCTGTCCGGCTAGGCCCATGCACAGCCACTCCCCAAATTTCCAAAACTTTCCACACTCTCCACCACAGCAGCTACCTCACCTGTGGCCCCACCCAGCTGTGTGTTACTCCGCTCCATCGCCAAACCGTTGGCACGGGGACTGGTGCCTGGGGCTGTAGTGGGTGTGGCTCGGGGCAGGCGCTTCCCTGGCACTTTCACCGTTGTCCGGAGGAGGTCGATCTCTTTGCCGTGGATGTTTTGCATGTAATCCTAAAGGTGTACAGATGACAGAAGATGCTTTAGGCTAGGTTCTCCTCAGCAACTTGTCTCCAGCACTGACTGCTCTTTACTGTCTAGGCCTCTTTTCACTCTGCTAACTGGGGGACGGAGGTGTTGGGGGAGGCACTTAGTCTCAAAAAGCAGATCTCTGAAGCCAACCAAATCTCTAAGTTTGTATTATGCCCAAGTCTCCATGGTGCCCAAAGTGGGTGGAGTTCAGCTAGGAAGACAAGCTGAAGAGCAAACAAAGGCTCTGGAACCAAACACTTAGGCTCAAAGCCATTAGAGGAGATTGCTTAGGTGGTAAAGAGAGGGTTTGGGGAGAGTACCCACATGGTTGAGGAGTCCCAAGCTCCCAGGATGCTCCTACCACAAGCTACCATCCACACCTGGGTACTGAAGAGCAATCAGCCCTTGGGACAGCCCCAGATAACAGTTTGTTGAATAGTTTATGACTAGTCCTTGGTTCTCTTTGGTGGACTTGGGAATGTATGAACACACACCACGGATTTTCTGTCAGTGAGACCTGTCATCAGTAGACTGTCATTTGCCCATCCCTGGGTTGTGTGTTAAGTACAATATTCATTTATCAGTACATTTCAAATCCCAACTGGCTGAGGTGAGTTTTCAGACTCATCTCAAACTCATGGCAATCCTCCTGTCTCAGTCTCCAGAGTGTTCTTTGCCCTATGTTGGAGATGAAGAAACTGAGGCTTAGGAATATTAATCTATCCAAGGCCACAGTTAAGCAGGACCACACCCAGGATTTGCAGACTCCCAAGGCTGTCCTTCACAGGTGATATCCTCAGCCTTGACTTGCTGGCAAGTTATGGCCCCAAGTCTACAGAACCCTCTGTCCCGGCAGCTCCTGGTTAAAGCCTGGCTTTGATTACAGCTTCCTGCCTCTCTCCAGGTCACTGACTTCCTCATCAAGCTCACTCATAGTTCCAACCTCTCTATCTCCATACTATCTGACAAAAATCCCTCCTTTGGTGTTAACTAGCTTTCTGAGAAGAATCTAGGATTGTATTAATCAGACATAAAGTCAGATCTCTCATGAAAGCTTTTGAAAACTTTGCATAAGCCCTTTGCCTATACACAGACCCACGAAGCCTGTGCTTATAGCCATCTTGCTTTTTAAGATGGGCATGACACTTTTCCAGACAACCTTTCAGAAGGCCCAGGCACACTGGACGCTTGCTCCTTCGGAAGTTGTGCTCAGGGAGGAGCTTTGATTCCCTCCACGACTACTCCCAGCATCGTGACTTTTGATAGTACCTCCCTGCTCTGTCTGTTCCTGTGACAGGGCCCAGCTCAGACAGACTTGCTCTGAGATTTTGTTTATCTTTTTGGCTCTATAGAGCGATCTACTGAGAAATCAGAGATCCCAGCTCACAGTCCAGGAAGACCCTGACAATTGTGGTGTGCACACACTGAGCTCTGGCTGCAGCTCTGGCTTGGCAGCACCGGACTGCACCAGACGTCACATCCCAGGCCACCAGCTCCATCAACAGCATGGGATCCAGAGCTTGGCTGTGCAGCGAAGCCCATAGGCTCCTTGCTGCCCTCCCAAGGACTGCCTCGTCTGACCCTTCTCTGCTATGCCAGGCACTGTTGCTGGTCCTCTGGTCCTTATTTTCATGTCCAGAAGTAACTTTTCTGTCTCAGTCTCTCTTGGCTTATCGCATCTCACACATTCTCATCTCTGGTTCCTGCCCATCTTCATCATCAGTCCGTAGACCCACATCTTGTACTGGCTGCTCCAGACAAGTGTCACCAGCTGGCTGGGTCAAAGGCCCTTCTCCTGAGGGAGGGCTTGGGTTGCTCCAGTTCACAAGGAGGTCACAGCAGTTGTCAGTCTTTAGGCCCACTCCAGCTCTGAGATGCCCAAAGCTGGCATGCAGTATGAGAAAATGACCCTAGGCCAAGAACAAGAGCTGCACAGAGGGACTTTGTCCAGGGCCAAGGAGCTAGAAACTGCCTAGCAGAGAGAGAGACTGTCAAAGCTTCGGCATCTGATCACACCATATCCTGTGGTCCAGCAGCGACACCCACAGAAGCTTGGGCCCAGGGGGAACACTGAGGAGCCTGGAGGAGAGGCGGCAGAACAGGGACCTCAGGCAGAGAGCAATAGTGTTTCCCTCTGTCAGCAGAACAGGGGAGCACGGTGGTGGCAGCGGCTGCTCAGGAGAGCGGTCACCACGGCTGCCTTTATTACCCACCATCAAACAGCAATTTCTTCCCCAGCCTCCTCGCTAATTACCCAGCCAGCGTTCTCATCTCGTTTTATTACTGGAATTAACAACGAGTTCAGAGCGTGGAAAGCTATTAAGATGTGTGATTAAGCCACATTCAATTAGTTTCTACAAACAATTTAATTGATGTTGCAGATAGAATTAACAGAAGGTGATTGTGTGAATGGCTCCGCTGGCTGCAAAATGGGGGAAGCTGTGGCAGGCTCTCTTGGGCCAGGCGAGATTCAGGCTCCAGGCTTGAAGCCTGCGGCCTGCCCACCAACTTGTGTTCTACATGCTGGGCCCAGCCACCTCCATTAGTAGGAGAGGCCGACACTGTGGTCCTGACTCTTAGGTGAGACCTGTGCCTTTCAGGAGAGTCAGGTAGGCTCAAATCTTGAGGGACCCTCTGTGGGGACTAGAGACCCTTTCTCCCATTTGATCTTGCTTAAAAGGATGAGAGGCCTTTAAGATCCGAGCAACTCAGGGACCCTCAATTCTTGCAGGTTAGACTGCTAGGTTGCTGCTGCGCTAAAGCTCTTCTGAGGTTAGAGGAAGGTGGCAAATGGGAAACAGAGGTGAGCACCAGCAGTAGGTGAGCACCAAGCAGTAGGTGAGCACCAAGCAGTAGGTGAGCACCAGCAGTAGGTGAGCACCAGCAGTAGGTGAGCACCAGCAGTAGGTGAGCACCAGCAGTAGGTGAGCACCAGCAGTAGGTGAGCACCAGCAGTAGGTGAGCACCAAGCAGTAGGTGAGCACCAGCAGTAGGTGAGCACCAGCAGTAGGTGAGCACCAGCAGTAGGTGGGGTCAGGCAAGCCACAGCTACAGGCCAGGAGGAGGGTAAAGGAAAGCACATAGGAATGAACTGGGCCTGAGAACACAGCTTTCGGCTCCATGCTGTGTCCAACAGGAAGCTTTCAAGAGAGTTAGCAACTCTGATGAGAAGGAAAGGCCAGGCTGAATGCTCTGCCGGCATGTCCTGACACCCAGTGGGAAGGACCTGCTCTTCTGGCTGTCTGAGGAACAGCTGATGATGGACCAGACTCCAGTTATTGGGTACAATGGCCACAGAATCCCAAGGGGACCTAAAGGGCTGGAAGCTGAGGGGCTAGGTGATTGGGCCGGCTGTCACCAATGAAGAGCTCACTCTGCAAGGGCATCAGGACAGGTCTGGAAGTTCCTGGCTCCCAGGTCCTGTCACAGGCCCCTGAAGCACACAGCACAACAAGTATGATGAAAGGAACTCCCAGGAAACTCAGATGCCCAGCCAGGCCTCTGGTGGCTTCCCTAACTTACTCTCTGTTCTGACTTTTTCAGTCAGTCTCAGAAGTAGGTGTTCTTGGCAAACATTGGCAAGTCTGGGTAATGTTGATGATGGATCCACATTTTGGCTCACTCTCTAGCTGGGTAGCTTTAACATGCTACAGAACCACCAAGCCACGTCTTTCCAGCTGTGGCTGTAGAGATAACATTCCCACTACCTTTCTTCTTTTCTTTCGGTTCCAAAACCAGAACCTAGCCTGATACAACTGACCCTGCCCCTCCAGGTGTCCATCCCTCTTCCCTTCACTCTCCAGTAGAACAGTAGCAAAAGGGACGGACGCCACACTCAGCCACAGCTGCACCAACAGAAGGTCATTGCTGAGGATGTAGGCAGAGGCTGAGGCCACCCACACAGGAGGGAGGCAGGAGTCCTAGTCAGCTAGTTTTCAAGTTTCTTGGTCCAGATGTAAACATGCAGAGAACATATACGGCCTGCCTGGTGGACAGAGGGGAGACATGACTCATGAGAGCTGGCAGGTGCTGTGTGCTTCTGGGCCTCAGCTCACAGCCCAGTTTCTCCAGGGAAGACACCTCAGATCCTTTTGCAGAGACAACCCTGAATCTATTAGCACATATTCCTCCAGCCCTCCCTAGGTGCAGGGCTCCGTGGGGAGGCCTTATATCTGCAGAGGGCACTCTGTTGGTCTAAGACACCTTCTATCTCTGTAGGCAGCGCCACTGCCTTTTGAGGACATGGAAGAAGACTATGAGAAGAGAGCCTGCTGGAGTCAATGGATATGGGTCCTTCTCTGTCTCTCAGGGCTCACTATACCTGGCATTCTGGCACAGAAACTAAGAGTTAACAAGTGTTACCCAAGGTAAGGGAAGGCCAGTAGCTGGAGAAGCCAGCAAAGGGCAAGACCAATAGGAAGACCAGGCTGTAATCTGGCTGAGTGGAGACCTGAGGCCTGCTCTGCCCAGGCCTATGTCCATGCCAGGTCTTTTGGAGGGTTGTCTGGGTAGGCCTGGTAGGACCAGGGAATGGCCAGGAAATGAAACCCCTGGCACCTGTCAGGCATGGCCTCCCTGACACTGTGTGCAGATTTAAAGATGAGCTAGGGACCCTCTGAGGCTAGCCCAGAGGCTCTGGACGGGGGTCGGGGGGAGGTGAGGCTGGCCCACGTGCTGTGCTCGAGGGGCTTCACAGGAGAACTCATTAGCCCCACAGTGGGGTGGTGACAGAGATGGATTCTGGTGACAGCTGTGTGCTGGAGCCACGCAGTGAGGGAAGGAGAAGGAAGGAGGGTAGGGAGAGCTGCCACAGGGGCCACATTACTATTCCTGGAACACCCATGTTGCCACTGCTGGGGCACAGGCATGTGTTCTTCAGAACAGACCCTTCTACTCCTCCTTAGGCCAACCCAACATCCTGACTTCCGATCACTGCTCCTCATCGCCACGCCAGCTCTAGACCCTGGCTCAGCAGCACCCGTGCCCTTGGCTACAGAAGCTCCACAGTCACATGGGAAATGGAGCCTGGCTGGCACGGGCAGGGCAGGCTGGCCATGACGGCCCCGCAGCACGACTGAGCATGGCTGGGGAGCTTGCTCTGCAGGGACAGCAAATCCCTTTCATATGCCCTTTCTAAACTACTAAAGTATGGTGCATTTTCAAAGGAAACCCCGAGATCACCAGGAGTCTTCTGTCAGTCCCTCATCCCTACCCTTCTGAACTCACGTGCAGGCTAGGGTGGTAAGTAAGCAACCCGTTGTCACACAGCGTCACATACTTCTTCTTCCACTCCTTGTTCAAGGATTTGCCGCTCCTTTTCAGCAGGATTCCCTAAGAAGAGAGGTATAACTACAGATGAGGAACCAGTCTGAGGGCCGCAGTGCCCAGGGGCAGGGTTCCAACCAGAGACCAGCCCAAGCACAGGAAAGTCATGTGATCAGGTCTCCTCACCCTGCTTCTGCTGAAAGCACTGCATCTGAGCAGAGGGTTAAGGGCCTGCGGCCACACTAGGAGGAGCAAGAGAGCACATCTCTCATAGGGTTCACTCCCACTGGCCATCCAGCAGGAAGCGGTTTGAGCTACTGTTAAGCTAGAAGGCTCTAAAAAAGAGAGAAGGACAGCTGGTAGAGGCCTTTGGTCTCCCACCTGAGGGAGCTCCAGGCAGAAAAATCCCGTCCCAACAATGCTCCAGACCTTATGCTAGGCACCAAGAAGTTCAAGCCTCCCATTCAGCCACCAAACTGCCCACGCAAGCCAATGAGATGTCTCCTGCCCCCCAGTATCCCTGTTTGGTTTATAAGCTTTCTACCACCAAGATGTATCCCCAGTTTTCTTTTTACAACAGGCGCTGCCGTCAGATTGCCGAAACTGGCTTCAAAAGCACTCTACCATCCAGGTGAGCCTAGAACCGATTATCCTCCTGCATCAGCCTCCAGAGTAACTGAGATTACAAGTCTACCCACAAGGCCTAGCATGATACGCTCTTCAAATGTAGAGGTACAACAGGCAAGGACAAGAACAGGGTCTATGAGCACAATGATATCTGTGTGGGCTGTCTGTTAATAACTCTCAGGACCCAGCACAACACCTGGACCAGAGCAGATGCTCAGAAGTGTCTGTTGGAAGAATTGGAAAAAGTGCCCCCAAGACTGTGCTGTGTGGCTCTCAAGAGACGAAGGCAGGACATGGGACCTGACTGGCAATACCCCCACCCCCAGCCTTCCTTCCTGCTCTCTGGGAGAAACCAACTCCTCTATAGTTCTTATAGATGCCTGCTGAATCCAAGATCACAGCACAGGAGAACAGGTAAGAACCTGAGCACTACAGATGGAACCCTGGTGGCAGGTCCCTCAAAGCCTCCAACTACAGATGGAACCCTGGTGGCAGGTCCCTCAAAGCCTCCAACTCAGTATAGGTAGGAAGAGGCACGTGGTTATAGTTACAAACTGGGACTTGGCGAGAGGAGTCCTGACAGGCATTGCTGAGACGGGAGAAAGGCATATTCAGGGCTGTCCATGGGGATAAAAGGTAATAATGCCCATATGTGGAGGCCAAAGCAGGCCCTGCCCTCAGCCAGCCGGTAAAATGGCCATGGGGGAATGCCAATGAACAGACCAAGTATCAGATTCAGCCACACACTTTCCTTTGAGTTCTTCATGACCTAGTGGATGACATGAAAACACGTGATTAAGATGCCGGAATGGTGACACATGCCTGGAGCTCGAGGGCTTGAGAGGCAGAAGGCCGCCTAGATTACATAAAAGGCAATCAAGGACTTACACGTGATCTCACCCCTGGCCACTAGGGGGCGAACTGGAGCGGAGGAAGGGTGCTCATCCAGGAAAGCCTCAACAGCTTCAGTTTCCAGCGCCCACTTTCTGACACATCATATCCTTGATAACTCCCCTCCTTCCTCCTCCTTCTCCCCACCCCCAAGAAACAAATGTCATTTCAGTAGATAACACTTGTAGCATCCAGGACATGCCTTGCTTCCTGATGGTGAGACCTTGTCTTCAAAAAGAGGTTCTGAAGACAGCCTGGGATTTTTCTTTTACAAAAAAAGCCATCAGTGCCCCAGTCATATAGTATGTGAAGGACCCTGGGAAGACTGCCGGTGCCCTGTCTGTGGCTGTAGTGTTCCTGCCACAGACAAGTTGTAGAAGCAGAAGAGCAAGCTACTCCCTCCCCCTGACCCTTAGCAATCGCATCCAAGGGCAAGTGGCCTCTGAGGACAGACCACCATCAAGAAGAGGGAAGGAAGCCAGGTGAGACAGTAGGTTGCAGAATCTCCTGGGACACCCTGCGGGGTGATGTCGGCCATCATAAGGCCCTCCTCTCACTCTGCCAACTCGGGGACTCTCACACCTGAACCTTCTTGTCACCAATGGCAGGCACTGCCTTTAAGCCCCAGGCCCAGCTCCCCTTCATGCCACCAGCTGGCTAGGTACATCGGAAAAGCTTCAGTCTGGACCCGAGCTGCCTGAAGACCACCGGACCTACCCAGGTCCTCCTCCAGCCAGTTAAGGGGTCAGAAGTCAGTCTGCTGCGGAGGCAGCTCAGGAGCTGACAAAACACCCGGCTCCCCTTCGCTTAATGAGGTTCGTTAGTAAGGGGCGTAGGCGGGGCGCCCAGAGCTCACCAGCAGGCTAGAGGGCGGCAGAGCGACCCTGGCCCCCACCCTCCAACCCGGGTTCCAAGAAGGAGAAGCTGCGGGGTTCCTGCTCCCTCCCTGGCCGGCCGGCTGCGCACCGCGAAGCAGGAAGTAATCTGGGGCGGAATGGGAGCGGTGCGGAGGCGACAGCCCCCAGAGGACCCGTTCCCGCCGCCGCCTCCCTCCCAGCTCCGCCAGCCGACTTAATTGCGGAGTCCGGATTGATTGGGAATGCAAATGGCAACCGAAAAGCAATCTCCACTCCCAGCAGGAGCTAGGGGGAGGGGAGGTACAGAAATGGGGAGCACAGGACAAGGGGGCAGGAGAGGGGAGGAGCCACGAATGTGGCACAGTGATACCTAAGGGGCGGGTAAGGTCAGGATAAGAGTGGCGCTCCTCAACCTTGATGGGCAGAGCTCACATAATGGGCAGCCCCCCGCCCCCAGGTGGACGGGGGGGGGGGGCCACAAAATGGCAGACACAGATCTGACAGCTACCAGAGCCTTAACGTAGGAGGGGCCTTCCTGAGAAGCTCAGGGAATCTAACACCCGAGCAACCACCAGCCTTCAAGGCTGCAAGCTGACAGGACACCCTTTCCCCTTCAGTCTTGCATGTGGGGGACTCAGAGAACAAGTAATCCAGCCACCAGCTATTGCAACCCCAGATAGGAAAGCCAGTGGGAGCCGAGGCAGGCAAGCGTTCTTATTCACTCATCAAATGTGTTTGGGTCGGTCTAATAACCGTGCAAACACTCTGAAGGCACCTGCCACCCTCATCCCCACCCCCACTCAGGCTCAATCCACAGTGCCAGCCACCGACGACCCTGGTCTCCTGGAATCTCACTGGCACACAGAGGGGCAGGCGGGAGAGGACTTGCACTGCAGCCATTCTGTGTACGAGCCTTTCCAGGTGACTTCCCTCCCAGAGACTGTCCCAGTTGGAATGGCCCCTGACAGACATAAATTCAATTCACAGAGGGATGAAGAAAAGGAGACAGAAGAAAGAAGTGGACGTGCATGTGGCTCCCTGGCCTACACTCTGAGCCCGGGGTGTAGCTTCCTGGGATGCGTCCGTCTAAATATACCTTCACAGAGCATCAGAACTCCCTAACCTTGACACGAGGCAGACTCAGGGATTGGCCTGCTCCCAATAGCTCACACTGCCAACAGACCCACCAGTCCCTGGAAGGGTTAAACCTGCTCACAGGCCCCGGCCAAACCCAGCTCTGGCCAAAACCTGGTGATATGTCCCTCTGCAGGCACCAGATACTGGGAAGACCTGCGTCACACCAGTACAAGAAGGGGTCCATTTAGCACGCTTAACTCCTGGCAGATGCTTTTCCCCACACATTCTAACCCTGGACAGAGCTCCTTTGTAACATATGTATTGACCCGTGCGTGATCCCTGCATCTGCCCTATAACCTTTCCAGCACAGGCATCCCTGTTAGGAGGCTTGGGTGACTAGTGTTCTCAGGGAGCAACTCAGAAAAGCAGTGGCAGAGATTGAGATGACACCACTACTAAATTTTTCCTCTAGAAGAAGGTGCAGAAAGTCACATGCTTTCTTGGTAAGTACATCTCGCTCCTGATCAAAGCATCTTCCACTTACAGCAGATAGAGTGAACCACACCCAGTCAAAGAGAAGAAATGATTGTAGCAGGAAGGTAGAGATGGCCCAGCAGTTAAGAGCACTGGCTACTCTTCCAAAGGTCCCAGCACCCCATGGCAGAGGGAATATATATATTCTCTGGAACTACAGACAGTTGGAGCCTTAAACCTACATGTATGTGTATGTATGTGTACATATGTATGTATGTGTGTAATGTATGTATGTATGTATGTATGTATGTATGTATATGCTTAGGCTTAGGTAGCTTACCCAGGTTATTCCCTCAACAAAACTGGTTCTCCTCCCCAGCAACATCCCTGTCATATCCAAAGGCACTATCTTGGTCATCTGGTCCCTGCAATCTCTCTTCCCCTCTGTTGTGTTCCCTGAGCCTTAAGTGCAGGGATTGTGTTAGTGATGTTGCAATTAAGGCTGGGGCAATCTATGCTCATTTAAAGATTTATTTATTTACTGTTATGTGCATCGGCGTTTTGTCTATGTGTATGTCTGTGTAAGGGTGTCCGATCCTCTGGAACTACAGACAGTTGTGAGCTCCCATGGGGTGCTGGGACCTCTGGAGTAGCCAGTGCTCTTAACTGCGGGGCCATCTCTACCTTCCTGCCACAATCGTTTCTTCTCTCTGTTTTGACTGGGTGTGGTTCACTCTATCTGCTGTAAATGGAAGCTGCTTTGATCAGGGGCAAGATATACTAAGAAAGCATGTGTGTATGTGTGTTTGTGTGTGTATGCAACAGTAATTGGGAATCAGTGGATAAGAAAAAAAAATTAAAAAGGAACAGAGATGCTCACGGTGGTACCCCTGCATCAGTAAACCCCAGACGCGAGCATCCCTCAGTGCTGCCTTTTACCCAGGCTCTCTTTTGCTTGGTTTGTGTTTCTGAGACAGTCTTGCTAGGCTGCAGAGCCTGACCCGGGATTCCTTAAGCAACCCAAGTTAGCACAAATTATAGATACTCCTGCTCTGCCTCCAAAGTCCTGGGCTTACAGACATGTCCCACCATATCCAGCCCTATGTTACTGCCCAGGAAGTCTTTTCCTTAGCTCAGAGTCCAGGAGGCCCCCTCTTCAGGTTGCACCAAAGAACCATCAGGTCCAGAAGTCAACTGAAGGCCGCAGGTGGCTCTCTGCTGCTCTCCAGTGGTAAGGAAGAGGGAAGGCAGCTGTCTAGGGACCGGGTTATCAGGCCTCCACCTGTCCCTTGGTAAAAAGGACGGCCCAGGACCTGGCCTGGGAAGAAGACCCATGTCCTAGGCTGGGGGCCGAGTGCTGACCTGCTTGATGGGGATGGCCCGGCCGCTCCCAATGCTGTCCACTTTACACTCTGCAGCTTTCTTCTCCCTGTCCAGGTCAGCACCTTTTCGAGACTGAAAGAGAAAAGAGCAGACATGTTAGAGGCCTGGGGCCTTTTTGGCGAGTACTGCCCGCCTGCTGTTCTCCACCCTCCCATCTTCCTCCCTCTCCTGGGCAGCCCTAACACTGGGTCCGGCCTGGACGGCGGATCGGGAAGGAACTGAGACACGAGTATTCCAATGGGTTTATTCTTACACACGGCACCATACAGAGCAGCACAGGTCACTGAGCCAGGCCCGCCCCTCACAAAGAGCAAGGACATGAAATACGGAGGAGGGCGCAATGAGTGTGCAGCCCAGGGTCTGGAGTTTGTTAAGTGAAGGGAGGGGCAAGGAGAGGAGGCCCGGTGGGGCTGAGGGCTGGCCAGGAGCACAGGGCATGACAACCAGGGAATAGCAAAGTCCGGAAGTGAGCTGGCAGGTGCTCGTTTGCGGCACAGACACCACATGGCACCGAGCATGTCGGTGTGGCCCGAGGGGCACAGTGGATGGAGAGAGAGAGGAGAGAGGCCAGAAGAGGGCCTACACCCTGCCAAGCTCCTGGGGCAGAGTCCACCCAAATGCGGATCCTAGGAAACAGGGGGGAGGGGCCAAAAAGAGGGGGCAAGGCAAGCGCGGTGGCGGCGGCTTCCGGAGCAGGAGCAGGAACGGCAGAAGTCCATGCAGGAAGGAGCAGAGGAGGGGAGGGGCAGGAAAGCTCCCCCCAGGAGCAGCTGGGCCAGCGGGCTTGAGTGCCCCCGCCCCTCTGGGCCTCGTCGCTTTGGCCGGCCGGCGTGGGCCGAGCTCCCTTCTTCTCCATTCAGCGAGCCTGGCGCAGCATCCAGCCGGGCCTGGTCCCCGGCAGCCCCCAGCGCGGGCTCCGGCGTTCCTAGCCTTCCCTGGGGGTAGGGTTAGTTACAAAGGTTCCTGTGGGTCTCTGGAGCGGGGAGCTCGGCGGGCGGCCGCTTCTCATCTGAGAGCAGTCCCAGGGCCCGGCCCGCCTCCGGCCCGCACAGGGGGAATGTCCAGAGGTGCTGTGTATCACCACCTGGTCTTCTAATTTGGAAGGAGTTGGAAAGGCCTTTTTGTTGATGAAAAGTTGGAAACAGTGGCACATATCTGCAAATATCGAAAGAATAAAGATTTTGGCAAGTTATACTTAAGCCCCGCAAAAGTCGGTCAGCACTGGTGAGGGCGGAGACCCAGGCGCCTGGGGAGAGGCGGTAGCGGGATGAAGAGGAGGATGTGAGGAGGAGGAGGAGGAGGAGGAGGAGGAGGAGGAGGAGGAGGAGGAGGAGGAGGAGGCCGCCAACTGCTGGGCATTTGGGCCCAGCAGTCCATGTCAGCAGGGAATGTTCACCACTCTGCTGCCCCGGGCCGGGCCCCATCCCTCCTGTACTCCCAGGCTGTCAGGAGCACAGGGTCAGGACAAAGGACTGCAACTACAAAGTGGGAGAAAGCCCAGCAGGGGGAGCAGAAAGAACTGGGCCAAACAGCTCCGGATTACATTGGTGCCCTGCAGCTCCACAGACAGGACCTGCCTCCACACCCCTCCAGGGCTAAGGGCTAAGGCCCAAGGCTAAAGTGCCAGGAGGAGGGAGGGTGCGGTGCTGTCCCTGGGACTCCAGACTGACTTGCTGGTCAGGGCGAGTGTGATGCGCCTGCCCCAGACAGGCTGGTAAGCCCAGGGACTGCCAGCTACCTGAAACCCCAGAAGCCCAGAGTGGCACCTCTCCATGAAGGATGGGAACTGGAACCAGGGCAACAAATGAACACATGGAGTCATGAAAGGGAGACTGGGATATCACAACCATGCCCAGCAAGGAGTCACCAGTCACAGAACAGGCATCACACAACAGGACCCCCTGGAGCAGGAGTGTCTCCTCTAGGAGGGATGAAGGAAGGGCAACCCCAACAGCAACGATGGGGTGGATTCCCAAGATACACCCATAGAGCTGACCATGCCTTGAGGCTGTCTCAGGGACAATGGCGCAAGTGAGGTCACCATGGAAACGATGAAAAGAAAAAAATAAGGTCGCCACTGTGAAGATGGAGAAAATGGAAGGGCCTGGAGGGAAGGCCGTGCTCTAAGCAGCAAGGGGTGTGGCGGGGCAAGGCAGCACAGCTGAAGCAGGCAGGCAGCAGAGTACACATGGAGGGAGTCCGAAGGTACTGTGGCAAGGAGGCCAAGCAGGGAGGCAGGGGTGCCCTGATGCTGATCCAGCCAGTGGGGGAAGATGGGAGGATGTTAAGAATGGAATCAAGGCAGTGGTGAGTGAGCCGGGATGGTGATGCTGGGGAATAGGCTGTGGAGGGTACCAATGTGGTCGCTGTGACAGAGGCGCCCAAGGGCTTTACAGCAACAGTAACAGCAGCGGGTGTGCACATGAGCAGGCGGCCACCAAGGCTCTGCATATCTCAATGGATGGAACAGAACAGAAAGGAGAAGCTGTGGGTCTAGGAGGACTGGAGCTGTGTAAGCACAGTGCACCCCGGCAGCAGCCGGCAGCAGAAAGAGGCCAGTGAGCGCGCACATCAGGGGCCAGCAGACAAAGGGATGCAGGGCAGAGGTGTATCGAGCAGGGCAGATGTGAGGATGGAGGATAGAGGCCCAGGGGCACTGGCTCTGTCTGGGCAGGGTCCAGAAAGTCTAGCCTGGCCAGAGGAATATAGGCCCAGGCCAAGAGCCAAGCCCTGGCTCTCAGAAAGAGGTGTGGAGTGATGCAGAGGGTCGGGCTGCTCACCCACCTTTTTTCTGCCCACAGCTCCTGGAACAGTCCGGCCAGAGCCCCCCAGAATGGGCCACAGCAGGAGCAGGGAGGGGCATGGTGTGCAAAAACTGGAATGGGGAGTGGCAAGCTCAGGGCCAAATAGCTGAGGGGCCGGCCCTGCGCGGGGAGGTTCAATGGACCCCGGGTAGGGGCGTGAGGTTGATAGGGAAGGGCAAGGAGCTCACAAGGAGACAGGACAAACCTGAGCGGGAGGCACGAGGCAGCGTGGTGAAGCCCAGGAAAAGATGGCTAAGCCTTTGTTAAACCAATCACAGCGGTGGGTGGGAAGCATGAATGTTCCCCTCGGCAGTGGGGTAACGGAAAAAGAGCCGGAAGGCGGACTGGGAGGCCTGGCTGGGCTCTAGCTCGGCCAGCTAACCCTCTGTGTCGCCTTGGGCAAACAGCCTTCCGGCCGCCGGTTCATTAGCTGTTGAATCAAAGGGGGTCAGGGAAGTTAGGCCACCAAGTCCAAAGATCCCTTCAAGCTGATACAGAAACTCTAGGGCTTGGGAGGGAGGGAGGCTACAGGGGGTGAGCATGTGCACAGGGGAAGGCCTGAGGGAAGCCCCTCCTGGGCTCAGAGGTATGGCCTGGAAGATGCTGTGGGTCCAATGAGGAACCTCTAGGAGCCTGGTGTGTCTAAGCTTGAGAGAGATTGCATCCTCTTGACCTGGGGCTGCCTGCCCTCCTGCTCGGGAGTTCGGCGCAGCCCTGCCTGTGCAGTGATGGCAGCTGGGCAGGGAGGAGGACGGGGCACGTACCGTGAAGATGTTAGAACGCCGCTTGGACTGCTTGCGGATGGGCGTGGGGGTGGAGGAGGCAGCGATGGTCTCGATGCGCAGCTCCCGCTGGCTGATGCTAGGGGTGGAGGGGACTGAGGATGAGTAGTCGCTGAAGGCGCTGCTGCCTCCGTTCGTGGCCTAAGAATAGAGAGGGCTGCTGAGAGTGACCCTGGGTGGGGTGCACAGAAGGGCCATAAAGGTGGTATCATGGGGAGCTGGCATGTCCTGGAGGCCAAGAGAATCCAACGGTCACCAGGAGGAACTTTACACCTTTGTTCCAGGGCTCTGGAAGGGACTGGATGGGGATGCATCTGTGCCAACCTGAGAGCTAAGTCAGGAGCACAAGCTAACATTATACAGCAGGGACACAGTCTGAGAGTGAACAAATGAGAGCATCATGGTCTGCATGTGGCCTGGGACAAGGAAGCAGGTCACCCTTTCTAAATTCCCAAATTCAGGGGCAGGAGGTTGGGGGATGGGTTCCATGAGTTGGGGCTCAGGGTGTTGGGCAATCTGAGGTTTGCTTTGACAAAGTGCATGGCATAGAAGGCATCAGGAACAGCCTGATGTATAGTGCAGAAGAGAGCAAAGGCTTCTGGGTACAGTAAGCTACAAATGGGGAATAGAAAAGGAGGAGAAAGAGAAAACCAAAAACACTTATAGGATAGAGACAGAATATACACAAGTGTCTTCCCAAGACCAGATAGACAGTGCATGAGATCAGGCCTCACTAGGGCACCAGGTCTCATCTTCAACACAAACTGGCCTGTGGACTGCAATGAACCCTGCCTCAGCAGCCTCCGAAGGGTGGGCCCATTGCAAAGGGCCAGGGTATTACCTTGGCCCTGTTGGTGGAGTAAATGTACCAAGTAAAGACATAAAGACCTTCTTCTCTACCTCCTGCCTACCCCTCTTCCCTCCCCCCTCTCCTTTCATTAAGGGCTGGTGTAAGAGTTCTTGTGCTTCTCACAAGTCCTAATGAGGGTCCTGACACTGAAGTCAAACTGTCATTGGGAAGCATTGTGGCTGCCCATGGACAACTGAGGATGACTCTGCACTTGCAGCAAGGGGCAATGAAGTAGAGTGGGAAGGGTGTGCAGCTATGGAACCAAACATTGGTCTCTATGTCAGGGCCAAAAAACTAACCCAGTAATAGGCCCAGATATAGACATGGTGGGTCCAAATTCAATGCAGGAGCTGGCTCAGAATCTGCACATCCCAAGCAGAGCTGAAGGCCAAACACCCTCATGAGGGTGTGCTGCCCTTCTAATACGAAAAGACTGCCACAGGGCCGAGGACCCACTTAGGGGCTTAGTGGTCTTGGGGCTGTCAACTACCTCCTCCTCTCTGGGAAGAAGGCCCCGCACCTGCATCCAGCTGGAAGTTTTTGCCCATTAGAGAAGAAGGGGTCAGGCCTGCTTATGAAGGCCAGGGGTGAGCACACCAGAAAGAACTTAATTTCTCTCCATGCCTGCTGAGTAAGGCTTCCGTAAGTAGTACCATGGGAGACTGTGAGATGGCAATCACAAGAGCACGTGTTAGTGATATCTTAGAGTAGTGATGAGGGAAGACGGTGAAGCAAAGGGAACAGAAACAGGACAAGGAGCATCTGCACATGGAGAAGGCCAGGCCACAGCCAACCACACAAGCAACAGAACCGGAGTCACAAGCAGGCTGAGGGGCTCGGACACAGGCAGACACCCAGGGAGCCAGGGCGGGGCCGTACCTGATTGATGTGCACAGTTGGGATGGAGGCAGCAGACACGGCCGAGTGGCTGGGCGAGTTGGGCAGGGACTTGCAGGGCCCGATGGCCAGCTGCTGCTTCTTCCGCAAGGCTACTACTTTCTGGGCCACTGCAGGGATAGCAAAGTCAATTCTACTGGTTGGAGAGAGGGGTTCCAAGTTCAGGTTGGCAGCTCCCCAAATACACTCCGCACTAACAGCTTGCCACAGAGCCACCCTACACCCAGCTCTGGGGTCCTGAGTTACCATCCTGGAAGACTCGCTCCACATTGAGCCCATAGGTTGCGCATGTTTCGTAGTAGGTACAGCGCTTCAGGTCTGTGGACAGCTTTCGGGCCCTGCTGTCGTCAATGACCCGGGGATTGGCGGCACTGATGGCATCTGTTGGAAGATGGGAGAATCACTCAGCTGGCTGAGAAGCAATAGAGGGTTATGTACTTCTGGCCCAGCAGAGGCCCGAGTGGGAAGCACAGCACGGAGACCTCAGGGGCCTGAATCCTATTTCACTCTATTACTGTCTCTTTGAATGAAAACAAACCAATGACTTAATGAGTCCTTGCTCAAACCCTGAAAACAAAGGTGGACACAACCCAGTGTTGGGGCATATGCCTAAAGTCCCAGACTTAGGAGACTAAGACAAGGTCAGCCTGGGTTACAGAGCAAGACCATGTTTTGATGATGATGATGATGATGATGATGATGAAAACTGTGGACACAATAATCATACAGAGTTTGGGAATCATCCTGAGAAAAGCAAATTGAAGACTCTGTGTCTAAGGTCCATGGTAATTAAGAGCCTGGCACTGCTGGGCAGGAAGTGGGAGCTGGAGTCTTATGGAGACTTCACTAGTCCACCACCACACCCTGCCATACAGCATGCCCTGCCTCACCCTGTGTGCCCACCAGCACCATGGGCACCTCGCTGGCATTTCGGAAGCTGCAGAGGCGCAGGAAGTAGTTGTACACTGTCTGGAAGCTGATTTCATCCTCCAGGCTGAACACAAACACCACCGCATCCACCCAGGCAGCAAACTGGGGAGATAAACAGAGTCAGCACCCATTGGCCCTGATGAAATCGGACACTAGGCAGGCAAGTCAGTCGCGCATCACCTGGAGTTCAGGGGGGCCTCCTTCATCTCGGATCAGCAGCAGGTAACTCTGGCCGTCCACCACAATCTCCTTTTTAAACCGACCCCCTAGGACAGAGCAGAGGTCAAGACCAAATGCAGAGAAGGGGACCGTGGGGATGTGTGTGAGCAGAAGCCCCAGGTGCCAGGGAAGAAGGGAAGAGAATGGGCCAGGAGGGGAGGGAGAGCCACACACAGACACCAGGGTGGAGGAAGAGGCGACCTACAGCCAGCCTAGCCTGTGATGCTCACCTTCAGGGGACTCTTCCTGGACGTAGGTCCCTGTCAGATATCGGTGAACCAAGGCTGATTTCCCACTAGACAGGTTCCCCACTATGCCCTGCAGAAGAGGAAGTGGGTAAAACAGTGGTCAGAAGGCATAAGGAAAAGGTGAGACTGGGGCTTAAGAGGAAGGAAGGAGCATGTGAGTTGAAACAGTATAGAAAGGCCCAGAAAAAGCCAGGGAGGGGAGCAAGGCCACTGAGGAAAGGGTGGAACCAAAAGCCCCGGGCACCCAGACACAGGGCCCACCAGACACAGGTAACCCAGACACAGGGCCCACCAGACACAGGGCACCCAGACACGGGGCCCACCAGACACGGGGCCCACCCAGACACGGGGCCCACCCAGACACGGGGCCCACCAGACACGGGGCCCACCAGACACGGGGCCCACCCAGACACAGGGCCCACCAGACACAGGGCACCCAGACACGGGGCCCACCAGACACAGGGCCCACCAGACACAGGGCCCACCCAGACACAGGGCACCCAGACACAGGGCCCACCAGACACAGGGCACCCAGACACAGGGCCCACCCAGACACAAGGCCCACCAGACACAGGGCCCACCAGACACAGGGCGCCCAGACACAGGGCACCCAGACACAGGGCCCACCCAGACACAAGGCCCACCAGACACAGGGCCCACCCAGACACAAGGCACCCAGACACAGGGCCCACCAGACACAGGGCACCCAGACACAGGGCACCCAGACACAGGGCCCACCAGACACAAGGCCCACCAGACACGGGGCCCACCCAGACACGGGGCCCACCAGACACAGGGCACCCAGACACAGGGCCCACCAGACACAGGGCCCACCCAGACACAGGGCACCCAGACACAGGGCCCACCAGACACAGGGCACCCAGATACAGGGCCCACCCAGACACAAGGCCCACCAGACACAGGGCCCACCAGACACAGGGCACCCAGACACAAGGCCCACCAGACACAGGGCCCACCAGACACAAGGCCCACCAGACACAGGGCCCACCCAGACACAGGGCCCACCCACTTACCACTTTAAGCTCTGGCACAGAGCGGCTCAGGGTCCACTCCTGGCTGTTCACAAATGAGTCTGCAAGACAGAACCAAACCATCAGGGCCACGGGGTGCACGCACGCCTGCCCTGAGCTTTGCAGCTGCCACCCACAGTACTTTCAGTCAAGGCCAGAGGAGACCTCTATCCTCCGTGGACCCTGACCTTCACCCCTAGCTCCCTAGGGAACAGAGAGCAAAGACAGTCTTCAGGGCAGGCCTGGGAGCTGGAGCTCGTCCTGCCGGTCCTGGCGCCCCTCCTCGTCCTCCTCTCTATGGTCCACATGAGCTCACCTGGCTTGGGGCCTGGATGCCTCTCACCCTGATGAGAGGCTACTCCAGCAGGTCTCAGACCAGACCCAAAATGGGCAGGGCCCTGGCAAGGGGGACCAGTCTCCTTCCTGCGAGTAGGAACAGCTCACCCTTGGCAGGGTGGGGCCACCTACTACATTCCTGAGCCAGGGCGAAGAGGGGGGAGCCTCACCTGGCCCTGTTCTGTAGAGGCAGGTCCAATGAGGCCCATCTCCCAGGCCCTGCCCTGCCAGGCTTTCTCCCCAGCACCGTGCAGGAGACCAGCCTCCAGGCTCCCTTTCATGAGCTCACACTCAGCACCATTGGCCCTCTAGACTCAGACAAGGTTCTCAGGGGGAAGAAGCCTCTTGCCTGCTGCTCAGCGCCCCTGACCCGACAGCCAGCACTCATCTCTTATTCCCCAGCAAGTTCTGGACGGCCTGGCCTGGGTTGGACTTTGGGCAGTACTTGCTGTCCTACTCACTGGCCCGGCCCACAGATGTTTTACAGCATTATCTCATTCAAGGCCACAATCAGTCCCTGACCTCAGCTGCAGAGGCGCTAGGGAGAGTGGTCAGCTCCCAGCTAAAAAACTCTCTAGTTTAGCGCTCACTCCTTTCCTGAGCAGCCATACTGTATAGAAAGAAGATGTATAGAAAGAGCCACCGCACAGAAAGGGGATGGCACTGGAACTCAGGTCCTTCAAGTTTCTTAGGATGTCACACCAGGATGCTATGGGCAGAGCCATTGCCTGGAATCCTCTGCTACTGCCATCTCCTCTGGACACTTTCAACGACCCTAAGTATACCGACTGGCCGGTAAGGGCACTTGGGCCAGACCTAGCTATTCTAGGCAATGCTCACCCACCGGTCTCTATCAGGTAGGTTTCCGACACAAAGTATTTCCTGCCAGACTTCAACCAGAGGCCACCATGACGGTGCACAGCGTTCCCCCTTACCGCTCGGCGCGCCCAGGAGTCCTGGGGCTGCGGCTGCCCGGCGGCTCCACAGCGGCGCTGAGGGTGCGGGCTCCCTCCGGCGGAAGCGGCTGGTGAGCAGCTTCCAGAGGCTGGCGGCGGCGCGGGGGCGGCCAGGCTCCGGTGGCGCGCACGGAGTATCGGGGCCCAGTAAATCTCGGCGACTGGGGAAGGTACCCAGGGAGCTGGCGTCGCCGTCGCTGCGGGTGCGCGCGCGGGGTGGCCGGGCAAGCAGCCCGGACTCGGAGCGCCGGATCTCCTGGCCGCGGCGCAGACGGAAGCTAAAACTCTTCCTAAGGGCGGACAGCCCGCGTCGGGGACTCTCCGTGCCGCGGCCGCCACCACCACGGAACACCTGCCAGCGCTGGCTACTCCACAGGGACGCTCCCCGCAGGAAGCCCGAACTCCCCGTGCGGCCAAGCCCTGCGCCCGGCGCCTCCGGCGCCGCCAGCTCTAGACGGTTCACCTCCAGGAACGTCATGCTGGTGGGCCGCGGCCTGGATGCCCTCTCTCCAGGACCGCGGCTGCGCCGGATAGGCGCAGGGCTGAGCTCAGGGCTGGGCGGCGGCGAGCCGGGCCGTTCTGAGGGCGCAGGGCCCCGACGGCCGTGGCGCGGGCGCAAGAGGCCAAGCAGCAGGCCGCGCGCGCCGGAAGGCACGGACCCCGGAGTCCCAGAGCACACGCTCCGTGGCCGCGCAGGCTGTTCGCGTGCGGCGCACAAGGCGGCCTGCAGGGCGGCGGCGGTCCGGTCGGCCGAGGCGCAGTGCAGGTCCAGCGAGTCGCAGACGCTGAGGGCGCGGCGGCAAACGGCGGGCCGCTCCCCGCTGCAGCTTTCCCCCGGCGACCAGCCCCGCTCCATGCTCAGGGCCCACAGGCGAAGGCCAGGCCCATGGCGAGGGACGCGGGGCTGGGCCCGGGCCGGGGCCGCGGCCGGGGCGCACGGACCTCCGGCCTCTGGGCACCTGGTACGGGCCGACAGAGTCCCTCGACTCCTCCACTTGAGCCTGCAAGCCCAGACCTGGTAGGGCCTGGAGCCAGCCTAACCAGGAGAGGCAGCAAGTCTGGCCTGGAACACCCAGGAACGGCGGTGCAGGGCAGCCCCTGGGAGCCCTCAGAAAACAGGAAATTCCAGCCAGGGCTCCTCCTAAGACTGGGCAGGTAGGTGAGGAGTTGTCATTAAGAGCAGGCCAAATAAATAACAGTCCTCAAGCACACCACACAAGAGACCGTTTTTGCAGAAAAGTGAACCATTTTCTCTTTCTCCAAAGAGGGAGGACCAAAACCAAGGATTCCAGGGCCATCCAGATTCATTACAAGGCCAAATTCTGAGCAAGCAAATCTTATGCCTTCTCTGAGCTTCAGATTTCTGTCTGTAAACTAGAGAATTTAGAGAAGTGACCCTATTTCAGAGTTCCACTCTGATGTTCTTAAGGCTGAGAGGTGCTTGATGCAACAGCAGTTGCTGTTGATGACTGAGGAAGCCTTTTTCTTTGGAGATTATAAAACTCAGAAGACACTATTTGGCTTGGACTAGGCCAAAGGGCAGCAAAAAAAAGCAAAAGATAAACTTCAGTGCCCAGAAGAAACTCCTGAGCCTCCTGTTACCTACCTAGGTCCAGGTGTAGCTGTGAGAGAATTTGTGGTACTCACCTGCCTGAGCTGACACTGCAAACTGAAACACCCCTAATTTTAGCCAGTGTCTTTTTGGCATCAGGAGTGTGGGGTGCACACAACCCCCAGATAACTCAGGAAAAGCTCCATCTATGACTGACCCTGCACTGCCCTCATCACTCCTGGGCCAGACAGCAGCTTCCATCACCCACGGAAGACAACCACTGGTACCAGGAAGAGATTGGGAGAAACCAGACTAGTTAGTGCTTGAGTGTCCCTGGGACTGACTGGTCATCCTCCCATGCTGCCTCCACACGGCCCAGGCGGACTCCATGTCCCTTCAGCCTCAGAACCCCATGGTCTCAGTGAGAACTAGCAGACTGAAAAAAAGCAGCACATTCCTGAGGGGCCTGGGGTTAGGGGAATGCCTGGGAAGGTAGGGCCTCTCCAATCAAGGTGCTCTGAGAAGAGAGAGCTGGAAACTTTCAAGTCCTGGGCTGGATCTCTCTGGTATTTTGCTTTCTCGTGGGACTAGTTATTAAGAATTGAGAGGATAGTTGCTTCCCTGTTCCTTGTAACAGAGGTAATAGGTAGTTTCACAGAGGAGCCTTTCCCAGGATCTCAGGAAGGCCCAGGGACAATCAAAAGCCCAGCACTCTTGACTTACAATTTCTTTCTTTCTTTTTTTTTTTTAAGGAAATGGAAGCAGACAGAAGCTTAGTAATCTCTACAGTGCAGGATTTTTTTTTAAGATTTTATTTATTTATTTTATATATATCATGAGTACACTGTAGCTGTCTTCAGACACACCAGAAGAGGGAATCAGATCCTATTACAGTTGGTTGTGAGCCACCATGTGGTTGCTGGGAATTGAACTCATGACCTCTGAAAGAACAGTTGGTGCTCTTAACCACTGAGCCATCTCTTCAGCCTGACTTACAATTTCTAATTTAAGTTAGAAATGTAATGTAATGTAATCTAATGTAATGTAACATTCTTGAGCTATGCCTTAACACTACCAAGTTGACGCTAGAGAGATGGCTCAGCGGTTAAGAGCACTCAATGTTCCTCCAGAGAACCAGGGTTCAATTCCCACTACCCACTTACCATGGTCTGTAACTTCAAAATCTGACACCCTCACATACACAGGCAAAGCACAATGTACATAAAAGTAAATTTAAAAGAAAAAACAAAACTGCTAGGTCTGTGGGGGGCATTTTCTTGATTCACCCCTGGGCAATCCCTAGGCATATGGTCCCGAGAGCTACAGGAAAAGTGGGCTGACAGAGGGGTCCTGACTGTCACAAGAACACGCCCACAGAACCAACTGAGCAGGGCTCACAGAGACTGAAGCAACAAACACAGACCCTGTATGTGCCTGAGCTAGGTCCTCTGCATGTTATGGTTGTGTCGTTTGGTGTTCTTGTGGGACTCCCCACAGTGGGAGTGGAGGGTGGGTGTCTCTGACTCCTTTGCCTGCTCTTGAGACCCCTTTCCTCCTAGTGGACTCCTCATCTAGTCTTGAAATGAGGGTTTGTGCCTAGTCTTGCTGTAACTTGTTATGCCTTTGTTTGTTTGATATCCCTGGGAGGTCTGTTCTGGTTTTTGAGTGGATCTGGATGAGAAGGGAAATGAAGGGAGGGGCTGGAAGGAGTGGAGCGTAGGGAAACTGAGGTAGGGATGAGTAAGAGAATTTAAAAAAAAAAGTGGGCTAAGCAGGCCACAGGACCAGACCAGTAAGTAGCATATGCCCTGCTTACATCTCTGCCCTGACTGCCTTTGATGATTGATTGTGATGGGAAAGTGTAAACAAAGTAAGACTTCTCCTTTCCAGGTTGGTTATGGTCATGATGTTTGTTACAGCAACAGAAACCCTAACTAAAACAGTTCCCTGCCATCATCTATCTGTCCTGTCTATCCCACACGTAGGAACTATTTATTTGTCCATAAAAGAATAGGACTGCCCATGCACTCCCAATGAAAATCCAAGCACAGACAGTAGCTAAGAAGCTAGTGTCTGAGGACAAAGTGCCCTATGGGCTGCTTTAGCAGTGGGAGAAGAGCTGCATGGGACGGGCACTGGCCATGTCAATCTGTTCCAACTGCCATCACCTACAAAGAGCAGTGAGGCTGGCCTTGAAAGCTGTGCTGGACCTGCTCAGGAGGACCAGTGCCCACAGGACCAGCCCCTCACAGCAGGTGGTTCTCAGTGCTGCATCTGTCTCACAGGGGCTCTGTGTAAGGCTCTTTGGGAGTCTCTGAAGGATTAGTGATGAATCTCTCAAGTCTTGAGGACGCATTCTAGGTCAGGATGAACAACTGATTCCTTGGTCAGCCTGAGCCTCAGCCCCCTGCAGAGACACAGGAACAGAGAAGTCTCTGGGCGGAAAGAGGACCCCCGTGAGCAGACACATGGGAGAGAACACTGGCTCCTTACCAGAGGGGCAGGGCAGCTCTGTGTAATCCCCACAGGCTCCCACCTGGTCTCCAGTGCCTGCTACTGATGCACAATGACTGCCACATCCCATATAATCCGCAAGAAATGGTAGCTGTCACTCTACAAAGGACCAGCTTTTGCCTGGACACCAAAGTTTACATGTACCTGGCATCCCAATGGATGAGGCATTAGGTGTCTTCAGGTGTGGCTTGTATGTCCCAGAGCTCTCTTTGGCCACGAGGTGGCAGCAGAGCACCTTCCTGCACCAGGCATGCGAGCCCAGGGCCTTTGGGCTGGCCACACTCAGTTCCCACCACCTCCATAAGGATCCTGACCATTCTATTACCTCTCTCTCCAAAAAGGGATCCTCTGTCCAATAAGCACCTATGCCACCACATCAACTTCCTAATGGTCTTCTCCCATCTGCTACCACACTGACATCTGTATTCATGTCCATGAAGGTGTCTGTAACCGGTTAAAACCATGATCTTATCACTGCCCTCAGAACCCTGCAAGCCATGACATTGTATCCAACCATGTCTCTGTGCCCCTGACCCTGCTTGATCTCACCTACCCACCCTGCCACCACCAACTACTTAACTATATAGTATCTACCCATCCCTTGTCCTTTTGGTCACTTGGAACTCAGTGGAATTGTCCCTCCCTTCAAGTAAGCCCTGTCAATATCACCGACCTCTCTCCACTCTGAGATGCCCTCCTTCCTCGTGAGCATCCTGCTTCGAAGCAGAACCTCACTAGAGTTCTGGCAACACAGAATTATGTAGCAGGCTCTTCCTTAAGGAGGCAGTTCCTGGTAGGGACAGTCAGCAGAGACAGTAAGACACAAAGCCATAGTCCACACAAACCCAAAGCAGAAGAGCACAGCCTGGGCTCGAACTCGCCCTCCAGCAGTGTGATGGGTTAAATCTATCAACTTGGCAGGACCTAAAACCACCCAGGAGTCCAACTTCTGAGCACATTTGTGAGGAAGTCTCTAGGTGGAAAGACACACCCTGGATGCGGGTGGTGCCATTCCACAGGCTGGATCCTGGACTAAATAAAGAACAGGGTGCCAGCAGCGCCCGCCCTTGCTTCCCAACGTCAGATGCAATGTGGCCGGCTGCCCTGCATTCCTGTTGGCCTTTCCCCACTACAATGGACAGGACAGTCAAACGCAAACCAAGAGAAATCTTTCCTTCATGAAGTTGCTTTTTGGTCACAGAAACGCAAAAAGCAGCTAATTATAGATACCAACTAGCTGTGTGACCACAAAGCAACCTTGTTGAACCTCAGATATGGTGCATCAAACAGAGAAAATCCCCTTTCCCAGCTCAAGCTGTACACAGAGCAATGATAGGGTCTTGGACCTGGTTGGCAACAGGCGATCAGTAACCAGTGCCACCCCACTGGTAAGAAAGGGTGGTATAAACACGAGTGATTAAAACCAGAGTCACATGCCCAATAGGCTAGGTAGAAACTCAGGTCAGGGGCTGCAGCTCACATGGGCCAGGACAGCCTAGCCTAGGCTGGTCCCCACTACTCTCTAAGCTGGGGGCCCTGGAGATTTGAGGCCTTCCATGTAGGCCTCAGACATAACACGTGGAAACAGCCGTGTTGTGCTTGTTCTTAAGGCTGCAGAGGGGTGGGCATCTGACCTGACATTTGTTTGGCCTAACCATGCAGAGGAATGCTAATATAAATCTTCACAGTAGAGCTAGAGGTGCAGCTCAGTGCTAGTGTTTGTTTAGCATGTACACAGCCCTGGGATTGATCCCCAGCACAACATAAAACAGCCACTTAAGGGCACACCTGTCATCCCAGTACTCAAAAGGCAAAAGATCAAGACCATTCTCAGCTACATAGTGAGTTGAGGCCAGCCTGGACCACATAAGACCCTGTCTTTAAAAACAGACACAAGGAGAAGATGACCATCTATATGCCAAGAAGCCTGTGGCAGATGTGTTCCAAGTTCCTTCAGAAACTGTGTGACCCGGCTGGCATCTTGATCTCGTCAGACTTCTGCATTCCTGAAATAAGATGATAAATTGCTATCTGGCTCATGGTAATTTGTTATGATCCGTTGCCCAAGATAAGTACAAAAGGACCCTATAGAAAAACTCTGAGCTGGGGTGGTTTTTGGAGATTCCCAGGTCCCTGCAGCCTGGGAGGATTTCAACTTAGAGGCTACAGCCTAGTCTTTGGAGGTGATGACCATGATGCCCTGAGAGGAGAGTGCGTGCGCACACGCACACACCTCTCACTCAGTTGCTTCCACGTGCATTCCCACAGACATGCATGTTCTTGCTGTAGAGGGCCAGGACCAACCTGCTGGCTCCTCTTTGTCCCAAATCCTTCTGATCCTGAACGGAGTGATTCTGTAGCAGTATCCCTCACCTATTTCTTTCTTTCCTGTGTTTTTTAAAAAAGGTCTCTTCCTTCAGAATTGAACACACAATAGCCAGATGTGGGCTCATACTTGTAATCCTAACCCTGAGGGTCCTAGGCTGAGGTAGGACTGCCATGACTGACTTTAAAAAGAATGGAAGTTCCAGGATTAAAATTCTGCTTCACTTAGCTGAATGTGTTTCTGTTTCTTTTTCTCCGATCTGGCAATGGGTATAGAACAGCAGTGGTTCTCAAACAGTGGGCCATAACTCTTTGGAAGTCAAATGAACCTTTCACACAGGTGCCCTATGAGACCATCAGAAAACATATATTTACATTATGAGTCATAAAAGTAGCAAAATTACAGTTATGAAGTAATAATGAAAATAATTTTTATGGTTGGGGGTCACCATACCACGAGGCCACAGCATCAGGACCTCTGACCTAGGGCCTCATGCATCCCGGGCAAGGGCTCTACCACCGAACTGTCAGTTTCAATGGGTTTTTCTAAACCCTTCTGTTTATCATCTCTTCATTTCGTTCGTCATTTTTGAGACAGGGTAACAAGTTCCAAGCCAGCCATGGCTATTTGAGCCCTGTCTCAAAAAGTGGAAGATTGCAGGTGAAGCTGGGATTCAGTCGGCAGACCATTTGTCTAGATGCACAAAGACCTGAGTTCAACCCCACCCGTAGCACCCCATAAGCCCTCCATGATAATAGCATAAACTTAAAATCCTAACACTTGAGAGGCAGAAGGATCAGTTCAAGGTGATTCCCAGCTACATATATATTATGGGATTCACTCAGTCATCCACCAGAAAGGTAGCATGCACTCTTGTTACAGGTGCATACAGACATGCAGATGACAGACAGACACACACCACAGAATTTTCTAGTTCTGCTCTGTGGATAGGGCATACAGTAGCTCTATCTCCCTGGGTCTGTGCTTCTCTGATTGCTAGGAGAACATCTTTTCATGGTGACTGACTACATGAGTTTATTTTTCAAGTCTCTCATCCTACTCTTTCCCTGCTTTTCTCCTGGGTTTTTCAAACCTGTTTCTTAACAACTTGCAGGAGCTCTCTGCAGAAGGGAACATGTTAGCTGCTTATCCAGTACATGCACACTGTGTGACGAGAGATGTAATTATACTGACAGGCTTGTAATGGATTAGAACATATGAACACTACCACCCGCCACTCGCCAGACAAGAGCAGCATCTGTTGGGGGAAGGGAAAAGCAGCCTATACACTGACACCCAGCAGGACTACAGACACAAGGAAGGACCACTGAGGCACACCAATGCCATGGGGTAAGGACTGTATATACTTTACTTCCAGGGTGTGGATGGACCCCTCTACAACCTAGCTTTCTAACACAGGGTGTTCTGACATGATGACCAAGGAGCCTAATACTCCAGTTTCCCCACCTACAAAATGGGGTCAAAAATACCTTGGGAAAATAATCTAAAATTCACACTGTTAGGAGAAAGACAGGTGTGGTGGGCAGAATCAGGGCTACCACAAGTGTCAGACCAAAGTCCCTCTCCCGAGGTAGTAGAGCTGGTCCTGAAGCCCCAGCTCAGAATCCTGCAGCTCCTCATCACCCACAGCAAGAGCTGTCAATCTTGTGACACACGCAGCACAAACACGAAGGGTGCCGGAGTGAGGGCGGAGCGTTTATATGGTTTTAACACATCACGGCAGTGGTTCTCACAATCACATCACATTTGGGAAAACTGCATGGTGGTGCTTGTTAAGGCAGCAGGAGTGCTGCCGCCCCTGGCCACATCTACTCAGCCATCCTACCTCAGGGCCAGCTCCCATTCCCTGCCCTCACCCTGTGCCCTGGGGAGTCTGAAAGTACGGTGTTTCTTTGACGACCAGCTCACCCTCACCTCACACTGCACACATGTGCTCACCTTCTGCTTACAGCAATGGGAGATCACTCACGCACACACAACCCACTTCCAACTGGGGGCCTGGCTTGTCCCAGAAACAAACTGTATTGCTGGTCAAGTTTGGGGCATCCTGAAAGAAAAGGCTGTGACACTGTTGTCCCCATATTTGGACCTTAACTCTGTCAGCCCTGTTTCTCCTACGATCCCCTCCTCCTGGACTGGTACTGTCCACCTCAGCTTCCCAGGCAGAACGAAATGGAGCAGTCAAACAAACTGATCCTTTGCCATGCTCCCTGAGAAGCTGTCCCTGCCCTCCTAAATTTAGTCCTCTTCTAGGAAGAGGTCAGTTTTTCTCCCTATCCTACCCCAAACACCATCAAGGTCTATTGCTTAACAAGGCCCATTAGATGTATTCCCCCCTCAGCTTGCCTAAGATACTTCAAAGCAGATCTCATAGCTCAGAGAAAGAAAGATGCCAGCACACACTTGAGATGGCCCCGTGCTGTGTTCAGAGCTATGAGGGTGCATCTGTAACCAGGACCTGAGTCTGGGCCTGGTCTCCACTCCTCTTCCCTGGACTGAGGCCATGGTGGTCCCCTCCCCATCTGACACTCGTACACTCTGAGGATCACTGCCTCCACCCCACACAGAAAGATCACACATTCTGTAAGCTTCCTTTTTTCTCTTGACAGCTCCAAGGTCACCTGAGTCCCTGACCTACAGCTCCTAGGTTCTTACTCATCTCCAGGTGCTAGGGACCAAAATAGGACAGCACCCTGTTTCCTATAAGCTTTCCTCCAGTACCACCCTGAGGCCTGGGCTGGCCCGAGCTCAAAAGCAGGGCTCTTGTGATTTCCAAATCCCAATTCTGACCCCTTAGAGGACACTCATAGTACTATCTTTCCCTAGCCATCCGGTCCTGGGCTAGTCAAAAACTCATGAATGGCCAGTCATGGTGATGCACACCTTTAGTTCCAGCACTTGGGAGGCAGACAGGTTTCTGATTCTGAGACCAGCCTGGTCTGCACAGTGAGTTCTAAGACAGCCAGGGCTATGTAGAAACCTTGTCTCAAACAAAACAAAAACAACAACTATATGGCTGGTTGTTCTAGCATTCTTACCACAGAGAAGGCATGAGTCAGAAGACCTGCTGCCTCAACAGGGCACACAGGCCTCCGTAAATGGCCTCTCTGCCTCCAGCCCATAGAGAAGAGTGATGTCCAGGTCCTTGACCTGGTAGCCTGGAAAAGCCCATGCTCACTGCCCTGGCTGCAGCTGCCCAGGGGAGCCCTCTCCACTACTCCAGAGCAGTCCTGTCCCTTGATCTAGAGGGTCTCTCCTCAGTTGTCCAGAGGAGCAGGCTCAGGAGACACAGGCTTTTCTGATCCAATGTGGAATCAGGAAGGTTCCCGGGAGGGTCAAGAACTCATCACATCAGCAGGGTACTAGGTGGGGAAGCTGGGCTTGGCCTGCCAGTTCTGCCGTATGCAACAGACACAAGCATGTAACACATGCCAGCTAGGAACAGCAACAGCCGCTCCAGGTCACTGAATTACTACTGTATTTGAGAAGAGAGGCCTAACGTGGGCAAAGTGAACCCAGCTGGGGAAGGGGCTGCCAGAGGAGCAAAAATGTATGAGACCCACCGTGAGCAGGATGTGCTAAGGCAATGTGTCAATATGAGCCAGGGGCTGGATGAGAAAACAGAAGGTTGATTTGGAGGTGGAGCACTGACGCTGGACAGCGCCAGGCTCATTCTAACAGTACACTCAGACTAAGGTGCAGCCACTTGGAGAGAACGCCTCCCACACATTAAAAAAAAAAGGGCAGTGGCCAGTCTGTTCCTGATGTGTTGTTCTAAGGGCTCAAGACGTACACAGAAGTGGATGCACCAAAAAGCCTCTGGCCTGCTAAGTCTGTCAGGAAGCTCTAGACTCTGGACCAGATAGATATGTTGAGGATATGAGTACATTAAACAGGCTCAGGACAGGAGCTCCCCCTAACAGTGACAAAGATGGTAAAAATAAGTTCTTAACAAGATGATCACTTCAAGCCTCATCAACATGGACCGAAGTAGGCTTGAGGTGTCGAGTGTCATACAGGGTCCAACTCATCCGCAGGCTCCCTGTTAGCTCCTGGGTTTCCAATATGGAAACAAGAGGAGTTACCTGTAGGATCTGCATTTACTGCTGCAGCACTCTGGGGCACTTGTTTCCCTGGCTTTGTACTCTGTCCTTTTGTGACTGAGGCTGGGGAGAACCAGTGAGTAACACGTTCTAGGCTTTCAGAAAATATACAGGGTTAAACAAAAATGGGAGGGAGGAAGGGGGGTGGAAAGATGGCTCAGTAGAGGTAAAGGTGTTTGCAACCAAGCAGGAGGACCTGAATTAAATCCACAGTCCACACGATGGAAACAAAGAACTGACCCCCAAAGTTGTTCTCTTATTTCTGCATGTGCGCACACGTGTGTACACGCACGCACACACAAATAAATAAGTGCAAAAAAACCCCTATTGAGTATATGTAATGTTTTTAAATGGATATATTCCATTTGTCACCTTTGTGGGTGCTCAGTAAAGAAATATTTATCAGCTGGGGAATAGTAGTACCTGCTTGTAATTCCAAGCCCTTGCAAGATTGAGGCAGAAAGACTATGTGGGCTTTGTGGTCGAGGCCATCAATGGTAAAGTAGGGAGACCCTGTGTTGTCCTCCTAACATAAAAGTAAGTAAAAATATTTATTAGAAGCTGGAAAGAATAGCTCAGTGGATTTAGGAGCATTTGCTGCTCTTGCAAAAGTCCTGAATTTAGTTCCTGGTCTCCCGTGGAGCAGCTCGCAGCTTCCTATGATTCCAGAGCTCATGCCCATTTCTGGCCTCCATGAACAAGTACTTGCATACCGATGCACATCCATTCATATACACTCAAGCCTACACATAGACACCCACAATAAAAGTAAGGTAAATCTTTAAAATTAAAAAAGAAACAGAAACTAATTAAATGACTGAATGAAAATGGATATTTATAGAAAAGGCATATTTATGTTTGCATTTTAAATTCAAATATTAAACATTAAAATTCAAATTTTAAATACCTTTGAGAGGGTATATTAAAACAACAACACACTTATGTTTTCAATTTTCAAAGCCAAGTTGTATATGCTATTTTATAGTTTATAAGTTCTATAGTACGGTGGTTTGAATGAGAAATGTTCCCAGTTGGGGGTGTGGTTTGGGAAAGTTTAGGAGGTGCACCTTTGCTTGAGAAAGTGTGTCACTGGAGTTGGCTCTGACAGCACACAGCCTCTACTCGGTACCATCCTGCTCTGGGCCTGGATTTGAAGAGATAAGCTCCCAGTTTCCTGCTGCCAGGCCTCCCACCATGATGGATTCTTATCTTCTGGATAAGCTCAAATAACCTTTTCCATGTGTAAGTTGTCTTGGGCATGGTGTTCTATCACAGCAGTAGAAAAGTAGCTAAGACATTGCTTTCTTGTACCATGACAATCAGCCACTGGGCACTCAGGACTAGGGATGTAGCTCATTAGGTAGAATACTTTTTTAGCATGTACAAAGTCTTGGGTTCAACACCTAGTACCACATAAACAAGGCATGGTGGTGTTCACCTGTGATCTCAGAACTTGGGAGGTAGATGTCAAGGCATCTTCAGTCTGAGGACAACCTCAGAGGCCTTACTGGCATTACTGGATTAAAGAGGCTTCCATCTATAGGTAAAACCAGAAAACCCAAGTGCTACAGGCACACACAACAGAGCACAGAACCCAGCTGACTTCCTGGGTCCGCACCTATCAGTAGAACCTTGTCCCACCTGGGCTACCCCTGAATACCCTAAACTGCCTGACAGAATGGAGAGCACATACCTCTTGGCAGCTTTGCCAAGACCAGTGACCCATTAGCCCATGCTGCCACAAAGGCCTCCTGGCTCCTCCTTTCCCCAGCTTCACCTATTTTTACTTACTTAAGCCTCATAAACTACACTATAAACCAGATGCCAATTACCCATATCTTGTCAAAGATAAATCCAACAGAGAGGCTGAAGGCATCATCCACGGTCACTGCAGAGCGGAAGAAGAGCTGCGACATTCAACTCTGCTCAGTCTAGTTCCAGAACACAGGTCTATTGATTTGTTCATTAATTTACATAAATTATTTATTTTGTGTATACACATACACACATGCATAGTCACAGGACACAATGGAGAGGTCAGAGGGTAACTTGTAAACGTTGGTTCTATCATGTGGATCCCAGAGATTAAACTTGGGGTATCAGGCTTGGTTGAGCCATCTGAGTAATTTAGTGTGTGTGTGTGTGTGTGTGTGTGTGTGTGTGTGCGTGCGCGCGCGTGTGTGTGCATGCGCGCGCACAGTTGGGAGGTGTCAGAGAGAAACTTTAAGGAGTTGGCTTCTACTGTGGGTTCTCAGGAGTAGAACCCTTAAGGCTTGTGCAACAAATGCTTTTAAACTCTGAACGACCTCAGCAGTTGTAGAACATGGTTCTTAATTCCATTCCTTACAGGCTTTGACTACTTCTTCCAACATAGAAAGTCAAGAACAATCTTGAGACAAGAGCCAAGCGGCAGGGCTTTGAGAGTGGAAAGCAGACAAGCCTTCACAAGCTTCCTCAGAACAAGGATTGTAGGGTAATTAGACTCCAACAGGAAGTACCCTCCAAACAAGAGTGATACTTGGTGTCCCAGAAACGCTATGCCTTTGAGGCCTTACCTGGCAGGAGCACAGCAGGAGGACCTTGGGGGCCTAGATTCCCCTACCCTCCATCTTGGTTTAGGTACAAATGCCACAGCTACATCAGATTCAAAAGCAAGAGGCGGGGGGCTGTGGGGGGTGCCCACCTGTGGCAAGGAGGGGGGCTGTGGGGGGTGCCCACCTGTGGCAAGGAGGGGGGCTGTGGGGGGTGCCCACCTGTGGCAAGGAGGGGGGCTGTGGGGGGTGCCCACCTGTGGCAAGGACGGGGGCTGTGGAAAAAGAAAGCAACACTGTCAAATAAAGCACCAGGCACCACCATGATCAGGAACAGGGCCTCAGACACATCAGGGGCCAGCCCTGTCAGGCCTGCTTAGAGCACAGTGGACCAAAGCCCTGACAAAAACAGTGCAGGGTGGAGGGGCTGACGCGGGACACAGAAACAAACAATTAAGACAAATCTATACTAAGAGAGTAAACTTATTTTAAGCCTGAACAGATCCTGGAGTAACGAATCAAAGGAACCTACACAAAGGAGCAGAATTAACTCAAATGGAAATAAGTGACATTGTGTGTGTGCACACATGTGCGTGTTACACACGCTGTGTTTTGCCAGGAATGAAAGCCAGGACTCTATTCAATAAACAAGTTTTCTACCCTCAGCCCAACAAAACTTTAATGATTCTTAATACTAACGTCAACCAAGTAGAAAAATAAGCCATAATCAAAGAAATACAGGTGCAAACATGGAAAGCCATTTAATCTTTTTCTTTTTGTTTTTATTCTCATCTGTCAGGGAAGTGGGCAGGGAAAAGGCTACCTCACCCCTGGGAGTCGGAATGGTGGCAGAGGCCCTAAAATGTGCAAACTCTGTATCTTACCATCTTCATCTGGGAAATCGGCCAAAGGAAAATGATCAGACAAATGCACAACTAGGTAATAAACAGTGCGCCCTTACTGTAAATAGGAGTCTGCACAGCCGTCTAGAATAATGACTACCATCAGCGTGGGCTGCCTACATACCAGGCACCAGCCTAGCTGATGTATGATCCTGTTGTCCTCAGCATGCCAAGACTACGACATGTCAAAGACTGAGGTAGAGAAGCTCTCCTTCCCCACAAGCTCTATCCCACTGATGAGGTCCCTCTAAAGTGAGACATCTTAGAAGCCACAAGTCCTCCTCAGTCCCACACTTGGCAGCTGGGACGCGTCCCAAGAGCCAAGCCTGAAATGATCGATATACTGTAACTGCACGGCTGTCAGGTGGACACACCTGAAGTGACTCTGGAGGACAGGCGCAGGTGAACTGCCTGCATTGTTGAGCTGGGCAGGAGAAAGGGGACAAGGACCCAGCGTCCTTACTCCCTGCCCAAGGGGCTGCCAATTAACAAATGATTCTTGCTGGAGTATCTGAACCTCCTCTTCTCCAACTGCAGCATCTGCCACAAAAACAAAACAACAGCCAAGCACAGAAGCTGTAGTAAGGTGGCTAGAGAGCTGTCTCGGTGGGTAAGAGCATTTGTTGAGAGGACTGGGGATCCCACATGGCAGCTCATAACCGTCTGTAACTCCAGGACACGCACACATTGTGCGCATTCGCCCATGTAGGCAAAACACTCATGCATATAAATAGGTATTTTTTTTAAATGTAAAGCCAACATACACACCTATAATCCCAACACTTGTGAAGGACAAAGCAAGAGAAACAGAAGTTCAGGGTCATCCCCCATCACATAGCAGGTTCCAGGCCAGCAGGACCACTGTGAGTCTCAAAGAAACACAGTTTAAGGGTCAGAATTCAATCTCTAGCATCATAGATGCTGAGCAGATGAGATAGAAGCTGCACCTTTCCTTCTCAAGTTGCTTTTGGTTATGGTGTTTATCAGAGCAACAGAAACCTACCAAAAGCAGCCTGCATGCACATATGTGTGCCATGGGCATGTCTGATGCCTCCTGGGGCACCAGATCACAGATCCCACAACTGTGGATGCTGGGAACTTAGCCCACCTCCACTGAGTGCTCCGAACTGCTGAGACATTTCTTCAGCTCTTCAAATGGGGCTTATTATTTTACTTTGAGATTGGGTCTATGAACGTTTGGCTGGCTGAACTCCCTACACAGATTTGTAATCATTAATTTTGGTTTCCCAACTACTTTATAACTTAGTTTCAAATTTATTCTATTCTGAGTTCTGCTACCTGATTACCTCTCCTCAGTCTCATGTTACTATCTCCTTCAGCATGGGGCAAATCTCCCTTGCCTGAATCTTTTTTTTTGTTGTTTGTTTTGGGTTTTGTTTTTTTTTTGAGACAGGGTTTCTCTGTGTAGCCCTGGCTGTCCTGAAACTCACTCTGTAGACCAGGTTGGCCTCGAACTCAGAGATCCGCCTGCTTCTGCCTCCCAAGTGCTGGGATTAAAGGCTTGTGCCACACTACTTGGCCCTTGCCTGATTCCTTACCAGAATCTATCTATCTCTATCTCTCTCCGCCTGCCCCCTCCTGTCTCTCTGCTGGAACTCCCACCTCCTATTTCCTCCCTCAACTCATTGGCCATAGGTTTTTTTATTGATAGGTGATGCTTCCATATAGTTCACAAGAGATTATCTCTACACAGGCTGGCCTGGAATTCACATAGATCTACCTGCTAAGCGCTGGAATTAAAAGTGTGCACCATTACAGTGGCACAAATAAGAATTTTTAAATGGTTTATTTATTTTTAATTAATTAATTTATTTATTTCATTGGATATTTTCTTTATTTACATTTCAAACATTATCTCCTTTCCCAGTCCCCTACTCCCAGAAACCCCCTATCCCATCTCCCTGCCCCTGCTTCTATGAGGGTGTTCCCCCACCCACCCACCCACTCCTACCTCCCACCCTCGAATTCCCCTACACTGGGGCATCAAGTCTTCACAGGATAAAGGGCCTCTCCTCCCACTGATGCCCAACAAGGCCATCCTCTGCTACATATGCGGATGGAGCCATGGGTCCCTCCATGTGTACTCCTTGGTTGGTGGTTTAGTCCCTGGGAGCTCTGGGGGCTCTGGTTGATTGATATTGTTGTTCTTCCTATGGGGTTTGCAAACCCCTTCAGCTCCTTGGGTCCCTTCTCTAACTCCTCCATTGGGGACCCCATGCTCAGTCCAATGGTTGGCTGTGAGCATCCACCTCTGTATTTGTCAGGCAGGCTCTGGCAGAGCCTCTCAGGAGACAGCTATATCAGACTCCAGTCAGCATGCACTTCTTGGCATCCACAATAGTGTCTGCATTTGGTGACTGTATATGGGATGAATCCCCAGGTGGGGCAGTTTCTGGATGGTCTTTCCTTCAGTCTCTGCTCCACACTTTGTCTCTGTATTTACTCCTGTGAGTATTTTGATCTCACTTCTAAGAAGGACCGCAGTACCCACACTTTGGTCTTCCTTCTTCTTGAGCTTCATGTGGTCTGTGAATTGTATCTTGGGTATTCTGAGCTTTTGGGCTAATATTCACTTATCAGTGAGTGCATACCATATGTGTTCTTTTGTGATTGGGTTACCTCACTCAGGATGGGTTACTCACTAGTTCCATCCATGTTAGTATTTTTATGTGCATGTCTGCATGTATGTCTGTGTGAGGGTGTCAAATCACCTGAAACAGGAGTTACAGTTGTAAGCTGCCATGTGGGTGCTGGGACCTGAACCCGGGTCCTCTGGAAGAGCAGCCAGTGCTCTTAACCACTGAGCCATCTCTCCGGCCCTCACATGAGGAACACATCCTATCATGTTTCTGGGGCGAGCACCTCTTCAGGTACGCTATTCTCCATGCACTCAGCTGAGTGGAAGTGATGCCCTAGAGTGCCACACTTCAGATGGGGATTCAAGTAACCAGAAAAAGGCTACACCAGGGAAGAGGAGGCCTCAGTCACTGTACGCTATAATCTACAAGTTTAAACTCAAGGGCAGTTTGAATCTCAAATGCTTCCCTTGGAGCCATCTATGTGGACAACCATGTGCCCACCTGGACAAACCACCCAAGTGAGGGACAGGAAAGGTCCTGGCTCTGTGGCTCGTAGTTGGGACTCTAAGTCCCACGCCATCTCATGTGCTAAATGGAAAGGCCACTTTGGGAAAACCAGGGAACTCTGCAACACTGAGGAAGTCTTGGAAGTCCTGGTCTTGCTTTCAGGACACAGCTGAAGACCCAGGAGCATGGAGAGCTGGTAGGCAACACAGCTGCCTAGATACCTGCTCACCCTCCTGTCCGACACAGCCCACAGCGCATTGCCAGGGTTAAACTACCTTCAATCTACCTGACAGCACAAAGAGAGTGAGTGTGGCAATATAGGAGCAGGGAGGCATCTGTCTCCCCAAGAACCCATCTTCCCTAAGTGACACCTGTCTAACAAGGCCAGCGCTCCCCTGCACCTGGGCCAACATGACATGTGCTAACAGCTGGCCAAGGACTCAAGGTCACATGTGAGGGGCCGACTCTCAGGAAGAATACTCCATATTCTTGCCTGAACCCTCTCGGGCCACCTACGTCCTGCAGAAGGAAGCACCAATGCCCATGGTTTCTTGAGATCTTAGAAGATGGAAATGAATACTGTAGGAGAGAGCATTAAAAATCCCCTTCCCAACTAACACAGACACCCGTGGACAATGTGCAGAGAGACTTTAGATCACTCAGCTCTAAACGGGACGTCTGAGTCACAGCTCTTCCTTCAAGGCTCAGGGAGCCACGGACAAGTAGAGGCTGACTGAGTGAGTGTAAGAGACAGAGGCCATGGGTGAGTCCAAGAGAGCAGCGTCTGCCAGATGCACACTGACCTCAGAGACCGTGAGAGCATAGCCGTGATCAGCATAGATGCAGAGCATATGGGGTCCTAGTGCAGAGAGGCGGAAGTGGATGCAGGCCCTGCCCCTAACTAAGAAGCCATCTACAACTGATATTCCCCAGCAAAAGAAAACTTTGTTCTCTCCAATAGAGTGCAGTAACCACACTTCAGGGCATGCCCCAGGCCCAGGAGAAGATGGTCAGCACAAACAAACTCAATGCTATTTTTGTAGACGTTTTGCCTCATTTTGTTTTCTTCGGGAATTATTTTCTTATTGATCTCTTACTTGTATATTTTAGTTTCTGTTTTTGTAGGGGTCTGTGTGCTTGTTCATTTATTTTTTTAAAGAGGCAAGAAAAAGAACATAAAGTTGAATGGGTAGGGAGGTTGTGAGGACTTGGGAGAAATGGGAAGAGGGGGTAAAACATGATCAAAATAAACTGTATGAGAAAAGGTTTTTTTCAATTAAACAAATTCCTCTCCCCAGGGTCCATTTCACCCTTCAACTGTCCCCTATGAACAGTGGCACAGAGACTCACTTGCTATATACCCTGAATTCCATATGTATGTTTACAGACCACTCCTGACACAGCCCTGTCCCCTGTGGGTGGGAAATCCTCCAACCAGCAGGCTCAGTTCACACTTGGGAAGTGACAGCAGGTGGTCCTTAGGGGCACAGTCTGCTTCCCTGATGAGGAAGGTGAAATAGGCACTGACCCTAGAGCCAATGATGTGAAGGAGGTTTTCCTGAGGTCACAGTCCGAAAGCATGGTTCTTTCTAACCCCGAAGCAGGTCTCCCAGCTTTGCCCTGGTTTCAGAAAAGCCAGTTTCATTACTACCACTGCAGGTGCCCTCTGATACCTCCTGTCTGCTGGGCCATCCCCCAGGTGGCTGGGCTAGCCCTTACTGTGTCTCTTCTCCCTCCCTCCCCTTTGCTCTCCTGTGTTCTGAGGTCTCAGGTGCAACTGGGCCACCTAGTAGGAGTTATAGAGATGGATTGGGAACAAATACTCTTTTTGCTGCCTACCAGCACCCCACATGGGTATCCTTTTCTCAGAATTCCTAGAACCCTTGTGTGAAAAGCCCTACATAAGCAGCCATGCCCCCAATAGGCTCTCCCTATTGAAATAGCTAACTGTAGGAATCACAGCGACAGATGTAGGCTCCAACCCATTCCTGACCTACAAGTTTGGGCCACTGGAAAAAGCCTCGCTTGGGCACTGCACAAGACAGCAGATCCTTAGCCGGGCGGTGGTGGCGCACGCCTTTAATCCCAGCACTTGGGAGGCAGAGACAGGAGGATTTCTGAGTTCGAGGCTAGCCTGGTCTACAATGTGAGTTCCAGGACAGCCAAGGCTACACAGAGAAACCCTGTCTCGAAAAACCAAAAAAAAAAAAAAAAAAAAAAAAAAAAAAAAAAAAAAAGACAGCAGATCCTGTGGCAAGAATCCTGGCCAAAGTGGAGACTACCCAGAACACTCAACAAAGTTGGAAGTTTGGGGGCTTCCATGTCCTTGTCTTAGGCAGAGACAAGAGAAATCTCGGAACAATGGGGAAACGCAGCCAGAACATTAATCCCAGGCTGGTCAGACAGAGACTGTGGCTTGAACCCTTTCCCTACTGCTCCCTCTGGCTTTCCCAAAACACCTGGCCCCTTCTCAGCCTGAACCAAACAGGAAGAAGCCCCTATCTCTTCCTTCCAGTTCCTTTGGGATATCCCTTAGCCTGGGTAGGAAGGCAAGCAGAATGGGAACTGCATGAATGTGGCTGAGAACAATCCAGGGAGAGCAGGAGTGCTCAAAGGAACTTCCCCTCTCTTAGGAAACACAAAGGGGTTTCATGCAGCAGACAAAGCTGGGTTCCTGAACACACAGTAATAGCCATATGGCATGCACACAGAGGCACTGTCCACTCCCAGCCCAGAACTCAAACCAGAAACTGAGCTGGGCTGCAGATCCCATTGCCCCGTCCCCGGATACACCTGCTCGGCCCCATGTGTAAAGACCCCTAGAACTGATCCTCCCAACACCTTTTTTGGGTTCCTGGATGGCTAGGTCTCCCTGAGTCTCCTTCCCCCAATCACTGCCATCAACAGAAACCCTGGTGTCAGTGCATTCTTCTTTTTAGGACGCAGCCCCAGTCGCAACCAAGAGACTCACTTTTCCTTGGGAAGGGGAGAGGCTGGGTTCCCATTGGTCCCTCCCATTTCTGAGGGTCGGTTTCCCACTGGTGATACTGGGCTCAGAGGTCCTGCACACATCTATTCTCCAGGCTCGGGTGGTGTTCCTTTCATTCCCTGGGGCTAAGTGCTGGACGGGTGTTCTCTCTCCAGTAGGAAAGAAATTTCAGTGTTTTAAATGGTCCTGGCAGTCATCTTCTGATATACAGAATAAGCCCTTCACTGAAGAAAGGTGAAATGTTAGTCCCTTGTAGCACAGGCTCCTGGCAGCTCTGTGTGCATGTAACATCCTACATCTGCTGGGCTAAGTTCAAACAGAAAGACCAAGATGCTGTTACCACCCTTCGTTGGGCAAGGTGAGAAGACTGCCTTGGAGCAGATCAATATGGTTAGGCAGATGGAGAATTCTACTGCAGGAAGCACACAGGGCTGAACACTGCAGAAGGAGTCTGATTGGTTAAGTTTAACCTTATTTTAATTTTTAACCTGCCAACAGTGGGAAAGTTGGGACGACAGAAGCATGAAAGCCAGTAGGGTGGGGGTAAAAACACTGAGTTCCCAGGAAAAATCTGGGAGGGGAAGGTGAAAGAGGCGCTTGGAGGCTTGCCCAGACAGAAGGGACAGGGATTGGGTGGGGACAGCAGAGTTGAGGGCCGTGCATGTATGGGGAACAGCTGGGTCAGTCTGGTGACAATGATCATCAGGGTCCAGGATTTCATGATGGTGATACAAAGATTCCAGGCTAAGCAGATGGAATGGCGGGGTACTTCCAAACCTCAATGGGGAAGTTGGTCTGGGGGAGGGCTCTAGGAAATGTTGCCTATCACGTTTTGCTTAGGACAGAGATCAAAACCAAACCAAGTACTTTCTGGGACTATGACTTGCACAGAAGATGCCCAATCTGGTGTGTGAGTAGGGATGACTTAGGTCGCAAATAACACTAATAAACAGGAATTAGGTGTGGCACCTGCTCAGCCTGTCTTCTCCCTACTCTTGAAAGTCTCTGGACAGTTGATCCCCCAACACACACACATTCTCTCCCCCCGCCCCCAATGGTGGCTGTCCAGTAAGTTGTTTCATCCTCCTAAAAAGGAAAGGGAAATCATCTTGGGAGTTGATTGAGGAACTTCATACTTCCTCTAGGAACAGGGAAGGTCAGAGAACAGTCTCTTCTGGCCTCACCCTCTCTGAATCTAAAGGGGGGGGGGGGGAAAGCCACTTCATCTCTTCGGAAAAACCTCATCTCTTCTGAAGACCCTGGGCTCATACAAATGCTACTTCCCAATCTCCAGCTACAGCAGTGACTCCAAGCCATTTACTCAAATCCACGTTAATGAGGGTTTTTTTTTTCCGTCACCTAATTAGTTCACAGTGAACTCTGCCTTGAAAGGAAAGAGAAGAAAACAGGCTGGGAAAAGATCAAAAGGAAGGCACCTGGGAATGTTACAACAAAAGGGCCCAGATCTAAAGGTGGAGGTGGGCTCTACTCACAAAATAGGAGACTCATCAGCTATGGGTACCTCAAAAGCAAAACAGGGCTGTTCAAGTACAGCCGGCTCCAAAGCCTCACACAAGATGGGAACAGGATCTAAACTGAAGGGCCCAAATAGTGGGCATGCCCTTCCCAACTCTAAGTCAGCAGCAACTGGCCTTGCTCCCTGCTTTGACACTTAGGCAGAACCCACCACCTGCTGGTGGGCGTCCCCCTTCAAGCAGAATTGGAAAGGGAAGCAGATGGACCAGGGCGAGGCCCATCTGTCCAAGCTTGCTAGAAGGTCAACACTGCCACTGGGGTGCCTGTTGCTACTGCCAGCCAGCCTCTACTACACCAAAGGTCGTGGGGCTTCTTGCCAGCAGTGCCCCCAATTAACGAGCTCTTTAGTTGCCAGAGTTCAGGGCCCATGTGCCCACAGAAAGGAATAGTGCATGGCCTGGGGTTTACAGTCCCCCTAGATCCAAGCCCGACCTCCCTGGTGGTCAGAAAGCATCCTGACAGCCTGGGGGTTAGAGGGCACTGGCAGGGCAAGGGATCATCCAGAGCCTCCCACGCGACCACAGTTCCCTAGTCTTGCGCCCAGGCCGGGCCCGCGCCCGCCCGGCCGCAGAAGCGTGGGGGTGGGTGTGCGTCGGGAGAGGGCGCCGTGGGGAGCGCCACCCTCCAAAGCCTGCAGGAGAGGCCCAGGAAGGCTGCCATCCACTAACCCGAAGCTCTGATCCTCCACCCCTACAGCCGGGCTGGGCCAGGGCAGCAGCTAAGATTAACCTCAAGTATTAGCCTCATCTTCACGACCCACCAAGGTCTTCCGTCGCACCCACCGAGCTTGACCGTGCCTAGCCAGATGTGGCCCCAGGCCCTCCCGGTCCTTGGCGACTCAGCGCATCAGTCCTTGGAGCGATAACCATCACATTCCAGGTCACGAAGAGAACACACACACACACACACACACACACACACACACACACACACACACACACACACACGTGTCCACTGGCACAGGACCGAACCCACCGCCCCTAAAAAAAAAAGAGTGTTCCTGTATGAGACATGGAAAAACCTGGACCAGGGCTCTGCAGTGGCGATTAGCAAACCGTGAACCTCAGCTCCATAAGACCCCTGAGCGCCAGAGAGGGGCCGGGCCGGGGTCGGGGAGGACACCCCCCGCCTCGCCACCGGCCAGCGCTGCAAAGGCCACCGCGCCTCAGCTCCTGCAGCCCCCCGGCTCCGCTCACCCTCGATGGAGATGACGTGCTCCCGGATCTGGTTCTGCAGCGCCAAATCCTCGATTCGCTCGATCAGGTCGTAGATGGCGTAGATGTTGGGGTGTACCGACTCGAATCGTTGGATCTCGGCCCGGATAGCGGCCGAGTTGGAGAGTGCGAACTGCTGGGGGGGCCCGCCGGCCAGCTGCTGCGACGGGCCGCCACCCCCGGCTCCGGGCCCCGCGCCGCCGAACTGCCCGCCGCCCCCCGCGCCGCCGCCGCCGCCGCCGCCGCCGCCCCCCGGAGCCGCCAGGCTCTGCTGCTGCTGAGGACTCTGGCCCCCGCCCGCCTGGAAGTTCATGGCTCCGGAGGCGCGGGGCCCGAAGCGGGCCCAGCCAGGGCCTGGGGCGGCGCGGCGACGGCGGCGAGCAGGCGCGCGGGGCTGGCGGGACCCTAACTACGAAGCGCGCGGCGCAGGGCTAGCGCATGAGGCCCGGAGCCGAGGCCAAAAGGCGCGGCCGCGCACGCTGGGGCCGCCGCCCGGCGTCCACCGGCGCTGAGAACCCGCCGCCTCGGCGCTGCCTCCAGCGGCAACAACAACGGGACCGGGAGCGCGCGGCCCGGGCCCTCCCCCCGCGTCATGCGCACGCACGGCCGCCCCCGCCGGCTCCGGCACACGCAGCCGAGCCCCCCTCCCAGCCGCCCCCGCCCCTCTCTCGCTCGCAGGCGCCTCAGCCTCCACCCCCAAGAGCCGCGTGTTGGCCGCGGCGCTCGGCCCCACCCACCCGCGTAGGCCCTTCCGCCCTCTCGTCCGCCCCAAAGCTAGGCGCCTCGAGGGCCTCCCGCCTGAAGACATGTCCACGCTGACCCCACGTCCGGCCAGCTGTCATTTCTACCTCTCCACGTCGCTCTTGGCCGGCGTGGAATCCTTGGGCTACTCGGAACAGTTCCCTGCGCCTGAGGGTGCTGATAAATGGGGCTGATTGGCGGAGAAGCTCGCCCAGGCCCAGAGGCGCCACCCTCTTTTAGTGCTGCACCAACTCCTCTGTCTCCAGGCCTCGAGGTCAACCCTGGGGATCATGCCAGGGTTCTCTTCCCTGGCTCTCTGCCCCGGTCTCCACTGCTGGCTGCACCGCAGAGACTGGGACAGGCTCCCGGAGGCTTCCAGTTCTCCCTGAGAGTCTCACCCGAGGGCTCCTGCAAGCTTGAAACAACAGCATCCCAATTCTTATCTCCCAGTGTCAGCCCTCTCCCAAAAGACCCTCCCTACCATACTGAAAAGGGTCCATCGTTTCATTAAAGAAACTCGCCAGAACCTACAAGGGTCTCATAATTTTTCTTGTCCTATCCCCTTGTCTATCCTGTGCCCTCCTAGGGCCAGAGATTGCCCTTCAATGGCCCAGGGGTTTTTTTTTTGTTTTGTTTTGGTTTTTCGAGACAGGGTTTCTCTGTGTAGCCCTGGCTGTCCTGGAACTCACTTTGTAGACCAGGCTGGCCTCGAACTCAGAAATCCTCCTGCCTCTGCCTCCCAAGTGCTGGAATTAAAGGCATGCGCCACCACCGCCCGGCGATGGCCCAGTTCTTATGTATTCCCTTTATCAAAGTTGTCTTCAGCTGTGTTAAACCACGTCCGCAACACAGATCTTCACACCTCCAGGAGGTGGCATGTGCAAGGGAATGACCCTGTGGAATAAATCTGCTAGAGGGTGCCAGGTGTCACGACGTACACATTATCCCAGCACAGGGGCCATAGATTAGGAGGATTAGTTCAAGGGCAGCCTGGGCTACATAGGGAGTTCAAAGCCAACCTGGGCTATATGAGACCGTTTTTAAAAACAAAACCAGCTGAATATGAGTACATTCCTAAAGTCCCGGTGTTAGGAAGGCAGATGACCAACCTTGTCTCAAAAATGAAAAGCAACACCGGGCAGTGGTGAGGTGCACACCTTTAATCCCAGCAGAGGCAGGGGCAGCAGATCCATGAGTTCAAGACCAGCTGGGGCTATACGGAAAAACCCTGTCACGAGAAAAAAAAAGTCATATTATGTCTGAAATAATTAGTATGCTACACCAGGCATAAACGTTTCAAGGTTTCCATAACCCTCATCTAACTTTGATGTAGATTATGGAATTTGTAGGTTTTGCCTTTTAACTCTGTACCCCTGAGCTTGGACACCAACAGACTTCAGAGACACAAAGCAACTCTTGGTCTGACCATCAATAAAAACTTAAAACTTTTAATTAAGCCGGGCGGTGGTGGCGCACGCCTTTAATCCCAGCACTTGGGAGGCAGAGGCAGGCGGATTTCTGAGTTCGAGGCCAGCCTGGTCTACAAAGTGAGTTCCAGGATAGCCAAGGCTACACAGAGAAACCCTGTCTCGAAAAACCAAAACAAAACAAAACAAAACTTTTAATTAACTTAATCAACATAGTGGTCAATAATATCTTTAATAGGTCATTTCACCAGTGATACATGCCCTGCACTCCTTTCTTTCTTTCGGTCCTAGGGTTGGACTGCTGGACCTTATTAACCATCCTGGGCAAATGCTCTACACATAGCTATAAATGTGTATGGTAATTTCCTGTGTGTATATATGTGTATTGTGTACAGACAAGTACCTGATGCCTGTGGAGGTCAGGATCCTCTGGAACTAGAGTTACAGAGACTCTTGAGTTGCCATGTGGTGTAATGAGAAATGAGCCTAAGTCCTCTGAAAGAACAGCCACTACTCTTAACCAATGAGCCATCTTTCCAGCTCACATGTCATCTTTTCTACACTCATTTCCACCTCAAAGGGCAACCTGGACTTTTTCCCAAAATAAACTTGCCTAGTATTTGACTTTTCACACATCTTCCTACATTTCTCTTAGTCTCCAAAGGACCAGGCATGAACCAATCAACTCTAGGACCTCTCAGACGAGCTTCTATCTGTGTGAGTTAGGGATGTCTTGTAAACTTTCTGGTCTTAATATGAAAACTGAAGTACTTAAACAGAAAAGAATAGCTTTTCTCATAAAAAATTATAGTTCTACTTTATAATTCTAATATTCTGGCCAGGTGATGGAGGTGCATGCTTTCAATCCCAGCACTCAGGAGACAGAGGCGGATGGATTTCTGTGAGTTCAAGGACAGCCTGCTCTACATCAAGAGTTCCAGGACAGTCAGGGCTACATATAGAAACCCTGTCTTGAAAAATAAAACAAGGTGCTGGAGAGATAGCTCAGTGGTTAAGAATCCGGACTGCTCTTCCAGAGGTCCAGAGATCAAATCCCAGCAACCACATGGTGGCTCACAACCATCCATAATGAGATCTGATGCCCTCTTCTGGAGTGTCTGAAGACAGCTACAGTGTACTTACATATAATAATAAATAAATCTAAAAAAAGAAAGAAAGAAAAAGAAAACAAAACTACAAACCAACAAGCCTATAGCATCTCTGTCAGATACTTAGAATTGGCAGTGAGAAGTCCCCCAGAACTTCCCGAGAGGGAAAAGCTCCAAAGTGCTTCCCCAGCCACCAGCACATGCCTGCCTTAACTTTCACTGATTGTCAGATCTACAGATCTGTTCCTCTATTAGTGTATGTATCAGTGAAGGCAAGGAGCAAAAGCACTATATGTCCAGTATCTTGCACAATACCTAGCAATAAAACATATATGCTCAAATATTAAATGAAGAAATATGAAAAAACTAAAGAGAAGTTAGTTCCTTACTTTATAAACCCAAACTAATGTGCCCGAGGCAATATTTGATCTGGTCTTAATCTGAAAGCTGAATGGTTAAACAGAGGTAAATCCATAGAAGACCAGAGTAGATTATTTTTGATTAAGACTGGACTGGATGGGGCTGGAGAGATGGCTCAGGAGGTAAGAGCATTTGCTATACCTTTTGCGGTTGCTCTTGCAGAGGACCCTGATTCCGTTCCTAATACCTACATGGCTCCTAAAAACTGCCTATCACTCTAGTACCAATGCCTTCGTCTGATCTCCAGAGGCACCATGAGTGTGATGTACTTACATATATTCAGGCAAGCACCCATGCAAATATAATATACAAACCCTTGTTTTTTTAAAAATAATTAGGGACTTGTTCTGCAAGCATAAGGACCTCAATTTGACTCCTCAGGATTCATGTCAAAAGCTAGGCATGGAAGCCTCTGCCTGTAACCATAACCTTAGTATAAGAGAGCAGAGACAAGTCCCGTATGTGTACACTCATATCTACGCATCACACATACACACATGCATGTGCAAACTACCAAGTAAAAACTGGTCTGTAAAATCCAGGATTCAAGATTTCTGCAGATATTGGATTCAGAGGAATAAGGAAAAATCTACAGAAATTATCTGTCACAGATCCATCGCTATATCCTTTATGTGGGAACACTCCTTTTTAGGGATGGGGGAATAAAACAGGGTCTCTCTAGGTGGCCAAAGGTAGTCTCAACCTCCTAATCTTCCCACCTCAACCTCCCAGTGCTGGGATTACAAGGCTCTGCCACCATACTTAGCCAATTTCTCAGTTTAGGTTTTGATGAAGCCAATGCATTAATACTAGGCAAGCAAAATACAGTGGCATATATTTTACAGAGCTGTCATACTTATCTAATAAAACAAATTTCTTCTTTCCAACGGACCTAGGAGAATTATACTTGTCCAGAGATTATATAGCTGATGAGTGTCTACGTGAGACCTCAGGATATACCCTCAGTTCCAGTCTATGCCATCTTTACAATCTCATAGGGACACAGTGGAGGAGGGGCCAGGAGACAGCTTGGGGTCGGGCACTCTCCCTAGCAAGTGGGACAGACAACCTACACCTTCTCGGCTACACAATCAATTTAGAAAACCAAGCTGCTTTTTGACGTACACTGTGACACAGGCTAGTCTGGGGTAGTGGCCACCTGCTCTCCCCAGAGCCTTCATCATTGCATCACCAACGCGGGTGCTCTGACGTGCTGCAGGCTGACGTTGGTGTCAGGAGTGACAGATGCTCCAGCAGCTGGCAGCAGAGATAGAGTTTCTTGCTACTGACCAAACCTCTGTGGACAAGCAGAACCCCCAGGGTCCTCCCTGTGGGCCCATCGACGATCCAGGGGTACCGGGAACATCTAGTCTAGCCCAGCACGTGGGTTCACAGGGCGGAGGGCGGGAACTAAACAGGTCGAACTACAATCCCCACAATGCTCCCGGGCCGCGGCAGCAGGGAAGGAGAGGGACTTCAGGTATCTACGACCTCGGTGCCTTCGGCCCGGAAGTGCCCGAGGAGTCGAGATGGAGCTGGAGGAGCTGGGCGGTGAGTCGCCGTGCGTGGCCGCGCCTACCCGGTAGCCCCAGGCCACAGCTGGGCCCTGCTTGCCCCGCCCCGAGATCGCTGGTGCCCTCCAGTAGCTCTGGGGGGCGGGCAGATGGGAGGAGTGATGGAGCAGTCGGGGGTGGGGAGGGCTAAGTCTAGGTTCTCCCGGAGGGATCAAGAGTCTGGAGGCCTCTGGGTTTGGCGCCCAGGAGGCACTGAGTAGGACTGCTGCGGGGTGGACTTTGGGTGGGCCCGAGGAGGGGCCGAGCTGAGCAGGCAACCGAGCTCCCTAGACTCCAGATTGGCCAAGGGCAGAGTTTGACGTTTAGGGTTGTCTAGGAAGCTTTGGGAAGCTGTCTGTGTTGTGGGTGGGGTTTGGGTAAATGGTAAGGGGTAGGTCAGGGGGCTATAGAGACCCTTTTTGTCAGAGAAACTTAAGCGACAGGGCATCAGCTGAGCTTTGCTATAAATAGGTGAAGGAGTGAACTTTGTGATGAAGTGGGCCAAAGAATAGATAAGCTTTTGTGTAAAGTTTAATGAAGGTTAAATTTAAGGAGAGGGTTGCTTAGAAAAGCAAGGCCCTTTCTTGAATGTAGGGTTTGGGTGAATCAGGAGCTGAATGAAGATCTAGAACTCAGGTAGCAAAGTTAGGACTTGGAATCTGGGTGATGGAAAGGGACATACCAAAGAGGCAAGTTTGGGACTACAGGATACTGTGTCCTGAGTGGGCAAGAACATGGCATAACTAGGACAGTAGAAGTTGAGATGATTCCTGACCAGAAAGCAGTCCCTCACCAATTCTTTGCACCTCTCTAGCTCCTTAGCACCTCTGGCAACACGGGTGCCATGGCCTTGATTGAAGGCGTAGGCGATGAGGTGACTGTCCTTTTTGCGGTGCTTGCCTGCCTTCTGGTGCTGGCCCTCGCCTGGGTCTCAACACATACCAGTGAGAGTACAGACACCCTACCACAGCCGCCAGGGACCACAATACCAGCACAGCCCAGTGAAGCCATGGCAGCTACTGACAGCATCAGAGAGGAGGCCCCAGGGCCTGAGAGTCCCAGTCTGAGACACAGAGGCCCATCTGCACAGCCAGAGCCTGACACAGGGGTCACAGCATCAACACCTCCAGACTCTCCACAGGAACCCCTACTGCTACGGTTGAAATTTCTCAATGACTCTGAGCAGGTAGCCAGGGCCTGGCCTCAGGACACCATTGGCTCCTTAAAAAGGTAAGCTGGGAAGAGGGTAAGAATAAAATGCCAAAAATGGGGTAGGTGGCTATAGAAGGGCCACCCTATGAAGCTCTCCCTCATTTTGTTTTAAGATTTATTTATTTATTTATTATATGTAAGTACACTGTAGCTGTTTTCAGACACACCAGAAGAGAGTGTCAGATCTCATTACAGATGGTTGTGAGCCACCATGTGGTTGCTGGGATTTGAACTCAGGACCTCCGGAAGAGCAGTCAGTGCTCTTAACCACTGAGCCATCTCTCCAACCCCCTGAAGCTCTCCCTTATTTTCTGTTTGAGAAAACTGTCTCCTCTCCTCACATTATACGCCATACCTGTTAACCTTTCCAACCTATCCCCCAGAGGCCAGGATCTGGGTGGTCAGGTGTAGGGGTTGGTGAAAAATGGGATTGGTTCTCTGAACAATGGACCAGGATTGCCTGAGGCCTGCTCTCTTACCCAGGTCCCTCTCTCCTCAGGACCCAGTTTCCAGGCCGGGAACAGCAGGTTCGACTCATCTACCAAGGCCAATTGCTAGGAGACGACACCCAGACACTGGGCAGTCTCCACCTTCCCCCCAACTGCGTTCTTCACTGCCACGTGTCCACGAGAGTCGGTCCCCCACATCCTCCCTGCCCTCCGGGATCAGATCCCGGCCCCTCAGGGCTGGAAATCGGCAGCCTTCTGTTGCCCCTGCTGCTTCTGCTGCTTCTCCTGCTCTGGTACTGCCAGATCCAGTACCGGCCCTTCTTTCCCCTGACCGCTACCTTGGGCCTGGCCGGCTTCACCCTGCTCCTCAGTCTCCTGGCCTTTGCCATGTATCGGCCATAGTGCCTCCACGGGCTTTTGGCAGTGTGGCCAGCCCCTCTGGACCTCATTCCCCAAGGCGCAAAGGGAGCTGCTGTCTGCCCAGGCCCACCTCACCCGCCACCTGCCTTTTCCCACTACCCTGGAGCCCAGCTTTGCACCGCAGAGGGCTCCGGGCGTTATCGGAGGCCGCTCCGTGTGATGTTCACAGCTCTGGGCCATCTCCTGGGGCTGCTGGCCCCCAGCCTTCGCTGACAGTGAGCTCTTCTGGATCAGGCACTTGCTGTCGCTGCCTTGGCCCGGCACAGAGCCAGGCCACACCAATGGGCCCATCTTAGTGTGCTGACAGAGGATCTAGATACATCTAGATTCAAAGAGCTGCCTAGGCTGAATTGGAAACTGGTGGACTGGGAGACTGGTGAAGGGGAATTGAGAGGGGTAGAGTTGTTTTCTGGAATTTGTGCAGATTAAAGAAACTGTGACGTTTTCACACCTAGTGTGTCTGTGTGGGGCTTGAGGGTGGGGAGCCCTTGTTCTAGGAGAATGGGACCTGCCTTACTTAGATCCTGAGTGCGCAAGCTATCCCAGGGCTGGACAGCGGACCGCTGCTCCCTGCACCTTTCAGGACTTGCTTTGTGGCCCCGCCCCCGCGACGCGCGCACTTCCCGGAAGCGGAGGGCGGGGCTCGAGACTCCTCTGCTCGCAGCGCCTGCTGGGAGCCACGTCTCTGCTGCCCTGGCGCTGGACTGCGATTGGCGTCTGGGGGCGATCCGGGGGCTGCTGGGAAGATGGCGGACTCGGTGGCCCGCTGATGAGGAGGCCGCGGGGGGAGCCCGGCTCCCGGGCCCCGAGACCAACTGAGAGAGTGACCTACGCGGGGCCCGGGGAGTCATGTAGGGTGGCGCCTGCGGGGCGGATCTCGGGAGGGGGGCGGGAGCTGGTGTTAGTGGTGGCCACGGGCTGCTAGCCTCCTGGGGCCGGGACGGGGTGTGGGGGCCCCTCCCGCGGACAGCATCAACTCCGCGCCTTGGCAGATGGCTCACCCGGGCTCGGCGCGCGCCCTGAGAGGTTGCGCTGTGTTCTCATTTCACTAGTGAGGAGGCTTAGGCAGAGAGGCGAAGACAGTGGCCCAAGGTCACGCAGCTGGTAAGTGGGAGCGCCCAGCATGGGACCCAGCACCGGCTGCAGAAGCCTGCGTTCCACCCGCCCCGCCGCCGCCTCCTGCGGGAGGGGGAGGTGGTCGTCAGGGCTCGTCGCCGGGACCACCGGGGCTCCAGGCTGGGTGCGACCACTAGCGCTGTGAATGACCTCAGGCTTAACCTCTCCGCCGCTCTGGGCCTTGTTTGTCCATCTGTGAAATGATGTAATACCAGCCCTGCGACTCCTCATCAGCTTGCACGGAGCATCGAAGGAGATATGCATGTGAAATGTGAATAGAGTTGCACTGAGTACACTTAAAGGATTAGGGTTTCTGTTTCAAGGAATCCGGGAAGAGCAGCAGGGTGGGGAAGAATGCCAGAACAGTCCCACGGGATTTTTTTTTTTTTTAAACTTCAGGCCCTTTGGATGGGGAGTCAGGTAAGCATATTTCCCCTTGGAGGAAACCTTACCCGGTTTTCTGGGCCACCCCCTTAGGGTCTCCACCACCCAGCTCCATGCTTCGAATCCTGCTCTCTGCCCAGACTTCCCCTGCTCGGCTGTCTGGTTTGCTGCTCATCCCGTCAGTACAGCCCTGTTGTTTGGGACCCAGCAAGTCCGGGGACCGGCCTTTTGGAGGAGGCCCTGTGCAAGGCCTTCAGCGGCTTCTGGAACAGGCACGGAACCCTGGGGAGTTACTACGATGGCTGAGCCAGAACCCCACCAAGGTGCGAGCTCATCACTACCCCGTGGCACTTCGTCGTCTGGGCCAGCTCTTGGTGTCTCAGCCTAGACCCTCTCCTGTGGAGCAGGCCACACTGCAGGACTTGAGTCAGCTCATCATCCGAAACTGTCCCTCCTTTGACGTGCACACCATCCATGTGTGTCTACACCTTGCCGTCTTACTTGGTGAGGAGGGTGTTGGAAGGTGTGGGTGTTTAGGGAAGAGAGAGCAATGGAGGACACAAGCAAGCCATTGATAACTCTCAGATTCCCATCCAGTGGTGGCCCCCTCCCCAAGCACACTTGCTGATTTCTCTCTTGTATCCATTGCGGAGATCCAAGCTTAGCAGCATCTTTCTAACTGCAGGGTACTAGGTTCTTCCTAATACAGTGCTCTAGGAAGCCACAGAGGCACAGTTTGTTATACTTGGCACAAGATCCACACACTGTTGATATATCATGTTCACATGATACCATATCACTCCACTGAAATAAGTATTTTCCCATTCAAGACATGATGACAGGGAATTTGGGGACTCATTCGCTCCACTTGGCAAGATAGCATACCCCAGCTCTTACCAGGATGGTCTTCGTCCCTCTCCCTCCCAGGCTTTCCATCAGATGGACCACTCCTATGTGCCCTCGAGCAGGAGCGAAGGTCCCGTCTCCCTCCAAAACCACCCTCCCCACGTCAGCCTGCCATCTATGGTGGTCAAAGGTTGGAAGCGGCCCTGAGCTGCCCCCGTTTCCTGCGGTACCCTCGTCAGCATCTGATCAGAAGCCTGGCAGGTGCCAAGGGTTAAAAGCAAAAGGGAGGCAAGGGATGAGCTGAAGCCACTAGGCTGAACCACCCGGGCTGGAGTACAATCTAGCCCACAAGAGTCTTCCTTGAAGGCACAGTATGACTGGCTGTTCTTCACAGAGGCAAGACCAGAAGAACTGACTCCTCATGTAATGGTGCTTCTGGCTCAGCACCTGGCCCGGCACCGGTTGCGGGAACCACAACTTCTGGAAGCCATTGCTCATTTCCTGGTGGTTCAGGAAACCCAGCTCAACAGCAAGGTGGGCTGGCCTCCCACCCTTCCATGTTTCTCTGGGTTGTCCTCAGGGACTTAGTTAGGCCCAGCCTCCTATCTAACTTGTTTGGCTTCTCCTGGAACAAGCACTCCAGCTAGGCTGTATTCTTTCCCCCAGGACATTTGTCTCTTGCTCACTGGTTGTCCAACTCCCATAATCAGTGGAGTAGTAGTATGTCTAGGGCCCTGAAGTGTTCTAAAGCTCCTGCATAGCTACCCAGTTCTACCCTAGTCCTGTGAGCTATACCCTCACAGTTATGCTCCTACTATGGTATGTAGCTCTAGACACTGCAGAACTTGGGGCGTGGGCTGAGATAGAGGGCATTCTGCTGTGAAAGCAGTTACTGACTGAACCAGGCCTCCCTGAGGTTGAACCTATCAAACCTGCCGGAGAGCTTGGCATGGTGGCATGTGCCTTTAATCCTGGTGCAGAGGCAGTAGCAGGTGACTCTCTGGATTCGAGGCAAGCCTGGTCTGCATAGCAAGTTCCCGGTTAGCTTTAGAGACATAGGAAGACCCTGTCTCAAATGGGAGAAAATAAGAAAAAGACAGAGCAGTGTTTCCTGCTGGATAATGCTGCCTTTTTCTGCAGGTGGTACAGAAGTTGGTCCTGCCCTTTGGGAGGTTGAACTACATGCCCCTGGAGCAGCAGTTTATGCCCTGTCTTGAGAGGATCCTGGCTCGGGAAGCAGGGGTGGCACCCTTGGCCACAGTCAACATTTTGATGTCACTGTGCCAGCTGCAATGCTTGCCCTTCAGAGCCCTGCAGTTTGTCTTCTCCCCCAGTTTCATCAACCACATCAATGGTATGCACACAGAATGGCTGGTGGGGCCAAGGGTTGTAGGGCAGGGGCATGCCCAGGTGTCAGCCGCCCAGTGTCCCCCAGTCCCTGCTTCCCTACAGGCACCCCTCCTTCTCTGATTGTGCGACGCTACCTCTCTCTACTCGACACGGCTGTGGAGCTTGAGCTCCCAGGATACCAAGGCCCCCGCCTTCCTCAAAGGCAGCGAGTGCCCATCTTCCCACAGCCCCTCATCACTGATCGTGCACGCTGCAAATACAGGTGGGCTAGGGCAGGGACAGCCCCAGGAGCAGAGGAGGAAAACCAGAGCTAATGTGTCCTAACAGAAGAACGCCTTTCCTCTACCATTGTCCTTTTAGTCACAAGGACATGGTAGCTGAGGGACTGCGCCAGCTGTTAGGGGAAGAAAAATACCGTCAGGATCTGACTGTACCTCCGGGCTACTGCACAGGTGAGGTGTAGATGGGTTGGGTGGTCAGCAGCCTAAAGCTGTAGTAAGGCTAAGGCTTGTCTGTCCTGCAGACTTTCTACTCTGTGTGGGTAGTTCTGGTGCTGTGTTACCGATGAGGACACAAGACCCCTTTCTGCCCTACCCACCACGGTCCTGCCAACAGGACCGGGCTAACTTTAACTCCACAACCCAAGATCCTACCCAAAGGTAAGGAAAACAAAACAGGGTTGGGAGCCTTGGCTGCTGGTCCAACAGCAACCTGACCCAAGTCCCCTGCTTTCCAGGGTGGTGCTGATGCTGCGAGAACGCTGGCATTTCTGCCGTGACGGCAGGGTGCTGCTGGGCTCTCGGGCCCTGAGGGAGAGGCACCTGGGCCTGATGGGCTACCAACTCTTGCCGGTGAGAAATTCTGTCCCGCTCCATCCATGTGTGTTCTTATAGCCAACCCACTGCAACCTGTCTTCTCTCCACAGCTGCCATTTGAAGAATTGGAGTCTCAGAGAGGCCTGCCCCAGCTCAAGAGCTACCTAAGACAAAAGCTTCAGGCCTTAGGTCTTCGCTGGGGACCTGAGGGTGGGTGAGGGAGTGCACACAGGGCTCAGAAAGGATCCCTATGGGGAGGAGGGTGGGCAATTTGCACTTTGGCTCCCTGTTATTTTTTTTTTCATTAAAATCCCTTTCCTTCCTGATGATGAATCTCATTTCTGGGATAACAGGACTGGTCCACCACCTCTTTCCACTCATGACCCCCCCACCAAAGACACAAGACCAAGCCTAGGTTGGGGTTGAAGCACTTTACTGCAGGATGGGGAGAAGGGGGCTTTAAATTATTCACTTAAATAAAAATGAGGAGGGGGCAGGAGGAGGGGAGCCCCAGTCCCCAGCCCTCACTCCCTCTGCTGTGCCTCGGACAGCAGCTACACGGGCATGGGCATCTCGTTGTACTCATCCACACCTTCACACTCGTCAAACACTGGCTCTGCGTCATTGGCATCCAGCTGTGAGGAGAAAGGAAGGAGGGGGTTGACCTTTATGGAGTCATGGGAGAGAGGACTGGAGGGAGAAAGAGAAGAAGGTGAGGGGTGCTTACACATTTCATTTCTCGCTCAGTGAAGATTCGGGTAAGTACCACCATGCGCAAAGGCACTGTGAGGATGAGGATGAAGGGGAAGGCCAGGGAAGCAGCTGTGGACATGACCGCCCAAAGCAGGGCCAGGCAGAGCAACTGCAGGGCAGTGAACAGGTGCATCCGCATGGTCCGAACCTGGAGGCAGAGATGAGGTGAGCACAGACACATCGCAGCCAGCCAAGGGGACGAGCGTCCTCCCCCTCCCCCGGGAGACAAAGGACTGTAAGGATTTGCAGAGCTCCTCTGTACAGGGAGGAGGCAAACAGGCTGGCCTTCAGGGCAGGAACTGACCTTCTTGACATAGGGAACATCTGGGTGGTGTTTGGATGGCATGAGTAGCAGGTGCAACCGTTCATAGAATTGGATTCCATTAAGGGAAGTAACTCCCATGTATAAGAAAATGCCAAAGAGCACAGCCAGGGGGATCTGCCGCAGTAGGTCCCCAATGACCATGGAGAGGCCTGGGAAAGGGAAAGAGACAGTTGGTCCCCTCCAGCTGGTAAACCTGGGCACCTCCCATGGAAGGGGAGGTTCAGAGTATAGGCAGCATACCCACGAGCAGGGCCACCAGCAGCCCTGTCACACGCTGTTCCTTGACTTCCTGAATCTTGGGTTTGTCCCCAGGTGCCACAGCCTTGCTCATGACAGTGAGTGCGTTGGCATGAGTGACAGAGCGAACAGTGGCAGCAGCCAACCAAGGCAGGCCAAAGAGGGCACAGATGCCACCCATGGCTACAATGAGCAACAGATCGAGGTGGAAGCCAGAGCCCTTCTGCAGCATCCTCTCTTTCTTGGAGATGATCAGCCTGGGAGGAGGGAGGCATTGTGAAACCCAGGCTACTCACAGCATGGAAATCATATCATTCCAGCATGGCCCAGCTGGTCTGGTGGTTTCTGTCCATCCCACTGGGACTGGACGTCCATCACAGAACTGAAATGTGTCCTTAGCCTGTACCTTCAGGATTTCTCCTGGAAAGCCCTGCTAGACTAGCCTGCAATGCCTATGCCCTGTCCAACCCCAGCTAACATCAGTGACATTTCTGTTACCTGGAAAAGAAGCTAGTTAGCCTGGCATTCAGGGCCCAATGGCGATAGGTCCCATATCCCTGAGTCTGGCTGAGGACTCTGCTCCCTTAGCTAGGATAGCTCACGTGGTGATCTGTGTCTCCATGAAGATGAGGATGAACACCAGAACAGCAGGCAGCAGGCTGGCCACCATCATCCACACGGGGAAGGGGGTCTTTTCTCCGAGGGGGTTGATGACCCAGCCCCGCTTGTCTGGGGCTGTCACTGAGAATCCACTGGGCACACTCAGCTTCTGCAAAGGCAAAGACAGTGTGCTGTTACATGGAGGTACTCGGAGGAACACCAGAACCGAGGGGGTGAAAACAGCCCGTGCCTTACCTGGGTGTACGTGTCCTCAATACTGTAATCCACAAGCACCATGATGAGGATCGCGATGGGTACCCCAAAGTCCCCAATTACCCGCCGGATCTAAGAGGGAAAGCACCATGCTCAGAGGCCTTCTATCCCATGCAATTCCCGATACTTCCAAACCAAACCATCCCCTTCCTGCCTTCAGTTCCTCCAGTCTGCAAACCCACATACCCGGCCAGGGAAGAACCGGCTGTTCTTGAATTTGCGCAGGAAGAAGGCAATGAAGAAAGTGCCAGCCATCAGCACCAGCGATAGCAAGGCTGTGTTGGGCTGGCCCCGGGGCCTCTCCTGCCCAGGCTGCCCAGATGTGCTGCTGTTGTCTGGTACCAGTGTGGTTGCTGCCCAAGTCATATTGTTACTGCTGCTGTCTGCCTCTGAGTCGTTGGAGACGGAGCAGCCGTGGAGGGGGTGCTCCTGGAAGATCTGGAAAGGGGTCACACAGGACCATGGGCTGAGCTGGGGCCAGGCTGGATGCTGGTGGGCTACAGTGGGATGTTAGCAGAGGCCAGTCTGCCTCCTAGAAACTTGTCTTACCAGGTCAAGCAAATGACTTAGTGCTTGCTTCAGCAGCACATGTACTAAAGTTGGATACAGAGAAGATCAGAATGGCCTGTGCAAAGATGATATGCAATTCTCCAGTGCTCCATATTTTTAAACACTTGATCCAGTGTATTTTAAGTTAACATTAAATCATTATCTCAAAAAAAAAAATAAGGTTACCGTCACAAGTTCACATGCACAGGGTCTGACCATAGATATACAAAGTGTGAAATTTATGTGTGGAAACTACTTTCATTTAACTTAGTTCATTGGTTTTGCACCAACATTTCTTTTACTTTATTACATTTATTTAGTGTGTGGATGTATACACGCATGTATGCACATAGGTGTATGTGTGTGGGGGGGTATGCTTGTGCCACCCATGGCACCCATTGCAGAGGTTGCAATGACTTTTGGGAAACAGTGCTCCTACTAGTGGGTGGGTCCCAAGGATCAAATTCAAGTCCTCAGGCTTGGTGGCAAGTAACTTCACCCAGTGGGTCATCTTGCTGGCCTCTACCAATATTTCATTTTCCCTTTTTGAGACAGCCCTGGCTGGCCTGGAATTCACTATGTAGACTAGGCTGGTCTCAACCTCATAGCGATCTACCCGCCTCTGTGTCCTCTGCTAGAGTGCTGGGATCAAAGGTGCACCACTGCACCCAGCCCCAATATGTCTTAATGTACTTCAGCACAAGTTTCTCAGTTAATTTTATGATTCCCAAAGAAACCTAAATTATATTTCCTTAAGCTTATTTTACTATTATGGCATTTTGACTCTAGTTTTTAATTTTTCTGGAGCTAAGAACCAAACTCAGAGCCTTGCACGTGCAAGGCTAGCCCTTTACCACTGAGATAAATCCCTAGCCCCTATTATGGCATTCTGAGAAGTAACTATCTTCTTCATCTTCACTGGCCAAAGGCTGCACTGACCATGTCTTGGAGCAGGTTCTTAAATGTCAGTATTTATGGATGGCAATGTTTCTCTTCACATACATGCCTGTTCAGAATCAGATTTTTAAAAATGCCAAATGTTTTCATAGTCACATGTAGATATTTAGAAAATATTCAGAGATGTTGGAAACCAACTGTTCAGCCTCATGTTGAACAAGCATGATGTATATAATAAAGAACTTGAGACTGAAATGAAATCAAAGCAAAAGACCTAGTGGAGACTAGAGAGTCTGGTACAAGCAAACCTAAGGCTAGCTCAGACAGAGGCAGGAGTGGGAAAGCCGGAGACAAGGCTGGGCTCCAGAGGCTGAGGAAAGAAGCCGTCCGTGAGCACGGAGGACGGGGACTCCGGAGATGCTTGTGTGTTGGATATCCATCCACACTGTGACTGGGTGTACCACCTCTGGGCCCTCATTTTTACATTCTTAGATTCTAATGAAAGTGTATTTTATCCTCGTTATTAAAAATATGTGAGGGCTGGAGAGATGGCTGAGTGGTTAAGGGCACTGACTGATCTTCAGAGGTCCTGAGTTCAATTCCCAACAACCACATGGTGGCTCACAACTATCTGTAATGGGATCTGATGCCCTCTTCTGGTGTGTCTGAAGACAGCAACAGTGTGCTCACGTACATAAAATAAACAAATCTTTCTTAAAAACCTGTGAGTTTCTGAAAAGGTTGATGTGATGCTCAGTGTTGAGGAGGCAGCCTTGGGAAGGAGGGGGCGGGGCCGGAAGCTGTAGTACTGCATCTCATCTCGGCCACTGCCAATGGACTTCCTGCTGTACCCACCTCCTCCAACCCTCTCTTGACTCCATGTTACTCTGTGCTCATGAACAGACTCCAGGGATGTCAGAATTAGCCTGGCCTGTAGTCCAGAAGGAAGAACCAAGATACAAGACATACATAGACATAAAATGAGAAAAGCAAAGGCGGACGGAAGCCAGCAAGATGGCTCAGTGGGTAAAGGTGCCTAATGCTAAGCCTGGCGATCTGAGGTCCATCGAAAGGTGAAAGAGTAAGCCAACTCCCTTGGATTGTCCTCTGAACTCCACACACACAGATAACTAATAGAATTTGTCTGTGTATACACAGATAATAAATAGAATTGAATTAAGGACGAGACAGGATGGCCCAGGTTCCTGTGTACCCCATGCATGCCTACCTTGATCAGCTTATAGAAGGTCTCGTAGATGAAGATGAGTGATATGAGGAAGGCAAAGATCTCCTGGGTGAATCGGGAGACAAAGCGGACCAGGAAGCTCCCCTCTAGAGCCACCATGAGCAGGGCCAAGAACACCAGCCAGAAGCCGATCCACACCCGGCCCACCAAGTACTCCAACTGGTTGCTGCTGCAGAACTGAGCAGGAAAGGTGGGAAGCCCTTAGGGCCAAGAACCATGTCTGAGAAGGACGGTCAAGTAGGACAGAAGAGCTCTTACCGAGAAGAAGGCCTCCTCGAAGACCAGCAGAGGCCCCGAGAAGCCGATCACCAGCAGCGGCTGAGCCCCCAGCAGGCAGAAGATCACTCCCTGCAGAGCTGTGGACATGATCAGCTCTGACACTCCTATCAGGTCTTTTGTCTTCTCCCCTGGAGAGGGAGGGGAGCAAGCTCAGCACCCGGTGGCCAGGCCTGCGCACATCTGCCACTCCCACTGAAACCTCTCCTTACCCAGTAGCCCCCCAAAGGTGATGGCAGGAGACAGGGCGGCAAAGTAGATGAAAATAACAGCAGCCAGGCACTGGGGGTCAAGTGCATCACGGAAGTCACTCAGGTAGTGGGGGTAGCGCCGCCGCACGTCACGGATCAGCCCCCCAAAGGGCCGGCCTGTCCTCCGAAGGGGATCATCTTCAGCTGCACCTGCCACCTCTACCATCTGCAGGAGTGCTGCAACCCAGGCCTCCATCAGGGCGCCTGTGGTACCCTCCCATCCACCCCATCAGGCCCTCCTCCGTGAAATGCAGATCATACTGACTACAGACAGAGACAACATAGTCAGTTGGCTTCTGGTCAGGTGCCTACAGGCCATCCAGTGCCCACGAGCTCCCTCCTTAAGGTAGTGCCACCTGGCCCAGGCCTACTCGGGCGGGCGTACCCTTATCTTGGGCAGACTTGGGCTCTAGACCAGCCCCAGGGGGCAGCAGGCGGCCCTGCTCCTCCCGCTTCTTTAGCATCTGGCGTTGGAAATGGGCGACAGAACGCAGCAGTTCCTCGCCCTGCACTTCCGAAGGCGGTAGCACAACACTGCAGTCCAGGAAGGCATTGATAGCAGTCAGCAAGTCATCTCGTTCATCCGCTAGGTAGGCCGCCTCGTGAAATTGCTGCCCGAGCAGATAGGGATCAGGGAGTATACAAGAGGGGGGCAGAGGCTGGGAACTGGGGCTGTACAAGGTTAGTGGCCGGGGCAGGGTTACAGGAGAAGGTTGAAGGAGAAACAGCTGACCTTGTCAGACATGAGGGTGGAGATGGATCGGCCGATCTCATGGTAGTCCATGTTGGCACTGCTGGGACCCAGCAGCAAGAAGAGGAAACGCACAGGCACAGGCACCTCCAGTACTGCATCCAGCTCCACCGCCTCCCGCAGCCGCACAAAGGCCATGGTAGGGCGGGAGAGGAATTCCACACAGCCTAGGGATGTGGAATCACTATGAGCAAGAGCAGGTAGCAGGGCCCTCCATTTTCTAAGTCCTGGATGGCCCAAAGCCCACCTTCTAATACCCACTAGCTTCTCCTCACATACCCACGAGGACCACAGTCGCCTCCGCGTTCTCAGGGATCTTCTCCAGCAGCTTCAGCTCATGCTTGGACTTGGAGCGGGTAATACCTGCAGGTGGGGCTGGGGGTGGCAGCTCACGCTGGGGGTGGGAAGAACAGGGCAGGACTCAGTCCAAGCAGCACCTCCCACATGCCCTAGCTGCATTTCACATTGGGTTTGCTCAGACCCTCCTGCCAGCCCCTAGGCAGGACCCATTCCCCTTCACCTCTCTATCCACCTCCAGTCGGGTTTCAGGAACACCACCAATGAGAGGCTCAGTGATGTGAGGATCACTCTCGGTCCCCTGGGCATGGTGATGCCCCAGTAGAGAGCCTAGAGAGCCCGCTGAGATGTTTCGGGGGAAGGAGAACTCTTTCTCGTCACTTGGGTGGCTAGTGAACAGAGGACAATGAACATCAGGAAAGGCCACATCGGGGCTAGGACCAGGAAGTTGGGACGTGACTGGGTTCTCCTGGCCTGAGGGCCATACCTGTGCTTCAGCAGAAGGGCTCGGAGCACATTGGCTCTATCCTCTGCCTTGATCTGGTCAGAGATGACCATCTGCTCGACCACCTGATGGGCCACCCCAGGCAGGGTCTGCTGATCGAGGTCTAAGAGCACAGCTCCTGCCATAAGGTGGTAAAGAGAACTTGTCACCCCAGGACCAGTAGCAACAGTAAGGAGCAGACAGGAGGGAGAGGGGGGACAGGCTGGGCAGCCAGCTAGTGTAGGCCAGGGCCTGAACTTGAGTGCCAGGTCTGCTCCTAAGGCCTCTGCCAATTTATCTTTCTGACCTGTCTGTCCCCATCCTTTCCCCTCCTAGGAATACTGCGTGAGGCTGACTGAAACTACCACGGTTTAGTTATCCAACGCCCTATCCCAGGAGCACCCAGCTTAGGCTACCCAGGCACCCACTCTAGCCTAGCTATGTTCTATGATGTTAGAAAGTTATTCCTGTTACTAACCCACAGTGCAGACTTCCCATGATATTCCCAGGGTCCTAGATCTCCCTCATGTTCCAGCTGGCCTGTAGCCTTGTCCACACAGCAACCTGGGATCAACCAAAAGTTCCCAGACTTCCTGCTTCACTTCTGCAAGCCCAGTGGGGGCTTGCTGGTCACTCAAAGATATATAGAAATGAAGCGCCTTTCCAAAACGACCAGACACTTATCTGGCAAGGTCAACTTTCCAGAACAAAGAACTAAGGAATAAATAGACTGGAGTGCTTCTGAGCAGCCCAAAACAGCCTCAGAGACAAAGTTCTCCCTTGCCTTTCACCCAAAGCCCAGAGATCTCGCTCGCAGTCTATTTGCTTTCTGTTTGGAAACAATTCCGACAGCGGAGATTTCAGTCCTCAGCTGCTTAGAAACAACCTTTCAAAGAACAACTGGGAGCGATTGCCCAACAGGAAGGAGGAAGCAAGTCCACTGAGTCCCGCACCTGTGGGTTTTTTTAGAGAAGTTTAGACAGCCTTACAGGTTAGATAATATTCCCAGATCCTCTAAGATGTTAACAGAGGCTGGGTGTGGTGGCACATGCCAGTAATTCCAGGACCCAGGAGGTAATGGCAGAAGGATAAGGAGTTCAAGGTAAATTTCAGCTACACAGGGAGTTCAAAGTTAGTCTGGGGCATTTGAGACATATCTCTAAAATAAAACACGCTAACAAGGCACGCCAAGAGTTTCAGTAATTTTCCATAAAAATGTTTGCTCTTGAATCATTTTAGCACCTAAAAGGAAAAGCTTCAGTTCTGGAGCTAGAAACAGGTAAACTGAAGCAAGCGTACCATGGGCCAGTGTCCTGCGGAGCTCCAGGAGGCTGCGGAAGGACAGTGAGGCCACGTGAGGCTTCCCCCAGCGTTCAGTCTCCTCTTCCACATCCTCCTCAAATTTTATCCAGCGGGCTGTCTCCCGCCACTGAGGCTCCTGGTTTTTATCCAACAGCAACTCATTCAGCTCCACAAACACCTTGGGACAAGATGAGACAGTGCTGGAGGAACCAGCGTCAGAGGACACTGGGAATCCTCTTCTGCAGAAGCAGCACTGGAAGGAAGGGGCAGGTGACCATGGGCCACAGTGCTGGTGCACAGGCATGCATGACGGATTACTCAGACGTGAATGTCCCTCATCTGTAAAATGTCCACGGCAGAGAGAGGACTGAGTCAAGTCTGTGAACAGGACTCATAGAGCCAAGTGGAGTCACCATGTGAGGGAGCCTTGGGCTTCTGGAGACCTACACAGGACTGACAAGACTAGCAGCAGCTGAGTGTGGAGTAGTTCTGTAGTCCCAGCCCTCAGGATGCCAAGGCACAGAGGGCTAAGGCAGAACTGCCTTGAGTCTGTGGCCAGTCCGGGTTCCATAGTAAATTCCAAGACAGTCTAGACTACAAAGTGAGACCCACATCTCTCTCAGCCTCCCTCCCTGAAAAACTGCAAATAAGAATGCCAGGGGACAGCCACCTCTCTAGGACAGTGTCAGGGTGGTGGCAGGAAAGGACTTGCTGAGGGTCGGGTCGGAACAGGCTCTAGCTGGGCAGTGGCCATCTGGGTGGTGTGGGTACAACATGACCTTGGACTGGACACTTAGCACAGGTGCGATTTACTATAGTGCTATTATACTTCAATAAAAACATTAAAAACAACACTGTGTCAAAGTTCAGAGCCCTACTCTAAGATGGGCAGTGTCCCTAAATAACAAGGTAACCTGGGTCAAGGAACAGAGCTGGTTTATGGCAGACACCACCTGGCCTACCACCTTCGCCAGCTGTTGGAAGGGTCAACTGAGCAGGGAGGTTGGGCTTTGAAAATGAAGTGTTACATGGAGGGAGCCTGAAGGTTCTTCTGCATTTCTTCCTGCAGACCACTTACTGTAGCCGACCAGCAGATGGCCATGGTACACAGCTCACTGAAGGCTCAGCAGTGAAGCACAGTGTGTACATGAGGTGATACTGCCCTAAGGGTTCAGTGGACAGCCATCCCTAGTTGAGGCAGCTCTGGGGCACCATGTCTGCTCAGTGGAAGGGGAGGACATGGAAGGCATGAAGTAGACAAGTGTACCTCATGGGGCTTATGGGGGGCCCGTGGTCGTGCCCGAGGTGTGGGGCCAGGCTCGCGACCTTCCCGGGCAGCCTGTGTAGACCCTTTGGCATTCTTCCTCACCAAGTGCCGTCGTACCCCAGGAACATCCTCAAACCGGTGACCTGGGGGCAAGGAGAGAAGCAGGATCAGCTCCTTACTTTTCTTACCGTGTCCCATCACGGACGAGATTGCTGTGGGCCCCCGCAGACTCACTTTTCATGAGGTCAAGGTCGGCTGTGGCCAGCGTCTGAGCCTCACTTTCATCAGTAGGGACCCTGGGCAACAGTGCCTGCTCCACCCCTGTCATACTGCCAATTCGTCTTCGCTCCTGAAGGTTGTAACTTCGATGTCCCGGCTGGGCTTTGGTCAAGGGACGCCCTGCAGCACCTCCGTCGTCACCTCCAGCTGTGCCACTGGCCACCGCCACCATCTCCTCCACTAGAGTTCTGCATACAGAACAGCCATGAGCCCCTAAAGTCAGCTTCCTTCCTAGACAGAAAACCACATGTACCTCGGCCCGCCTGGCTTCCACTCTCGGAAGGCTCCTGACAGCCCAGGGCCAGCATCTGAAGCCCAGCTCCAGTCTTTCATGGCTATACAGCCCCAGCAGTCCCACAAGGCTCATCTGGACAGAACCCTTCCTCACAATGTGGGCAAAGGCCAGCACTGCTCCGTGTTTTAGAAGGTGAGAGTTAGCAGCATTCATCCACTCCCTTGCCCCCTTAGCCTGGAAATAAGCTTTGAAACTGCAGCAGATACCAATGCTTTGCCCCTCAGAGACACTCCAGCAAGTCCTCTGCCAGTGCCAGCATCCACTCAGCCGAGGGCCTTGCCGCGCCAGTCTTGCCTGTTTCTTTCCTCAGTGCCAGGCTTTCCCTGTGGCTCCCACCTGTTCCCCTGGCAGCCTGGCACACAGTGAGCCTATGCACTCCCTCTGTAGAGGGGCACCATGCCCTTTATTTCCATAGCACATCACACTGCCTGGTACCCAGAAAACAACAGATCCGTGATAGTCATAACCTTGAGTTTTCATTCAAAGTCATTTCCTCCTGGAAGCCTTCTCTGGCTAGTGCCCCCCAAACTCCTGTCGACTACTGGCACTGACTCTGCTGGAGATCACTGGATGTAGTGGTGTTCTGCTATCACTTCATGTGGCGACATTTACTTTCCAAATGGGTGCACTGCCAACTCCCAGAAACTCCCAGAAACAAGAGGGGGCTCCAGCAGGTACTTTTTCCTTGGTCCAGTGCCTAAGCCCGTGCTGGGGAAGGGGGCAGCTTAGATTGCTAAGCCGCCTTGTAATCCTTATCAAGGCCAGTGAGCCCCATTCTGTCATGCTGTCCCCTCCTCAGCATCCACTCAGCCCATGGCCTTGCGGTGAGGCCTTGCTGGTAAGAGGTGGGCCTGGGACCTAGCCTGGTTAGCTCAGGCCCCTGCCGTCCCTCACACCTCCTCCCTGCTCTAGAGAGGGGATGTCTACTTGGGACAGTCCAAGTACAGTGTACTCACCCTGTCTGTGCCCCTTTGCTGGCCCGGGGAGCTGCCTCCTGGTGGGGCATCTGTGTAGGGGGAGATGGGCTGGTTCTCTCTGCCTTCCTTTCTATACCTTCATCCTCTTGGAGAAAGAACTGCAACGGAACCCATATGGAAAGGTAAGGCCAGGCCAGGACCCTGCAGACGGCTCCCCTCCCAGGGCCTAGGCACCACTTACCTGAACTGCAGAGGGTGTAGTGGCAGGAGATGGTTGCTGTGGAGGAGCTCTGAACCCTTCAGCTTCACCGGCTTCATCCTCATCTTCCTCTCCTTCCTCAATAGTAGGGGTCTCTCCAGTGGGAGAGGCTCCAGGGCGCCTCCGAGGTTTCCGTCCTGGGCCCTGGGGAGTCTTGCGACGGCGGGCATCAGGAGGCAGGTGGGTGGATAGTGGATGATGGATATGGTGGGAGGACTGGCGGTGGTCTGCAAGGAGGAGGGGCTTGACTGCAGGTAGGCCCAGCATCCTCTCTTCCACTATTACCCAGCCCATTCTCTGTTTGACAGTCTAACCTGATCCCTTAGCCTCCCTTCCCCTGTCTGCCTCCTCACATTCAAAGTCTTCCTCTCCATAGCTGCGGCCTGGCTCTTCTCCTCCTCGGGATCCAGCCTCCTGGAGGATCTCCTCGAACCGCTCCACACCTAAAGTACGAAGTTCATCTTCCTCCTGCTCAGGGAACCCAGGTGTTCCGGGGCTCAGGCCCTCTGGCTCTGGCTGTGAGAAGGAAGTGTGGAGAGAACACATGGGGTTCACCGGGAATTGTACCCAAAAGCCTGACCTGCCCAGAACCTGAGATCCAGTAATGCCAGCAACCTATAATCTCCAGCACACAAACTGAGTCTCCATGTACAGCAACCTATCCCTTCAAATGCAGGGACCTAATCCACATCCTCAGCAACTATGATCTCCAATGCCAGGGACCTAGTTCCCCAGCATTCCCCCCCCCCCGCCCCCATGTGTATAGTCTCGCCCAATCAACCCAGGGCAGAGCACTAGATGACACCACAGAATTCCCCATCTAGCTCTTCTGCAACCAGGCAGAATGTGAACTTCCCTGTTACTGTGGCAGAAGAAATTCCTTTGTCTGGAGGATAACTGCTGAGCCTTAACAGTAACTTCTGAAGGCGTCTATGCTAACTGCCCCAGAGTAGATCTGAGTCAGATCTATCCCTGCCTGGACAGGAATGTATGCTCTTGCTTGCCCAGAAAGCCCCCATCCCCTTCGGTAGCTGCACAAAGCCCACCCCGGCAGGTGGCACTACCCTCCCCTCACAGCCAGCCAGCCCGCCCCTCCCCCTCCCCCACCTGAGTCATCCTGCAGGAGTGCAGCAGCTGACAGCACTAGCCAGGCCAGTGCAGGCCAGAACTGCAAGAAGACTCAGCCTGGCTATCTGACCAGCAGCATTGGTCCAGCCCCCTGCCCAACCCACCCCCTGCAGGTTTCCGCTCCAGGCGCCACCACCAAATATTTGCTCAAGAGCTCCAGGACCTGAAGGGCATCAGGACCTCCAAAGGCCAGGGTATGCCGCCCCTTCCATAGCAGTGCCAGCTGCTACAGCAAGGAAGAATCAGGGGGGAGGATCAGTCTTGGGGAGACATGCAGGGATAGAAGTGGGGAACACAGAAAAAAGAAAACCACCTAGGGCAGGCACGGACGGGGCTGAAGAAGGGAGTCCTGCCCTGCCCATCTCCGCAGCTCCAGCAGACTCTCCCAAGCACTCGCCCCATTTCCACTAGAAGCAGCTGGGCAGGAGGAAGCAACTGGGAGCTAGAAAGGCACCAGCTTGTGGGGAGGGGGAATGGGTCATCTCCTCGAACCTGAGGTCGGAGGAGGAAGTCCATGGCGGCAGGGGTGAACCTAGAAGAAGGGGGAGGGCACCAGCCAGTGTCCCTTCCCAGTCACGTGCTCCGATGGGCCACAGTGACCAATATAATGCGGCTGATTGTGCCACTGGAGTTAATCATTAGACTTCTTAGGAAAATCAGAAGAGGGCCATGTGGGGTAGTGGCTACATTGGGGAGGGGGGAGGGCGTGCCTGGATAGCACGTGGGCCAGGGGCGGGGCCAGTCACTGCCGGCAAGCTCTACTAGATAGAGCCTTGGGGTGTGTGTGTGTGTGTGTGTGTGTGTGTGTGTGTGTAGACCTCCCTGGGTGCCTATGCAGTTAAGACCCAATCAAAGTTAACAGGGTTTAAAAGTCAGGGTCCTCAAACTTCCCCAACTGCAGCTAACCTGTCCTCAACTCCTCAAACAAATGGAGGCCACCTGTCCCTCCCCTTCCCCATTTTTGCATCCTCACACACTCGGCAAAGTCTGGGTGTGGATGGCTGTGCTTCTCAACACAGCCTCTTTTTTTTTAGTTTCTGGCCCCCACCCCCACCCCCACCTCTGGGCCAGCTCACCTGCAGGCAGCGCTTACCGTGTGCAAAGAATCTGCGCCCGAGGCGGGGCGCCTGGGGGCGCTGCTCATGGCCAAATCTTAGCCCTTCTCGCTGTCGCTTCGGCTTTCAGGGCAACAAGGTGGAGGCATAACCTGAGTGGGGGAAAGGGCTAGTCACCATCGGTGGAGAGTAGGCCAGGCCCCAGCCCAGCTCAAGGAAGGAAAGGAGTCTCGCCTGTCTGCCACTCCAGTGTCTCCCACCGTACAAGATCCTTCTAGTCTATGAAGGGCCTCACAGTGGTCCCTTAGAGAAGGCAAGAACAAAGAGCAAAGTATGTATAGGAAGAGAAGACCAGAGTCTGACTGCCGAGAAGTGGCTGGCACAAAGATAGAGGACAGGCAAAGACACAAAGGGAAGAGGCACACAGGAGGCAGGCAGGAGTCAAGGCCTAGCCCTGGAAAGAAGGTAAGAGACATGAGGGAGGGAATGATAAGGGACAGAAAGATTGGGAGTGAAGGGCCAGACAGGAACAGGAACCTGGGCCCCTGGAGGTAAGCCTGAGACCAGAAAGGGGTGTGGTAGGGAGTGAGACACCCCACAGAGCAAGAGGGGTGTGGAGGCCAGGGCGGCTGGCTTCCCAAACAGAAAAGAGAGGGACTAGAAAGAACTTTGGAGAGAACCCAAAAGGGAAAGGGGGGAAGGGCCCTGCAAGCCCAGAGAGGGCGCCCCTACAAGGCAGGCAGACAGGCAGCACACAGACAGAAACAGGCCCCAGTGCAGAACAGGAACCCGACTCCACTCACTCAGTAGGAAGAACGGAGGAGCCGGACAGAGGGCTTATAATGGGGGAGGGGCACGTGACATTGTCAGGGGGGTGGGCACAGAAACCCTGAGGGGGCAGTCTCTCTATCCCTTCCCTCCCTAGCCCTGGGCCAGGAAAATCTGAGTGGCAGGTCAGCCCTCCTGACAATGACTGTAGGTCGTGAGCTGTGATGGGGGGTAGAGGGAACCCAACCAGGGCAAACTGGGGTGCCCATGCACAGTGAGGGCACCACCCAATGCTCTCTAAAGGTAACAATACTACGCTGCTTAAGTGCTGCTGGGGATGTGAGGTTGCCTGATTTATGGCTACCTTGGCAATGAGATGGGCTAGCACTGGGTCAAATAATAGAGGTCTGGGGGGGATCAGGTCAGGGTGGGGAGTCTGGGCCACACATTCCTGGCAAGAACTCCAACTCAGCTGACTGCTCTTTCCACCTCCCCCCCTAAGCAGGCCTTCAGCCAGGGCCCGTCGGTGTGGGGGAGAGGTGTCAGGGAAGGGACCTGGACTAGTAAGGGTACAGGGAATCTGTGTTCACCACCTGCAGGTGCTCACTCCCACCTCCAGGCTTTGCCCTCAGTGTGTTCCACCACCGAGCCCTCCTCCCTCTACCCATGCCCCCCTCCCTGCTGTCGTAGAATACAAAGCAGCCTCTGTCCAGGGCATCGGTACCGATAATCCTAGTGGGGGCACATTCCCCGGACCAGCCCCGACGGGCCCGAAGGATTAGCATCTCTCCCCCAGCCCAAGGGATTAGCAGTCCGGACCCCCACTTGGGCATTAACCATTCCCCAAATGAATTCGTACATTCCACAGCTCTTGGCTGTGGGGCTGGTGGGGGCGGAGAGAGTTTGATAAAATGGACCCAGATTTGAGGCAGCGCTCCCTCCACACCCAAGCAAGGAGCTCCCTACAGAGAAGGCAGCCCCCTAGGTCTCAAACTTCAGGCTCGTCCCTCCCACCCTCACCCAGCTGCTCCCCCTTCTGTCTGACCTCTTGTCCTGATCTGACCCGCCAACCCTCTTCACGGCTCCACCTCTCAGTCCCGAGATCCGGGGGGTTGCGGTCCCAGGCAACCCCCAAACTGGCGAGTTTCTGGGGCAGAGGGTCGTTTGGAACCCGCCCGGGAGTGGGAGAACTAGCTGAAGGCAGTAGCTCCCTGAGACTACCTCCTCCTGGTGACAGGGGGCGCGGCACCTTGGCTTTTTAGGTAACTCTTAAGAGGCGGACCCCGGAATCTCGCTTCCGACCCGTACTCCCACTCGCCTCCCCATCCTTCTCCCTAAGACCTCGCTCCCTGCGCCCCAGTCCCCGCCCTTTCCTCCACTTCCACTCCCTCGGCGCCCGAGTCTCCAGTCCCCCCCCCACCCCCTCCTCCGCGGCCCTCACCCTCCCTCTCCACCACCTAACTGCTTACCCGCTAGCTCTAGATTTCGTGTCCCGGGGGTCTCCGGGTCTCCCCTGATCCTCCGGAACCCTCGCGCGCTCCCGACGATTTCCCGGTGCCCACCCCGGGGCGCGCCCCCGCCGCTCCCAACTTCTCCCAACTCAACTTTCCCCCGCGCCGCGGGCAGGCCAGCCTCCAGCGTGCGCGCCCCCCGCAGCGCGCCGTGCGCGCCCCCGGCGCGGCTAGCTGAGAGGCGGAAAGCGGACGCTGAGACTCCGCGGCGCAGCGGGGGCGCGCTCCCAGGCACAGCCCGACACCGCCGGCGTAGCACCCGGACTGTTCCCCTCCACACACACCCGGGGCGAGGCTCCGGGGACGCCTTCTCTTGGCTTTCTTTAGTGAGCCACCTCTGTGAGGAAAGAAGCCAGCTTCACGTTGGGGATGGAGGACGTGGAGTAGGGCCAGGAAATTGAGGCGCAGGGAGTTGAACTACTGATTTTTTGACGTTAAGGTTCTGCAGGGCCCCCCCTCCCCCCAAATAGCACCACTGGCTCCAAGAAAGCCCCGGTGTCTGCCTGAGAGAACGGGTGGCAGGCGAATGTGAGGAGCAATGACGCTAGAGTTGGGTGGCCGTGACCCTGAATTGATGGAAAACAAGACAACTTGTTGAAGATTCCTTACTTTCGCTAGAACTACCTTGGCGCCGAATGGAACCCTATTCACAGCCGACACCTCTATTTTAAAGACTCTTGCGTGTCATCTTGTTTTCTCAACTAAATTATCAATTATTTCTGATAAAGAATACACTTTGTGCGTCTTCAGTCTGCCATGTGGGCAAATCACAATATTGTTTATGCAAAGGCACTCAGATTTAAGTGAGTTAATTAACAAACGGTTAGCGCCTACTCTGGTTCCGGCGCTGAGGAATGCTGTTTGGGGCCGTTTTCGCCCGGTTCACAGCCCTCAAGAATGCAATCATGAGACAATTAGAGAGTAGTGCAAGAAAATCTATAATCAACTCCTTTATAGGGTGAGGTAAAGGCTGCTTGCTGCGAGTGTAGCATCTGTCTGTGGTCTTGTCTGTTGAGGGAAGTAACTGACCTGCCAGTCTTCGTGGGCCACACCCTGGCTGACTCCAGTGGGCCTGCTCTTAAGACTGGGATCTGGGGGACACCCAGGCTCCAGTCAGCTGGCCTCGGCATGTCAAAGTGGAGCCGCTGGAGTCCGGTGGGTTTCGAGACGATAAAATGGGCCCAGCAGAAAGAGGGGACTCTGGCGTGTGTCCTTCCACTCAAATCCAGACTCTAACGGGGCACACCTGTCTCGCTGCCCAGCCGTGTGGTCAGCTGGTCCCTGTGAGGTCATCAGCAGTAAGACATCGCTCAGAATCATTCCCCAATCAGTCCTGGGGTCACCAGGTGGCCTAGGGAGAGGTGAAAACTAGTGCTGAAGCTGTCAGGAGGTCGCTGGTGACTCAAAACACCCAACCAGGTCAGAGCCGGGGCAACAGCGCTCGGGATCTAGGCCGTCAAACGCAAACTTCAAGTAGAGAACACCCCACCCCCACCCTCGCTGTATTCTGGAACGCGCAGTCCCGGAGCGGCCTTTTTCTGGAAGGCTGTGAGCACAGAAAAGGAATAATAACAAGAGCGGGGCACACTGGGAGCCTCCGCGCCTTGGCGGAGACGCCCGAAAAGCGGGCACGCGATGCTTCCTGGGAGTTGAAGTTTAAGGTTTGCCTCCGCGATGGAAACGAGTCCCTGGAGTTGATCGCTGCAGAGAGCCGGAGCGCAGCCTGTTGGACTTTGTAGTCCCCGTGTCCTCCGCCACAGGCATTCTGGGAGAACATGGCCGCCCCGGGACTACAAGTCCCAGATGCCAGTGCGTGGTGAGCGGGTGGGCGGGGCTGGGGCTGTGGGTACCACCTCCTCTGCAACGCCGGGGCCGGGAGTCTTAGAACCGAGGGCCCGCAGGGGTCCCCGCGGCCGCTGCGATGCAGAAATACGAGAAACTGGAGAAGATTGGGGAAGGTAATGGAACCACGAGTTGTTCCTGCAAAGTCTTTTTCTGAAGACCCTACTTGCAGTCCCAGCTCCCTTACCGTCAGCTATACCTGCAGGCTCCGACCTCAGCACTGGCCAAAAGCCCTGGCCGCTGAGCCCAATACCCAGTGCAGAAACCAACCCTTCACCCTGTGTTAGCATCTGCGGCAAACTCTTGCTCTTAGCCTTAGCAGTCTCTGTGGACCAGCCTTCCTAACCGCGGCACTTCCTGCATTTCTCATCCTTAGCCTCAGCATCACTTGCAAACCTCACCTGGAATCCTTGCTTCAATTCATTGCAGAACCTCCAACCTTAACATTTTTGCAGGCCGTCATTCCTCTTATAGGTGACTCCTCGCTACTTCCCGACCCCACCCTCCACCCTGGAGCTTATGGCTGATTCTCCCTGCAGCTGAAGTCTTGAGCTTTTTTTAGGCACCTTCTTGGCATCCCCATTCACAAAACTACTCCACATCCGGCCTTTGCCCTGAAAACTTGCCCTTACACACTAAGATATTGAGAAGGATCCTTTCCTCACCCCTGACCTTCCTCTAGGCACCTATGGAACTGTGTTCAAGGCCAAAAACCGGGAAACCCATGAGATTGTGGCTCTGAAGCGTGTCAGGCTGGATGATGACGATGAGGTAGGCCTAGGGCATGGGAGGGGGTCTAAAGCCTATCTTGGGTTTTGTGTGACTATTACCCCCTTACATGTTGTAGGGTGTGCCAAGTTCAGCCCTCCGGGAGATCTGTCTACTCAAAGAACTGAAACACAAAAACATTGTCAGGTAAGGTCTGTTGGAGAAGGTAGAACCTCCTCATTAAACGGGGCTGGTATTGGGATGTTAGAGGACAACTGGGGATCTGGCTAAGCCTTTCTTCTTCCCTAGGCTTCATGATGTCCTGCATAGTGACAAGAAGCTGACATTGGTTTTTGAGTTCTGTGATCAGGTGAAAGAGGGACTTGGGGGGTCCTAATCATGGGAGGGTATAGGAGGCCAGACTAAGGTTGAACTCGGTCCTCTTCTCCTATTGCCACCTTATTTAGGACCTGAAGAAATATTTTGACAGCTGCAATGGTGACCTGGACCCTGAGATTGTGAAGGTGAGGAGAAGCACGTCTAGGGATTTGTGGCGCCAGGGTGTGCCTATATAAAGTAGTGGCACTTTTTGACTGCCAGGTTGGGGACCTGAGGTACCAGGGGAACCCTGTTTCTGCCCACCAAGGACTACTTGTCTTGGTGAACATTTTTTATGTGGTTACCTTTGACTTGCACAGACAGTGTCTGATTTCAGTGATGTCATTTGCACTCCAGAGATGAGATACACGAGAGACTATCTCTTGGATTCAACAAATGCCAGGCCTGCTTAGTGCCCCATACTTCTAACGTGAGTACTGAGAAGGCAGAGGCAGGGAGATCTCAAGTTTAAGACCAGCCTGAGATACAAAGCAGGGCCTTGCCTCAAACGTCACAGTAAAATCAAGAAAAAAGGGATTGGACAGATGGTTCAGAAGTTCACACATATGACTTTTGCTGATGATGTGAGTTCAGTTTCCAGCACCCACCTGACGTAGCTCACAACCACCTGTAACTCCAGACCTAGAGGACCCAGTATCCACTTTTGGCCTCCAAGGGCACCTGCACTCATATGCACATCTTTTTCCCCTTGACACACTTGTGCATGCATGCATCATGCTCACATACATACATACATACGTAATTCAAAAATAAAGTAAATCTTAGAGAGAGAAAGAAAAGCCAACAAAATAAATATTTGCTGAAGGTTTTGCTATGTACCAGTCACTAATCTAGGCCCAAGACCAAGTGCCTTGGCCCAAGTTCTAGGGGAAGTGGGTCCTGAGTAATATTATGCTTATGGTGTATGTACCCATTTGCAGCTATGTAGGGGAGACCAGCACGGACTGGAAATACAGGAAGGTCCACCAGAAAGCTGTGAGAAGCAAGGACAGCTTGGCTGCTGTTGTACTCCCCCACACACCCCTAGTGCCTGCAAAGCAGATTCGCAAAAGTAACTAGATGAGAGGCTGAAAAGATAGCTCAGTTGTTAAGAGCACTTGTCAAGCTGGGTGTGGTGGTGCACTTAGGAGGCAGCTGGCAGGTGCATCTCTGAGGTCGAGGCCAACCTGATATATAGATGGAGTTCCAGGACTGCCAGGGCTACACAGAGAATCCCTCTGTGTAAACAAACAAAACAATAACAATGAACACTTGCTGCTCTTGCAGAGAACTCCGTTCCTAGAATTCACATTGGGAGGCTCACAATTGCCTGTAACTCCAGTTCCAGGGGAACCTACCCTTTCTTTATGCTTATGTGCATAAGCATACACACACACACACTTCAGTGGACTTCTCCACTTGCTGCAAGTGGCATGACATAGGACACAGTGGGTCTGACTCCGTCTCCCTTACTTCTCCCCAGTCATTCCTCTTCCAACTGCTGAAAGGCCTGGGATTCTGTCACAGTCGCAACGTGCTGCATAGGGACCTGAAGCCTCAGAACCTGCTCATAAACCGGGTATTGCTCTGGGAACAGGAATGAGAATGCAGAAGCTGGAGCCAGGGGTGGGGAGCACTGAAGGAACAAGAAGGGGGGAAGGAAACCAGAGCCTGCCCTGAACCATTTAAAAGTCCTTCTCCACGTTCCCTTTGTATTATCTCCCCTCAGAATGGGGAGTTGAAATTGGCTGATTTTGGCCTGGCCCGAGCCTTTGGTATCCCAGTCCGCTGCTACTCTGCTGAGGTGAGCCTGGGAAGTAGTGTATGAGGTTGAAGGGAGGGAGTCCCCCAGTGGTTTCTCTATACCACATTGTTTCCTCACTCTCTGAGCCTCCTCCTGGACCTCCTTCCAGCTCTCTAAGTGGGAGGGGGGGTCCCTATGGGTGGGGTCTTCTCCAGGTGGTCACGCTGTGGTACCGCCCACCGGATGTCCTCTTTGGGGCCAAGCTGTACTCCACGTCCATCGACATGTGGTCAGCCGGCTGCATCTTTGCAGGTGACACATTGGGGTTCTGCAGAGGTACTCTCTTTCCCAGTTGGGGTAAGAAAGAGGGTCTAGAGAATCTTGTGAAGGAAGGGAGAGGGAGCTCTTTGGGCTGGGGCTGGAAGGCACGGGGCACTTCAGAATGATGGGTCCTTCATGTACTGTTCTTTCCCTGTTTTTTTCTGCAGAGCTGGCTAATGCAGGGCGACCTCTCTTCCCTGGTAATGATGTGGATGACCAGCTGAAGAGGATCTTCCGATATCCTCCCAGTGCCCTTAGCCTACATTTCTTCATCTCTTTGTAGAAAGGGAGTGGGCATAGAGCCTAGAGCAGGGGTGAGGGGTGAAAGTTAATCATTGCTTGCCCTTCACATTGTCCTTGCATTGATGGAGTCACTGTCGAGAGATATGGTCTCTTGGTAAGGATAGCACTCCTGATGAAGCCATTAGACGTTCCAGTAAGCCTTAGGAGGAAGGAAGAGGGTTCTTGAAGAAAAATGACTCATCTGTTGGGACTACAAGCATTGGGGGTTGGATTTTCCTACTCCACTATAAACACCATAAGATGGGGTTCATCTCAGGCTGGGCTAGGGATAGAGCATGGTGGTATAAGAGAAAGGCAGGTGGGAGTGAGGAATCCCCCCACTGGCCCCTGAAGTGTAGGTGTAACCGTCCTCACAAGTGACCCTTGACCACATGGACACACTGCTAGGGACGCCGACTGAAGAACAGTGGCCTGCCATGACCAAGCTGCCAGACTATAAGGTGTGCCTGGCTATGGGAGATCTTGGTTTGTTAGAGGCCCTTTTTATTTTCTAACTCTTATGATCCATGCTACTGACCTGACTCTGCCTGGCCCTCCTCTGCAGCCCTACCCAATGTACCCAGCTACAACATCCTTGGTGAACGTCGTACCCAAGCTCAATGCCACAGGGAGAGACCTGTTGCAGGTAGGTGCCTGGGGGTAAAAGATGGGGCCATTTGCCTGTCCCGGACTAGAAACGGGATTGTATGCTTGCCCAGAGGGTCAAAAGGGACAGCTGTGGGCTATCCTAGCCTGAGACACCTCTGCCTTTCTTCCCACCTGCAGAACCTATTGAAGTGTAACCCTGTGCAGCGCATCTCAGCAGAGGAGGCCTTGCAGCACCCCTACTTCTCTGACTTCTGTCCCCCGTAGGCTCTCTGATCTCTGGTGGCCAGGCTGGGGCCTGGCCTATTTAAGCCTCCCTCCCAGGAGGGTGGAAGAGTGGGTGTGGGATGCTGGGCACCAGCTGTGCTGGGCCCAGCCAGGGTAGAGTTGCCCTGGCCTGCGGGTTTCCCTCCCTCCGTGGACTTTATTTAATTTCATAAATTGGCTCCTTTCCCACAGTCTGATGATATGATGGTGGGGTGGCTCTGGAGGGTGACTGGGGACTCCTGCTCTGTGATTTGGCCCACAGCTTTGCAATGAGCTGCTCATGTCTGCTCTGTCTCTTTACGTATCCTGAGATCAGGGACAGGAGGCCATGGTCCTCGTTCTTTTGATTGTGTCCTGGCAGTCCTGTCTCCACATGCAGCTTATATACTCCTGCATACTTTTCTCCTCTGCCTAGAATGGCCTGATACAGTCCTGAGGTAGGATGCCACTGGCCTAAGTGCGAAGCTGAGCCTTTGCCAGGATAGGAGAATGGGCCAGGCCTCTCTAGCTCTGCGTCCTATATAGAGCTCTCCACATCCGTCTTTTCACACTTAGAGTTGTCAGCTGGGCCAGGAGAGACCCAGATCTGTGTGGGTCTCTTCCATAAGTACAGCCCTTCCCAGTTCCCATTTGCCATGTTTCCAAGGGTTGGGGTACAGTGAGAGGAGGAAACTGGAACTGAGGCAGAACTCCAGGGGTGCCCTCTTGACATGAAGGCATGACAGGAAGGGGAAGGGAGGGCTCTCAGGCCCACTGTCTCAGCAGGCTGGCAGCTCCTGGGGAGAGGTTGGAAAGGCGAGAACCTTCAAAGGCAGGACACCAATTTGTGTTCTTGCACATGGACAAGTTCCTCATGTAACCCTGCCCCTTCCACCATCTCACTGAGCTAGTTAGAACCTCATTACAGCTCTCCACTGTTGGTGCAGTGAATACCTACTGGCCATGCCCACTGTGGGCCATCACCTAAGCTCTGGGCATGGAGAGACTACCTTCTTAGATGTTGGTCGGAGGTGGGCTGGGGCTATAGGCCTGTATTCCAAACTGCCAAGGAGCCTGAGGCAGAAATGCTGCAAGGCCAGTGCAGGCTTCAGAGTGAGTTCAAGGTAATCTGGACAACCTAGTGAGACTGTTCTAAATAAACAAGATATAAAAAGGTCTGGGAAGCCAACCATGGTGGTATATGCCTATAATCTCAACATTTGGGAGGTTAGGAGCTCAAGATAATCCTTGGCTGCATAGTACAACCCCAGCCGAAAATATATGAGAACCTGCCTCAGAACAAAACTGATGGGGGATACTTCCATGGGAAAGCACTCGCATAGTGGGTGCCCTCCAGACTCAAGGTACAGTCCCTGGGACTCACGAAAAGCAAAATTAAAAGAAGATGGGTTTGAAAAGCTCATTACTTCTCACTAAGGTGCGCCTGGCTGATCTTGTCTTAAAATTACCCCACCCCCACCTTAAGAGAATTGTTAAGTCTAACTGGGGCCCAGGTCCCATCTGGAGAATGAATGAGGCTGGGGGCTGTCATCAACTCTGCTAGTGTCTGATCTGTAAGGCAGACACTTGAGGCACATGTACTAGAGCTTTATTAGGGTGAAGACGGCAAAGACATACAGGCTGGACATATCCAAGATGTCAGGGTGCAGCCAAGCGGGTCTAGAGCCTTGTGACAAGGTAACAGGTACGGTGGGAGGCAGAGAGTGTCTTGCTGACAGCACAGGGAGTGGTAGGAGGCCTGGTGGGACAAGCCACAGCACTGAGCAGGACCCCTCCACCTATCATGTCCCGGACTTGAATTTCCTCCTTTCAACTTGTCCTGTCCCCATTATGGGGAATATTTCCTATTACCTGGGGCCCATGCTGAGATGGGGAACATGTGTTTGATGGCCATTCAGCTCTTCCTGGAGCTGTGGGAAGAGGGAGAGTCAGGTGGAGACCAGCCAGGATTGCTGCACCTATAGCTCCTGGACCAAATGTTTAAGGTTTGGGGTGAGGCCTACAATGTCGGGGGGTGGGGGCAAGAGAGTGTTACCAGAGTGTTGCCAGAGTGCCTTTGAGAGCTTCTTCTGTTCCAGAAGTACCCCAGGACTCTGTCTTGAAAAACCTGGGGACAAGTGGTAGGAGTAAGGTGGCCAACATCTACCTTCTTAGACACTGGTGGCCTGATTCTTCCCTATGGTGTCTGGGGTTCTATCCCACCTCACAGAGGTAGTCGAGGATCTCGAGGATGGTAAGTAGGCTGGCTCCTATAAACAGTCCCATCTGTCCGCCAATGTCTCCTGTGGAGGCAGTGCTGTCAGTGATCACCTACCCTCTGCACCTCTGCCGACCCAGGCACTCCGTACATACCCAGCAGCTCCGACACTTCATAAGCTGCCTTTTGTTCCACGGCCTCATAGTTGAGGGCCTCAAAGAAGATATCCAGAACCAGTACATTCTCCCTGAAGGAAAAGAAGTACGAACTGCTTGCTGGGCACCACCTGTGTCCGCTGGAAGTAGGTGTGGGCACTCTGGCCCCTTTCAAGAATGGGTTATTTCCATCTCCCAAGTCAGAAAGTTTAAGCAGTTTGCCCAAGCCCCAGAACCCGTTATGAAGAGAGGAATCCAGCCTGGGCTGTATGCAAAAAGGTTCCGGTCCAGTTCCCTATTAGGAGCCCCTTGATTCAGGTACAGTGCCTCCAGCCTTGCTCACGTGATGTAGGTCTCGCTACGGTTGTATTTCTGGGCCAGGTAGCGAGCTGAAGCGCGGCTGGGAATCCGCACCATGGAGAGCTCCTTGGCATAGCGTGTAGTGGCGCACGGGTTGGGACAGATACACGTGTCCTTTCGCAGCATAGTGTCTGCAGGCCGCAAAGCAAGGATCAGGAGCACTTGGCCAGAAGGTTGTGATTAACGTCTGAGTGGATGGGGACAGGGAGGCTGAAGAAATGTGACTTACCCAGAGCTGGACTGGCGCAGTCCTTGTACTGCTGGGGACTGCACACTGGGGAGTTTCCTAGGATAGGAAGAAAAGACCGGTCAGGAAGCTTGAGAGCGCCCCCTAGGGTATCCCCATTCCCTACTCCCTACAGAGCCCAGTCCCTTACCAGGCATATGCATCATTCGACATCCGCACTTCCGAGCTACAAAGCGGGACTCACAAGCCAGGCGGCAGCCTATTAAACTATAAGGAGGTCTGGGGCTAGGGGAACCCGGGGAATCAGAGGGCTCTGGATCAAAGTCGGGATCCACAGATGCGGTATTGCAGTCACCCCAGGGAGGTGGCAGGAAACTCAGCTGTTGGAGGGACAAGGTTACAGAGGCTGTGTGGTAATAGAGGTTTTTGGGGTGAGGCCTCCAGAGTCAGGCTGAGGCACTGTGGCTTGGGATCTGAGGGTCTTCTAGGGAGGGTAGGAGCTTGGGGAGGGTGGAAGGCACAGGCAGTTGAACCAACATACTTGCTGCTGCTGGCAGGACACAAAAGTCTGGTGGCCTGGGGCTGCCCCGAAGCCCAGCTGGTCAATGGCAGGGGGCTCCTCCTGGCTGTGGATCTGCACTCGAATCCCCACCTCAAACGGGGTCTCTTCTGCAGAGAGGGGCCTTTAAGGCCCCAGGCACTCCATTCCCAGGAGAGACTCTCTTGGCAGTCCCTCTCCTCAGGATTTGGAAGAGCCAACCCTGCCTCTTCTCACAAAATGACACGCGTTGGGACTCCTCCCTACACACCTGCCTCCTCTCCCTCCCATGGTCGTTGTGATTTCCCAGCCTCAGGCATGCCTCCACCCTTACCCCCCTCACAGGCAAATGACCTGTGCCCCTCACCCATGTCCTTCCAGATGGGCAGATACTCCTCTTGCTGTACATCCAGCATGATCTCCAGTCCATTGCCAGCACCACCCTTAGGAGTGGTGAGCAGTTCTGCACCGTGGGCACCAGAGTTGAAGGTGTAGCATTGCCCCATTCGAGTGAAGATCTGGGGGGGGGGGACAGAAAGGGACAGTCCCTCTCTCAAACAAGCCCTTGGGAATGAGACCACACCACCCCTTGAGCCCCTTCTCTTAGTTTTGTCCCTTGTGTTTCTGGAGGGAGGGGCAGGGATTGAGATAAATTCTTATGTAGCCTGGGCTTGTCTGGTGCTTGCGAGATAGCTGAGCCGGCCACAAATCCCCGATTCTCCTGGTTCCAAATACCAAGTGCTGGGAACAGGAAGAACCACCGGGCTGTGACAAATCCAGTTCTGGAGGTAGATGTCAAGTTCAGTAGATCTTGGGGTGGCTGTTCTCCCCCCGGATGTGTTGCCTAAGTACCTAGGGGAGCCTAGGTGACGAAGTCTAGGAGATCTAGCTGACTTTTTCCACCCTGTCCTCATTTTCTTAAAAATTTTTTTTCTGAGACAGAATCTCTCTATATAGTCCTAGAATTTGTTATGTTGTGTAGATGAGGCTGGCCTCAAGCTCCCAGGGATCCTCCTGCCTCTGTTTTCCAGGTTCTGGGATTAAAGGTATGCACCACCATGCTTGTTTTGTTTTGGACTTTTTGAGACTGGATCTCATGCAAAGAAACAACTTCTCCCATCCCCTTGAAGGAACTTGAAAGCCCACATCTCAATGTCCTTAGCCTCAAGTGTAGGTATGTGGAGTGGGGAAGCCTCTTGCCTTAGTCAAATCCCTGATCTTAGTACCCCTACAGGGGTAACTGAATGTATTCTTGTCCTCCTTTAGGGTGGCAAAATTCAGAGGAGGCAGAGGAACATAAGTCCTCTCCTGGCAAACAGGGGTCTCCTGCCCCCAGAATAGTCTCAGGGTATGGCATTCTACCCTAGGAGCAAGGGTAGCATGTCTCTACTGATTAACCCTTGGCTCCACAGCTTGCTTGGTTTGGTGTCCTGGCTGAGAGGCATAGCCAGGTGCACAGATGTCTGAGATGGAGAGAGATAGCCTCCCCAGGCAGCTTCCTGGACTAGACAGAATGTCTTGGATGGAGGGCCTGTGGCCAGCAGGAAGGAAGGGATAGCCAGACAGGGGTGTTCAGGTTTCTTTACTGACAAGGCTGAAGGTTGTAGTCACTAAATAGGGTCTTAGGGCAACTGGCTCACCACTGTGAAGTTCTCAGGCCCACAGGGCTGGCCACGGTATCGGCAATCCAGCAACATGTCCTCCAGGGAGTGGCCGGCTCTGGCGTAGAGTTGTGCCATGTCAAAAGTCGGACTGGGCATGAAGCCAGGTGGTGCAGGGGGCTGGCCCAGGGCACGAAGGTAGGCGGCATGTTCAGCAGGGTCCAGGCCCAGCAGCGCTGTTCCGGCCCAGTGCAAGTCATTGGGTGTGAGGCGCGAGCGGCGCAGTGGATTGATATTACACAGTGTGACAGCAGGGAAGGTAAGCTGGTGGCTCTCACGCTCGTCCAGGGTGGTCTTATGGTGGAACTCCCCATAGTAGCGAACCCGCTCAGCCACCTGGTAGAGGAAGGCCCCCAGCGACAGGAGCACAGCTGTGGCCCACAGCCCACGGCGCAGGGTCAGGCCTCCAGGGCCAAAGATGTGGCCCAGACCATGCATCGTGCAGCTGCTGGCGAACACCCGGATGTCTGAGGCCTGTCGCCGCTGGGTCTCCTCCAGTCCAGAGGGAGGTTTCATGGCTGGAGCAGGGAGCAGGAAGGCTGCTGACTGGGGACAGGACTTCTAAGGAGTGCAGAAGCTGTTTTGTAGGGCTAGCAGGGTAGTGGTGGGAATTGAGATGGGACTCAAGTAGCTCAGCAAGGAATAAGGAGGAGGGACAAGGAGAAGGTAGAGAAGGGAGGAGCCGAGGCAGAGGTGGAAGTACTGGCCTGATAGGACTGGATGAGTTGAACTTCGGTCCAGCACTGCCTTCTCCAGACAGGCGTTCTCCGTGGGGCTGGGTCTCTGCAGTAAAGACCAAGTAGGGCACAGGAGGTAGTGGCAGGCAGGGGTTGCAGAGCAGGACTGAGCTAAAGCTGCTGCAGAGGATTAGGTTTCAGCATAAGGGGGGTTGGGGGGCCAGCAGAGCAGTCTGGGGGGGGCAGGGAAGGTCCCTGGGGGCCCAGGCTGAGCCATTAGTGCAGCATGGGGGGAGTCACTGCTGTCAGAGACCAGAGGCGCCAGGAGGAAACCACAGCGGTCCATGGTAGGGCTTCAAGGAAACCCAGATAGACATTGGGGTTTGGGATGCCTTTGGGGCCTTTTAGGCTCCCGGTCACAGCCCCTGAATGCAGACCTGAGGGTCAGTGGCTGACCCTGAGAGGGTCAGGGTCTATCCCCACTCCTTTTGCCTCTCCTGCCCTTCCATGAACCCACCTGACATCATTTTTTCTTTTGTAGAGTGGACTTGGCTTCTGACCAAGTTAGAGAGTGGTGGGAGGTTTGGCACAGGCAGATCTTCTCTTCTTATGCCCCTAGCATCCTAGCTATACTACCTGACCAGGGCCCTCTTCAGGTTCCATAACCAGGGGCCTTCTGTATTCTGAGTATCCTTCTCTGCCTGGAGACTCAGACCCCACTTCATTCTCAGGCCCTCCTCTTGGTGAGGCTATCCTCCTTCACAATGACTCTCCTGCTGCCCTAGAGGTATCCAGGGTACTCTGTTACTTTATATCTTCCTCTTTCAATGAACATATTCCAGGGATCATGAGCTCCTGGAAAGCACCCTCATTACTGGTACTAGTCCATGTGGAGGTGCTCATGTATTTTTGGTTTTTCGAGACAGGGTTTCTCTGTGCAGCCCTGGCTGTCCCTGGAACTCCCTTTGTAGACCAGGCTGGCCTTGAACTCAGAAATCCACCTGCCTCTGCCTCCCAAGTGCTGGGATTAAAGGTATGTACCACCACTGTCTGGGTTTTGTTTGTTTTCCGGTTTCCAGTTTTTCGATCCCAGTTTGCTATTGATGTCATAGAGAAACTCCCTGAAAGAGTCCCTGGGTTGAGAGCACTGCCTTACTAATTCAATAGAGGTCATCAGATCCCCCACTCCCACCCCAATAGCAGGAATGCCATTTTGCATTCCTATTAGTCCTGATCAGGGAATATGCCTGGAGGAGACTCCAGGCCACTGAGTCATCTCTCTGCACTCTGCCCTCCATGGGGCAAAGGCAGCATGTGATCAAGCCCTGGAGCTATTTCCAGGAATGCAGAAAGGAAGTCGAGGAGAGAGCTTTGGGGATGGGCTACGTGTGCTTCCAGTGCTGGAGGAGCCACCCATTAAGTTCAGTGTTAGCTGTCCTGGAGGAATACAAGGGACTCGGATGAGAGGGGCCAGTAGCTCAAGGACATCTATCTGCACAGGGGACCGCAAGGCCTGGTTCCCACCATTGTCATGTTCTGTATTGGATAAAGTCTCATCTACCCTTATGTATCTAGGAATTAGGCAAAATCTTTGTATGCTTAAGAGTAATCAAATCCATTATTTACATAATTTTTCTGCTGTTTTATTGTTTATTGGGTATGTGTGTCACGACACATATGGAGGTCAGATGATAACTTATGGGAGTTGCTTATCCACAAGTCTTAGGGGACTGAACATGTTTGGCAGCAGGTTTTCCACTTGTTGAGCAATAATATCACCGGCCTCATGTCTTCGAAAAGCACTGGAGTCAGACAGTGGTGGCGCACGCCTTTAATCCCAGCACTTAGGAGGCAGAGGCAGGCGGATTTCTGAGTTCAAGGCCAGCCTGGTCTACAGAGTGAGTTCCAGGACAGGGGGGAGAGAGAGAGAGAGAGAGAGAGAGAGAGAGAGAGAGAGAGAGAGAGAGAGAGAGAGAGAGAGAGAGAGAGAGAGAGAGAGAAGGAAAGAGCACTGGAGACTGCCAGGTTCATCCTGGTGGCTTCTGGCCATGAGTGGTGTGGACATAATTCAGTCGCTCTGGCTTATGGACACTGGTCCTCCTAGCAAGCACTCAAGACTTAGTTTCAGAGACTAGGCAAGTAACATCTTAGGAAGGATAGGTGACTAGAAAGGCTTGTGGCACAGATGTGACTACTTTCTGGGGCTGTTGCACTGTTTTAAGGGTGTGATTCCAACATGCGCCACTTAACTTTTGGAAGAAGCTTTTAAGAGTAAGTGTAGCTGAGCTGAACTCTACTGAGGGTCTGGGAAAGCCAGGCTAGGGTGACAGGGTGAACATACATACCCACAGGGCTGGGGGCACCAGCCACTGACCACAGGGGTCCTTCATTGGTGGGCAGTCATCCTGTGGCTGTCAGGGGACTGAGAATCTGTGTGTACACGTGTAGTCAATGGCCTAGATGCTTGGTGAGGGAGACTATGCCCCAAGTGGATAAAGGGTAGGGCTAGACAGGGACATGGCAAGCAGAGGTCTTGCTGTAAGCTGCACTTGTTGGGGGTGAGGGGTGCAGTGGCTAGGCAGTGGAAGCCACCCCAGAACTCTGCTTCCCAGGCTGTCACATTCCAGGATGACACTAAACCAGGGCACTATGGACTAGGGTTCATGGGTTCCTTGTCCCCACAGCAGTATGTGATCCTACACAGGCCCCCAACAGCAGCTGTCTCTGCTCTCTGCACCTGTCACTCCTGAAGGACAATGTCACCCTTTGCCACATGAAAGTACAAAATGCTTATCTGGCTATGCAGTCACAGCCCCTCCCCTGATCCATTCCCTGGTTTGTAGAGTCCTACAACCTGGATGTGGCTGGCCAGGGACAGATTCTCAGCGGGAAGTGACCTACAGTACCAAGGCTAGGGACCATCACCCTCTGGGCATTAAGTGAAATGGATCAAGGCATCTGCAGCAGCTTGAGACAAAGTGCTGAAGCTCTGGGAGCACAGGTGCAGTCACCAGGGTCTTTCATGTGCTTTCCTCAACACCCTAGAGAGAAGCCAGCAGAGGTCCCAGCTTTGGGACCACAGGCTGCCTGCTTCCCTTTCAAGATGAGGCCACCATTCCACCACTTCCATGATCCTTATGGTTACTCATATCAGTCTCACACTGTATTTCATATTGTGCTTCCCACCTTTGGGGCAGACTCTCACAAAGGCCAGGCTAGCCTCAACCTGTGTAGCCAAGGATGACCTCCTGCCGTTAGCTCCCATCTGGGGGATTAAAGGTATGTACCATGCTGGCACTGTGTCTGTGTGTACACATGGCACAGCAGTCTCTTGCTGTTGGCTCTCTAGTCTCACCAGGTCTGATTGAGGCAAACAGCAGTCTGCTCGGAGGTGTGGAGGACAGACCGAGATGCATTTTGACGCAAGAGTAAAGCTGGGGATGTGTGTGGTCCTACTTACAGTGGGTGAGGCAGAGCCTAGTGTGGGTTTTCTTTCTCATTTGCAGTACTAAGTACTAAGGATTATATCTGGGCCCCTCGCATAGGGCAGGCAAGCATTCTACTACTAAGCTACAGTATCTCTTAGATTTTTCTTTTTTTATTTAGGTTCTTTTTTTTTTTTGGAGATAGGGTCTCACTATGTAGCCCAGGATGGCCTTGAACTTTTAATCCTCCCACTTCTGTCTCCCAAGTGCTGGGATTACAGCCCATTCTACCAGGCCTGGTCAGTCCCCTGGAGTGAGGGCCTAAATAACTGAATGTTGGAGAGAAACGGGCCAGCCTGAGAGTCAAGCAGAGGTGTCAGGGACTTTGCTCACTGTGTATATCCTGTGACCACAGAGCTGAGTCAGATGGTCGGAGCAGGTGGGAGGAGAGCTACTTCCCACCCCAGCTGTTGGGCCCAGCTCCTTTAAGGGAGCGGTGGTGTAAACCACACTCTAGCACACTGGCCTTCAAAGGTTCTGTCCCCAGCAGACCTCCAGCCTCAGGCTGAGGCCTTGCAGTGACCTGACCCGAGGGGGCCTCTCAGGCTTTCTACTGGCAGCTTCTGGGGTCTTCAGGCTTCTCTGCAGGTGGGGTTGAGGTCAGTGAGGCATCCAGGGCTTGTCTCCGGATAAGCTCTGCATAGAGCCCACCTTTTTTAAGGAGTTCTTCGTGGGTCCCAGCCTGGAGACAAAGGAGGGTCATTTCAACAGAGTTAAACTCAAGAGTCTCAACAGGGCTGACCTCCATCAACTGTGAGGCTCACAGTCACTTAAGCTCATGACCCTTCTAGGGACACTTGACAACTCTGTGCTCACTGTAAAGGAACTACCTTGGGCACAGCTTTACCAGCCAAAGCCACCTTCTGTTCAGTTGACATTGAGAGGTCTCCTTCAGCTATGGCTGTGAGGTACGCCTGAGTGCTCTGATTCTGCCCGACTGCTCCCACAGGTCTGTGAGACAGCCTCTCTGCATCTTAGCCTCTGGGCGGCCAGCTGTGCCTTCGTCTCTTTACCAATAACATACACATCCTCTGGTCCTGGGAGCCCATAGTTCAACTTTCCCAGAGAGTGGTGGCCTGGGTTTATCCAAGGATAGGAAGACCTTGGTCTGTTGGGGTTTTGTTCCCAGAACATGACCTCAAGCGCCTGGAAGCAGGCCAGGTGCTCATATAGCTTAGCTGTGCCACCCGAGCCACTGCCCGTTCCTAGCCCGACTGACCTCACAGACTTGGCCATTGGCCATGACAATGATGGAGTGGGCTGCACGAACAGTACTGAGCCGGTGGGCAATGACCAACACGGTGCGGCCAGCACTGGCCCGGTCCAGGGCCTCTTGTACCACCCTCTCAGACTCTGCATCTAGCGCACTGGTGGCCTCGTCCAGGATCAACACTGTGGGCTGCTTGATGAGGGCGCGTGCGATGGCTAGGCGCTGCTTCTGGCCACCAGACAAGGTTGTACCTCGCTCACCTAGAGAAAGAGGGGACAGGACAGGGGTCTAAAGTAATCCTTAGCCCCACACTAGAGGTGGGAGCAAAGGGTATTGGGTACTTAGGAACTTCTATCAGGATCCTGCCAGGATCCCACCTTCACAGTGCTGTGTTTATATTTGTCAGTCTGAATGCTCCAGCATGATAGTGCATTCAAGCACCAATGTACTGCATGCGTCTCCCTTCCTAGGTGGGTCTCTTGACATGAGCTCCCACCAGGTGCCTACAGCAACAACTATCTTCTGGATTCTGGCCTTGGCTGCAGTAAGACCACTTGGCACCCAAGAATGGGCTGCACAGCACAAAGATGTTAGCCACAGGGGGTTTTGAAGCCACAGAGGACAACCTGGGAGGGATTGCCAAGTGATGGCAGGGTCACAGGTCAATAAGGGGAGCAGTCCTGGGTAGCCCCAATAACAAGGGGCACACCAGAATTGAAGGAGAAAGGAAGGGTCAAATAGAGATGACAAGGGCCCCATCAGAACAGCACAGAGCCCTGAGCCCAGCTGTGTTAGGACCTGGAGGGATGCTAGAGATGGGCGCAGCCTGAAAGGTCCAGGTCAGTCAGCAGAGAAGCCCCAAGAGGTGCTGGAATGTTCTATATAGCACAGTCAAACTGCTGGACAGTCATACTTGTATATGGTACATACAGCCCCAGAGACAACAGAGGAGCTATGGAGATGAACATCCGACTTAGGCTGTCACAGGCATGAGCTAGTGTGCCATTGTATGGTCCAGTACCCTGAAGACAAAAGGCCTGCACAGGACACCAGCCTGTGGTGGTAAGGGATGCCACTAAAGAGCAAGAGAACCAGAAGAACATGGAAAGTTCTGAGAGGGGTCCTGTTTCCTCTCTTGAGCTGTGGTAGGTTCGAGAGCACGAGTCCTTTGTGCCCGGGCCTCCCATTTACATTAGCTATCATAATCTCCGTCTCCTCTCAGAGCTCTGTCTAGTCCGCTATGCCTGAGCCACGTGGCTCAGGTTCTTCTGTCTCCATAAAGTCGTCTTTGTCCCCCAGCCATGGTCTAGTCTTTCCTGGCTTGACTGTCTCCTAGCTGTCCCTCTCAAGAGTCATGCTGGGTAGTTCTTTTTTTTTTTTTTTTTTTTTTTTGGTTTTTCGAGACAGGGTTTCTCTGTGTAGCCTTGGCTGTCCTGGAACTCACTTTGTAGACCAGGCTGGCCTCGAACTCAGAAATCCTCCTGCCTCTGCCTCCCAAGTGCTGGGATTAAAGGCGTGCGCCACCACCGCCCGGCTTATGCTGGGTAGTTCTAGACCAGTAGAACCATGGCTCCTGAGCCTCACCACTGCCCTGCTGACCCAACAACTTCCCGTCAAGGGACCCACCAACCACAGTGCTGTAGCCATCAGGGAAGCTGCTGATGAACTCATGGGCATTGGCTTCTCGTGCGGCTGTATACACCTCTTCATCGGAAGCGTCCAGCTTCCCAAATCGGATATTCTCCATGATGGTTGTTGCAAACAGGACTGGCTCCTGCAAGGGTGAGTGGAATGGGGACAGAGATAGCATCTACAGGCTATATTCTGAGTTAGCCTCAAGACTTGGGCACTGACATGTGCACCAGGGTCTGACTTCACAGGACCACGATTGCAGGGAAGGTGAAGTTCAAAGCCAAATGCTAATCATGTGAGGACAGGGTGGCTCATTAACAGGAAACAGAGCCTCCCACCCCCAACCTACACACACACACACACACACACACAGAGGACAGACCACCTCACCAAAGGTGATGATGGACAGGCCCTACAGTAATAGGAGGCCATGTGAGTTTTGGCCTCTCCTGCATGTGGCTATTGGCAGCCTTAGAACCGCTGCTTTGGGATCCTAAGACTGCAGCCCATAGGAGCAGTGTCTATGCTCTGGAGTATAAGGACAGAGCTGCAGAGGAAGAGGGACATCCTGGATCTAGAGGATGGGGCGGCTAGGATCCATGAAGAAAGACCACAGACGTCCTTGGAGGAACAGGGGCCCCAGTCTTGCTGTTGAGACCCTGCCCAGCTCTGCCCTTCACCTGGCTGATGAAACCTATGACCTGACCCCGGAGCCAGGAGGGGTTAAGAGTGCGCAGGTCATGCCCGTCCAGCGTCACCGTGCCATCAGCGGGGTCGTAGAAGCGCTCCAGCAGGGACGCAACTGTGGTCTTTCCTGGAGGGAGGGGGAGTTGTGGAGAGGAGGGTTTTGGAGAACTGCCCAGCAAAGACAGACCCTTGTAGTACTGGAGGATACCCACCCCAGGCAGGAGCAGGAACCAAGGAGGGCTCACTACCAGCCCTGCTCCAAGTGGTTACCAAAGAAAATGAGCCAGAGGATGGAAGACGGCGAGGTTCCTCTTACCTCCCCCAGACTGGCCCACAAGAGCCACAATCTTGCCAGGGGGCAGCTTGAGGGTGAAGTCCTTGAGCACATCGAAGCCAGGTCGGCAGGGGTAGCTGGGGGTGGTCAAGAGAGCCCCAGTCAGATCAGGTTCCTGGCCCTTACCGCCCTAAGGCCCCTCACAGAGCCTTGTTGACAGGAAGCATTCACTTAAATGCCAGCTGATTTCCCCTCATTCTCAGCCCAAAAGGCCCCTTTTCTTAGCCTACAAACCAATGCTGACCTGAAGTTGACGTTTTGGAAGGTGATAGAACCACGAAGGTCCTTGCTGGGGATGCAGTAGCCCCCAGTCAACGGGATGACAGGGCTCAGGGTCATGTACTCGAACACTCGGGCTCCTGCACTCAGCCCACGCACCACCTGCAGAAGGAATCCAGTTTGTGGTTGAGATAAAAACTGGGGCTCCCATGGAAGGGGGCTTCTGCTACCAGAAGGCTGCAGTGTGTTTTGAATCCCTCATAGTAGGGTGGAGCCAAACTGGTCTTGGGGGTTCAAAAACCTTGTTCTTTGTTCTTCCTCTGCCCACCCCAACCATAGGCAGTATTCACAGCTGCAGCAGCAAAACACACACACACACACACACACACACACACACACACAGAGCTCACACCTCTCTAGTGATGGATGGGGACTCTAACTCAGACTTGGAACAATCTCACTTACCTGACCAAACAGGACAGAGAGGCTAGCCATAGACCTGCCGGAGGAAAGAGTGAGAAGAGGTGTTAACAAGAGCCAGTGAGAAGGGAAGGCTATGTTGGGGAGGCATCGGCAGGGCTCACATGAGCCCTGGAACCATGAGACACCAGATCACTGAACGTCTGTTCTCTCTTCAGTTAACAGTTGCCTGCTGCCAGAGCCAGGATCTGGAGAGGCTGGGACTCAGTGGTATGCCTGCAGGCTTCCCAGGCCTTCAGGAACCAGGGAGAGGATGGCCCACCAGAGGGGGCCTAACTGATCCCATGGTCTTTAAACAGATGCCTTGACAGAGGTCACAGGGATAGGATGGGTTCACAGTGGGAGGTCAGATCTAATGCTGGACTTAATTTCAAATTCAGGTGGAAAATGTTAAGCCCTTTCAGAAGAAAAACAGAGACAGGGGACTAAAAGGGGAAGCCCTAGGGAGCCCCTGAAGCAAATTTCCTGACAAAGATTTTACTGTGGGCTTGCCCTAAATGTGGGTATGTGTAGGTGATGCCATGTGTTTATCTGTCTAGACAGTGGGTCACCTCCCTTGTCTTGGCAGGACTGGGGCTGGTCGCCTGCTGAAGGTAAAGAGGACGATGAGTCAACAGCCTTAGTCACGGTCCCCAGTGGGCTAGCCAACCCATGGGTACATGCCACTGAGTGCAACGGGCCCTTCCTGAGGAGAGACTGCCATCCCATGAGCTATGGACGAGGTTTACCCTTCCAGTGCTGGGTAAATACCCCAAAGCCCTCAAGGAAACAGTTATGGCAGGCTTTGGGCAATAGGCACTTGGCAGGAACAGGAAGGCTGTGGAGGGAGGAGCTAAGTGGGTGAGTTATCTGTGGATGTGATTAGCTCACAGGAAACCAGGAATCTATTAGAGAGCCTGGCGAAGGAGCCAACCACAACTGAAATCCAAAACACACATGACTCATGGAATGCTCTGACCTAGGGCCAGCTGTGGATTGTGATGAAGTAAACTGGCTTGGGTAAATTCCCTACCTGGGGACCGTCCATTCTCTGCCAAAAGGAACACTTAGCTGGAGCGGTGATGCCTTGCTCAGCCCTCCCCTTGGACCTCAGCTCTGACACACAGGCCCTTGGATATACAGCAGGAGGCAGAGAGAAACACAGCAGCTTCCTAAGGAGGCCACTTCCTCCAGCTGGCTGGTGATGGTGACCTGGCCAGGGCCTGAGAAAGCAAAAGCTACTCTCTGGGCTGCCCTGCAGTCTAAGCACAGCACTCTTTAGGGCTGAATAGTGTAACAGGCAGGTAAGAACATGAAGGTGGGAGGTGTGTGCCCAGGGAGGAGAGCCAAGCTGTTCATCTGAGTCTTCAGGACTAGAACGTCATCAGGAGCTGGAGCCCATGCTGACCCAGGAGTTAGGTCAGCACAAGGAATGCAAGGTAGCAGAAGGGACACGGTAATCTCCACCTTTCACAATCAGAACACCTAGATAGCAAAGGCAGGGAGCAACAGCTGCTGGGCCACAGGACAGGTAAGGCTTCTGAGACCAGAGGATCTGATGGTCTTTGGTGTGGAGCAAAAATGGAAGCAAAGGCTGTGCTCGCGTAGCTGGGAGCCAGTGCGCTCTGCTCTGTGGTCCCCTGGCTATGGCTGCACACTAGACTGTCCGACTGTCTCCAGGTTGACCTTACTTCACACTGACAGTAGCAACTAGACACTAGGTCTTTCTCTAAGAAACGTGGAGTTACAGCAATGGCAAGACAGGACTCTGGGCAGGGAGGGGCACCACCATGAGGAGTGTCACCTGTGTGGGGAAGGACTAATCTGAGAAGGGGGAGAACACTTCTGACGTGGTTGGTGCTAATATGTCTTTGCTCTTTATTTATTACAGCATACTCACTCTTTAATTGCTTATTATAACATATATTTATGTTTTTTTAAAAGAAATATTTGCTATGTATGGGGAAAGCAAGGTAGAAACAACAGTAGGAAGTGCTTGGGTTTCTCCGAGAAAGAGAAAGGATTCGACTGGGGCCCGCTAGGGCAGCCCACTGAGACAGCCCACTGAGACAGCCCACTGAGACAGCCCACTGAGGCTGCCTTATGGCCAAGGCAACAGATGAGCCCCAGGTTGCTGCACAGGGTGCATGGGGATCAGCTAAGCAGGGAAAAGAAAGTTACACAAGTAGCAAGGGCAAGGGTCTTCGTCTCATCCTAAGAAAGGTCTGAGGCCAGGGCAGCCCTTAAAAAGCCTGTTAAGGAAGGTATCCATAGGGTATTCAGTCCTGATACATGCCACACCACATGAAGGGCCGCCCCAAAGCACTGTGCTGGGTGAAGTCATCCAGGCACCAAGGGAAGGACAATGTGTGACTACTTCTGTTTGGTGTTTAGTATGCTCAGAGTCACAGGACGCAGGAAGTGGAAGGGGGTGCAAGCTGGGGAGGAACGGGGAGCTAATGTTTCAAAGTCTCACTTTTGTAGGAAGACAAGGTTCTAGTGATGGGTGTCGGTGGTGGCTGAAAACACTGGGCCGCATATGACACTACCCAAGTGTGTACTTAAGAATGGCCAGGGCAAGGAAATTCCCACTGTCTATTTCACCACAAGTAATTTTTGTTTGAAAGCTTCTCAGGGACACTTGAGAGCTGCCTGAAAGCTAATGACATCGTATCCCTGAATGGAGGCCTGGTGGAGCCTTAGAAGGCTCTTGTGGAAGTTTTGGAGGCTCTACCCTGTTGTGTTTTCCTGGGGGACCAGGGTTAGTGCTAGGCAGCAGCCCCTCCCCAAGTATCCTGACATCCCTGTTCTAGTAAGCAGAGTTCTAGAAGAATGGCAGGGCGGGATGGGGGAAGGGGGAGCTCTCCTGAGAGATGACAGTGTCCCCACTCACCTCTGTACTGTCTGGGAAGCCACCAGGAAGGACATGAGGTCTCCCCCTTTCAGCTGCTGTCCAGCCACAAGGGAGCCCCCAATGAACAGGGTGCCCAAGACCATACCTACGTGGAAAGGGGCAGGCAGTGAGGCAGGAAGTGGCAAGGGTTGGAGACTGAGTCCTGAGTCTTACCCCTGCACTGCCAGCAGCTGACTCTTAGCCCTCAACTCCACAACTGCAAAACAAGATGGGCAGGCCAGGTATAGTGATAAAGGCCTATAACAATTACTTATGAGGCTGAGGCAGGAGAATCACAAGTTCAAGGCAGCTTGGGATGCAGAAAAAGTCTGAAGTTAGTCTAGGTAACTTAGTGAGGCTCTATTTAAAAATGAAAGGGCTGGGATGATGGCTCAGTAGTCAAGAGCACACACTGCTCATGCTGAGGACCTGAGTTCAGTTCCCAGCAGCCACACCTGGCAGCTCACAACTGCCTGTAATTCCCGCTCTGGGGCCTCTGTAGGCCTGCATTCACATCCACCTACCCACGCACAGACACACATGTACACATAAATGAAAACGTAAAGGGCAGGAGAAACAGAATGGTTTCCTAACATTGAGGTGTATAGCACACTCCTTAAGGGTGCCTGCACAAGCTAAGAGATGACGTCACTTAACACCCCATAGGAGTCAGAAGCTGGGGCATCTCACGAATGTAGGCACTCGATGTCAGGACACCTGGGCAAGTGAAGGCCGACTGTGACCTATCTCTGCTCCCACCTGGCCCATGCCCATGTCCCCTCCCTGGCAGGGCCCTGCTCACTCACAGTTGAAAGCGATGTTAGAGAGCCCTTGGAACAAGGCAATGCCCCTGCCCAGCTCTTCTGCTTTACAGCAGCACGACTCCAGTTCTGCTTGATAGCGTCTGGGAAGAGAGGCCAGGCTGGGCACGCGGGAAGCCGCTGGGCCGAGGGCCAGGGCGGGGGAGGGAGTGAGAAGGGCCTACTTCATGCTCGGCTTTCCCAGGACTTACTCCTCCTCCCTCTTCTCCATCGAGAAGGCCCGCACAGTCCGAACATTGCCAAGGGCCTCGTCCGCTACACCTGTTGCCCTGGCAATCTGCGTGGAGACAGGGAAATAGGAAGCAGTTGACAAGAGGAGGCAGAGGAAGGGCAAGGAGAATGGGCCAGAGATGCTAGGAAGACCAAGGGGGACAAGTCAAGAATTCCAGTACCTGCTCCTGACACTGGCGAGACAGCTTTCGGAGGCCGGAGCCCATCAGGGTGCCCACTCCCATGAGGGCAGGTGTGACGACAGCCAGCATCAGTGTAAGGCGCGGGGACAGCACAGACAGGGACACCAGGCTGCCAATCACCTGGGTGCAGCTACGCAGTCCCTGAGTGGTAAGAGGAGGGTCGGGTGCTGGAGCATTGGCACCCGATGGTGAGTGCTCTGCTGAGGTAGGCTGGCCACAGCTCTGTGCTTATGAGACCTAGGCCAGCAGCGTGAGCCCTGGAGGTCAAGGGGCAGTCACTGGTTACTAAAGGAGCTCCTTTCTTGGCCAGCCAGGATCTGATTATCAGTTTCAAAAAGGATGGGTGAGAATGTTCATTTTTATTTAGACAAATCCACTGTTTCTGTTTTGGACATGCTGGACTGCACAGGAATACAATGACTACCATGGGTCAGTGTCCTGCCAAACCTGGGACCAGGTGATGGAGGGGTGTTTCAAGGCAATGTCAGGATGTCAGGGCTGGGGTAGGCATCAGGGCTGGGGTAGGCGATTCTGGCCTGCCGCGTCTGCACAGGCCTGACCACTGACCTGGGAGATGACAAGCTTGAAGGATGACTTGAACTCTTGCACATCCGTAGTCAAGCGACTCACCAGCTGCCCAGTCTTTTTGGCATCAAAGAAAGCAATGTCTTGCCTGGTGGTAAGACATGATGACAGCAGGTGAAGGAAGAGGAGATGGTACTTCAGGATTTGTCCCACCTAGACCTCCTGGTTTACCCTGGTCCCACGCACTACAGCTGCTAGTACCGGAGCAGGGAGCTGAAAAGAGCTTTCCGCATGTCCGTGGCCATGCGCTCACCAATGTGGGACAGCAGCACTAGGTATCCAAAGGTCAGCAGTCCCTGTAAGAGAGGCCTGGCACTTAGGGACACTCCAAGAAGGCTGCTGCGAGCCCCAGGCCCTGCTCCCCAGCTATACCTGAACACCATACAGTAGGAGCAGCTGGATACTGAGCTTACGGGACTCAGACACGAAACTCCCCACGTGGTCCCTCGTGTACTTGGCGACAATCTCCACCACCTGGCCCAGGAGCAAGGGGATCTGCACATTCACTAGTGCCGCACCTAAGGCCAGCTGGAACAGGGATAGAAGGAACAGAAACCTGGAGAGGAGGCCATATTCATCCCTTCCCCGGCTCTTGCTGTGGCTTTTCCTCTCCTTCTACTTAGCCTTGCCTTGTCCACACTGTGGCTACCCATGTGGTCACAGAAGTGCCTCTCTGAGACCTCCAGCCCCTGAGTCTTCATACCCCACAGACTCAGCTCCTTGCATAGGTTAACCTGATGCCCCAGAGTCTAAGCTGTATTTGTCATTGCCGCAAGGCAGGAATGCTATCCCTGTGCAACTCAGTTTTGGAATTGCCTAGGCCCTTCCCGGCCTGAGCATGGAGGAGTAGGAAAAGCCTCACCACAATGGCTATCCCCAGGGCCAGCAGGTGGGGGTGAAGGAAATGCCAGAATAGCTTCCAGTTAAAGCGCAGCTCCGAGGCACGTGTGGGTGGGGCAGGAGGGGACCCTTTGGCCTCACATAGTGCTATAAGGCAGAAGCGGGGGTGCTGCCACAGGACTGCAGGGACTACCAAGGTCCCCCCAACCCAACACCAGGCAGAGGGGCTCCGGTGGGAAGATGGTGGGGCTCGAGGGAGGTGAGCCCGGAGCTGTGACCGGAGCTGGGCCACAGCCTGCAGGAGGCGTGAGCTGATCCAGTCATCTGAGGACCTGTAGGTAGAAAAGGGCATTGACAGCCATGGGCCTGGCTGTCCTTCAAGTGACTGGCAGCCGCACCCTCCCCTCTCCAAAAGGGCTCTAGTTGACTTTCTGGAACAGCATTTTATCTGCAGCCTCTCCCACGGATGCTTTTATTTTACTTTCTTTTAAGATAAAATCTTCCAATATTCCCCAGCCTGGCCTTCAACTTTTGCTCTCAAGTGATCCTCCTGGCTCAGCCACCTGAGTGGCTATGACTACAGATTTGATCTACCTCACCCAGAATGAATACCTTAGCACATTCTTAAGCGATGCTGATCTGTAAGACACCTGCTCACAAGTGGAGCAGCTGTGGAATGTTTTGCTATCAGAGTACAATCCTAAGAGCCTTTCCCTCTAGCACTGTTGTCTAGCCCGCATCAGCCAGAGAGACCCCTATGTAGCCTCCAGCCACCCAGTCAGTGCAGGTCTCCAGCCTGCTAGACAGGCACCTGGAGCGGCAGATGGCCCAGGCCTCCTTTATAGGGACAGACCAAGAAGGCTTTCTAGAGGAAGGCTCAGAGAGAATCCTGGGGGTGAGCTTCTTCTCTGTGCCTACCCCTGCATGTGTGCAAGGTCATCAACAAGGAAGACATGACCTAGCAATAGAGAGTGAATGTTCCACAGCTCTTGACCTTGGGAGATGCCCTTATTCTCACTTGGTAAGGAGAAGAACTGAGTGAGAGATGGTATAATTTGTTCCCAGGAATAAGATGGGCAGGAGGGCTATATGTTCCTCTCTCACTATTGTCATATGAAACAAAGAAAAACACAAAGGACTGATTTTTGTCATCCTTCAGGTCCCATGTGTATAAAATGGAAACGTAGATTCAGCTGCTTATAACACTGTAAACTTACTGTGTCATAGAATATAGAGCTGACTAAATCAGACAAAGTAAACTCCTTCCCCCAGGGTCATGCTGGTTGGGGTGAGGGTGGGGTGGGGAAGCACAGAGCTCAGAGAGTAGGTGCTACTGGGTTTGACCACAGCATTAGAAAAGGCACTGGTGAATGGATGCTGGCCAAATTCACACTGGGGATCGTGGGGAGATGGGGCAGAAAAAAGCCCTAGGGAATGCCCGTGGTGAGAGAAGACTTTCAGCAACAATGTGGCTTTGAAAGGGGATGGGGAGGCGGAGGGAACAGGTAGCCTTGGAAGGGCTTTCATTCCAGTCTCTGCAAAGCTCCTCATGAGGGGTTTTTAGGGCTATTTGCAGTTTTCAGGATAAGGTGTAATAAAGTCAGATTTGCATTTTAGAGGTCATAATAGGGAGGAACCAGAGGTGAAGAACTGGACAGAGGAGACCTGTTTGGAGCAGAAGTTATCTGACCAAAAGTACACAGAGGAATGCTCAAAATATAATGAGGAAAGACTTAGAAAGAAAAGAAGATGTAAGTGGGTGTGGCAATGCATTCCTGAAATTACAGCACTTGGGAGGCTAAGACTGGAAGATTTCAAGTTCAAAGACAGCCTGTGCTACAAAGTGAGACCTCATTTCAAAATAAAATAAAATAGGGGCTGGAGAGATGGCTGAGCAGTCAAGGGCATGCACTGCTCTCACCCAGGACCTGAGGTTGATTCCAGCATGTTTGTCAGGAAGTTCACAACTGCCTGTGACTACAGCTTGAGGGGATCCAATCCCTCTGGTGTCCTCTGACACCTGTGCTCATGTACCCACACACAGAATTAACAGAAGCCTACTTTTTCTTCCCCACCCCATTATGCCTTATGTCTATCTAGCTTCAGTTTTAGATAAAATTCACTCTCTTTTCTTCCTGTACTACTATCTTAATTTTCCAGCAGACTTACTGAGGGGGCAGAGGCATATTTTATACTCCAGAACTTAGGAAACTCTGGGATATGAGATACCTATTGAGCAGATGTTTGTTGAGCTGTGTATGCCCTTGTTAGATATGCGGTAAGGCCGACCACTGTAATTTTTGCAAACATACAGATTTACTGTCACTGAAATGGTACACTGCACTTAATACAACCCAGTGCCAAGTGTGTGTGTGAATGCCAAAGTTAAAAGGTTTCACAAAATATGTTCATTATGAAACAGATATTCTGATAGTTTCTGTTATATTCCTTTCAAAATGACCCTGATCTGCTAAATTTATTTCACGAACTGAAATGAACACATTCATTTATCTGATCTTATCTTGTGCTCTTTATGGTTCAAATATTATCAACACCCTCAGTCTTTCTAAAGACTGTTTTAAAACCATTAATAATTTATCATGGCTACTTTCTAGCTTCTCTCAGCTCCTCCAAACCCAGAAGCTATGGGGATTGCCAACAACTGGCGGAAAACTCCCCAGCACCAGCTCTAGTTCCCTGGCTTGCCCTCCTCCCTCCACCACACAGATGGGCTTGCCTCACAGATACCCACCTTGGCAACCTTCCTCTGGACCTGTAAGGGAAACGGTTGCTTCTTTGTAGAATATTTACAATTAAATTCTAGATTTTGGGTAGAGGGCACTCCTATAATCACAGCACTCAGGAGGCAGAGGTAGGTGGGTCTCTGTGAGTTCAAGGTCAGACTGGTCTACATAGAGAGCTCAGGCCAGCCAGTTTTCTTCAAAAAACTAAAAGCAGCCGGGCAGTGGTGGCGCACGCCTTTAATCCCAGCACTTGGGAGGCAGAGGCAGGCGGATTTCTGAGTTCGAGGCCAGCCTGGTCTACAGAGTGAGTTCCAGGACAGCCAGGGCTACAGAGAAACCCTGTCTCGAAAAAACCAAAAAAAAAAAAAAAACTAAAAGCAGGGCTGGAGAGATGGCTCAGCAGTTAAGAGCACTGACTGCTCTTCCAGAGGTCCTGAGTTCAATTCCCAGCAACCACGTGGTGGCTCACAACCATCTGTAATCAGACCCAATGCCCTCTTATATATGTGTACTCACATATATAAAATAAATAAATAAATATGTAAAAGAACAAAAACAAAACTAAAAACAAAGAGCTTGAGAGATGGCTCAGTGGTTAAGAGCACTGGCTGTTCTTTCAGAGGACCAGGGTTCGATTCCCAGTATCTACATGACAACTCCCAATTGTCTGTTCCAGGGATCTGACACCCTCACACAGACATACATGCAGGCAAAACACCACTGTACATAAAAAAATAAAAAATAAATTACTAAAAGAAAAAGAAAGAAATTAGACTTTGGACTCTTGCATGCTTTCCACCCATTATTCTCTCTGCATCAATGTGGGTTAGGTTTGTTTTTTTTAAATCTTACCAAGAATAGATCAGGGGCTAGAGAGATGGCTCAGCAGTTAAGAACACTGACTGCTCTTCCAGAGGTCCTGAGTTCAAATCCTAGCAACCACATGGTGGCTCACAATCATCTGTAATGGGATCTGATGTCCTCTTCTGGAGTGTCTGAGACAGCTACAGTGTACTTAGATATAACAATAAATAAATCTTTAGGCCAGAGCGAGCAGGGCTGGATCGAGCAGAGTCCTGAATTCAATTCCCAGCAACCACAGTTCAATTCCCAGCTCACAACCATCAGTACAGCTACAGTATATTCATATACATAAAAATAAAATACATAAATCTTAAAAAAAAAAAAAGAATGGATCAGATTTTTTTTTCCACCCAGGGTACTAGGAATTGAGTCATGTTTGACAAAAAAAAAAAAAAAAATCTACCACTGAGCCATGTCCCCAGCTCTACTCTTTATTTTTAAAATTTATTACATTTTATTTGTGTGTGTGTGCGCACATGTATGCACACTTGAGCACTCCAATGTGAGCGGAGATCAAAGGACACAGCTTGAGTAGGTTTTCTCCTTCCATATGTGGGTTCCAGGGATTGACAAACTCAGGGGATCATGTTGGTGACATATCTTTACCCACTATAGTATACAATCCACTGTATATTGGATTTAGACTCAATCTCCTGAGTCAATGGGTACTAGGCCTGGTTCAAATTGACTTGACTCCTGATGATAAATCTAGCTTTAAGAATCAATTCCTCATTTGTTTTGTTCACCCAGAACTCACTATGTAGTCTGTGTAGGCTTCAAATTTCCAGCAACTCTTGGGCTTCAACGTGGATGCTGCTGATATTTCACTATGTAGATTGGGCTGACCTGGAGCTCTCTATAAACCAGGCTGGCCTTGAACTAGCAGATCCTAGATAGGAACTACTTTAAATTTTTTTTAAATGTGTACATATGTGTTTGTTTATTTATTTAGTGGGTTTGGGATAGTGGATGTAAGAGGATAATTTGCCGAAATTGCATCTCTCCTACCAAGAGTAGAATCCAGGTCTTCAGGCTTGGTAGCAAGTGCCTTTACCTGTTAAACCATCTCGTCAGCTCAGGAATCGCTTTTGATTATTTAAAATTTCGGCTAATCCTGAAGTAATAGTAAATGTCTATGGACACCAAGTATAGATCTCCAGGTGGATTACCAGAGAGCGGATGAGAGCTGCGAGTGGCGTCCCTTAGTGGACAATGGTGACTGGGTGTGGCCAGCGCCCTGGAGTCGGTGAGTCCCGACCGCTAGAGGATGCAGACCTGCGGAGCCTCCTGCTGGCACCCACAAAGCATCATGAATAATTGAGGCCAATTCCCTGGAGAGTGACATTCCACACCCTCCGAGCTAGCCTACAGTTCCCAGCAAGCTCCGCGCCAGTCCAGAACTACACCTCCCGGCGGTCCCCGCGTGCTGCCGACCGGTCAATGGTCCACACTCTAATTTGCTCTTGTTCTTTTACCTGGCGGCTGAGAACGTCTGGAAGCGCAGGGATTGTAGCGACCATCCTTGAACTGGGCCACACCGGATTCCGACCCGAAATAAGTGCACCAACATGTTGAGGCAATAAGACAGGGGCAGCCAACAACGGCAATCTCACACTTATTCTACCGAGGGTTCCATGTTAGCTATGGCCCTCATCCCGACAACCCCTTCTCATCTCGGCGGTGATTGGAGAAAAGACACATCAGTCTTGTCGCAATCTGTGATTGGATAATATATTGTCTGTAGGCGGGACCGATCAGAAGCTCCTCTAGCTACTATTTGCTCAGTGGCCTAGGGTGACGGTCAGAGGTTTATGCGACGTTCATTCCTGGCGCTTCTGACCTCGAGCCGTTTCTATAGAGTCATTCCAGACAATCTCTATGTGCCCTGGCATCTTCAGGGAGTGAAGAGTGGTGGTTCCGTGAGAAAGAATGAGTGAAAACAGACCAGGGAGTTAAAACAACAAAAACCACACACACACACACACACACACACACACACACCTCAACCCAAACCAAACAAAACATACATGCACGTGACGTGCCACCACTTGAGTCTCAAACTCCTGGAGACTAAAGTTTTTCAATGCATTGAAAAACTATGTGATCCTGCTACTGACACTGTTATTGTGAATTATTAGTATGTAGGTCATGAAGTTTATCAAAGTACAACCTAAGATCTAACCTTTAGGTTCCTTCCTCATTTGGGTCTGAATCACTGGCCAAGGTTCCAGCTCAAAAGCGAATAGCTCGTCCAGTAGTTGGGCTAAGTTTATTCTTGCTATAATTACCTCCCATAGTACCCCCAAGACCTGCTACATAGCTCTGACCGGCCTGAGACTCTCTTTATAGCCTAGGCTTGTCTTGAACTCGCCATCCTTCCTTCCCGGTGCTGGGATTACAGGCTTGAGTCACTATGCCTTCTGTGTAATTATTTTTTAACTGCCTCCTCCACTGGGCTGTGGCTTCTTGGTGGGCGTGGCTCTAACTCATACCTGTTCCCCTTCACGCATCTGTCAGGGAAAGGCACGCTATTGTCCACTGCCCACCAGGGGGCGCTGTTTCTGGCTCGCATCTGTTCTCTGGACATTTGAACATTGTTATTAGTGTTACTAGTATCACTGACATCTATTGGTGGTGCTTCCAGGATTCAGATTTTCTTGAGCTGAGGGTCGCAAAGGGATGTCCTGGATATGAGAATGCAGAGTGAAACTAAACAGAGCCAGAATTTGTTTTAGATTGTTTTAGATTGGGGCTGAAGAGATCAGGGTGTGTGTAGAGGTAATCTTAAACAAGTATATACTATGAAGAATGCTATGTAAGTAATGTCAGAGGGAGGTACCAGTTAAAGCCACACTTAACCTATCTCTCTGGAGGTCTCAGAAAGATCATGGGAATTTCCTGTCCCTCCCCACCCCCACTTCCTTGGGATTCCATTTTGCCACAAAGCATAGCTTTGCACTTTACCCAGCCACAAAAGTATGGAAATCACGAACTCTTGTTATATAAGAAAATCAGGCAGTCTAGGCTAAACTTGTGGGATGTTCCATGGATGTCCTCCATGTTCCTCCAGGAAATGTTCTAGGAAGCACTGTTTTCCTCTCTGTTTCTGAGATACTGGCTTGATCGCGGAAGGCCCTGACAGCTGTTTGCTGAGTCAGCATCTCAGGCATGGACTTCAGTAGGGCCCTTGGTGACTCAGGACCTTGGGAATGGCGTTGGGCAAGCCATCAGACCAGCCACCTGGGCTCCTCCTCCCGGTGAGACGACAACAAACTCAACTGAGCCATTCCATCCAGCGCATCCAAATTATCCTTCCAAGGCCCTCGCCTCAGACGCTTCTCAGGAGACCCCATCACCAGGTTAGGAATGGAGGAGAGTATATTGGGGTTCAAGAGGATAAAGAAGACTTAATGGAACTGTCAAGGAACGAGGCTTTTCTCCTTAAATCCAAGATGGCTAGCACTGCTTTCTTTTACTCCTTGTTTTCTCCTAGCTAACCGCAAAGCTTCCTCTCCTTCATTCAGAGAAAGAAAATATGTAGCTTTTTTTTTTTAAAGATAGGGTCAGAGGTAGCCCAGAATGGCTTCAGACTCCTGACCCTGCTGCTTCTGTCTCCTCCTAAGTGCTGGGAAATCTGAGTGGCCCACCTTTTTGGGCAGGCGGTCTTAAATCATTCTCCTCTGACGGTGCCCATAGGTGTGAAGGTGCGGAAGTGTGACTGTAGGAATGAGAGGTTTACTATCCCACCCCCGACTCTAGAGCCTCTGATAGGATTCTGCTTTCTGTGCTTACTATTTTTGTTGCAGCTGCCCTGTCTTTACCACTTGTGCCCTCGAGGACTGAAAGCAGAGATCATGGGTGTCTCTTCTAGTCCAAATAGCTCTTGAACCCCTGCCTCCCAACTGGTGTCCCTCCCAGGCACGGAGCTTGGGGCCCAGGTTGCCCTGCAAGGAGTGTGAGTGATCACACAGGTGGCTGAGGGCTGGCATGCCTGAGGCCTGCCCAGCCTGAGTCACCTGGTGCTGTTGTTGTCCTGGTCCTTGTTGTAGTCTCTGCTCAGCTTCACAGACCTGGGTGGAAACAACAGCAGTCCGGTCCCTTCAAGCTCTCAAGAGAAGCTGCCGCCTGATGGTGAGACGAATGGGGTGGGGGGGGAGCAGGAGGCAGCGGGGGCGGTGGGGAGACTTGGGGCCCAGCTCAGTGCCTCTGCTCCCTATGGCAGTGCCTCTGCCTGCTTCTCCGTGTCGGGGACTCGGGGGAGGAAGGATCTCTGTCTTCTCTCTGTCTCCTGCCCCTCGTACAAGAAGCTGCTCCTCTTCAGTGTTCCCTCCCGCCTCAGGGTCTCCCTGCCTGGTGATTCAGGAGGCAGGGGCTTCTCAGTCTCCACACAATGCCTTACCCACCCCAGCCACACCCTCAACACAGGCCCATCCCACAATGACACACACCTCTGCTTCCCCCTCGTGGGGGTCCCACTCCACCCCACCCCTGGCTTCGGTCACTCCCCCTCCCTCCTGCCGGTGCCCCCAGGACCATCCTGGGCTGCGGATAGGCCCTCTGATCCCTGAGCAGGATTATGAACGGCTAGAGGACTGTGACCCTGAAGGGTCTCAAGACTCACCCACCCACGGGGAGGACCATCAACCCTTGCTTCATGTTCCCGAGGGACTCCGCGGTGAGTGTGTGGGCATACGGGAGGTTGGGTGGGTTGGGGGCTCGAGACAGGTTTGGGTTTGATAGAGAAATTAATCACAAATGTGACAACGCCAAGTCCTGACACTGCTTCTCTGTGCCCAGGCTCCTGGCATCACATCCAGAACCTGGACAGTTTCTTCACCAAGATATCCTTTGTGCCAAGCGTGCAGAGGGACACGGTGGGGGCTGCAGAGCAGAGGAGAGCGGGAGAAATGTCTACGGGAAAAGTTCATAGACTTAGGCATATTTCTTGACAAACTTGCCACATCTACAGCTATCATCAGCGGAATGGCTTTGCCTGTATCCTGCTGGAGGATGTCTTCCAGCTGGGGTGAGAACCCAGTCCTGTCCCTAAGCTCAGTCCTCTCTTCTTGTTTTTAGTGTTTATTTATTTTTGATCCAGGGTGTCATGTATCCTAGGTTAGACTTGAATTCTTGTTCCTCCTGCCTCTACCTTCTATGTGCTAGAATTACAGGCATGCTATTGTACCCAGTTTATGTGGTGCTGGAGATGAAATCCAGCCTATGTTCTAGGCAGACACTTTACCTACTGAGCTATGTCCCAGCTCTCCTTTTCAGTTCTAGGCTTGGGGCTCTGAAGGGTCAGGGGGCTATCTAGAGCTGCAGCTTGTCTGGTGACTGGGCTAGGAGTCTGCCATGCCCCTAGCCTGACCAGACCTCTCCTGCATCCCTCCTCAGACAGTTCATTTTCATCGTCACCTTTACAACCTTCCTCCTCCGCTGCGTGGATTACAGTGTTCTCTTCAACAACCAACCAAAGAACAATACAAGACCTGGACCATTGCACAGCAAACTGACCTTGTCAGATGCCATTCTACCCTCGGCCCAGTGTGCAGAGAAGTAAGTGACAGTCTAGTGACTGCCTCCAGACTCAGAAAAGGATAGGAAGAAAGAGACCAACTCTCCGTGTTTAAAATCATACCCCCAGTCATCTGGTAATTTCAAAGAGCCTTGAATTATGGTCACATGTCTATTTACCTTACTAGAAATTAATGGTGAGGACAACTGCTTGTTTTTGGAGCTGGGGAGCAAACCTAGGGCTTCTGGCATGCTGGACAAGCACTCAGCCACGTTCCTAGCCTTGGGGACAACTTTAAAACTTAGGAATGCACAAGTGCACGCTGCATGGGCTGTCAGGATGATGTGACATCTTCACTTGTCTTGTAGCGTCTGGAAAAGCCCGCTGTACATGCCTGGGAGACTGAGAATACAAACAGTAGAGGGCATGAATGTCGTTTGTGAAGTGTTGACTTTGTGGGCACTTCTCAAGGGCTCACTGAGGACCCCCTCCTCAGCCTCTCTGCAACTGGAGGGTCTTTGCCACCATTTCCTTTCTGTGGGTTTCCCACTTTTATGTCACCCTCCCTGTGCAACCTCTTGCAGGGTACACGGCAGCCCCCTGTTGGTCCTCCTCCTGGTCCTGGCTGCTGGCTTCTGGCTGTTCCAGCTGCTTCGCTCAGTCTGCAACCTCTTCAGCTACTGGGACATCCAGGTGTTTTACAGGGAGGCCCTGCACATTCCCCAAGTAAGTCTGCTGTGACATCATGGGCACTGGGCAGGAGAGAGTCGGGTCATACAGATGGAAGGACCTACTGAGGAGAGCAGGAAGATGCAAGCCGAGTGATACCTGTCCTGGGCCTGGAGTAATGTCAGGAGGCAGGTTCAAGCAGTCGGCAAACTTGGCTCTGACCCATGTGAAGCTTCCTTCACTGATGGGTCATGACAGTGACTTACAGTCACATGCGGGTGGTAAAAACAATGGCTGTTTATAGGAAGGGCTGTGACTGGGCTTTTGAGATCAGGAGGCATCCTGATTGGTTGAGGAAGGTCAGGCCAGGGTGAGGGGAGGGCTACCCAAGCCTCTGGGCGGGAAGTGAGGAAAACATGGATGCCTGTAGGCAGTGGAGCTGGGCTTGCTTGCCGGAAATAGAACCTTCTAAGGCACCTGGAGTGGAAGCCACTCTCTTGGTCCCTTCACTATCTCCTGGTCATGTTCCTTCTAGCTCTGTCCCTAGGTTTTTTAGGATATCGGTCCCCATATCTTGCTTCCCCTTGGATGTCCTGAGCCTTTAGAGTAGGGAGGCACCAGGCACAGCCACTGCTGGGGCAATGGGGCCCATCCTTCGCCTTCCCTCTTGCCCTTGCTTTTCTCTGTCCTCCAGCAGAGGGGGAGATGCTGGGAGAAACTGTGAAGACTGGTTCTGAGGAAATAACTGGACTGGGGAGACCCGGCGAAAGTGAGGCTAGCAGCTCACATGGGTCTCTCCAAATGAAGTATGGGAGCATTCTGTCCCTCAGACACACTCAGGCAGGGTTGTGTGGAAGCTAATCACGTGATTGTACAAAGTGGCCTTGAGGTGGGGGTGAGCACTGTCGCTGTTCTTAAGTTTGCGCAGGTAGAAAACATCAAGATGGGAGATGTCTCATTTTTTTTTTTTATATGTGGGACTGAAGAGGGCTCAAAAAAGGAAGCCAGGTCACACTCCCTGAAGTTCACTTAAGAGGTGTCAGCAGGCAGCCTATCACTGACTAATGGCTACAGTATGGAATAATGGAGAAGGGGCAGAATGAATGGAGAAGCGCTTCTGTTAGCAGAAGGCCTAGAAGTCACAACCCAACGATGGGGAGGCAGGCCACCAGGGCTTGAGTTCGTAGGCAGCTCAGCGAGTCGTGGAGATTGTACACCTCTGTGGAGGGGGATACTGGTCCCTAGGCTTCCCTGTCTCCTCTCCTCAGGAGGAGCTCAGCTCGGTTCCCTGGGCCGAGGTGCAGTCTCGCCTCCTGGAGCTGCAGAGGAGCGGTGGGCTATGCGTGCAGCCGCGGCCGCTGACGGAACTGGACGTCCACCACCGCATCCTGCGCTACACCAACTACCAGGTGGCGCTGGCCAACAAGGGTCTGCTGCCTGCCCGCTGCCCGCTGCCCTGGGGGGGCAGCGCCGCCTTCCTCAGCCGCGGCCTGGCGCTCAACGTGGATTTGCTGCTCTTCCGCGGTCCCTTCTCGCTCTTCCGCGGGGGCTGGGAGCTTCCCGAAGCCTACAAGCGCAGCGAGCTCCGGGGCGTCCTGGCCACCCGCTGGCGGCGCACGGTGCTGCTGCTGGCCGCCGTGAACTTGGCGCTGAGCCCGCTGGTGCTGGCCTGGCAGGTACTGCGCGCCTTCTACAGCCACGTGGAGCTGCTGCGGCGCGAGCCCGGCGCCTTCGGGGCGCGCCGCTGGTCTCGCCTGGCCCGCCTGCAGCTGCGCCACTTTAACGAGCTGCCGCACGAGCTGCGTGCGCGCCTGGGCCGCGCCTACAGGCCCGCCGCCGCCTTCCTGCGTGCGGCCGAGCCCCCCGCTCCCCTGCGCGCGCTGCTGGCCCGCCAGCTAGTCTTCTTCTCCGGAGCGCTCTTTGCCGCGCTGCTAGTGCTCACTATCTACGATGAGGACGTGTTGGCCGTGGAGCATGTGCTCACTACCATGACGGCGCTCGGGGTCACAGCCACCGTGGCCAGGTTAGATGGCGTGTATCTGGGAGGAGATATTAGTGTGCGCCCCTTTTCTGACCTTTCCCTTAGCAAACCTTGTTTGTCACCGTCAGCGCGCTTTAGCCCTGCGTCCCACCTGCTGGTCCTCCTAACCACATCCCTCACCCCACATCCTGCCCTCCAGGTCCTTCATTCCAGAGGAGCAATGTCAGGGGCGTTCCTCCCAGCTCCTGCTGCAGGCCGCCCTGGCACACATGCATTACCTCCCCGAGGAGCCTGGTGCAGCAGGTGCTCGGGCCAGCTCTTACTGGCAGATGGCGCAGTTGCTTCAGTACCGAGCAGTGAGTACCAGGGGCTGCAAGGAGCTACGGAATAGGCTCTATACAAATGATTAGTCTGGGAGAAGTTGTGGGCCACATGAGCTGGGAGGTGCTGGTGTGTGTGTGTGTGTGGGGGGGGGGGGTTGTTCCATGGGGAGGCTTCAGAATGAGTGGTTGGAATCTTCAGGCCTTAGAGAGTGTTCCTGGAGGCTCTTGACTCTGATCACTTGTAGCTTCCCATCGCAGCCTTCATCTGGAACATGGGTCCTTTGTATGGTCTCTGCTCAGCCTCACCCCTGCTTCCTCAGGTCTCCCTCCTGGAAGAGCTCCTGTCTCCACTCCTGACCCCACTGTTTCTGCTCTTCTGGTTCCGCCCCCGTGCTCTGGAGATTGTTGACTTTTTTCATCACTTCACCGTGGATGTGGCTGGTGTTGGGGACATCTGTTCCTTTGCCTTAATGGATGTGAAGCGCCATGGGCATCCTCAGGTTAGAGCCCTTCCCTGACCTTGTGAAGTTGTATTGGACAGGCATTTGCTTCATTAAAGCACACCAGGTCTATAGAGTCCTTTACAGGGTTGCTGGTATATTAAAAAAAAAAAGATAAATAGAAGCAAAGACTGCTCCCTGCCTATAAAGAGGGCTAGGTGGTGGGTGAAGGGTGGAGTACAGACTTGTCTTAGGAAGTAGGGCTGCACAGGGGGACAAACTTTCAAAGCTAGCTGTACCCCAGACCAAATGCCTGTCTTCCTCCACTGCCCTACTCCTGGATAATCTTTAAGGAGTTACCATCCCAGCCTTCATCTGGAACATGGGGCAGTATTTTCTATCCTGTCTACCTGAGTCTTGGTGTCCTTAACACCAGAAGGACTCCCTTCCTTACAGTGGCTTTCAGAGGGACAGACAGAGGCCTCGCTCTCTCAGCGTGCAGAGGATGGAAAGACTGAACTTTCCTTAATGCGGTTCTCCCTGGCACACCCACAATGGCAGCCCCCAGGGCACAGCTCTAAGTTCCTTGGACACCTTAGGGGCCGGGTACAACAAGATGCAGCTGCCTGGGGTGCTCCCTCGGCACGGAGTCCTCCCACCCCAGGGGTGCTCAGTGACTGTACACCCCCTCTGGTAAGTGCCGCACTTGCCTACCTTTGCTTTTCCTACTCTCCATCTCTCCCTGGCATTCCTGACTTTATGTGCTACGCTGGCAGCCAGGCTCAACCTATCATATCTCTTTCCCTCCCTTGGGCCCTCCCCTTATCCCTTTCTCCACTCTTTGGCTCTCTTTTGTTCAGTCAGAAGCCTTCCTGGCCAACCTCTTGGGGAGTCCTCGCCCACCCCAGAGGGACCTGAGTCCCACAGCCCCTTGCCCTGCTGCAGCCACAGCCAGCCTCCTTGCCTCGATTTCACGAATGGTCCAGGACCCCAGGTGAGAGGTGGAGGCCTGAGATGCAGGGAAGTCTGGATTGGTGGTGACTCTCTGGGAGAGGGTACTAGGGCGCTGAGAGGGCTTGGAAGGTGAGGTGAAGCCTGACCTGCCTTCCTCTGTGAGGGAGCTGACTCTTAACTGGGTACATCTTGTTTTAGCTGTGTGTCCCCCGGAGGCACTGGGGGCCAGAAGCTGGCCCGGCTCCCAGAGCTTGCTTCTGCTGAGATGAGCCTCCACGCCATTTACCTACATCAGGTTCGTAGAGGGACTATGGGAAGAATGCCAATGAAGGGAACACTGGGGAAGGGGGCAAAATCTAAAGCGTTCTTAACAGGAACTGTGAGCTCTCTGTGCCTAGAGGAGGAGCTTGGCCTTGCTTCCCACCCCCACATGTGAGGGAGTCCCCCATCCTCCTCTTCTTCCTCCTTCTTCCACCATTTAGCTTCATCAACAACAGCAGCAGGAACTATGGGGAGAGGCTTCAGCTCCCTCCCCGTCCAGGCCCTGGTCCAGCCCTTCACAGCCAGGCTCACCTGAGGAGGAGAAGCCATCTTGGTCAAGTGATGGTGAGGAGGGTAAGGGGCTAAGGGGCAAGATCCTGGTGTTTCTTGAGCATCATGGCCCTACCCACCCAGTGCCATTTATCTACAGGCTCCAGTCCTGCTTCTAGCCCAAGACAACAGTGGGGCACCCAGAGGGCCCAGAATCTGTTCCCAAAGGGTTTCCAGGAGACCACAGAAAACCAGAAGGAGCCACTAACAGGCTCCTTGCACTGAGTGAGGAGATCTCAGGTTGGTATTGCCCACATGGGGTTCAAGCAAGCAAGGAGAAGGAAACTAGCTTGGGGCCAGTTTTGGTGGGGTGGAGATACTAGTTAGATCTGGGGTGGTAGGGCAGTCTCTAGAGTCTAGGTGCCTGGAATGCTTGCTGACAGCCTTTCCCACTCACAGGTTCTGGTTTTTCCAGCTGCAGGAAAAAGGATGGGTGTCATGGAAGGACATTTGGAGCCATCTTCTGAGCCCCATTCCTATTTCAGATGACAGGCCCAGGATATTTTAGTCGGCCATATCTGGGAGTCAAAGAGGAGCTTGCCCTGAGAACAGTGAAACAGTAGGAGATGACTGTGAGCTGAGGTAGCCCATAGATGGCCCCACAAGTAAGGATAAGAGGACACTAGCCTGGCTAGTTGTGGAGCAGTTGCCTGGGAAGAAGGGCCCTAATGACCTCAAGGTGGAGCAAGGACCCAGGCATGGTCCAGCTCAGTGTTAGGGAGTAGTGAGGCCTGAAAGGCAGGGACGCTGTTCCTGTCGACCTCCCCTTTGAGTTCCTGTGGGACTAGGGGGTGGGAAATATGGAGACGGGTGAGTGGAAAAACCAGAGAGGGCTGCTGGTTTTGGACTTCAGCACTGCTGTGATAGCAGGAGGAAGTGGGTGGGGCTCCTCATCCTGTGCGAAACAAGCAGCAGACATTGCTCATGGCTGCGCCGCACATCTTTGCCACGGGATTGTCTGACTTGCCCTACTCCTGGAAGCCGAGGGCTACCCCTATTCACTCAGTCACAGAACTGTTTGTGCCTGGTTAGAAACTCAGAGTACTGGGTTACAGAGAGGTGTCTGGGACTCGCTGTCAAAGAATTACTATCCCCACATCTTTACACATTAAAGCATTGAACAAGGCTCTTTTTCAATCATTGTAATTCACAAGAGTTGCATTGGGCATCTGGCATGATCTTTTATGATAAATTTTCAATAAATACCGGGATGACTTAGACTTTAAAGCTAAGATACTCCAGAGAGAGATAAAGGGAGTCTACTACAGTCCATCAAATCATACGAAAAGGGCAGCAGGATGCGCTAAATACCACAGTCGGAGGAACCTTCAAGATTTAGGCCGACCCCCTCCCAGCCTAGGTAAACTGGAAAGAGAAGAGTTCTTAAGTCGGCAGCCTTGCAACCAATGCTGTAGGCATTCTCCAGAAAGGGTGGCTAGTCTTGGTCAACCGAACAAAGTGACACAATCTCTCTCTCTGGAACTGGAGGGGAAGAAGATTGTCAGGAACTAGGAGTTTCTGGGCCAGGTGGGTCAAAGGACCAGGGCACTGCACCCCTCAGCTGTCTCTCCTGCAAAGAAAAGCTCTGGGTGCGTATGCGGCTTGTCACCTCCTGGGTGCGCAATGTGAGTCCGAAAATGTCCTCGTGGTAGCGTTGCTGATCCTGCAGGGTGGAAAAGAACTCAATGGATTAGAACCCGAACAGGAACTGCCAGCGTAGATCTACCCTAGCCCGGCCAGATCTGCCCCTTCGCACCCGCAGCACGCCGATGACGTCACCGGCTTCATCCAGCTCCATGCCGCCCTCTGTTGCCAGAATTCGCTGCACGGTTTGCAGGACGCTGGTTGCCATAGTGACATCGCCGCAGACAAACATGTGTCCTTGCTCGAGGCACAGCACGCGGTGAACCTCCGCGGCCAGCTCTGTCCTCAGGAGATCTTGCACGTAGGTCTAGGGGTGGGCCTTGCTGTGAGAACTCCCAAGCCAAGGGCGTGCCCGGGTAGGATGGATTTTGGGAGGGGCGGGGCTTGGGAGCGGCCTTGTCACGCCATCTCTACACCCGCCCCTGGTACCTTGGGGCTGCCAGGATCCCTGGAAAAGGCGGTGAGGACTTGTCCAAACACCCCACGCTGCTGGGCGTCCAGTACCTCGTCCCGGTAGAGATGGTCGAGTTGGGAACATCGGCAGCCAAACACCAAAGTCATGGGGGAAGGCTGTAGCCCTGGGAGTAATATGGAGGTTTGGGGGAGCCCCTTCCTCTGGAACAGTCCTGGCAACTCCACCTTCAGGCCACTCTTGCCCAGGGTGCCAGCCAGACTTTTGGCTTGGAGCAACCACTATCTTGTCTGTTCTGCCTCTAGGGGCAAAATAGGATGCTTTCCGCCTAGACCCTTGCACACCTTTGATTTATAGAAGCAAACTGCTCTACTGGACTCCATTCCGTACCCATAGCCTTGTGTGACATCCCAGGTCTTTTTCCTCCCTCCAGTCCTATCCCACACAACCTTCTTTGATTGACACCTCTGTGCCTAACCTGAACACCCTGTCAGTTTATAGACTGGGTCACCCCAGAGGTGTTCTGACTTCATAAGGAATCGACCTGGAGTTGTTTCCTGTTTGAATTCCTGCCTTGTCCCTCCCTTCTTTATCCTCAATCCATTTCAAAACCTACTTTATACAGAGGGAGCACCAGGAAGGCTGACAAACAGGACCCAGACTTCAACTCTCCTCCCCTCCCCATTAGATATGTTTCTTTTCACCTTTGGACCTAGTTTCTTTTATGGTCATTTCTTTCAGTTAATTGATTTTCTGCTTGGCTCCCTTCTGACTTCCAAGTGCACCCTTAGCTCAGCCTCACCTTTGATCTCAATGTCGTGTAATCGGTCCTGCCAGAATCCCCGGAAGGGTGCAATACCAGTCCCTGGGCCCACCAGGATACAGGGCAAGTTAGGATCAGGTGGCAGCCGGAAGGAGGGAGCCCTAGCCAGAGAGAGTCCATTATGACCCCTTTACATCACCCGTGACATATCAACAAAGCTATGGCTTTACAGACAGGAAAGCCCAAGGATCAATGACAAATGAGTCTCTTTTGTTTATTTGTTTGTTTTTGTTTATTCCAGACAGGGTTTCTTTGTGTAGCCTTGGCTATCCCAGAACTCACTACGTAGACCAGGCTGGCCTTAAACTCAGATCTGCCTGCCTCTGCCTCCAAATGTTGCGTTTAAAGGCATGTGATATCACTGCCTGGCTGAGTCTATTCTCCCTCCCCCCCCCTCTCTGAGACAAGATCTCCCTATATAGTTATATAGTCTTGGCTGACCTGGAACTCTCTTTGTAGACCAGGCTGGCCTTGAACTCAGAGATTCACTTGCTTCTGCCTTCTGAGTGTGGAGAATTAAAGGTATGCACCACCATGCCTGACAGAAGCCAAGCCTTTTAACACAGGCGGTAGCCAAGGATATAGAGAGTGGTGCAGGGGCCACTCTTTCACCAAGCAGCAGGGCTACTGGCTACTGTCTAATGTATGTTGTTGCTGGTAGTTGTGACTTCAAGGGCAGGACCCTGCACCAAGTTATCGAGGCCCAAAGCTCAGCCAAAGTTGGGAAGTGATCCAGAGAGAGACCCACCGTTCTTGATGTAATAACAGGCTTTCAGTAATCACCAGCCAATACAGTGTGACCCCTGCCCCCATGCACACATAGACATTTCTCACTTGTCCCTGCCATGTATATAGACAGCACTTTTCCACCCCTGTCTGGATACAGACAACCTCTTCTAGTTGCCCTTCCCTACTTAAGAGGCCTCACTCACCCTCTGATGAAGCAGGGCACTGGGTCTCCTGCCTTGAGCTGGCTCATCCATGTGGAACAGACACCGTAGTGCAGAGGGCCCAGCCCATCTAGGGGTTAGGAGGAGAAATCGTTCAGAGCTTTGTCCTAGCCTTGCCAAGACCAGGCTCTTCCTGCTCCCGGCCTCACCCTGGGTTCTGTATGCCAGCACAGCTACGGTGAGATGGATCTCTCCTGGGTGGGCGCTGGGTGCTGAGCTGACAGAGTAGTACCGGGGTTGGAGCAGGGGCAGCTGGGTGAGGATCAGCGGGGCAGGTAGTGCCACCGATGGAAACTGCTCCAGCACCTCTAGCAGTGTGGGGCAGCGGAACCACTTCCACTCTTCGTAGCGACGTGGGTCCTGGGGGCAGATGTGCTGAGCTGAGAGCCCCACAGTCCTCAGGGTGACTTACCTTCCCTCCTTAGCAGTCATCCATGCTCAGTTCAGGGCAACACACTCTACTTGAAGACCCTCAGCACCCAGAGATGAATCGGGTCAGTCTGGAAACAGGTTTTAAAGCACTGGGCATGTTGGCTAGGAGAAGCAAGTCCAGAAGACCTGGTATGCACAGGGCATTTCCTGCCATGGAATGTCCCCCTACCTATCCTCCTCTAGTCCGCCCTAGGGGCTTTCGGAACCATGGCTCCCACCTGACTGAGAGCCTCTAGCTCCTGCTGTTCGCTGGACTCTTCTGCCAGGGTGCTGAGCAGTCGAAGGAGGCGAGGGCTGGGCGGGGAAGTGATGTCCAGGAAGTAGGTGAGAGCCTGGCGCAGCGTACATGGGGGAAGCCGAGGGTCCCGTACCCAGCCAGGGGGAGGGCCACCTAGGGGTGGTGCACAGGGAGCTCTGAGGGAGAGGCCCACTGGGGCTGGATGGTCTGAGCTGACGTCACTCTTGGGGGCGGGGCTAAACACGAGTCACTGTGTCTTATTGGAAAATCTGCCCTTGAATGGTGGCATGAGATTGTCTGTGCAGCCTTGGTGTCTTTGGGGAACCCTGGCTGGGCTAGGTTAGTCTGATTTCCTCCGCCCTTAACCCCGCCAAGTTATCTTAACTCCAGGCATTGTTTTGGAAAAAGCTAGGCCAACTGCAGAGAAATTAGACTGTGGGGAGGTGGAGGCTGTGGGAGAAGGCTTTTAGAGTGCGCGGTGGGTTCTGGGAAAGGACCATATGCAGCAAGGCCATCCTGGCTGGAGTGGCAGCGAGGTCCAGGTGGGAAGGCGGGTGGCAACCCTGGTAGCCCTGTGCCAGGGTGCAGTAGGCTCTTACTCTCCTACCCCAGCCACTGATGCTCACCAGGGCTGCCTTTCTCCAGTTGTTCCACGGCCACAGGCTCTGTGCATGGCGGAGGGTCCTCCACTTTGCTCAGCAGAGCCTCCACTAGGCCAGGCCTGTTGGGTGGGCACACACCTATGTGGTCTCCTGGCTGGTACTGCAGTCCCTCCTGGCCTCCAGTGTCCAGACGCACCAGGATTGTGGCTCGGCTAGGGGTGTGGAAGGAGGTAGTTATTGAGGTCAGAGGCCAGCAAGGAGGAAGGAAGAACATGGGAGAAGGAAGGGGCTACATTCTGAACGGAGAGGCATCCTAGTAGTGAGGAGAGTGAGGCGAGCCATATTCCTCACGTGGATTTGCTGCTCTGCAGGTTTTCCACAGAGAGGATTGTAGCCTGGAACATCTTACGCCTGTGCACGTGAGTCAGCCCTGGGAAGCAGAGGGCAAAGGGGATTGAGCAACTGAGCTGGTCCAGGCGGGTGAGGGAGAATCCTAGGATGCCCACTCAGCAAGGTCACGTTGAGGTCAGGGTCGCACCTGGTAGTAACTGCAGGCTCTCAGCCTGGGTACTCAGTCGGTACCTCTGGCGTTTCCAGCTGCGTTTGGGGCTGAAGATATCTCGGGCAGCAGCTTTGGCATCTTCTCCCACACAGAAGGTTTCACAGGCGGCCTGAGGGATGAGTAGGTGATGGTCTAAGACTACTTGCCATCAGGGAGCCTCAGTGAGACGTCGGGGAGGGGCGTTTCAGGGGAGGTAGGGCTGGACCTTCCAGCTATCCACTAGTCTCTTTTCATTTCAAGCGGGCAAGCAGGGCAGCCTGATCCCCAGCTGTGGGGTTGGCCCCCCCGAATTGGCAAGACAGAGGATGAAGTTGTAAGAACCCGAGGCTGAGCTGTTGTTGATGATGGCACCTTATTTTCTAGCTCATTTGGCTGCTATCACAGGGACCCTGATTTGTCATACTTGTCTGAGTACTGATCCCTGTCCCTAGGAGCACAGTTAGGCATATAGTAGCTCAGTAAAGGCAGCTATGAACTCACACCTGTATTGGATTCTTTCTGTACTTAGCATCTTATGTTTCAGTTTCTCATCTTGATTAAATAAGATACTTTCATTTTTTTTTTTTTTTGGTTTTTCGAGACAGGGTTTCTCTGTGTAGCCCTGGATGTCCTGGAACTCACTTTGTAGATCAGGCTGGCCTCGAACTAAGAAATTCACCTGCCTCTGCCTCCCAAGTGCTGGGATTAAAGGCGTGCGCCACCGATACTTTCATTTTTAAAGGCAGGGTCTTTTTTAGACCAGGCAGGCCTCCAACTTGCTATGTAGAAAAGATGGCCTTGAACTTCTAATCCTCCTGCCTCTACCTTCCAAGTACTAGCCTTACACAAATGTACTACTACACTTGTTTTTTGTAAGGACTGAACCCAGGGCTAGTGCATGCTGGGTAGCCACCACTTGAGCTACACCCAGCCCCGTCTGAGGTACTTTGTGCAAAGCTCTTAGCACAGTGTGCAGAGGGCCGGTGCTATCTTAGTGTGGGAGATGTAGGGAACCTGCTTTGTCTGCTTCCGGTCAGGGAAAAGCTGACTAGCAGTTTGCTCTCCCAGCCTTGAGATCCAGGGCTTTCCATGATGGGCTAGGTCCTGTTTCCAGGCTGATACTGTTTCTTTTCTAGGATGTGCAGCCTTTTATCTCTTCCTTCCTTCCTCGGCCCATCAGGCCGGGTCCTAGCTTCAGGCTGTTACTGTTTCTTTTCTAGGGTGTGCAGCCTTATATCTCTTCCTTCCTTCCTCGGCCCCTCTCCCTTCCTTCAGACCCCCACCACTACGGCCCCAGTGCCCATCTTCCTGCTTCTCAGATGCCTCCGCCCATCTGCATCACCTCACCGAAACGTCATGCTGTGGTCTCACCCGGCTCAGGAACTTCTAGCATCTCTGTTTGCCTATATTCTCTGGCTCTGATTTCTTGTTTCTCATTTCTCAATCTTGAACTTCTCCTTTAAGCAAACCCTTGAGCTCTCCCACCTCTAAAGAAGGCCCCCCCTTCTTGCCTTGCATCCTGACTGGCTAAAACTGAGTCCCAGATGGACAGACAGACAGATGTGGGGGATCTCTACACCAAATGAGAAGCATCAATGTGACGATGTCCTGAGGAGGTTCCCTGAGATACTTCTGTGTCCAGAACTAGTCCTCTAGGCCCCTGGGCAGGTCTCTAGGCTCAGGTTCAGCCCTGACCTCCGATCCTCTGTGTACCCCCTTTCTTCTTCCTCCTTGGCTGCCTTAGGAAGGGGCCCTGATGCTCTGACCTTTTCACTTTGTGCTCCTGCTCTTAGCACCAGCATATGACTGTAGGCCCTGCCTCTACTCTTTTCTGTGTTTCTGCCTTTGTGTAGCATTTCTGTTGGTAGGACCTGTTGTCCACTACTTGGGTTTGATTCTGGAGTGGCAAATGAAGGCATGTTTGGAAAGGAGAAAGGAATGAATGGCCGGAGAACCAGATTAGGAAGTTATTGAGTCTCCAGCCTCAGCATTTCAGCTTTCAACTACAAAAGCCTGAAGGAGGCATCTCAGGTTGGTCACAGTCAGAAGAGGGGCCCAACCCAGGTCAGATACAGGGCACTGGGAGCTCACCTGGAAGGCCGCCTGGGCCCAGCCTCGGAAAGCCTCTTCCTGGCCACAGAGCTCATCCCCCTGGCCCAGCTGCAATAGTCGCTCCCCGCCCAGCTCTTCCAGCCTTGTGTCCACCGCTCGAGCAAAGGCACAGAAGTGGGGGTATGCTCGGGAACCCAGCCCAAACACACAGAACCTGTGATACAGGGAGCCCTTGCTGGAGTCCCCATGCCAGCCCAAGTTTACTCAGGTAAAGTTTGTCTCTCCCATTCACCCTCCTTAGTGAGGCTCCCCCAACCTGAGGGTCCCCAGGGCCCCTGCACTGTCTGTGTTACTGGACTCCTTCCTCTTGCGCCGCCAGGAGGACACCAGGGGGTCTGAGCAGGAGACACTGTTGAATCTGATTTTGTAGCTCCTGGCAAGAGAGGATAAAGACAGGGCGTCTGTCACAAGGCACTGGGGACCTGGTCTGGTCCAGCCAAGGAATAGTCTTGGGGTTTCTACTCCTGGGGTGAGAAGGGCTGTGGTGCTGGAGGCCTCTGCTCTGCCTGTCCTCCTTTTGGAAGAGACCTCAGGGTTGTAGGGGGCAGGCCTGGGTCTGGCAGGGACAAGGCAGGCCTGGGGCTGTACTGGTGCCCAGGCCTCATGCGCTCTGTTCTCCAGCCTGTTGGGAAAGCCTCAAGAGATGAGGTCAGGTCCCCGAGACAGCTCCTTCAGTGTCTCCAGATGCCCCTTGTCCCTTCTTCCGACTCACTTGTGCTGTTCAGGCCGAGGGGAGCTGTTGTAGGGGCCTGACATTTCCATCAGTGCTGCTGCAAAGCTCTGCGCAGGGAAGAGTTTGCATGATGGTTAGTTTTATTTTACACTAGACAGGAACCTAAAATCAGGCTGCCTGGCCCTTATTAGTCTTCATTAGGAACTTCTGTTTTGAAAATTCAAAAGCTTGCCTTTTGAAAAATCACACTACAGAGGTGTATAAAGTAAAAGAAGAAGCCTAGCCTTATTCTCTCTTGGCACTTGACCGTGTGTGTGTGTGTGTGTGTGTGTGTGTGTGTGTACCACTGACAGGTGGAAACTTCCTAGCCCTGTATCCATGAGCACGCACACTTTGACTCACAGTGGGGTTACATCCTAACACACCCACTGCGCGCTGGATAGGTTTTAACCGAGTGTCAGCACCCTGCTCTCTCACATCTAATCTCATCAAGGGATCTCAGTGCCTTCTTGGTTGTTTCCCTTACAAATGTCTGACTGACCGGGAGCTGCCGAACAACCCAGACACAGGACCCCATTCCTTGTTTCTAGCTTAAGATTTGCAATACGGTTTCTAATGGACTCTACTTCTTTCCCACTGTCACAAAGTAAACAGTTACAGTTGAAATAGAAACACACTCTAAATTGGGGGCTGTTGGTACTTACATAGGTGCATATAGTGTTTTGTTTAACAGAACCATGTAATTCTTGCTTGCTTTTTATCAGTGACCAATGTGTACATCCTTCTAAGTCAACACCTCAGGCTTGGCTTCATTTCTCCCTCTCTCTCTCTTTTTTTTTTGAGATGTATTTATTTTGTGCACATGAGTGTTTTGCCTGCATGTATGTCTGTGCATCATGTTCATGTCTAGTAACCATGGAGGCAAGAAGAGGGTGTCAGATCCTCTGGAAGTGGAGTTACAGATGGTTGTGAGCCTCCATCCATGCAGGTGCTGAGAATCAAACTAGAGTCGGCTGGACAAGAGTCCCACTGCTAAAACATCTCTCTAGGCCCTCAAACTCATTGTTTAGGTTGGCTTCATCCTAGTCCGATACTTGCTGTATGGTGGTGTATGACTTCCCTATGACAGAAGGGCACTGGGTAGTCTGTGCCTAGTTCTCCAGCATCCGCATGCACGCGGTACACATCTTTGTTCAGGTGGTCTTTAGGGTGAGGTGGCTGACTGAAGGGCCAGGTGTAGTGGTACATGCTTCTAATTCCAGCAGGTAGAACTATGTGAATTTGAGGCTAGCCTGGTCTACACAGTGACTACACAGTGAGACCCTATCTCAAACAAAACAAAACGAATGGGTGGTGACTGGTGAGAGGGCACAGCAGCTTTCAGTAAAAAGGTGGGGACTCGAGTTTCAGCCCTGAGCCATGTAAAAATGGAGAGAGAACCAACTCCACAAAGGTCCTCTGACTTCCACATGCACGTCATAGCAGTGTAACACACACACACATGCACACGTGCACACATGCACACAGTCAGACTTGGTGGGGTGGTCAAGCCCTCCTTGAGTGGCAGATAGAAGGCAGCTCCTGCTCGTCCTCATCATCCCTGGATGTGAGCAGTCCCCAGCGCTTTAGCTACTTTGGGATGGACAGGCTATGGGCCTGATTGCGGTCTCCTGTCTCTAGGGGGATTACTTAAGTGGTCCACCCAGAAGGCTGTTTCACATTTTGGTACCAACGGAAACAAGTTAGGAGTGACATAAAACACAGCTTCTAGATACAAACTATAGGTCAGCTGGGTGGGATGTCTGTAGTCAGTACATGAGAACTTCAGGATTTTTTTTTTGAGAGAGAGAGAGAGAGAGAGAGAAAGAGAGAGAGAGAGTCTCTTGTAGCTCAGACTGGATTCTAATTTGCTATATTGCCAAAAATATGATCTTGAACTTCTAATCTTCTTGCTTCCAACTCATGAGTGCTGAGATTACATATGCGCCACCACACCTGATAAATTCCATGCCAGGGTTCAAATCCATGGCCTTGTACATGCTAGCCAAACACCCCACCGACTTTCCTATCCCCCTTGAACTCAGTTTGTGAATGTCTTAGAGTAACTGTGCAGTCATGTATGTGTGTGACCAGCAGCCCCTAGGAAATATGTGCAGCATCCTGAAGTCACCTTTGTATCTTACACTGTTCTCCAGAGCTTAGGGTTGCCTGGTTTTGAACTTCAGACAAAATGGATTGTATCACATGTATTTTCACGGCCTGCTTTCCCTTCTCATCTGTACTGTGTTGCGTGATTCATTCACACTGCTAAATTGAATGTGAATTTATCACTGTTTATCCAATTTATTGTTGATTGACACTTGAATTGTTTCCAGTGTGGGTGTTAAGAGCAATGTTGCTATAAATATTCTTGTTCATATCTTTGGTGTGTATACTCTGTTTTCTGTGGGGTATAATCCTGCATTTCTCCCTTTCAAAAATTGGGGTGTAAAACTGAAATTCTCACATTTCAAAAGTATAGTTCAATCTGACCATCTGACAGGTTTTTTTTTTTTTTTGAAAAAAAGTTAAACTTACATCTTCCCTATTGCCCAACAATTCCACTCCTGGGTATTTATCCAAGATAAATGAAAACATAAGCCCACAAAAGCCTGCTACAAGGATATTCTTAACAGTTTTATTCCTAATAACCCCAAACTGGAAGCAGTCCAAGTGTCTGTCACCAGAAGAATGAGTAAACAAGCTGTGGCTGTTCACACAGTGAACTCCACTCAGCAGGGAAAGAAAGTACTGACTGACGAACAGGGACACGCCTCGAAAGCGGCTGAGTGGCTGAGGCCAGGGTACCTGTGCTTCCACTCCTGGGAGGTTCTTGAGCAGGTGAAAGCCATCTGCTGAGACAGAGGACTGACCTGGAGAAACTGATGGTCTTTCTAGGCTGATGAAAAGCTCTGTCTTGTTAGGACTTCAGGTCACACATTCTACTTTTATGCCCAAAGCTGAATCATGGTGCCACTTACGGCTTCAGTGTCTGTCCCTCCAATCTTGTGTTAATGACATTTGGAGATGATGGGGTTGAGAGGGCTCTGCGTTCCTGAGTGGTTTAATCCATCCATGGATTAGTGGATTATGGGGCTGTATTGGGAGGCCCTGGTGTACAGGCAGCCCCCGCACCCCAGCTCTCCTACTGTCTTGTCCCCCACGTGATGCCCTCTGTGTGTCATGACGCACAGGGAGGCCCCGTCAGGTACCGAGCAGATGTGGAGACAGGTGTTTGGGTTCTTTTGTTTGATTTTAATTTTTTATTGCTTTTATTTTTAGCTTAGTTGCTTGTGTGTGTGTGTGTGTGTGTGTGTGTGTGTGTGTGTGTGTTTATGTGTGCGCACACACACACACACGCCATGGCAAATGTATAGAGGTCAGAGGACAATTTACAAGAGTTAGTTCTGTCTTTCTGTTACCTAGGTCTTAAAGACAGATCGAAGGCCTCAGGCTTGGAGGCAAGTGCTGAGCCATCTCATCTCACCCGGCTCAGTTTTCGTTTGTTTTGACAGGGCTTCATTATGAAGATAAGGCTAGCCTAAGATCCGCCTGCCTGTCTCCCTAGTCCTGGGATTAAAGACATTCTTGTTTTGGGTCTCCTGAAGCCAACACTGACCTTAAACTCACAGTATAGCTGTAGATAGCTTTGAACTCTTGATCCTCCTGCCTGTGCCTTTCAAGTGCTTGGATTATATGGGATACCACACCTGACTCAAGTGGGGTTTTTTTTGTTTGTTTGTTTATTTGCTTTTAAAGCAGATGAGAATTAGGGAAAGGGCTTCTGTCAGAATTCAAGCTTGCTGTGCACATTTAACTTTGGATTCTCGAGGAGGGACTTAGAATTTGAGGGACCTGCCACCTGAAGCTGGAACAGATAGATGAGCAGATAGAAATGAATCAAACTTGGGGTGCGGAGACGTAACATGGGGAAAGAGTGGGTAGCCATAAGGCATTTGATGGCCTCAGCTTTTGTTTCTTTTAAGACATGTTGAACAAGTGGAGCTGTTCAACCAAGGCTGGCATCCAGAGAGTGTGCATGCTTCTTTTTTTAAGAAAAGGGAAAGTTAAAATACTGAAGCAAGCAGGGAATCCTTATTTTTCTCAGTTGTTAAGACCTGGGAGTACTCTGGTCGGTCAGGAAGTGCCTTCCCCATATCAAAAGAGCTGCACAGATAATAGAGATGGCTGGGGATACAGGGAGTCAAGGTTCCCAGCAGTCAGTTCATCAGGAAGTGGGGCTACTTCAGCATGTTAATTTTCCATCCTGCTGTGTATAAGTGAGAGAGTGTGTGTGTGCAAATGTGACTGTGTGAATGAGTGTGTGTGTGTGAGAGAGAGAGAAAGTGTGTGTGTGTGCTTGCGTCCACCTGTCTAGCTGGCCCTGCTTTGAATCTTTTCTCAATCTCCCGCTCCTGAAAGCCTTACCTCTCCATTCTCCGGGGGATCCCCATTGCCAAATGTGCTGGTCACCACCAACACCAGTGCCTCGTGCTCTAGGGACACCACATCATACTCATCCATGCACAGGACCTGCGGTGAGAAGATGGGCATTGACACCTGTCTTCCTCGTGTCTCTGCCCTCACTTAGGCAAGGCAAGGCCTGATTGCACCCTGAATCCTTGTAGACTGTAGGTTTCTTTGGGAACCCTGAATTTTATTTCTTTGAGACAGGGTCTTATGAAGCCCAGGTTAGCCCTGAACTCATTATATAATGAAGGATGACCCTCGATCCTCTTGACTCTACAGGCCCAAGTGTTGGGATTACAGGGATGTGCCACCATGCTGGACTTGAACCCTGACTTTTGCCCCGCTTGTCCCCCTAGGCACCTCTGAAGAGGTGGGCAGACTCTATTCTTTCTAGTCCGCTGCCTCTTAGGCTTCAGTCCTACCCGGGGATCAAATGCCTTCCGGAAGAGCCTCCCCAGCTGCTGTGCGTAGCTCTGGGCCCGGCCAGTCTCAGAGCCATATAGGATGGTCGCCTTCACACGCTTCGCCATCACCGTGCCCATGAGTGAGGCAGAGATCTTCACCGCACTGCAGGCGAGGGTGGGATTAGGGCATCCTAGGTGCACAGAGGCCAGACCTCCCAGGTAGGAGCCCAGACCTCATCACTGCAAAGTCTTGGAGTACCACTACTGGGCTTGTTCTCCTAGAGTATGGGGAAGGGACGCAGTCCCAGAGTACCCACTTGGCTACTTCCTTAAAGGTCTTCTTCCTGGTAATGCCTGTGCCCTTTGCTGCACTTCCCTTCCAGGGGTCTGGCTGCAAGAAAGTGATGGGGTCGGGGAGGGGAGGAGCATGGGAGAAAAGTTAGTAGCTCCTGTGGGCTGCCCAGACCTGCACTAGGTGGGCAGGAGCCAATTGGGTTGGGTACCTGGTAGCGGAAGGCAGGGGACAGGAAATAGTTGACCATCTCTTGGTGGAAGACAGGAGTGAGGCTGCCTGAGATGGGGGGCACAATCCAGGCCCAATCGGCAGGGCAGCCCCCTCTGGCCTTCTGCTCATTTTCCAGGTGCTTCATGAAGGAGGCTGTGGCGGCATGGTGGTCCACGATGGTCACTTTGGCCAGCTGAGGTGTGGGTAGAAGAGCCTGGTTTCAGAAGTGCTCTATAGATCCCACCTTTATCACTGCGAACACAGCCTATTCTGTGCCTTGGGACACTGCAAATGACATATTCTGTGTCCTCTCAAATCTCCAGCAGATTCCATAGTCATGTTCCAGATCGAATGGGTAAGAGCAGCTCATACTTCCTCCAGCGGTGGGTGCTGAGATAGAACCTGGGGCCTCACGTTTCCCAATGAGCCACATTCTCAAGGCCTTTCTTAACCCTTTTAGACTCCATGGAGGTATTCCTCAAACCACACCCTACCACACACACATTGTATTATGATACTCCTGTACCCAGCATTAAAGAGTCCAGATGTCAATGGGTCCCACAGTATGCCCTGGGACCAGTTAATGAGAAAGGTTTCTGGCAGGAACTTAGTAGCATACTATAGCACCCAGAACAGTGCCTGTGTATCCAGAGTTGCAGACACAGCATGCCCCATGACACAGGGGCTACAATATGTCTCAAGTCTGCTCAGTGTCTGTGTTCCCTAACCCCACAGCTGGGCCTGTGTACCTGGTAACTGTGCAGTACAGCCACATTAATTTCCACCGCTGCCTTGTCTTTCCACAGTGATGAGGTTGTCCTGGTGTCTAGATCCATGCAGACAGCCACATCCTGTGTCAAGTTGAACAGAAGCATCAAGGGAGTGGTGAGGAGGAAGGGCTGAGAGGAATACTGGGTTGGGTCAGTGCTTTGTCGAGAAAGGTACTGTGGAACAGAGACGTCATGTCTGTCCTCAGCCCTGGCCTTCATTTCTCATCTCTGAAGTGGAGTGTAAACCTTTTCTGAGATAAGGTCCCCTTTAGCCAGGCATGATGGTTCAAGGCTATATATAATTCTAGCACTTGGGGTGCCAAAGGCAGGAAGGTTACCATGTTCAGGGCCAGCCTGGCAACACACACACACACACACACACACACACACACCCCACCCCACCCCCACGTTTATACACACACATATACACACACACAAACATACACAAACATTCACACCCATGTACACACACACACACACACACACACACACACACACACACACACTCCTTTGAGAATCCGATGGAATGCATCCTTCACAAGCTGCCTCACTTTGTGCCCCTCCTCCCACCTTTGCGGCTCCGGAGCTCACTCACATCCTTGGACATGACTCAGCTCACACTTTGCCATGGCCAGCACTCTGGGTCGGAGTGGGGGCGGCACACAGCTTTGTGTCCCCTTTTCTCAGCATTCCCTCACCTCAAGTATGTTGTAGCGGTGAGGGTCACACAGGTCCCTCATGCCAATCTCTGAGCTCATGTACCAGCCACTGAAAGGGGCAGCAGGAAACTCCAGACCCCCGATTTCTAGCAGCATGTTGGACACAGCTGGGAGGGCATACCAGCGCAGGCCAAGGGCAGCAAACCACTCTAGCCTAGGGGTAGGGGCTTTGAATTAGCTTCTGTGTAAAGTTGCCAGGTGCCCCTCACAGTCCCTCCTCAAGGGGCTTTAGGTAGCCTCATCCCTCCCTTGGCCTTTCATGCTCACGTGGGGTGCTCCAGAGGCACCTCGAGGACCAACTCTGGGGGCAGAGTGAAGAGTTCTGGGGGCTCATCAGGAGCCTGGAGTAACAGGGGCAGCACATCAAAGCGGCCATTTCCTGGGGTCCAGCCATGTTGGATACAGAGCTGTGGGAAGCAGGTAGAGGTGGGGTCAAGGGCTGTGACACTGACCTCACCAGGAATCCTCACCACTAGCCATTCCCCACTCATTACCTCAGGGACTCCTCGGTGGCTGGGTCTCTATACCCACTGTTCCTGTCACCAAGGCTTGCCCTGAACTCCCGACCCTCTTGTTGAATCTCCCACGTCAAGGATCATAGGAGCACACTACCATGCCGAACTTACGGAAGATTCTATTGATTACTGATTGATATAGGGGGCCCAGTCCACTGAGGGCAGTGCCGCCCCGAATGAGGCTGGTCATGAGCTATGTATACTGTAGATAGTTGAGCAGGCCAGCAAACGGCATTCTCCATAGTCCTCCAGGTTCCTGCCTCCAGGTTTCTATTTTGAGTTCCTGCCCTGACTTCCTTCAGTAATGGAGAAACCTATGTGTTGATAAAGGAAAGAAACCCTTTCCTCCCCAAATTACTTTTGGTCAGTGTTTTATCACAGCACTAGAAAGCAAAGTAGTACACCACCTCAGTGATCTCCACGTTGGCAGGGTCCCCTTGCACAGAGCCATCCTGCTGCCTATAACCCGCATAGCGAATCAGCTGGCTGTTCCAGATCCGGAAGTCTCCCCGGCCAGGGCAGCGCTGGGGGAACACTGTGATGGCTGAACTGATGTGGGGGAATGAAGCTAGTTAGAGCCCCTTTACCGCTGCCTGGGCAGGGCTTGGGCCCAGGGCGGGGTCACTCACCGAAGATTGCCTCTATTTGTTGCATACTTAATGTGGTTACAGATGTAGGTGAACATTTCCTGTGCAGTCCTGCAGTCCCGAGCATCAAATACCTGGGCCCAAGGAGGACGATCCAAGGATATAGGAAAGAAATTAGGTTTTGACTGTCAGCTCTAGAGGAGTGCTGGCATGGGGCTTGCAGGGAAGGAGGCAGGGTCTGGAGGAGCTACCCACTGTCCACGTGACCAGTGCTTTCAATATTCAATCCCTACTGACCCTCTTCTGACTAATAGCCTTGTTTGCTCAGCACAGCCTGATTTTCCCAGGTCCCATCTCCCTGTTCCCCTCAGGGCAGACTTGAAAACCAGCACCGAGGGGCACCTGCTTACTGCTGGGTTGATGCCAGGAGAAGATTCCTAGTTGATAGGCATATTGGTACTAAATGATCCTTGACTTCTGTTAGTGCTGAGGCTGTTCCAGTAACCCAGGCTGGTTCTGTAGTGTGTATTAGTGGGAAGGAGGGTGTGGGAATGAGGCACGGGGGACCTCAGGGGAAGTGGGTATGAGGTGAAGACCCGGCAGATCTTCTAGTTAGTTTCTCCAGATACCATTTCTACTCCTTGCTGTCAGCTGTCCTCAGGTACTCAGAGAGCCCCAGTGATCTGATGGCTTCAGAACACACGTGTGATCACCACGTGTCAGCCGGGAGGCGGAGGATTATCCAGGAGTGCCAAGGAGGGAGCTGGTCTCCTTAGCAGTTGTCTTTAAGGACAATGTGGGACAAGGATCCTTCCACTGCTTCACACCTGTCCCTCAGGGAAGCCGCAGGAGCTTCCTGGATCCCTCCTCTCCCTCGTCAGTCCCCTGGCACCTCTCCTGGGCGGGCGTGTGCCAGCTGGTTATACCTGCAGCTTTCCCCACTGGATGCGTCCCACACAGCGGGGAGCATTGCGCCAGGCCTGCTTGGCTCCAAACACCAGCTCACTCTCCCGGAGCTGGTAGGTGCCGGTGGCTGCCACCTCAGCCTCCACTTCCTGAAGTCGCTGCTCATGAGCCTGGGAACCACTCCTGGGGAGACGGGAGGGCCACAAGCTTTGGTTTCAGGATGGTGGAATGGCTGGGAAATGAGGTGTGAGTGGCGATCAGGAGGCTTCTCCACTCAAGTGTCGGGGTGTTGGGGTGCAGGGGGACCCACCTTTTGATGGAGTTGTAGTACTGATTGATGAAGTCCAGGGCTTGACCCAACAGCTGCTCAGTGGGTGAAGGGCCCTGGGTGGGCCGACTCTGTAACTTCCTTGGAAATACCAGGGATCCCAAGCAGCGTCTTGGGGTACAGGGCCCATCCTGAGCCAGAATAGAGGACACAAAGGCTGGGATCAGGTCAGCGTACAGGATGAGCGAGCTGTGGTTAGCAAGGGCAGAGGGAGGCAGGCTCAGGAAAGCGTAGGTTCAGATCAGGGCTGAGAGTGGGAATGGGATGAGCTCTGGTTACTTAGGGTCTGGGGCTCAGGGCCAAAGGCTTGCTGAAATCCTTGCCTTGTCCCTTGACCCATCTGGTCCTTCCTGGTTTTCACTACTTTCTGCAGACAAGGGCCAAGTGTGAACAAATGTGGAGTTTCTTGCTTTGGTTCCTGATCTGGGACCAGGCCTCTGCCAACCTCTTCCCAGCCCTAGAAACACGGGCAGGGCCTGTCCTTACCTGCTGAGCCTGGGCGCTGAGGGTGTCGTAGGTGATGCTGCCCACTTCCCAGTTCTTTACTCGAGGAAATCGGGGACCGTCTGGGGGCCGGGTTAGCGGGGGGCTGTTGTGGACAAGGGATGCATAGAGTCATGGGAGAGAAGTTTGCCTCCTTTAGGCCTCCCCATTGTGGTTCAAGGGCAGCACTGTACAGCATCAATGACCCCACAGGGTCATTGCCCACCCTTCCGCTTCCTGACACCTCTGTCAGCTCTCACAACAGCCTTAGGAGGAGGTGGGCAGTACCTTCCGTGCACCCACTTACGAAGGCCTCATGACACGTCCAGCAAGAGAGTACAAGAGAGAGAAGCTGTGCTGTGAGCTGTGTTGTGAGCCACTGTCTGATCTCCCAGTGCTCAGCCACCCGGCCACTCTCTAGGCTTGGAGTGCTGGCCCAGATGGTCCTCTCTCCCTGCACAAAGCCTATTTTGTCTCTTTTACATCTGAAGTTCTTTTAGTTTGAATATGTTTCCTAGCTTTACAAGTTGCAAGTTTGAATCCCAGTGAAGAAGAGTTGAGAAGTTGTGATGGCATGGAGAGGTGGTAGATTCCTCGCTGTGGCAGACTGACTACTGGGTTCTAGTGGAGTACCTTTGTTATTTAAAAGAAAGAGCGAGAGCTTGCTCTTTGCTGTCCTTGTTTAGTATGGGTGCTCGCCTTGGGATGCCCTTACCTCACCTCACCTGAGATGGCACATGAGGTCCTCAGCAGAGCAGGTGCTTGTACCATGCTCATAGCTGTCCAGGTTTCTGAACCACGAGTGAAATAACCTCTCTTGTGTGTGTGTGTGCTGGGGGGTGTTGAGACAGGCCTGGCTGGCCTCAAGCTCTGTATAACTGAGGATGGCTAGAATCCTTCTGCCTCCACCTCCCAACTGCTGGGATTATAGTCATATGTCACCACACTGGCTCCTAGACCCCTCCCCCATTCTTCATGTTACTCCATCTTAAGGATCAGATTTTGGCAACTGGAAATGGAGTGGCCTGGCCCTGCTCCGGGGCCCTGAGCTGAGGGAAGCCCCCTGCAGGGATTCCTCTGCTCTGATTTTGCTCCCATTCACAACCCTCTTGACAGCAGTCCTAGTGTGAAGGGAAGCCTGAGGCCTTATCACTTCCTCCCAGAACCGCCTGCCCATGCAGGAGGAAGGGAGGGACTTGGGGCCCTGAGCAGCAGACTGGACCCTCGGGCTTGCCAGGAGCCCCTTGGCCTGATCCTCCACTGGGTTTTCTCATTTTCTTCTCTTCAGGTGCCTCGGGCCCAAGGCAGTTTTTGAGGCTAGAACTGCCGGGCTGTCTGTGGCTCAGGGCTGTGAGGAGGGAGTCCTTAGCAGGAAAGGGGCCTAGCAGCTTTGCCTTGGCCCCCACCCCAAGAGTTTGGATCTCAGACCCCAGCTGTCTCCTGTTCTGTGAAACCCCATACCTAGGGTGCCCTTCCCTGCCCGTCTTCTCCAGTTAAGTGACCGTTTTACTACTGTTTGTAGAGGCTTCCATTGAACTAGAAACTTAAAGACGGAGGAGGTGAGTGCTGCTGGGTCCACATTTTATCCACACAGGCCCAGGGAGAGCCTCTTGTTTCCTCTTACCTAGTACCTGATGGCCTTGCTCCCAGCCTCTCCTCAGCCATGCGGTCTCATTCTGTCCTGTCCTGTTCTGTTCACACTAGGAGCTTTTGGCATCGGTAGCCCAGTCAGTCCTTCTGGCTCTCCCGAGCCAGACCTCAGTCCTCCATATGACCCCTTTACTCACCGATCTTACCTGCTCATAGCCACGTGTCCCTCACCTGTGGTCTGGTGCTGGTCGGGTAGGGGATGGGGGTGCTGGTGCCTGGCTAGGCTCCGGTGCCGGAGGGGCTGGGCCCTGCTTGCCGCATAGTCCTAGGCCCAGCCCGAGCCCTAGGCCACAGGGTGGCCCAGGCTCCTGGCCCACACTCTTCAAGTTGCCCATGCCAGCTCACCTCAACTCTGCCGACTGCTCAGCGGAGCCCTGGCCTTTTCCTTAGGAAGCAGGGGGGGGGGGGTGGTGGGAGGGGGCTCTCAGATGCTGGCCCTTGCCCCGCCCCTGTCCCACACACAATGGGACAGGAACAAGGCCGGCAGGGAGGCTCTAAAACCTCGGCTTCATGCCCGCTGACCCAGAGGGTGGGGGGCCGGACGCCTGGGTTCCGCCATGAGGGCTTGAACTGATAAGTGGGAACCCAGGTGTCTGTTAGAGGCCAGGGAATGGTGGGTTGTCTACTAGAGGGTGTGAAAGATGCTTTTGTGGTGTTAGGCCACAGTGGGAGGGCTTTGAGCATTGGGTCAGTACCAGAGCAATGGAATATCATATTCCTGTGACCACAGAGATCTCAAGGTTCATCTTGCCCCCTTGTTCCTCTCGTATCTCAGAGTCCTTTGGGAGCTTGGGGACTAGGGGTCAGCAAGGATGCAGTGACATTTTGTCCTTGTGCCTGGTATTAGGGTATCTTTCACATTGTCATCTCAATTTCCTGAACACCCCCCCCCCAATGACTCAAATGGGGGACATAAAGGGGCAGGAAGCTGCCATCCAGGGCCTCCACCCCCAATCCTGTCAATGACGCATGTTTCCCTGGGGCAGCAGGTCAGTGGAGAGACCTAGCCACTGGGGCAGAGGCAGATGGCCCACAGGGGAGAGTTTGGGGGTAGAGGGAGTGGACACTGAGCGTGGGCTAGGTAAACTACAATTCCCAGAATTCAGGGAGATACATACCAGCACATTTTGGGCACCTTAGGCAGACATGCTTGTTGGAGTTTGTAGTTCTGTACTATCTACAGCTGACAGAAAGCTAGGAGGTTGATATTTGGGTGTACAGGAGTGGGAACCTTGTGAGTTTGATACCTCAGAGGCCTAAAAAAAGAAACTATGAGAGAAAAAAAAAACAAAATAAAACAAAACAAAACCCCCAGAAGCTTAGAGACAGGGAGAGGCAGAGACTGGGAGGGGCAGACAGGCAGACAAACAAACATGTAGATTTGTGTTGGCTGGACTCTTGAAAAGCAGGGGGGATAAGATTAGGGTGGGCCTGGGTGGGGGGCTGGCAGGAATAGCCGGAAGGAATGGGCTGTGCTGATCTTTGGGGTCACTAAGAAGGTGGGGTCCACTAGTTTGGGGCAGGGCAGGTAGCGGTGAAGGGGCCTCACAAATAGGAAGAAGCCTGTCCTTGGATGTGAGTGCTTTGGGTTCCCTGGGTGACTGGTGGGGGCTGGGAACAGAGGACCAGCCCGCTCTCACAACAACCGCTCTTACACCAGTTTTCTTTCAGGTCCCTGGCCTTGAGACTCCTGCCTGTCCTTACTGACTTGCATCCTCAGAGAGGCAGGAGATGGGATCTAGCCCCTACTTCTGGATATTTCATCTTCACAGAACCTGACCAGCTCTACCTGGCTATCATGTCCAGCTATAACCTTGACTCTTTGACAGCCAAGGACTCTTTCTGTTAAGGAAGCTGTGACTGGCCTCAGTGTCAAGATTCTAACTAGTATCATATGCTGACACCTTTGGGGGTACCACTGGTCATAGTCTCGATACAGATCTTCCGACCCCCAGGGCTCCCCACCATGTCTTTCCCACCACTTCTAGGTTTTTTTCAAGGTCTGTCTCATACTTTGTCTTCACTTGAAACCTTAGGATAAAGCTAGGGAGGCCAAGGCCAATGTAACCTGCTGGCCTATCCGGCCTCCCCAGCTTATCGCTCCCAAGATAAGTTGACTTTCTTAAACACTTCCAGGCTTCTGTGCCTCCAGGCCTCAGTTTATACTATCCCTCACCCTTGCTTTTCCTCTCAGACCAGAGAACCCGTCATGCCAACCCGCCTGCCTCTTAGAGGCAGATGCAAGGAAGGTGCCTGACATCTAGATGTGTTCTGTGGAATCTGCCTGGTGTTCAGTCCAAGGCTCCGTGCTTCCCAGAGGCTTTGGACAGAGGCCCGGGAAGGTATGCAGATTCCTTCTGGGTTCCCTGATGTGCAGGCTGAACTGCTCTGAACTCCTGCTGTCTGAGGCCTTCTCAGATGCTCTGACTTTCCTATATGTAGACTTGAATATTGTTTTAGGTTCTTCCTCTGCCTCTGTTGCTTCTTTTCTGGTCTCTCAGGCATTGCAGTAATTCTCTTAGATTTCCAACGCCCTGGTGTCTGCTTCCTAGAAATCCTGACCATTATGCAGCCCAGGGGACTCCTGCCTTCTGTAGCACCTCTCTTACACGCTCCTTAAGGTTCTTTGTTACTCTGACGCAGGCCCTGGGAACATCTCTTTCCTTGGAATTGTAGGTTTTATTTGTTTGTTAGTTTATATTTCATGTGTAAGTGTCTGCATATATATGTTTTTGCACCACATACATGCAGTACCTAGAGGAAGGTCAGAAGAGGGCCTTGGGTGATCTAGATCTGGTTGTGAGCTACTATGTAGGTACTGAGAACGGATCCTAGGCTCTCTGTAACAAGCACTTGAGCCGTCTCTCTAGCCCTCGGTGAGGCGGTTTGCTCTGGATGAGAGTCCCCTCTGTTGCTCAGCACTCCTGCTGGGTCTGGGCCCCCTGGCAGAATAAGTGCTTCCACTTTCAGTTTTGCTGCAAACATGTGTAGCCATTAGGCACCCAGGGCTGTGTTTTGGAAGCTAAGGAGAGAAGCTCTCAGGATCGGTGTGGCAAGGGTAACATGACTGGGTGAAGAGACAGGTTTAAGAGAGAGCGCTGCTCAGCCACAAGAGTAGATATGGAGTAGATAGTCTCTGTTTGAGGCAGAACATACCAGATTGGAGGAAAAGAAAAATGTATTCCTCAAAAGTCAGAGGCAGAACCTGATTCGTCCATCCCTAGGATGGGGCTTGTCCCTCTCTCACTGGCCATTAAGGGTTCTGTGTCTGCCATTTTGCCTGCAGCCCTGTGGTACCTAATGCTTTACATCTTAGTGACTGGCTGCTTATATGGGCAACTCTATTGTGTTTATTTAATAACTGCACTTTAAAGAGTAATATCTGAAAAATTTGAAGGTTTTAGGGGTGTGTCTCCTTGAAAGGAACCCCCAGATTTAAGTTGTAGGGCCTCAGATTGGACGAGGCTTTCCTGATGAGCTGGTTAGGAGCCCAGCTCCTCCACCCTTGTTTGTGGCAGTGATAATGGGAAGGTTAACCCAGACCTCCATCATCTTTGGTCCTGGTAGACAGAGTGACGGCTTTTATGGGCCTTGGAGGGCTAGGTCTCTGGTGCCTCCTGTACTTCCTGCACACACCCCCCCCCAGACTCCAGTCTTGCATTTTAGCTCAGACCAGATGTTTGTGCAAGTCTGGAAAGGGAATGAACGCTGTGATCTTGGGGTGTCTATGTTGGGAAAAGAAGGTCCAGGGTATGTGTGGAGGGGCTCTAGGGGTAAGGAGGCTGGTGAGTGGCGGGAGCAGAAGGATCTGACTACTTCTAGCCCAACCCTAAGTTGTTCAGTGTGAGCTGGAAGTGCCCCACCCTCCCCACTATGAGCAACTTCCTTCCTGCTTGCTGGCAACGACTGGGTGGGGAACAGAGGGAAAAGGAGGGAAGGGAGGAGGGTCTGCCAGCCTGGAGGCCTCTCTCGTACTCAGGATGTAACTCATGCTGTGTGTGGGGGCAGGTCTGCTCTCCTCCGCTTCGAGATTTCAAGGAGGGGCTGGGCCTTCAGGAGGACTTTGGGACAAGAGCCAAGGAGCTGCAGGTGCTGACTACAGGAAGGGGTTTTCACTGGTCTGAAAAGGGCTGCGTTGTTGGTCTTGGGCGCCCTCTAGCTGCCTTTGCGATTCCTGAGATAGCCACATGAGGGAAGCAGAGAGCCAAAGAGAGATGATCTGTGCCAGTAAGACTAGGGATTGGACTTCAAATAGCCAGTGACAGACCAGCCTTGGGTCTCTGACTAAATGGTGTATCCACAATGGCCTTCTGAAGTGACTCACTTGGTCAAAGTTCCTGCTGGTGACTCTATCTGCAGCCCATTCTCAGAGGAAGGGAGCAAGGGTCCCTCTGAGGATAAATCTCTTCCTGTCCTCCTCCTTGCACAAACCCTCACAGAGCCTGGCAAGCCAGAAGCACAGGGAGCCATGCATATGCCATGACTCCTGTAAGAGAAGGCAGTTTCTACAGCCCAGGGAGTAGACCCTCACTCCGAGCTATCCCTATCCTACTGGGAGGCTCCCTAGAGCAGAGCCTGGTGAGTTTCTTGTTCTCACCCAATATGCTCTGGAACCACATCTGTCTATTGGCTCTCAGCCTCGTGGGAAAGTCTTGTGGCACAATCTCTAGGATTCCTCTGTACCTGTCCTGGCAGTAGCCAGGAGCTTGGGGGTTCCTGGGGTCTGTCTTATAGAGACAATACTTATGTTTAGAAGTGTTCCACCATCATGGCCCAATCATTGCCCGAAGAATCTGCTTCCTTCCTTTCTTTTGGAGGACAGGGTTTTACTTTGTAGCTACAGGTTAGCTATAGCACAGGTTGGCCTTGAACTTGAGATCTTTTTGCCTCAGTTTCCAGAGTGATATGGTTACAGGTATGTGCCGCCAGTCCCAGCTAAGATTCTACACTAGGAACCAGGATCTCAGAACAAAAATTTGGTGGTGGTGAAAGACAAAAGTGTATGTGTGTGCAAAAGTATATATGTATGTGTGCATGCGTGTATGTGTGTGTATGTGTGTGTGTGTGTGTGTGTGTGTGTGTGTGTGAGAGAGAGAGAGAGAGAGAGAGAGAGAGAGAGAGAGAGAGAGAAAAGCTGTAGTATATATGCAAGCACATATATGTGCCCATGACTAATTGGGCTCTCCAAAACTTATTTGGACCAAAAACCATTGCTGAGGATGTGAATGTGAATTTTTACTATCCATAGGGACCTGAACCTGCTCTTCATTCTTGGTACCTGGTATGAGAATGAATGTTTAGGGCCAGGCTGAGATCTCCTGAGTGGTGACAGGCAGGATCTCTGTCTCGGGCCTTGGGGACCCTGCATGGAACTCTATCACTTGCCAGTGCAAGGCTCCAGGACCCACCCAGACCTGAGCCAGACAGCTGTCAGGGACCGTTCAACAGCTCTGCACTTTCTCCCTTACTCTCTTCCCCCCAGTCCCTCAGGCTGGCCCAGTTTCCTGGTGTGGTTGCTGTGGTGCTGGGTCCCTTGGGAACCAGGGTTTTAAGCATCAAGTATGCCAAGCATGGAAATTCCGTAGCAACCAGCCCTGGAGATCAGCTGGGGCGGGGTGCGTCCTAGGCTTCCTAGGTGTTCAAGGGAGGGGCTGAACCCTCTTTCCACACTAAGGAGAGAGGAGCATTACTTAGAGGCCCTGCAGGGGCATTGTGTCCACAGACATGAAGAAATTCTGGTCATCCTGAAGTTGCTGTCTCTCAGTTTTTAGGGGAAAGGTATATTTTGGCATATGGTGTTAAAGCTTCCAGTCCACTATTAGTTTGTTGGTTGCTCTATGCTGGTGGTTAGATAGCAAATCACAGATGTGATGGAACAAAGCTGTTCACTTCATATGTGACTGAGAGACAAGGTACTGTGGGGTTTCCATTCTGTCCTTCCAAGTAGACTCCCAGTTATGCAGTCCTGATGTATTTGCTGCTGATAGGCTTAGGTCTTCCTTGGATTCCCATTTTGAGCTTGGGTTTCCTAAACCCAGACTACTCTGGCCCCTTTTCTAGAGGAATCTGAAATAAATGGGATTATGTCTCTTGGATTCAGAAGGCAAAGTGCCCTGGGGTCTTTCCTTTTCAGGGTAAGAAGACTTAATTCCACACTGTGGTGGGTTTCTGTTGTCACCTTCCAATAGCCATTGGCTGAGCTCACTGAAGAAATGGAGTCCTGACCCCACCAGGTGGAGACTGTGTGACCTCTCTTGTCACAGGGTGTTTGTATTTGACTCTCCACAGTATTCCTTTCACGTATGAACATCTTTTCTTTTTAATTGACTGCAAGGTCAAGGGATGGATTGCAGACCTTGTGTTTCTATAGGTGCCTTGCATAATAGAATATACACATGGAAAGTTATGGGTGGGCGGGTAAGATGACTCAGCAGGCGAAGGTGCTTGCTGCCAAGCCTGGTGACCTTAGTCTGATTCCTGGGACCCACCTGGTAAAACAAAGGACTCCTGCAGATTGATCTCTAAGCTCTACATGTGGGCTCTAACACAATAATCCACACAATGATAAGTAAAGGAATGTAGCAATATTTTGTGAAGTGATAGGTAATTGTGAGTAAGTCAGGAGATGTCAGGGTCAGAGATTCTCAAATTGGATCTTAAATCTCTTCTGTGGTCGTTAGCATTTGATGCTCTTAGAGACCCATGGAGAACGCATGGTTCTCTTCAGGACCCAGAACTAGGGGTGGGTTAGTCTTTTCACCCTCATGCCTGCCTCTGAATCTTGTGTGCTTTCAGAAACCTCTGAAGTGGCCATCTCTGTAGCTCATATTCCTCATCCCCATCTCCTTTCCTTGAATTCCCTAGTTTTTGTAGCTTTTGATATATGTGGTGTATAAGCCACAACCTGCCCTGTTATGGTGGTCGAATCATTTGACTTAGGTCCAGGAGACCCAGCTCCATTTCTAACTTGTATAATATCCAGGAAGTCTGCTATTTTGTGTTCCTAACACCTAGAATAAGAAAGTGTTTACTTCCTGCTCTGATGTTTCTTAAAGTGTCAGCCCCCAGCCCACAGTGGAATCCAGAGAATTTCATGTATAAAGTCCGGGGCAGAGGCGCATTGCTCTGTGGTGTTGGTTGGGGTGGATGAGAGAGGATGGAAAGCCTGGGTCCATAAGACATGGGCTTTTCATTGTGCATAGAAAACCAGGTCTTACTGTGTCATTGGCTGCCTGGTCGTGCCACTGTATAGTTCCTGAAGGATTTTCAATGGCTTGGGAAAGCTGTTGAGTTCGCAGTGTCCAGAAGAGGGCCCTCATCTTGGTTACCTGGGTTGCCCTTCTGGCTTCCTGAAGAGCGCGGCAGGAGGGCTTTCAGCACCTCGGACAGAGTCCGTCTGGCTGAGGCTCTGCGCAGAGGACTCAGAGACTTGCATACGACAGTTTCTCTAGCAGGGCAGTTCGAGCATGGTGCATTCCTTATTTTTCAATTCTTTTAGGTCATTTCAACATAAACCCAAAGCCAATGTCAAAGTAGCATTTGTTTGTCAATCTCCGAGGGCATTTAAATGATAAAAGCCCTGCGCTAGATGCACACCCATAATGCCAGCACTTGGGAGGCTGAGGCAGGAGGCTCACTGAGGGTAACACAGTGAGACCTGACTCAAAAAACAACCAAACCAGGCAGCAAATCCATCAAACAAATTTCCAGACCAAAGCAGACAACAGAAATCAACCTGTTTTCTGGAAGGAATACATTCAAATGCAGTCTCTAGTCAAGTGTCCAGCTTCTTTATCATGAGAGCTCCCATCCACTCTTGGCCCAGTCAGCCACCTTCACGTGGTCATCCTAGCTTACCTCTACAAACCACTGAGTTCTGGAGCCCTTTTGGAGCCCCTTCTGTGCGTGGGAAGCCCCAGTCCCTAATTCAAAGGGACAGATGGCTGACAGGTTCTCAGCCAGAGGCAGCATACTAGCAGCTCCACTTTTTCATTTGGAACAAGAATAAATTGGTGAGGAGACCCACACCTGGGTCCCAATGGCATCTGGCTTTATGAAGCTGTTAACCATCTTTCTGTGTGCCTGGGAGAATCCTTACCAATTGGCAGGGCCCAGCTTTCCTGGGAAGCCCTCTTGGCTGTTCACCCATGCAGAGCGCACTCTGCTTTGAGCTTCTTTTCATGTATATGTAGCCCAGATGCACCAAATTCCTTCATGACATCTATTCCCTTGTTAGATGAGCCAACTCCTATGTTTACTTGTTGTAGACCCCACAGTGATACGCCCTAGCTGGTGTGGGGGACTGATGAATCTTAGAGGCTTCTCATCTACTTTTCCCCCCTCTATATTTACTTTTTAAAAAAGATTTTATTTATGAGTACATTGTAGCTGTTTTCAGACATACTAGAAGAGAGCATCGGATCCCATTACAGATGGTGGTTGCTGGGAATTGAACTCAAGACCTCTGGAAGAGCAGTCGGTGCTCTTAACTGCTGAGCCATCTCTCCAGCCCACTATATTTACTTTTAATCTGAAACAACTATGTCAAATGGTTCATGATGTTGTCTATGATGTAGCAACTGGATTCAGGGTCACACAGGACAAAGAAGCAGAAGCCAAAGCTGCATTGAGGTGGTTACCAAGAGAAATGATGGGGTGGTTTGGGAGTGGGGATTGCAGGATGGTTGTAAGTTCAAAGCCGTCCAGGACTGTTAGTTGTGGAGAATCAAGCAATCACTCACTGCCAGAGACCAGCTTGTTTAGTCTCATTTTGCAGGTAAGGAAAGCGAAGTTTAGGGATGCTTTTAGAGTCATGCACCAAACAGGCTCCTTGGGAACACTCTGGTCTCTCCTAAGTCTCTCTCTTGGACTATTGAGTGGCTTAAGTTGGCAGATTGTTTTTCCAAGGTGGTCATGCCAATATGTCCCACTGCATATGCCCTCCTTCCACACAGCAGTGACATTCTTTCATTGAGAATTGGGGTCAAATTAGGATCATGGCTTCATGCTGATGGGCCATGCTGATGGCAGGACTTGGTGTGACTTTCAAAAGTTAGTCATTACAGCTCATTCAGTTCTGGCTGGATCCTTTTTTGAGACATTTGTCCTTGCAACCCAGCAGCTATGCTGTGAGGGAGTCAGGTAGCCATGTGGAAATGCTTGATGGGATATCTGACCTCAGCCTGATCTGAGGTCTTGATGACAGCCAGCCTCTAATCAAACATGGCTGCCTTCTGGTCCCAGTTTTATGAGTGGGAAGCAGTCATCTGCTCCTGGCTGAACCTGTAGGTCCATAAGCAGAACAAATGCTAACATTGTTCTGGAGGATGGCCATAAGGCAGCAGCAATTAGTAAAATTTTATCTATCTTAGTTTCTTCAAACTGTTCTACATGTTTCATTAATTCAGCAAACCTTTATTGGCTATGTAAGTGTATACATTTCAGCTGCTACTAAAGTTCTTTTGGTGGTTACAGATGAAAGAGCAACCTTAGAACAATGCAAATGGTTTCACCTCTATACTTGTTTAGTCCCTAGATCTGATCCTCTGATCCAGTCTCCATACCTCGGCTCTTGTCCCTTCCACCGGCAACACATCTTCCCTGCCCACTTCAGCTTTCAAGGATCCGCTCCAAAGCCTTTTCCCCTCACTTCAGTAGAAATGAATCTGCACCCTGTAATCCCACAGCACACGTTACAGACTACAGTTCAGTCTGCCCACCACCTCTCCCAGATACCACTAGACTGTGAATCCCTGGAGTGGGGAGACTGGTTTAGCCTTCCTGTTCCCCAACCCCCCAGCATCTGGCACAAGGAACATAGGAGGTCCCCAGGAAAGATTCGTTGGTATGGCTGGCAGCAGTACAATCGGAAGACAGTCTCCTGAAATGCAGGCTTCAGCACTTTCCCCACTTTCTGTGCCAAGGAGTCAGAAGAGTATGCCTTTAAGGGTAAGTATCAGGTCGGTAGGAAAAGACCTTGGAATGGGCTGGGGCATGACAAAGTCAGGGAGCTCTGGCTTCTGTGTGCTTGAAGTGTGCTCCCCTCTGTTGATTAACTTCCCCCTTTCCCTCCATCTCACTTTTCTTCCTCTCAGTGTTCCTCTAAGTATCTGTTCCTGGGGGGGGGGCATATTGCCTTGCTTGTCTCCTCCAACTCCAGTTCATATCCAAAACCACCACTATTCTGAAAACCCAGTTGTATAGATAAAGTTCCCTATAAATCCCAAAATTCATTTGCTATTGAAATGGAGGGAATGCTGTTGCTGATTTTCCTCCCCTGGGGTTTGTAAAGCATCCATCCTCCATCAGCTGTCTGTCAGTTCTAGTCTGGTTGACTGGAACTGCTTGCCAGTCCCCTGTGAGTGTCACTGACTCTCCTGGGTCTAGTTTTGGCTGTGCTCTGCTGGCCTGGTCCTTTAGGGACTCCAACAAGGGTAGCTTCCATTTCTTTTATTCTTGTAGAAGTTCTCCTCTCCCCCAGGCTGAGCAGGAGCAGAGTGGGATGGGTAGAATGTTCTCTGCAGACTTTTCTCCCCAAATTGTCTCTTTCTGGGAGCTCGGTAGAGCCTACATGTGTCTCACTATAAATACAGCCTCTCCCTTCCCTCAGTCACAGGCAGAGTGGGGGAGAGCTCTTCCCAGGAATGACCCTTGAGGTCTGTTGTGGAGGTGGGGCAGAGTGTGGTTGCTCAGGGGATTAGGTTTGTCTGCATCTGAAAGTGGGAGGTTGGGGCAAGATAGACCAGAAGGACTTATATATAAGGAGGTCTCTTAATGTGTGGTACCAGAACCCCAGAAATGATGCCTTGAGGAGAGCTTGTCTGTAGGCCTGCTTTCAGGAACCCCTCTGAGCTTCCTAGGGAGTTAGAATCAGCAATTGGCATTGACACACACCTTTCTCTGTGTCGCTTGTTGGTGCTGCTGCTACTGGTGGTGGTAGTGGTTGTGTGTGTGTGTGTGTGTAGAAGAGAGAAAGGAGAGAGAGAGAGGGAAGAGAGAGGAGAAAGGAGGGAGAGGGAGGGAGGGAGGGAGAGAGAGAGAGACAGAGAGAGAGAGAGAGAGAGAGAGAGAGAGAGAGAAAGAGGGAGAGAGAGAGAGAGAGAGAGAGAGAGAGAAAGAGGGAGAGAGAGAGAGAGAGAGAGAGAGAGAGAGAGAGAGAGAGAGAGAGAGAGAGAGAGAAAGAAATACACTTGGCTTTCTTTAGCCTCAGGAAGCAAGCAGCTCTCTTAGGAGAGTTACTCTGTATCTGGTTTCCCCTTTCACTGGCCTGATAAAGGGCCTCAGTGGCCTTGTGTTCCCTCTGGGATAATAAGACTAAAAGGCTTCCTCAGTTAAGTGGCTCCCTGTGGTAAGGACTGCTGGCCAGTCAGATGAGGAGTCCCCTCCTTTTGGGACCTGTCTTTCCTGAAGCCACAGTCTAGAAGGGGCCACAGAGGCTTCTTCCTTTGGATCTTGCTTTCCATGCCCACTTTCGCTTTTTCTCACTTTCAGTCCCCAGGCTTGGAAAGGAGGACTCTTCACTCACACAGGCCAGGTATGGGGGGCAAGAGCCAGACCAGTCATGAACCCAGATGTGCTGATGCCTCTCAGGCCAAGTTCCAAGTTGGGGAAGGCCCTGGGCATCCTGTGTGTGTGTGTGAGGAAGACGCTGTTGGTGGAAAGGGTCTGAGGGATGACTGTGCAGGCAGGAGTCTCTGGACTTTTTTAGCATCAGCTGGTGGAGCCACCTCCTTCTCTCCCACCGGCTGCCTCCCTGAGTCACTCACTGCCCACCCACTAGCAAACAAAAAAGAGTGTCATCTCCTGGCCAGTGGCCCTGTTTGGCCTTAGTGTTTTCAGGTTTTTGCTCCTGGAGTGGAGGTGAGAGTCTGGCTGGGGTGGTCTCATGGCGACCTTTCTTGCGTCGGCTTCCTTCTTCAACCTTCGTCCGTCTGTCGCCCGCAGCCCCCCATTCCATGACAGTTCCCGCTGGTGACAAGACCCAGCCCCTTGCTGCAAGGACAGAGGCAGCTGCAAGCCCTCAGGAGCCCCCACATGGCCCCATCCATCTAAGCAGGCCTCTGATCTGGGTTGCAGGCAGGGGAGGGGATTCAAGGCCGCCTCAACTCCAGCTGCCGGGCTCCTCCCCACAGCAGGCCTGCTCAGCTGTCAACACTCGCCTCTCGGCCCTGCCCTGCCCCAGGCGTTGCTGAGCTGCTCAAATCAAGGACACCTCGGCGGGCCGAAGCCCCCTACTCAGGCCCCAACAGGCGGTGGGCAGGCAGCGGGCAGGCGGCTGGTGGACACGCTGCCTGCCCTGGAGCATCCTCAGACCTCCTTGCCTAAATAAGGGAGCTGCAACTGGAGCGAGCCGGCTGCCAGGGGAGGGGCCTGAGGCTAGGCCAGGGCTTGCTGAGGGGCTGGGCCGCCCGGGCCGCCTCACGGCCCCAAGCCCTCCTATTGGGTCTGTGAGGTCGGTCTTGCCCTACAGAGGGAGGGAAGGCCTCTAGCACACGGGGATCCCCTGGCTGGGACCTCGCACTCAAGGAAGGACCTTTTCTCACAGCTAAAAGGCCGCAACTCCTGTCGGTCTCTTTGTACGTGTCGTGTCGTCCTTGAAGAGATTCGAATACCCCCCTGGAGACGGGGGAGGGGTGCCTCTCTTACGGCTCACCCACCCTTGTCTCAAAATTTTACAGCTTCCACATTCCCTGTTCTTCCCATTTCCTGGCTCTCCCCTGGTCCTGGGGCGGCTCATCTCAGAGCCTAGGCCTCACTCAACCCGGTCACCCACTGCACATTCTGACAGCAAGCTGTGCAACTCAGCCTGTCCGAGGCTCAGTAGGGAAGCTGGAGATACCCGGTTGGTACTGTCCCATCAAATCGGGTTTCTCAGTTCTGAGTCTGGGAGGGGGGCGACATCCCTATGCCCCTCTCCCTGGTCACCCCCAAACCGACCATCGCACCTGTCCTCACCGTTCCCCTACTTAAAGGTCCCTTCCCCCTCTCGGCGGAGCGCGAGTCCCGGGGGCTCCGTAGCGGAGCGAGGGGTTGGGACCCGGGGAGCGCTCGGCCCGGCTCAGCCAATGAGAAGGGCGGGCGCTCGGGGTGGCGGGGAGAGGGCGGCGCTGCCAGCGCGCGGCGACAGGAGGGGGCCGGGAGGCGGGGGCCGGAGTCGGAGGGGCGCGCGCCACATTAACCCTTCAGCCTCCGGACCGAGCCTCAGGCGCTGCCGGAGCCGCGGGCGCTGGAGCGACTGACGGCGGCGCAGCGGCGGCGGCGGGCAGGCGTGAGCCCGGAGCCCGGCGCTCGAGCGGGCGGAGCGCGGCGCGGGGACGAGGTGCAGCGGGGCCCGTGGCACCACCAGCCCGGGTCGACAGACAGGTGTGCCGGCGCCGCAGCTCCAGCAGCTTCAGGCCGGGCCCAGGGTCCGGAGCCGGCAGCCGCTAAGCGGAGCGGGAATCCCGCGCCCTCAGTCCAGTTCCGGCCCCGCCCGCACTCAGCTTGGCCGCGGGGTGCGGAGACCACGGCCCGGCCAGGCCACCCGAAGCCTAGTGCTGGGCCGGGCCGGGCCAGGGTGGGTGGGGGCCCGCCCGGCCCGCCCATGGGCTCAGGATGCCGGTGCGGAGGGGCCACGTCGCGCCGCAGAACACCTTCCTCGACACCATCATCCGCAAGTTTGAGGGCCAGAGTGAGTGGGGGAGGGGGCAAAGCGGGGAGGGGGTTTGGGGGGTGGGTCCAGTCCTGCTGAGTGTGGATGGGGGGCGTGCCCGGGCCGTGTGCAGTGCAAAATGTGAGTCAGTAGGGGCTGGTGGGCCCTGAGACTTATGCCAGGATCCAAGGAGACAAGGCTTGGTGCCAGGGGGATCACTGGCATAGGACTAAGGGGCCTAGTATTGCAGCTAGGGGTCGGAGAGTGTGTTTGATACCTGGAATGTGCAGGAAAGGGAGGTGGGATGAGATATGTAGGTGTTTCCAACTCGAAATGTCCGCGGCTGATGGAATTGTGTGTGTGTGCTGTCATAAGCCTGTATATGACCCAAGCTGTTGGTCCCTAAAAGTACACTGTACGTTCCAGTCTTGACTGTGTTGTATGTGACAGACTGAAGCTAAGGGTGTCGGCATCAGTGACCAAATCTGCTCTTGAGCGTATGACAAGTATATGGCCAAATCCCGCAGTGGAGAGGCGTCTCCAGCAAGTCCCCAAGATTGTGGGTCTGGTGCTGAGAGGCTACTGCATACCTGAAGCTGGCTTTGGGGTTAACAGGCTGGCTACGGACCTCCAGTGTGGTGGGTTTTCCTGCTGTGGATGGTACCCCAAACCCCATTGGGTTTGGGCGATTACAGCTCCCCTTATTCGGACCTGGCAAGAGAGACTTCCAGAAATGTGTCCTAGGCTAGGCGAATGTATTGGTGTGCCTGTTCTCAAGGCTGAATGTGCCACAGAGGGTGTGACCGCAAAGGGCCCCTGGAGCCGGAGAGTGACATTCCTTGCCCATGACCCTGTGCAGACAGGACAATGTGTGCTCTACTGTGTTGGGAGGGAGGGGTCAGTTGGATGGGCAGCATTGTCCCTAGACAGAGAACAGGATGATCCTGAGGGGGTGGTGCAGGCCTAGGGCAGGGGGCAGGCCCTTGGGCTTTCTTTTCCTACCAGTTAGGTAGGCAGGGGCAGAATCTGAGATCTTGGACTGGGTCCTAGAGGCTTGGCTTCTGGCCCCACCTCTGCTACTGACTGCCAGATGACCTTGAGTGACTCTTCCTACTCTAAGCCTCAGTTTCCACATTTGTGAACAAGGTGATAAACTACAAGGCTTTTGGGGTCTCGTCAGGATCTGTATTCTAGGACTTCAGTCAGGGGTGGGGTAGGTAGAGTGGGGCTTACCTTCAAAGGAACCTGCTCTGGTCTCCTGGTCTGAGAGTGGGCAGAGGAGGCCACTTTCTCCTGTGGGTGGTTGTACTCTCTCGATTGCCTTAGGCTGAGTGGGGTGGAGGCAGAGTTAGGAGGTCAAGAAGCTCTGACCTGGGGTTGATGCTTGCCTGGGAGTTCCAAAAGGCCTTGGGAGCTGACCTAAAGATGACCCAGCTCTCAAAAGTAACTTCCTGGAGGGCAGGGGAAAGATGGCAGAAGTCGGGAGGCTGGAACCTGGTAGCCTGGCCTTGCAGCAGGGAGCCCTGCTGCAGCCGGCCATCTGGGGTTTGCAGGATTGTGCAGGGCGGCAGCCTGAAGGCTGCATAATGAGGAGGGAAGGAGCCGGGCTCAACTTCAATTGCACTCCCCAGCATTAAAGGTCAGAGTGGACAGAGTTTCTGTTTACAGAAGGCACCTATCCCTCGAATCTCACTCCATCTCACTCCGGCACAAGTGAGATACCCCGAGGCTGCCCTGACTTGCTGCTCATCCACCTGCCTGGCCTTTAGCTCAAGCGTGGAGTGAATGAGCTACATCTAGCTAAAGTGGGTCTATTGGACTCCCTTTGATGGGGTCACAGAGGAAGGCTTCATATCCCTAGAGGTGGTAATCTTTCCCAGGTTTGGTTTCCACAAGTGGGCCAGCGTCTTGGGCTGATCTCTGGACTCCAGGGAGTTCCAGGGTGTGAAGTTGCAGGTAGTTTTCCTTGCTCTGTATGACCTTGGACTTGTGCCTGTGACCCCCAGCTGTCCTTCTGCCAGATGAGATTCAAAAGCTGGATTCACTGTGAATGAGCTGTTAGACTAGGGCATTGAGATGAACTTCTCTTGAACCATAAAATGACTACACTAACAGCTACCTCGCTGGGTTGTCCAGGTCTGCAAGTTCACCCCCTCATCTTCTGGTTTACCTACTCCTCGGCTTCTGACTGCCTGCGGATAGGTTGCGGAAGTCATAGTAGGCCCTGACCAAGTCATAGTAGGCCCTGACCGGAGGGAGTCTAACGGTATTTGAGGGACTGATTTTCTAGGAAGAGTTCCTTATCAAGAGGAAGAAGCCAGAGGAGCTGGTGCAAAGGGGAGGCTGGCCGCCATCTCCTGTCCTTCCCAGGCTCCCTTTCCAGGCTGTGTTTATCCCTCCGCCGCGGCTGCTGACACGCGTTGCTGACACCCGCCCAGGCTGGCCTTGGCCGCTGGCTCTCTGCCCGGGGAAAGCCACGCAGCTAGCCGGCGGGCCAGGGGGTAGGGGGCGTGTCGCGAGGCCGTGCCCGGTGGAGGCACCTGTGTCACTGCACAGATGCGTTCAGCCGGGGTTGGGCACCCCTCCCTGGTGCGGGGGAGTGTCGGACGGCAGTGTGTGACGAGCGAATGTGGGGAAGGGCCGGGAGCCCCCAAAACAAGTGTCCCCGCTCACGTGCACCTTCATCCCCGCCTCCCCCTACAGGCCGCAAGTTCATCATCGCTAACGCCCGCGTAGAGAACTGCGCTGTCATCTACTGCAACGACGGCTTCTGCGAACTGTGCGGCTACTCGCGGGCCGAGGTGATGCAGCGGCCCTGCACCTGCGATTTCCTGCATGGGCCGCGCACGCAGCGCCGTGCTGCCGCGCAGATCGCGCAGGCCCTGCTGGGCGCGGAGGAGCGCAAAGTGGAGATCGCCTTCTACCGGAAAGATGGTAGGCGGGGCCGGGGCGGGGCTGCGGCGAGGGGCCGGGCCTCGAGAGAACGAGCGTGGGATGAGGATTGGGGGCCAGTGGGGTGGGATCTGTAGTTGCTGGGTGCCAGCGAACATTGCGGATCCCTTGGGGGCGGATCCCCCAGGCGTGGGCGTGGCCCTGTGTCTGGGAGCGGTTGTGGCCGGGTCTCAACTCTGGTGGGTGGGCGTTCCGCATGGCCTTGGAGGTACTAAGGCTGAGGGGACCTGGCACCTCTCGTAGTTTACTCCTTGGCGGGTGTCATGTTGAGCTTGGTAGGCTGACGTTTGTTTAAGCTGGGATGGTAGGTGCGTGCGTGGATGGTGGTAATAGGGCAAGATGGGGGCTGGCGCTGGCTCTTAGCCACAGGATTCTAGCTACCTGAAGGGCAGCCTGTGCCAGGTGACTTTCTGGAAGAAATGGAGCGCGGGGCAGAAGAATTGTATCTGCTGCCATCTTCTGCCTTCCTCTCCCTGAGTTCGACGACACCTCTTCCCACAACCTCAGTTACCTTCCTCTGGTGTGCAGAACACCCTGCTCCTCCCCTCAACTCCCTCCTAGCCAGGTGTCTCTGCTCAGCCACCACCTCCCAAGCCAGCTGCTCTGGGCTTCCGGAGAGCAAAGTGGAGAGCGGGATAAACACACTGGGTGGGTGGAGCTGTTCTCTCACTAGGCCTGTGCGTCTGGGTGGGCTCTGCTCAGGGAGGTCAGAGAAGTGATGGGGTAGTGGGTATTGGAGGGCTCAGAAGGGGCTCCAGAGTATTCACCAATGAGTATTTCATAAGCTTCCCTACATCCCTGAAACCCAGCTTTTGAACATAGAGCTGCCTACAGGAAAGGCAAAGTTCCTGCTCTCAGAGAGCTGGTTGCTTAGCCACAGTGAGCACACCCTGCCTCTTGCTGTGTCAAAAGGATGCTGCAAGCTCCAGTCCTCTGATGTGAATGCTCCAATGTGGCTTCCTTAAGGGGCTTGTTTTGCAGGTGTGTAGCCTGTGATGTCTTCGAACAACACTCGGAGGGTATGCACCACTAATGGCTCTTTGCTAGAGTGTTTGCTTTAATCCCAGCACTTGGGAGACAGAAGCAGGCGGATTTCTGAGTTCGAAGCCAGCCTGGTCTACAGAGTGAGTTCCAGGACATCCAGGGCTACACAGAGAAACCCTGTCTCGAAAAACCAAAAAAATAAAATGAGAGAGAGAGAGAGAGAGAGAGAGAGAGAGAGAGAGTGTTTGCTTTGCAGTTCTGACTCGCAGGCAGGTAGGGGATAAAGGGATGGGAAGCTCATTGGGCTGTGTGTCCTTGTGTAATCCTCACAGCATCCCCAGTGTTGTTAGGGTCCAACAACATCGAGTCTGGAAAGACCCCAGACTCAGATAGTATGCAAAAGTAAAGAGCATTTATTCTGCAGAAACTACTATCATGGGGTCAACTGTCATCAAAATATTGAAGACTCGAGGGGCTTGTAGACCCCCTTTTATGCAAAGTTAAGGGAATTTTCTAAAGGGTTAGGTTACTACTAATATAATTGCTAAGGCCAAATCAGTGATATTAGTACAATCTTGACTGGCTATTATATTAGTTTCTCTATATTTGTTGAAACCTTGAAGAATCTCAGAAACCAGCTCAGTTGTGGCCTTGTTATCTCCTCCAGCCAGGTGTCCCAGGAGCTGACTCAATATCAGACTTACCCTCCCTAAGTCAGGGTTGTCACTGATCAATGACCCATTGTTGATGGCTTCCTCTGAGGAGTCCAGTTTGCTTCCTGGAAAATTGAAATTTTATTCCCAGGGTTTTTGGACCTCTCAATACTGTCTTTTATCTCCTAAGGATGATGAAACTAAAGCTTAGAGAAATTAAGAATATTCCCTGAGCCACACCAGTTGAAAGCATCAGTGCTTGGAGAGGAGTTCATGTCTGTCTGACCAGAGCCATGCCCTGCTGTTCTGGTCTGTGTCACCATTGACAAGGACACCAGAGAACTAAGGAGTCTGTCTGTGCTTCACACAAATACAAATTTAAATGTCCAAATCACAGGTTTATATGTGCATCTTCACACATAACTACTGGGGTCAGTGTGATGTGGGAATCTTCCACCAGACAATAGGTTGATTTCCACAATCTTGTTTCAGTGCTTGCTTGGTATCTTGGGATGCTGGGTTTCCTTTTTCCTTCTTCTTCAGAACTAGAGATCAAGGCCAGGGCCGTGTGTGATGGGAGTGAGTGCTACCATGTGTGTGTTTTGAGGTCAGAGGACAATTTTATGGAGCTGGGTTTCTTCTTCACCCTTTACATGAATTCTGGGAATCAGGCTTGTATGGGAAACACCTTTACAGCTTTACTTGCCGAGCCTGTGCTTGTGCGCTCTGTCTCTGTCTCTGTCTCTGTCTCTCTCTCTCCTCTCATTTATTATTATTTCTTTTTTTGGCAGGGTCTTACACTATGTACTTATAGCTTGCTTTGACTTGATGTGATCTACCAGCCTCTGTGCTCCAAGTGCTGAGATTCAAGGTGTGCACCACTGCATCTGGACCTAAGTTTGTTTTGAGACAGTAGCTCACTAAGTTGTCCAGGTTGGCCTTGAATTCACCTCATAACCTAGGTGGGTCTTGAACTTTTCCAGGCCCCTGCATTACTACGTTCACGGGTGCTGAACTTCTGAGAAAATGCTCATATTCAGGGTCTTCCCATAGTGAACACACTCCAGTCTCATGGTGGATACTGTTTGTGTTTGTGGATTTGACATCAGAGAGGTTGGACTGATTTTGCCTTTGGCGGTAGCATGAGTGTAGCCTTCTCAAGTAGTGTGCGTCTTTTTGGCTCATGCTGACTCCTTTGGGAGAGTTCTGAAAAGGCACTGTTGTGGAATCTTGGGGAATTTTGAGGACCACCTAACCTAACCATTTGGGTAGCAGGTGGAGGAGCTGCATGGCGGAGGTCCTGTTATCAGTATATCTGTGAAGGGAATGGGCCTATAATCCAGGTCCCTGTGCAAGCCTAAACTTTGTGCCTTCTCCAGGTTACTACTCCAAATGGGGCCATGACCTAGGAAACCCTATGCTAGCTGCTGTCTCCTGCTCCTTCTTCTCACCTAGTTTCCATGGGGTTCAGATAACTCCTAGTGGACAACAGGTTGGCCTAGGGCCTCAGCTACCTGGAGCCCCACTTACCTTGGCAGTCTAGGCTGAGGGAAATGCAGACAGATTCTTCAGCCTCTCTGTCCTTTGCCTTGTGACACAATGTTCCTCATATCATCTTTGTTGCCTGACCTGGGCTGCCTGTGTGTGTGAGTGTGTGTGTGTGTGTGTGTGTGTGTGTGTGTGTGTGTGTGTTGATGTGTGGAACACGTACAGATTCAGAGAAGAAATGTGCTAATGCCATCTCCTGTTTTTGTCTAAACCTTTTCTAGGGTGTCTGCCTGGGCCAGCCCTGGGAGAGTAGGTTCTTGGGCTGTAGCTCCAGGGAGGAAGAATGGCTGGGGAGGAGGCAGGGCCTTGTGCTGGCAGGCGCCTCTAAGGACAGCTGTGCTGTGTCGGAGCCTCTAACTCTGCTCTGTGCAGTCTCAGGGTCTGGAGCCAGACAGCCCCATTATTTAGTTGCTGGGGCTGCTGGGAGGTGGGGAAGCTAGACTGGGGGAGTGTGGGTGGAGGAGGAGACATAGTGTGCCCAGTTCACTGGCCGGATGCTGATGCCCCTTAAGAAAGGCCCAGGATCAGAATGGAATTGTGAACGGCAGAACCCTGTAGTGCAGGTCTGGCAGGGTGTGACATTTCTGTGGAGGCACCGCAGACAGCAGGTGCTGGCTGGGTACACACCTTGCCCTACACGGCGGGCTGTGGTGGGGGTGGAGACGCAGCTCTCCCTCTCCCTGGCCCTCCTATTGTCTTTGCTCTTTGTTCCCACCTCCCTGCTGCCTCCCCTCCAGCCTGCTGTGCCCCCCTCCTCTTCGCAGCTCTTCCTCCCCACTCTCAGGCCTCCCTGCCTTTGTCTCAGACCTGCCTGCCTGCTTCTGACCCTTCCGTTTTTGCCTCCTTCTCCTTTTGTCTATTTCCTCTGATCCTTCAGCATCCTGGGACCACATTTCTGCTTCTTTCTGTGTCTCCCGTATGCTGTTTACTCACCCATCCCCCAGGCCTTTGTCTCAAAGGCTTTATCGTCTCTCGTACCTCTGACAGTCAGTCCTGGCCCTGGCTCTCCGTCCCCTGTCCCCAGGAGCCTGTGTGTGGGTGGAGATAGGGTTGTCTCTAGAGAAGAATCTATTGGCTTCTCCACTCCAGCTGTAGGCCAGTTGCTATGGCAACAAGGTCAGAGGGTCCCCACTGCTGCAGCTGATTCTGTGGCTTGGGGGAGGGGTTGGGACCTTCAGTCCGGGTCAGCTCCCCGGTGTGCCATGCCCTCCACATTTGTTCTGTGCTGGACCCTGACTCACACCCTGGTCTTTCAGGTGCCCAGGTTGGCCTGGTGGTACCAGCCTCCAACCTCTGGGCATGCCATCACACTTTAACCCAGGCCGTCAGTTCTGGTCTTCTCTCTTCTCTGCCTTCTCTGTTCACTTAGGTCAGAGGTCCTGCTCTGCCCCTGCTGTGACTCTCTCCTATCAGACACCTCCCCACCCTTACCTCCCAGTCATGTGTCATCTGAGTAGGTGAAAAGAAACTTTCTCTGAAGGGGGAAGTTTTGAGGGGGAAGGCAGAGGTCAGAGGTCAGTACCTAGCTGTTTCTGTGCTCTGTTCATGGGAAGCAGTCTGGGGTCTTCCTAAAAGAAGCCAAGGCCTTAAACTTAGGACTTCTCCATGGGGCCCTAAAGCCATTGGAGTGCTTATCCCCCATCCCCCTTTTAACTCTCTAATCCTAGCTAGGTAGACCAGACTGGCCTTGCTAAAATTAAAGGTGTGCTCCCAGATGGTAGCACAGATATCCCCGTTTTTCTGGTCAGAATCTGGTATAGTCTGAAGCCTGGAGCAGGTGGTAGCTTCTGGCAAGGCCTGCCTCCAGCTGTCTGTCTGTCTCTCTTTCTGTCTTGCTAAGCACTTTTCTCCTAACTTCCCTGTGGTGGGCTGCCCTCTGCTGCTGTCCATGAGGATAGAGAGGTGTTGTTTCCTCAGAGGCCCTGGGCCTGGACAGTATCGGGAGGGTGCCTCCTGCTCCTGTGTGTGGTGTCTCCGAAACCCCAGAGGAACTATGTAAATATTTGTGCAGAGCTGTCGGTGGAAGCAGAGTTGACGGTGGCCTTGGGCTGTGGGGAGGGGGACTGGCTCGCCCTGTGGTGGGAGGTGGGTGAGCTGGGGTGACTTCCTGTGCAGTGAGATCTGAGAGTTCCAAGGAAGTCCTTTCCTACTTAGCTTCCCTGAGGGTGCTGACCACCTCTCCTAGAGAACATTCACTGGCCAGAGATTGACCTTCCCCTTTAAAACCTGCCTCCTACCTTGTGTGCAGGCCAGAGAGCAGAGGTATCCAGCCCCCATGGGTGAGGGAATGAGATGTGACTCTGTGACATTCAGGGAGATCTGAGTCACAGTCAGAGAGGGACCAGAGGGATACTGGACTAAGTTCCAGCTCAGGAGGGTCCTGGTGGCCTCTGACAGCCCTAGTTGTCCATGAAGGTCTCTAGGCTGTGTTCTGGGTTGGGAATTGGCAGTTGGCCTGGCGGTGCCCAGCAGGCTGGGCAGCATTCTGCCCTTCCCTGTACCTGCCTCAGTTTAGCCCTGGATGAGTTTGCAGTCCTCATCATCCCTTTAGGCTGAGTGGCATGGTTTTGGTTTTTTGTGTTTTTGTATCTACATGCTTAGTACATTATAGGAGCTCAATATCTGCATGTTTTTGCTAAATGAATGGACAAACGGGGCAGTACTGTGTGACCAAAGCCTTATTCTTGGCATTAGATGACCAGGGGGTGGTTTCTAACTTGATTATGGACTGGGAGGCCTTGGGAAAATAATTTCTTATCTCTGGGCCTTAGTGTCCCATCCTGTGAAAACCTTGGGGTGATAGGATGCTAGAGTGGAAGAGGGAGTGGAGGGCCAGAGGAGTACCTCGGTGCCCTCCTGCTCTGTTGAGTGTGGGAGGCGGCACACAGTGCAGGGAGTGTGCTCAGGCCCCATAGCCTCTTCACTCAGAGGGAGTGAGGGGAGGCCTGAGAGAGAACGAAGCTTTGGCAAAGCCAACTGGGAGCTGGAAGCTCCTGGTAGCACTGAGGTAGACTCAGGTGACTTGACTTTACAGTGTGTAAATGCTGGTCCTTGTAGCCTCTTGTGGATAAAATTTCTTAGTTATTTTCTGGAAGGGTAATAACTAAGGGACATACCTAGCAGGTGGGGACCAAACTGGACCGCGGGCCCAGTTATCTCTACTCTAGAAGCCTGTGTGCACCACCTTGCATAAGATCTGCTTCTGGGGTATGAAGAGCTCAGGCATCGGGAAGCCTGGGTTTGGCTGGAATCTGAAGGTTTCAGTGACTCTTGTTTCTGCAGCTTGTCCCCTGCATGGTGGGTGGAGGGCATTCTCCAAACAAGTACCAACAAAGTAGCATGCCATGCAGGGGGCCGTCTGATTGCCACTCAGCATGAATCAGTACCCCGTGGTCCCAGTTAATACTACGGGGAGTAAGGTTGTCTGCTCTGTGGTCCTCTGCACTCTGGCCTGTCTTTTTTCTCCCTCTCCAGGTTCCTATTGGCTCAGCCCCTCAAGTCAGCGAGGCCCCAATACTTAATGCTATTGTTTCTTTCTCATTTTCTTTTCTTTTTTTTTTTTTTTTTTTTTTTTTTTTTGTTTTTCGAGACAGGGTTTCTCTGTGTAGCCCTGGCTGTCCTGGAACTCGCTCTGTAGACCAGGCTGGCCTCGAACTCAGAAATCCGCCTGCCTCTGCCTCCCAAGTGCTAGGATTAAAGGTGTGCGCCACCACCGCCCAGCTCTTTCTCATTTTCTTGTCTGCCTTTTCTTTTTATCTCACGTCTCAGTTCTGTGCACTCCTTATAGGCAGCCATTCAAATGTGCTCCCTATGAATATGCTTTTCGAATATGTTCTTGCAAATGTGTATTTTAACTGGATGGATGCATATGGATTTAATGTATGCAAATGGTATTGTGCTGTGTATTGTATCCTGGCATTCACAGGAACATGTGCAGGTGGGCTGGCTGCCGGTGAGTATCCCGGCTGTGGTTTCCTATCCTGGAGCATGTATCTACCTGTTTGACTTGCTCCTGTTCCAGTGAAGTACCCCAGATACTCTCCACCTCTCTGTCACCAGAGAAAATGTCACATTGAACATTATCTGACCCAGGCCTTTCCAGACTCTCCGTGAGAGTGTCTGTGGCCTGCATAGCCTAGAAGTGAAATTGCTGGATCACAGGAGGTGGGGTTCTTAGCTAACTGCTGCCCTACTGTGCATTTGTAGTCTGTCTCCTGAATGGAGGCTCTCATGCTCTCCCGCCTCTGCCACGCATGACATCATCTCCCTTCCTGATGTTTGCCGGTCTTGTGGGCTTGCTGCTTCAGCTTGAGTTTCTTTGACGTGTTGTAAGTCAGAGCATCTCTTTCAGGCTGGATAGCCACATGAGCTTTCATTCCTGCCAATGGCATGAGATAAGCGAAGGAAGGGCTTATCTTCCTGTGCGACTGCTCTCTTTTGATCCTGTGACTTTCCAGGGGTTGCTTGTGTACTGTAGAAATACAAATGAGTACAGGATGCATTCTGGATGTCAATTCCTTATTCAAATTGTGAATACCTTTTCTCTTTCTCTCTGCTTGGTTAATAAAACAGAGCTTCTTAGTTTTGATACAAACGCGTCATTGACTTTTAGTCTTGTGCTTGCTTCTGAAGTCCCACTGGAGACCCTTTCCTGTGCAGAAGCTGAGGGCCCACAGGTCTGCGGCTCTTCTCTGGCCCCCGGGCTCACCTTCCTCAGTTGGGTGTTGGATCCACTGAGCCCTCCTTGGATGCAGTGTCAAGTAAGGATCAAGTTTTATTTTTTTCCGTGTAAGGAGCCAACTTTCCCAACACATCTAATCTGTTTTTTCCATTACTTTGTGGGGCACCTTTAGCATAGGTTACTTTGCTGTGTAACTGTGGATCTGCCTCTGAACACTGCATTCTGCCCCGAATATCTGTCAGTGTGCCCATCAGGATTGTAAAACAATGATAAACACAAAACATGGTGTTTACTTACCGTGTCTCAGTAATCGAAAAGGTGAATTCTTCCATTTGTTTTTTTAATTTTTAATTTTTTTGTTTTTTGAGACAGGGTTTCTCTGTGTAGCCATGGCTGTCCTGGAACTCACTCTGTAGACCAGGCTGGCCTTGAACCCAGAAATCTGCCAGCCTCTGCCTCCCAAGTGCTGGGATTAAAGGCGTGTGCCACCACTTCCTGGCTCCCACTTTTTTTTTTAAATTTAAAAAATGATTTGTATACTTACTTACTAGATAAGATCTTACACTGTAGCCTGGGACTCACAATGTATGCAGCTGCCCAGGCTTGTCTTGAACTGTGGTAATGCTCTTGTCCCAGCCTCCCAGGGGCTGAGATAACAGTCGTACCTGGCTTTCCCCCCTTTTTCCTTTTAGCTTCATTTGTTTATGTTTTTGAGTCAGTGTGATGTATCTGAGGCTGGCTTGGAGCTCGTTATGCTGCTTCTGCCTTCTGCATGTTCAGATAGCAAGTGTGAACCATGTGCCGGCTTTGCCAAAGCCTTGGTCAGAATTAGAAGAATTAACAGCTTTATAAGTTTTACTTAGATCCTGGGCCATCTCTACAGGCTTCTCATTTCCATATGTTTTATTGCCCTGAGGTTTTGTTTTCTCGCCTGTATGTTCTTTTTTTCTTTTCTTTTTTCTTTTTCTTTTGCTTTCCTTTTTTTTTTGTTTTTTCGAGACAGGGTTTCTCTGTGTAGCCCTGGCTGTCCTGGAACTCACTCTGTAGGCCAGGCTGGCCTCGAACTTAGAAATCTGCCTGCCTCTGCCTCCCAAGTGCTGGGATTAAAGGCATGTACCACATCCCTAGCTACTGCATAGTCATTGTTATTGAGGAAGAGATTTTGTGGCTGGGGAGATGGCTCAGTGGATAAAGTGCTTGATGGAAAAGTGTGAGGATCCAAGTTTGAATCCTCAGAGTCCACGTGAAAGCTAGGTGCAGTAGCGAATGACTGTAATCATATGCTACCAGATAAAATGGAAGGTGGGGACAGGGTAATCCTGGGAAGCTCATGGGCCGATACCCTGGTGTGTGCAGAGGCGAAACAATGCCAAATGGATATCATGGCACACGTGCATCCATACTCACACAGATGTGTGCGCGCACATATACAAATATACACAGAGATAAGGAAACAGTCATTTAATTTATATGATCATGCATGTCATGGTGATTGTTTGAGGCTAGAAGACAACTTTGGGGAGTCGCCTCTCTTTCTATTCCTGGTTCTGGGAAGCAAACTCAGCTCCTCATAACTTGCCCAGCATGTGCTTTTACTCACTGAGCCATTTTGCCGGCCCTTCCCTGTTTTCTGAAGTTTCAAACCCTCACTGTGAAGCCAGGGCTGACTCTGAGTGCTGGGATCACAAGTGTGGGCCACTATGCTGGTGCCGTCTTGTTTTCCGACTTTACTTTCTAATCGTTTGAAGCTGTGTTTTGTGGGCTGATCTTTCTTTTATTCAAGTTCTTGGTGCTTACCTGGTGACTTTGTGGGTTCTCTGAGGAGACAACTCTGAACCCTGCAAATAATGTCAATTTTGTGTTTGCGTCATGGCCATGCATCTCTATTCTTGCATGTGCCATCAGACTTTTCAGGGGAACTTTCCTGACAAATGTACTTACTGTGGGTGTTTCACCGTGTCCTATGGGAGAGTAAGCCATGGGGAATTGTCCTCTTGAGTTAATTACCAGACAGCTGTGCCTGCTCGGAGACTGACTGCAGAGCCTTATTACATACAGCCTCTTCAGACCCTCGATGTGCTTCTGTTTGGGAGCCAAGGTGGAGGATAGTTACGGGAGCTTACAGGACCCAGGAAGATGGCAGGGACCACAGGATTGATTCTCTAGTGATGGTGATAGCTCTGTGTCCCTGCTGCTCTGTGACAGCTGCAAATGCAGGGATCGGGGTCACAGGGAAGGGGGCAGACACACCCACACCCACACATACCGCACACACACACACACACACACACACACACACACACACACCCCTCACATACACCCCCCCCACATACCCCCCCCACATTTGTTAGTGTATAAATGGTATGAGTGTGTGTGCTGTGGTGTATGTATGTGTCATGGTATGTTAGTGTAGGTCAGAGGACAGCTTCTTGCAGGGGTCAGTTCTCTCCACCATGTTGGATACCACGGATCAAGCTCAGATGATCAGCTTGGTGGCAGGTACCGTTACCCACTGAGTTCTCTCAGGGCCTTGTTAAACAGAGGGTATACTCTCACTTACAAGTTAGGAGGTAGCCTGGCCCTGTGACCCTGGAGCTCAGCCAGCTTGGGCTTTCCTGGGTGAAAAGAGATTGTCTTTTGAGGAGTTGTAATGTGAGGTGACCCAAGCATACTGTAGGCTGTTGGTTTTAGCAGGAAATTAGATGCTCACAGAGGTCCTGGCCCTACATAGAGATTGTCAGCAGGAAGCAAGGTGGTGGACTGAGTCTGGAGGTGATGTTTCTTTGAGACTTGGAGTCTGGCTTGTGGCTTCCAAAAATTGCCTGGCAGGGAGTGCCCCTAGGACCCTGTATAGCTCAGTTTCTAGATTCAGGACCCTAGGATTGGTCTCTGTTTCTGGTACACATATATGCACATGTTCTCACACAGGGACACAGACCCATTGACTGGCTGACCTCTCAGACTGCCCCATCTTGTCCCTTGAGCTTTTCCAATGCCCCTGGCCTTTCCTAAGCCCCCTGGCTGTCCATGAGAGTGGTGTAAGCGACACGGTGGCCCTTGGCCAGAAGCAGCTCCTGCTGCATCTTCCTGTCGCCACCACCAGGCTAAATATAACCTGACACTGCACAGCCCTGGGCTGCTCCTCCGGAGACAGCCTCTGCCTGGGGGGCGGACAGGGCCAACTGCAGCCTCAGCCTCCCTGCCCTCAGTGTGACTTTGGGCTCTTTTTGGCACAGCTCCTCCTGCTTGGAGTTGGGCAAGGGAGGCGACCAGGATGAGTGTGCTGGAGGTCACCTTCCCTGCAGGGACCTGCTACTCTGCCTCATTACAGCTCCAGATGCTTCTAGAAGGCCATCTGTCACCTCATCTGGCACCCAGAGCAGAAATCTCTTGTCCCTGTGGTATGCACAGAGAATCTAAGCTCAGAGAGGTGGGTGACCTGTCTGCAGCTACACAGCAAAAGCAAGGGAGAGGAGGGTCTCCTAACTGTTGGGGGCAGAACTCATTTTCCCAGGGCACACTCACTGTGTGCTTTGTTCTGTCTTGCTCTATCTTGTCCAGATGCCAAATTAGGGCCCGATCGAATACCTGGTTCAGTCAGAGTAGGCACCAGGGCCATCTTCTTGGTCATGTTGTCCCTGGTTCAGTCAGAGTAGGCACCAGGGCCATCTTCTTGGTCATGTTGTCCCTGGTTCAGTCAGAGTAGGCACCAGGGCCATCTTCTTGGTCATGTCCCTGGTTCAGTCAGAGTAGGCACCAGGGCCATCTTCTTGGTCATGTTATTCCAGATGCTTCACCTGTGGTGGCATGTTCAATGGTACTGTGAGGTAATGGGGAAGCCACGAAGCCTGCTGCTGTACAGGTGAGACCCTGACCTCACCAACTTGCCTAAGGCTGCCCAGGTCACCCGTAGGCCTTCTCCGAACTCTCACCAGCTATAACTTCTGCTAAGGCAGGCCCGGGCCAGTGGTGCCAGAGATGAGAGATTAGGTTTTGATGTACTGGAAACATGCCTGAGTTGGGTGAGTGCGGATGCCAGGCAGGGTATGATGCAGCATCGAATCCTAGCAAGCCAGGGTCTGTAGTCTGAATGGGACTTTTTCTGCTATCAGAATGAGTGGAACCTGCTACACCAGGGTCCCTTCCACTGCACCCCTATCTAACGACCTACAGTGAGCAGCATGACCTTTGATCTTGCTAGGAGGCTGGCTGGCCTGGGTCATCAAGACCAAAGGCTCTACAGGGGCCTGTAGGTCTGTGGTTACTGGCCTGCCTGCCATCCTCTTTTTATTTCTGTCCTGAGAGGTCAAAGACAGGCTAGACCGAGCAGGGAGGCCCCACGACCCAAATGGCGCTCTAGAGCCTGGCTGGTGCTGGGGGAGGTATCAGGGTACACTTTGCTATTAGTCACTTAAATTGGACTGTCCAGGGGGCAATTGAAAAGGTTCATCTTTCTTCTGAGTGTGCAAAGCTCTCTTCATGGGCCAGGCTGTCATAAACTATGTCATTTCATCCAGACTTTGGCCCAGTGAGTAGGTGTGATCAAAGTCACATGACAAATAAGCATTCTGTAAGGTGACTCTCCCATCTGTTGTGCCATGTCCTCCTTGAGAAAGAGAATGGTGCTCCCTGATGTCCCCTTCAGTGTCACCCCCACCCCACCCTGTCCCACCCATCTGGTCTGGGGTGCTCCAAGAACCGTCTGCCTCTTGAACGTGGACGGTGCCTGCCACAGAGTGGTGCTGGGTGGAACTGCAGCCTTGCCCAGCTCTGGCCCAGGGCCCTCCTAGAGGCTGCCTCTTCTTTACAGGAGCTGGACCACTAGTGGGCGGGAGGGAGGAATGGGGTGGTGTCTAGGGAGAGGCCGGGTAGATGGCAGTGTTCCAGGCTCCCTGGGGGCAGCTCGGCCACTTGTTCACAATCTTTCTTCTCAGCTGGAAAGCTGACCACAGGCTGTTTGTTTTGTGCTAGCGTCCCTGGGCCCTGTCCGCAGCCTGGCTGTCTTTCCCTTACCCCCAGAAACCCCCTCCATACTTCTAGTCAAAGAGCTGGGATTGGTGACCTGGTAGGTCACATAAGACTCCGCCAAGTTGGCAAGTGAGATGGTACCTCTAAAGCTGAGGGCCTGCCTGGTCTTCAGCTTTCTTTGTTTCCATGCATGGTGCTGCAACCTATTTCCATCAGTGGGGGGAGGGGGGCAGATCACATCTCAGAACAACCAGGCCTTTGACAGAATATTTGAAAAGAAAAATTCCTTGAATGTTAGCAAAGGGGGAGTGTCAGCCTTCTGTGTCTGTATATCTAGAAATGGGAAACAGGCTTGTCCTGTGAGAGGGGCATATCTTGAAGTTTCTCTTGGAGAGAATTAAAAACAATTATTTTCAGATGCCTCGGGTCACTGTCTGAGCTGCCAAGGTCTGATGTAGCTATCTGAGATGCAGGGCCCTGGGCTATGTGGTTTCTCTTACTGAGGAGTCTGCACTGAATGGATAGAATGCTGAAGACACCAGGTCAGAATTTCTTGGCCCCTTTTGGGGATAGAGTCCCTAAGTCATCTGGAAGAGCCAGAATCATCTTGGTTTTAGACTCCAGGCTTCTTTGACACATGTCCCGGTGAGCATAGTGGCTTGGAGCCTGGATCTCTGGGGCTTTTGGGGGTAGGTGCTGGGGTCTCTCTGGCCTTGATATCCTGGTCTCCTGCCCCTCTATAGTCCTGAGGAGGCCAGTTCCTGCTCAGGCCGTTGCTGGCCATCACCATATTAGGGCATAAACTCCAGGCTGTCTGTCTGGATGCCAAACGGCCTCCAGCTGGGCCCAGGCACCCCCACCCCCACCCCACACAGTTTCAACACCACAGCTGTGTGTCAGAGGCCGGAGGTCAGGGGACAAGAGCAGCTGCTAAAGGGACACCCAAGCAGAGCTCCTGAGCTCAGGGCCCTTGGGTAGGGGCAGGAGGACCCTAGCTATGGTGAGTGCATGGGTAGTGGGTAGCTCCTGACTGGCTCCTCCTGGTCCTTGTCCTCACCTCTGTGCCTGTCTGTCTGAGTGGCTTAGAGGCTCTCGTTTGACTGGGGAACCCACAGCTGCTGGAATCACTTGTCTGCTGTGGTCTCAGTCCCCTACCAGCATGTCTGCACTAGGGTTGGCCAGTGTCTCCAAGAGCCCCGCCTTTCACAGCTGGCTGGCTTAACCACCGCTTGCTCCCTTCTGTGCTGTTAGTGCTCACCTACTCAGGCCTGACTGACAGGCATCAAGTGAGCTCTAGGTTCCATTCTTCCCTTGACTCCAGTCAGCACCCCTCCTGTACAGCCAGGCCAGGGATCAGGGTAAGGGGAGGGACAGAGGCAGGGAGACCAACCTAGGGAGCTCCAGGACATGAAGGTAAGTGGAAGGCCAAGGCTGGCTGTTAGGGCTTTCCTGAGACCATGTGACTTCTCACCTCTTTCCTAGTCTCCTCCTTCTTCCTGATTTCCTTTTCCATGTCACTATTGCTGTACCACTGACACCATGACCTGACACCAGCTTCCAAGGTGCATTAGTTAGTCTAGGTATTGGGCCGTTCAGAAGGAATATGACTACCAGGAAGCAGAGAAATCAGATGAGTAATGGATGATGATGATGATGGACAGGAGATAGCCACCTGCCTGGCTCACTGTGAGAGGACCAGGATGTCATTGTGCCCTTCTGATTCATCTAGGAGAACTTCTTGCATGCAGGACCCTTAGCTTGGTCCTGGCAGGGGCACTCACCTTGAGTCTACCTCAGTTCAGAAATCCACATGAAGGGCATTGGACTGTGTATTCCTCAGAGAGCCCAAGGGAACTGGTGGGATGATTTGGCCTGCTCCAAGGACTTGGGGAATGGAGAGGAGTCAAGAATAAGAAGGACAAAGAAAAATCTCATAGCAGTGTTTCTTGTTCTCTGGTGAGAGATCGGGTTCTTGGTTTCTGCCAGGTCTTAGTCCAGTACTTTCATGACACAGGAGACTATGTGCTTGGATACTATGGCAGTCCCAAAATGCTGTAAAGTTTTGAAACTCTTGATTTCAAGTTGCATACTTGCAGATCCACACAATGCCTGGAGACTAAAGAGAACAGAGACAGATGGATACAGTATCCAATTATCTATAATGTCCATATGCCAGGTCTTGCAGCATACAAAACAGATACAGTATCCACTCATCTTTAGTGTCCATATACACATACAAGTGTGGACTTAATGAATCTTTGAAACTTCTGGGAGAATGGCTACCATTTCATTCAATAGGTGAGGAAAACAAGGCACAGGGATATTGAACAGCTTTAGAGCTGGGGCTGGAGCAGGAGATGTTGGGCTTTGTAAAGCATGGAGTGTGTCCTTGAAGGAGGGAAAAATCACAGACACATTGGAAAGATGGGGATACCAATGAGAACACGGATGAAGAAAGGGTCATAAGCTGAAGAAAGAAGGTGAGGAGGAAAACAGGGAAAGACACAGCCAGCTGCAGGATCAGAGCAAGGTCAGGAATTGCAGATGTGGGCTATTGGAGTGTGGCGGAAGCCGATGGGTTTCTTTGGGTTCAGAGGTTCATCCTTCCTGGTCATTTTGTGTCATGCACACTTGGGGAGGAGGATCTGGAGTCACCATGACCCATGCCTTTCCTACTCTGCAGGGAGCTGCTTCCTGTGTCTGGTGGATGTGGTACCCGTGAAGAATGAGGACGGGGCTGTCATCATGTTCATCCTCAACTTTGAAGTAGTGATGGAGAAGGACATGGTAGGGTCCCCGGCTCATGACACCAACCACAGGGGGCCCTCTACCAGCTGGCTAGCTTCTGGTAAGTGCAGCCAAACTCCGAGTCATCTCAGGAATACACAAATGAGGTCTTGTCTCCCTGAGTCACATGCTTGTGTGAGGGTGCAAGGAACTCCAAGGAATGACCTGGTCAGTCTACCTAGACCAGGATGGAGAAACATCCATGCAGCAGCGGGGCTCAGCCTCTCAGGTTCTTCAGGCAGAACATGTTTTCTCGCCTTGCCTCCTGGATCCCCACACAGCGCCCTGGAGAAATGATAGGTGCTTGCTTAAGCAGCACTAGCCACCAGCTTAGGAGAAAGCTCTGTCTCATGGACTCAGCTCTTCTGTGGTCTGGCTAAGTCCCAAGAGTGGAGGCTAATGGAGGAAAGGATAGGCCTTGGCTGTAAACAGCAGCTCCAACATTTCCCCTGGCTGACCCAAAGGTTCAGATCCTCTGCTTTCCTCAAGAGGCATTTTTTGGGGGTTAAATTAAACAGTTCTCAGAGTCATGACAACAAAACTCACCTCTTGGGTTTTAGTGAAACTAGCCTTATGGATGCCAGCAGCTGGGTGACAGGGTCCCCATTTACTGTGTGACCTTTAGTGACCTACCTAAAGCATGGGTCAGTTTCTGCATGTGTTACCCTGTCAACCAGTGCAGTTGTGGAATCATGGAGGTACATGGAATCTGGGGAGTGGATGACTGGTTTTAGATAGAATTGTCTGGGTTTGGGGAATCAAGTACTGTGCATGGGGTGGGGTGAAGGCCTTCCACTATTAGGGACCCAATTCTTTTTGGTCACCCCGTACTCCATAGGCTGCCCTTTCCCCACAGGCCGGGCCAAGACTTTCCGCCTGAAGCTGCCTGCCTTGTTGGCACTGACTGCCAGGGAATCATCTGTGCGGACAGGAAGCATGGGCAGCACTGGAGCCCCCGGGGCAGTGGTGGTAGATGTGGACTTGACGCCAGCAGCACCCAGCAGTGAGTCCCTGGCCTTAGATGAGGTTTCTGCCATGGACAACCACGTGGCAGGGCTTGGGCCTGCAGAAGAGAGGCGAGCGCTGGTGGGCCCAGGGTCTGCTTCACCAGTGGCCAGCATCCGAGGCCCTCACCCATCGCCGCGAACTCAGAGCCTTAACCCTGATGCCTCAGGTTCCAGCTGTAGTCTGGCCCGGACACGCTCCCGTGAGAGCTGCGCTAGTGTGCGCCGGGCATCTTCTGCGGATGACATCGAGGCAATGCGGGCTGGGGCGCTTCCCCCTCCGCCCCGACATGCTAGCACAGGTGAGGGCATAGGCCTGGGACCCCTACTCCAGCCCCTTGCCTCTGCCTGTCTGCCAAGTCTGCCCCATCCCAGACCCATCATTTCTTCTCTGCCTCCTTCCTCTTAGGTGCCTGGGAGTCTGGGAGATGGAAATCCCATTAAGTAGTTATTTAATCTCATTAAGTGGCCTTTTACTCTATTAAACGTCCATTCATCCTGTTACATTCTTCTACTCACAGAGTCCTTGCTAGCCCAGGACATCCTGGGACAGGGATAGCCATGGAACTGGAAAGAGACAAGAGAGATTTAGAGGCTCCTAAATCTGATTTCTTCTATTCCTTTCTCCCGCCTTCTCATGGTGGCATGTTTCCTTAAAACCCAGAGAGGTCTGGCCCTGGCTTGATTCCTGGACTTCTGAGCTGCCCCACTGCTTGCTATCCTACCCCTTGGTCCTTGTCATTATAGTATTTTGGTCAATGGCCTGCCCACCTGACCAGGCTTTGTGTCTCCACCCCAGGGGCCATGCACCCCCTGCGCAGTGGCCTGCTTAACTCCACCTCAGACTCTGACCTTGTGCGCTACCGAACCATTAGCAAGATACCCCAAATCACCCTCAACTTTGTGGACCTCAAAGGCGACCCTTTCCTAGCTTCACCCACCAGTGACCGGGAAATCATAGCGCCCAAGATAAAAGAGCGGACCCACAATGTCACGGAGAAGGTCACCCAGGTAGGTATCCAAGGTGCTCTCTGCTCACCTTAGAGGAAGCCGGACCCAGGGAGGAGGGGCAAGACTGTGATCAAAGTTAGGGGTCCGAAGGCTAGTCAGTGAGGGAAGCCGTGGGGGCTGGTGGGGAACCTACCCAGTGTTGGGCTACAAGAAGGTGGTTTGAGATGAGAAGGCTTTTAGAGGGGGAGGCTGCTGGAGAGGGAGGGAGGGAGGAGGCTTTTATGGTGGGCGGGTGTGGGTGACCAATAGATAGGGTACAAGGCGAAGATGCGGGCTTGAGACAGAGACACTGGGAAGGCCCTGGTGGGTGAGAGATGGCAGCCAGAGGGATGAGAAAGATGTATCTGAGGGGCTCACTGGGGCAACAGGAGTGGGCTTCAGTTAGAAAGGACACACAAGTCAAGGTCAGCATGGTCTTGATTCTTTTAGGCCAGGGTGGTGTATCAGATGGCCTGGGGCATCTGCCATGTCCACCTAGTCTGGAGAGTGGGGTTTCCTTCTTGTGGTGGGTGGGGAGCACTGGTAATAGGCATAAAGCTTTCAAGGGATAGAGACCAGAGAAGAATACAGCTTTTGATTTCTGTAGCCTTGTTTTTAGGGCTCCTCTGGTCGTGGCCCTCCTAGCAGTGGGGTGGCTTACAAGCCGCTGCCTGCTCAGCCATAGCTACTTTCCATGTTGGCAGTGGTGAGGGCTTAGCAGTGAGAATCCCTGGAGAAGAGGGGCCTGTTGTTCTGAGCTGCCCCCATAGTAGCTGCCCTGGGATGGAGCTGCCCAGCTCTGGGCTCCCTTGGCCTGCCTTCTGGCCACACTCCCATGCCTCTGGCTCTCTGGGTTCCGGCCGCCCCTTTGCATTGCCTCCAGAACATGCCGCTCACCCTGGAGCCTTTATCTGGTTCACTCTTCTCCCTCTCTGGGTCTTACCTATCTCTTCCCACCTGGGTATCTGGGTTTACCCTGTTCCTGGACCCAAAGTGCGTATGCCTTCGTTGTGTGCGTCTCTGCCTGTCTGTCTGTGGACTGCCTGTGGTGCCCCTGCCAGTCACCTGGCGTCTCTCCATCTCTGGGTGTCTCTGCCTGACTCTGGCTGGCTCAGCACTGGCCTGGCGGGGCGGGGGTGTTGGGGAGACCATTAATCTGCGGTGACAGGCCAGGCTGCCGGGTGGAGGGGGAGGGGCTAGGGCTGCGGGAGCGGCTGCAGCAGGAGCCTAGAGCGGGTTGCAAGGGAGGGGGCCGCTGGCCGGGCACGGGGGCAGAGGGAGGGCACGGGCTGGGCGGGGGGGGGGAGGGGAGGCAGAGTGGTGGAGTCGGGGTGGGAACCTGGCAGGAGGAGGGGCTGGCCGGCAGAGGAGAAGCGGTTCCCACCGCGGGTGCTGGGCTGGCGGCAGGCGGGCAGAGCACAGCACCCTGGTAGCTGGGGGCCCCACACCAAGGGGCCATGTGCAGCAAGAGCCAAGCAGGCAGCTGTCCATATTTACTGCCTAGGTGACCCCAGCCCCAGGGCCCAGCCCCAGTCATTCTGGCTTCATGCCCGAGGCGATTCTGGCTGCCAGTCGGCCAGTCTTGGGCTGGCAGCCTGGGCTGGGACTGCTGCTGGGGCACAAGTGAGGCCCTGGCCCGGCCCTGGAGCCTTAGGCCAATCAGGCTGGGGGGAGCTAAATCCTCCATGGCGATTCCAGCGGGGAAGGAGAGCAGGACAGGGGCTCTGCAGCCCAGGGCCCAGAAAGGCCGGGTAAGGCGGGCAGTGCGCATCTCCAGCCTGGTGGCCCAGGAGGTAGGTGATTCCCTCAGCACTCTATTCTTTTCTTGGGCTGGGACACCGAGGCAGGTGGGAGTGTGACCCAGAGGGCTCTGGCTGCAGTTGGGGAGAGGGCTTCTGAGAAGCAGGACAGGTTGGGAGTTCTTCGGTGTGGCCCACCACTGAGCTCCTCATTGCTCTCCTCCTGGCTGTTGGCTAGGTTCCCGGGGTTTCCCTTGCCTTGGCAACCCCTTTCCTGTGGATCCTAAGGCCCACATTTTCTAGATTAGAGTATAAAGGAAAGAAAGAGATGCTAGGAAGCAGTTATGTGTACAGAGAGGATGATGGGGAGATGGAGAGAGACAGGAACCAGCAGCTAGACCTGACACAGGTGCTGGGGCTCCCTCACTGACATTGTGGTCAGCAGTGGAGGATTGGATTACTCTTGTGGGTCTCAGGAGAGAAGGGATCAGTGAGGGCAGACTGAAACGAACCGCTGGCTCCCCTCTGGGCATCCTGGGCCACTGTCCCATCAGATGGTGGTTGCCTCTCCACCCACTGGCTCTCCTGCTTTAGAACCTGGAGGTAGCTCTGGGATTCCGAGAATCCCACCCTGCCAGCATCACTGCTGTCCCTGACTCCCTCTCTTTGGGTTCTTATGCTCTCCCAGTGGGGGAACAGACACAGGTGAGTTTTCCCTTCCAAGGTGAAGATCCAAGGTTGAGTCAGTCTTCTGTAAGACAGCAAATCACAGGGATTATAGACCTGGCCTAGAGCCATGTGGTAAGCCAGTGGTTGCAGAGACAGGACTGGCCCTTGGGTAGATTGAATTAGCAGGTTTGGGCCTTGTATCCCAGACTTGTTGGATATTTGAATGCAAATGTGCACTGGGGCTGTGGACAGACCTGGGGGACAGGGTCACTGCTGTCTGGGGTGGTCCAGCATAGCTCCCCAGGCCTGTGTTCAGGCACAGAGACAGGTCCTATGGAGTAACAGCCACCCCGTTTTGTCCCTTGTCTGTGGGGTCCTAGCCTGCTGTTTTCTGATGGCTTGAAATGTCACTAACCTCATGTGTGTTAACCCTGTGTTTTAATTGACAAGCCCTCTGTCTGAAGGCAGGGCAGACCTCCTCCTCTGACCAGGGCCTGATATTCATCCCCACCCCATTTTGAAGTCTCTGAGTCTATTCCAGGGGTGGCCAAACCTTCCCTCAAGATCCATCTTTCTTATCAGCTCCTTTCCCTAAGATGGTCTCTAAACAGCACCACCTATGGTGACAGGCTTAGGGGATTCCCACTTGAACATGCACGAGACTCTTTAGGACTTCATTGTGCTCAGAGACCTGAGGTTGTAGGGCCCTGGGATTCACAGATTCTGGGACAGGGCTAAAAACTCTGGGGTTGGGGCAGGGTCTTGTTGCAGGCATGGCATGGTCCAAGGCTAGAGGGACTGAGGAAGGGATTCTAGCTGACTCAGATGTCTGCCAGAGAATTCTCAGGGTGGGTGGGCAGAGGGGCTTCTGACACCTGGGAAAGCTGGTTCTCCCTAGGCAGGTTTGAGAGCAAGATTGCTGGCCATGCTTGTTGTCTCTTGTCCCTGTGGTGGGCTGCCTTTGCCTCCCCTGTCTGAAAATGGGGTTCTGTTTAGGCCAAGAGAGCATCTCTGAGGCATCCTGGGTATACATCCCTCTGTATTCTTGAGGTGCCTGGGCTTGACTCTGTCCCTTGTGTCCCTTTGTAAGAGTGTAGAGGCTTCTCTGGGTTGAGGTGGAGAGAGGCCTGAGAAAGAATAGCAGCAGGGAGAGGGTTTCTCCCCTCAGGGAGCCAAGGGGCCTGAGAATGGCGACTGGTATCCCTGGACGAGTGGTCTGAAGTGAGGGAGCTGCAAGGACTATTTTATGTGTTGGAACTCTGGCTCCTGGGCTCACTGCCCAGCTGGGAACTGCAGTTCTTGGAACATATTCTAGACTGAGACGGTGTGTGTGTGTGTGTGTGTGTGTGTGTGTGTGTTTGTGAGACTTTTGGGGCTGTGGGGGAAGATCGTATGGTGAGAGTTGCATTGTGCAGTCTGAGGGTCTGGACTGTCTTGTGGTGGAAACAATATTTGGCCTTCCTGCATGATGACCCAAGTTCATGTATTTTGGGTACTACAGAACTGTGTGGAGTCAGCCAGGATGTCCCCCAGCTGGCTAGCATTCTGGGAACTGTAATGCCCAGGTTTGGGATAGTCAGTTTCTATGGCTACTTGGCTGAAGATGAGCATTCTGATGGAAATATGCTCTACTTGGTCATAGTATGGATAGTACCAACTTTTGCTCTGAAGTCCCATGACCCTTCCTCATCACCCACACCTTAGGTCCTGTCCCTGGGAGCAGATGTGCTGCCTGAGTATAAGCTGCAGGCTCCAAGAATCCACCGCTGGACCATCCTACACTACAGCCCCTTCAAGGCGGTGTGGGACTGGCTCATTCTGCTGCTGGTCATCTACACAGCAGTCTTCACACCATACTCAGCTGCCTTCCTGCTGAAGGAGACTGAAGATGGGGCCCAAACCCCTGACTGCGGCTATGCCTGCCAGCCTCTGGCTGTAGTGGACCTCATCGTGGACATCATGTTCATTGTGGACATCCTTATCAATTTCCGGACCACCTACGTTAACGCTAACGAGGAGGTGGTCAGCCATCCTGGCCGCATTGCTGTGCACTACTTCAAGGGCTGGTTCCTCATTGACATGGTGGCTGCCATCCCTTTCGACCTGCTCATCTTTGGCTCTGGCTCTGAGGAGGTGGGCTTAGCAGGAGGCAGCTGGGAGGAAAGAGCCAGGAAGGAGTAGGGCGGAGGGGTAAAAGAGGACACCACACAGGAGAGGAGGGTCCCTAACAAATCCATGCTGTTCACCCACAGGGTCATAAGGAGCTGGAGGGGGCATTTTCCCCCTAAAGTTGGGAGTGGGAATATCACTTTCTAACTTATACAAAAGCTCCTTCCTACTTAGAATTCTGGCCTAGCACCTTGAGGTGACTGGTGGTCCATTTGGAGCGTCTCTTTCCTCATTCTCAGCATGGAGACCCTTGGCACTTTGACTTATAGACTAGTGACATCTGTGCTGGGAGCAGTGTGGGAGGCACTTTATGCCAGGTGGTTTTCATTGTCAGGGAGCGTTCCCAGGAAGAAGTCTTTATGGCACCAGCTCAGTACGGTCTGCCGCAGTGCTCCTTACTCCTGTGCCCTCACACTGAACATGTCCCCTCCTCTAGCTGATCGGGCTACTGAAGACTGCGAGGCTGCTGCGGCTGGTGCGTGTGGCTCGGAAGCTGGATCGCTACTCGGAGTACGGGGCCGCAGTGCTCTTCCTGCTCATGTGTACCTTCGCGCTCATCGCACACTGGCTGGCCTGCATCTGGTACGCCATCGGCAACATGGAACAGCCTCACATGGACTCACACATCGGCTGGCTGCACAACTTGGGCGACCAGATCGGCAAGCCCTACAACAGCAGCGGCCTGGGAGGCCCCTCCATCAAGGACAAGTATGTCACAGCGCTCTACTTCACCTTCAGCAGCCTCACCAGCGTGGGCTTTGGCAATGTGTCTCCAAACACCAACTCAGAGAAGATCTTCTCCATCTGTGTTATGCTCATTGGCTGTGAGTGCGTCCTGGAGGCGGGCGAGGGGTGGAGCCATGGCTGGATAGAAATGGCAGTCAAAGTCCTAGGCTGGAGCAAAGTGGCAGTCAGACCTCCCTGCCCCGCCCCCTCCTCTCCCTTTCCTAGACTCCTGGGCTCACAGTTCAGTTTGGAGGCTGGGACACCAGGGCAGGAAATGCTGAAGGTTGGCGTGTGTTTGAGCATGTGTATGTCCACTCTCAGACTGAGTCGTGACCGGACCGCGAGTGTCGTTGACCTGGTGCGGGGCCTGAGCAGAGGGTCCCCGTGGGCGGGCGGGGTCCCTGCGGATGCTGACGGCCCCACTCACCCACGCCCCCAGCCCTCATGTATGCCAGCATCTTCGGCAACGTGTCCGCCATCATCCAGCGGCTGTACTCGGGCACGGCCCGCTACCACACACAGATGCTCCGGGTGCGGGAGTTTATCCGCTTCCACCAGATTCCCAATCCGCTACGCCAGCGCCTCGAGGAATACTTCCAGCACGCTTGGTCCTACACCAATGGCATCGACATGAACGCGGTGAGGCACTAGTAGGTGCAGAGGCACCCTTGTGGTGCATCCAGCATATATCTCAGGTGGTTGTAGTTAGTATTAAAGGATCTGAGAATTACATAGGATTCTGACCATGAAACTCCATCTGGAGCTCTCCCACTGGGAGAGGCTAGGTTCTTCACACACTCCATGCAAGACAGACGGATGTGGGAAATCAATTGCTGCATTTCCAGATAAGAACTTGGTCAGGGTGGGAACCTAGGTACTGAGGGTGTTCTGAGTCCCCACAGGTTCTGCGGATGGAACTGGGAGGAGCAGGTTTTCTCTGAGCCAGAGGTATGACCCAGTGGACTGGTGTTTGGACTGAGACTTGAGAGATCATGCTGAACCATCCCCATCTGCAGGTGCTGAAGGGCTTCCCTGAGTGCCTGCAGGCTGACATCTGCCTACATCTGAACCGCTCGCTGTTGCAGCATTGCAAGCCATTCCGAGGGGCCACTAAAGGCTGCCTGAGGGCCCTGGCCATGAAGTTCAAGACCACACATGCACCACCAGGGGACACATTGGTGCACGCTGGGGACCTGCTTACTGCCCTCTACTTCATCTCCAGGGGCTCCATCGAGATCCTGCGGGGTGATGTCGTGGTGGCCATCTTGGGTATGGGGTGGGGATGCCCACTAAAACCCAGAGAGACCTGAGCCCTCTGGCTACACTGGGGGTGTGGGGTTGCTGGCAGGATTCTGGGGTTCTTTTTAACTCACCTGAGGAGGGGCCTTCAAGGCGGGCTACAGAGAGGATGCATGCAGGACATGGGCTGTCGGATTGGGAGACTACGTAGCCTCCCCTGCATTTGAGGGAACTTCAGAATCTATCCATAGAAAGGCATCTAGTGTTTCCTTAAAGCTGGAGGCTATGGACACGGTTCCCTGAAGCTTCGTGTCCTGCCTGTGGCCAGTGTGCATGGACGGCATGTGGAGAGTGGAGGCTTCTTGCCCTCCCGTGGTTTGTTTATTTTCCTACATGCATCAAAATTTTGCCCATGGCTCATAGTAGGGCATTTTAGACTTTTACTTCACAGTTCAGCCCAAACATGTATACCACTCCATAACCTATTCCCTTCCCAACTAAATCAAATTTTCCTACATATGTGAGCACATTTTGGTCTTTTCTGTGCTCCGCTGTGCTGAGCTATGCTGTCCTGTTTTCTTTCAGTTACACAGTACTGGTTCTGATTGACCACTGAGCTGCCATTTATAGTGTGAAGGGAACTGCACTTTGTTAGGAGGGTATTTGAGGATAGAACTAGAGTTGTCCCAAGGAAGCCATGGCTGTAGGCATCCTTGGTGATTTCTTCTGGCTGAGTAGTTGCTGAGAGACTCCAAATCCCTGGTCCTTTCTTTCCTCTGTCACCTCTGGCCACCGGTGTTGCCCTGAGAACATGAACTGGCCCTTGCTTCCTCGGCTGTGTGGCTGGGAACTGGATGACTAGAGACGCTGTCCAGGGTGGAACTGGCCCAGAGGGTGCCCACTATTCTCCCACCAATGCCATGGGCTCAAGCCTTTGTCTTCTCCATGACCTCCAGGGAAGAATGACATCTTTGGAGAACCTCTGAACCTATATGCACGTCCTGGAAAGTCCAATGGGGATGTGAGGGCCCTCACTTACTGTGACCTGCACAAGATCCACCGTGATGATCTGCTGGAGGTGTTGGACATGTACCCTGAGTTCTCAGATCACTTTTGGTCTAGCCTGGAGATTACTTTCAACCTTCGAGATGTGAGTGGGCCATCCTGAGAACTGCCTTTACCCCCAGGAGAGCTGAGGGTTGTCAGGCCGCCCCTTCACTGTAACTTTGGGTATGCAGCTTCTCTGCCTGCCTTCCTGTCATCTCAGTCAGACGAGGCTCTGAAAGTAACAAACTCAGCTTGTTGGGGGAAAGCGATATGGGGGGGGGTGGAGTCGGGGGAGGGGAGAATTCTTCCCTACAGTCTCACCTCCCTATGCTAACGAAGGGGTGCAGTTGCCTGCCCCAACCCCATATTCCAGGCCAGCCAGGCAGGATGGACCTAAGGGCTGGACTCTTCTCTTGGTTGCAGACCAACATGATTCCTGGCTCCCCTGGCAGCGCAGAACTAGAGAGCGGTTTTAACAAGCAACGCAAGCGCAAACTGTCATTCCGCAGGCGTACTGACAAGGGTGAGGTGGTCAAAGGGAGGGCAGAGGGGAGTGAGGGCAGGGTCAGGCTGGGCAGGCTCCACCCCTTGCCCAGCAGACAGGGCACCCCAACCCCCATCCTCCCTTCCGCTGGACAAAGGCTGGGCTTTTTTGGTCTTTGTTATGCCTTAGTGTTGTCTAGCAGGCCTTGACCCCTTAAAGAGAGGAGGGAGGTGGCAGGAGGGAGCACGAGAACAAAGGAATAAGCAGAGGGCTACTGAGGGTGCTGACAAGCCAGGGTGTGGCAGGGGAGTGTAGGGAAGACAGAGCAACTTTTTATATTCTCACACCCTGCTCCTTCCCAGGCTTGCTCAGCCAGTCTTGTCCATTCCCTGTTCTCCCCTCTCTCTGAGGTATGTTCTCTGTTTCCCACAGACACAGAGCAGCCAGGGGAGGTGTCGGCCCTGGGGCAAGGCCCAGCCCGAGTTGGGCCAGGGCCGAGTTGCCGGGGACAGCCGGGAGGGCCGTGGGGGGAGAGCCCATCCAGCGGCCCTTCCAGCCCAGAGAGCAGTGAGGACGAGGGCCCCGGTCGCAGCTCCAGCCCCCTCCGCCTGGTGCCCTTCTCCAGCCCCAGGCCGCCGGGAGACCCCCCAGGTGGGGAACCTTTGACAGAGGATGGGGAGAAAAGTAATGACACCTGTAACCCCTTGTCAGGTAGGCCTGGACCTCGTGGGTTGGAGTGAGTGTGGGGCATGGGCAGGGACTGGCAGGGGCCTGACTTTCTTCCTGACCTCACTCCTCTCTGGCTCCAGGTGCCTTCTCTGGGGTGTCCAATATTTTCAGCTTCTGGGGAGACAGTCGGGGGCGCCAGTACCAGGAGCTGCCTCGATGCCCTGCCCCGGCCCCCAGCCTCCTCAACATCCCCTTGTCTAGCCCTGGTCGGCGATCGCGCGGTGATGTGGAGAGCAGGCTGGACGCACTCCAGAGGCAGCTGAACAGGTAAAGAGGGGTGCCCAGGGAATGGGTATGGGGTAAAGAGGGGTGCCCAGGGAATTGGCATGGGGTAGGCTGCACTGTGGGGACTTGGGGCCTTTTTGGGTTTCTGCTGGTGTTTCAGTCTAGTCTGTCTAGGCCTGTCTGTGCCAGGGGGTGGACCCTCTCCTTCCTCAGCTGGGTGAGGAGGGAGCCTAGAGTGAACCAGCTATCTCCACTTCAGAGAACTCTTCCTTCCTTGCCCCAGGCTGGAAACCCGGCTAAGTGCAGACATGGCCACTGTCCTACAGCTGCTACAGAGGCAAATGACTCTGGTCCCTCCTGCCTACAGTGCCGTGACCACCCCTGGGCCCGGCCCCACTTCCACATCCCCTTTGTTGCCTGTTGGCCCCGTCCCCACTCTCACCCTGGACTCGCTTTCTCAGGTACATTCTGGAGCCCACTCCCAGCCCCCAGCTGCACCCTCTCTGCCCCCAACACCTGCTTCTTTACCTCTCATCCGGGTGTGAAATATGCCCTCCTCACCCCCATCTTCTCCCTGCTCCTGCTTCCCTCCTACCACTGCTCGGAGCAATGCAGAAGAGGACTGGAGCAGGGCAACCTGCCAGCCGAGTGGCCTAAGGGCCAGATGCAAACATGGTGTCTGAGCCTGGGACTTGGGTCTGGGTGCTGCTTGGGCATGGTCCCTGCTGTGGTTATCCCCGCCCCCCGCCCCCCCCCAGCTTTGCTGCCTCTCTTCTTGGCTCTTACTCTAGCAGTTCCTGAAGGCTGCTGGCATTTCCAGGGTACCAAAATCAAGACTCTGAGATAGGACCTCCCTGATCCACATCTCTTCTCTTTGAGTAGCTTCCCGAGGGACAGCTGTAGCTGGGTCTTTTCTGCCAGCCCCAGCTTTGATGGGCGCTTGAGGGGGGCTCCCGTGGCTCCCAGAGGTGGCCTGGGATCTACTCCCGTCCCTGTTCTACTCCCTGTCCCACATGCTGCTTGCTCCTGTTTGCAGACACCAGGGCCCACGTCAGCAAATGTGCCAGTCTCCCTTCACAGCCTCCCCCGCAGGGATCTCACCAGTAGACACGTCGTCAGCACCCACAAACCCCTCCTGCCCGCCCTGGCGCTCTCGCTGGCCTCAGAGACCTGGCTGCTGGCCCACTGTTGTTCCGGGGCCCCAGGGTTCTTTGGAGAATTGCGAGGAGGCACCTTGTCTCTCTCTCACTGTCTTAGCTGCCTTCCCAAAGCAGGGACTTCTTATTCCATGTAGGGGTGGGCTCCAGCTGCCCTGTCACATTCCCTGGGGAAGGGAAAGGCGAGAGCTTGGAATCCAGCTTCCCTGGGTCCAGAGCAAGGTCCTCTGCCAGGGTGGCTGTGCAGTGGCTCTCAGCTCTTTCATTTGGCTCCTGCCACAAGGTACATTTCTTTACTTCCAGTAGTAGCAGCCTTCTTGTCCCCTCAGGTCCCGCTCTGTTCACCTAAGCCTCCTCTCTGACCCCCAGTCCTCCTGGCTTTGCTTTCCCCGCCCCTTTCTCCTCCCCCATGTTGTCTCCGCCCCTTTCTCCACCCCCATGTTGCCTGCCTGCTTCAGCCTCGTGTTCTTTGCAGGTTTCCCAGTTCGTGGCGTTTGAGGAGCTTCCTGCAGGAGCCCCAGAGCTCCCCCAAGATGGCCCCACTCGACGCCTCTCCCTGCCTGGCCAGCTGGGGGCCCTCACCTCCCAGCCCCTGCACAGACATGGCTCAGATCCAGGCAGTTAGTGATGCTGCCAGTGTGGACACGTGACTCACTCTGGGTTCAGGGCATTACCTGACCCATCTCCTTGGAGACCCTGGTTTGGAAGGGAGAACAGTGCAGGGGCACCTCCTCCCCTGCCGTTGTGACCAGCATCTCCTCCTGCAATACCCTGGGCCCCACTGGGAGGGGCAGGGGCAGAGCTGGGCAGTGGACAGGGGGTCTGTGGTCCCCCCACTGCCCTGGGGGCATTAGCTGGTCTAACTGCCCGGAGGCACCCGGCCCTGGGCCTTAGGCACCTCAAGGACTTTTCTGCTATTTACTGCTCTTATTGTTAAGGATAATAATTAAGGATCATATGAATAATTAATGAGGATGCTGATGACTATGAATAATAAATAATTATCCTGAGGAGAGCCTCCAGGGTGCTGGTTGTCTTCAGCCGTCACCTGCTCTATCTCGTGTTTATGTTCTAAATGGACTTACGTGGCAGTACCAGAGCCTCTCTATGTCCACGCCTGCAGGGGTGACCAGATATCCTCCCCCCTTTCTGTGTGTGTGCGCGAGTGTGCGTGTGTACATAAAAGATGGAGAGTGCTTTCTGGGGCTAGACAATATGGTTTTGGATTTGGGACAACCAAGCCATGTGGGCTACTTTGAGTCTGATAGGATACTTGTACCCTGAGTGCAACCCTTCACAATTATGCTGATTTACTTCCTGGGCACTGGTCTCCAAGTCAGCCCTACACTGATAAAACCACAAACTTGCGGCTCTCAGATAGTTCACGAGTCCAGCATCACACTCACCTGGGTTCTCTTTGGTCAGAGTTCAGCCTCCCTAATCCTCACTGGCTTTAGGTTGACCCTGTATAGTTGAGTCTCACATGGGTCTAGCTTTGGATACACTGGCTTCCCCACTGTGACCAGCACATACCTGTGTCTGGCTCCAGGTGGATTTTCCTTGATTACCTTGGTCCCTTTTGACTGTTGGCCACAAGAGAAGCTGCTGAGAAGATGGAGGTTGTAAGGTGGCTCATTCAGTTAGAAGTAAGTCAAAGCAGACATTTTGAGGACAGCGACGATTCCCCTCGCTCATGTGTGCAGGTTTGTGTGCGCTTGTGTTGTTGGGCTTGTGAACACACCCTGCAGAGGTGATCCCTGCCACGTGCCAGTCAAAGGCAGCAGTGAGCTTTGCCTGATCAGGTTAGCTTATAGGTGACCGTGCTGCCAGAGGCTGCCCAGACTGGTTCTCAAGATTCCTCACCTCCTCTATCCCTTTGAGATGAGTATGCTAAATCTGAAGACAAGGATGGTAGAAGAGCCTGGAGACTCTCCCAGCACCCAGACAGGAAGAAGGGAGGGGTGTCTCACCCTGACCAGAGCCTGGTAATATTGGGAAGAGATAAAAGGAAGAGGCTTATCACTTCAAAGTTGAGGCCGAGTGGTGGGGCAGCAGTCAGAGTGGCTCTGTTTATCACTTGGTCCCTTTCTACCTGACACATTACACCTTTGCTTTGATCTGTCTGTCAGTTATCCATCTATCTATTAAATACATATATGTACACACACATGCACACACACACATCAGGCTGCTCACAACCATCTGTAACTCCACTTCCAAGGGGTCTGGTGACCTCTTCTGACTTCTGAGGACACCAGACATTCATGTGGTACACAGACATAGATGCAACTACTTGAATATTTACATAAAATAAAAACAAAATAAATGTTAAAGAAAAATAATGTATGGCTTCTAAGAACAGCATTGTCTACCCATGTATGGTACCTCTTGGCAAATTCTTCTCTTAAAAAATGTTTATTTTTACACTGTGTGTGTGTGTGTGTGTGTGTGTGTGTGTGTGTGTGTGTGTACACCATAGTGATGTATGATCAGAGGATAACTTGTGGAAGTCAGTTCTCTCCGACCAGCTGGATCCCAGGGACTGAACTTAGGTGATCAGGCTTGGCTGCAAGTGCCTTTTCTCGCTTAAGTAAAATAATAGGTTTCCATAATGCTTTTTTATTTCTTTATTTATTCTTCTCTCATACATTATATTTCAACCACAGTCTCCCCTCCTCCCACTCTTCCCCATTTCTTCTTCCCCTCTCCCCCAGATTCACTTCTCTGTTTCCCTTCAGAAAAGAGCAGGCTTCCCAGGACTATCAACTGAACATGGTATAACAGGTTATGATAAGACTCATATCAAGGCTGGACAAGGCAACCCAGAAAGAGGAAGAGGGTTTGAAGAGCAGGCGAAATAGTCAAAGACATTCACACTCCACATGAACACTGAGCTACACCACTATAACATGTTTGCAGAGGACCTAGCACAGTCCCAGGCAGGCTGGATGACTGTTGCTTCAGTCTCTGTGAGACCATATGATACCTGCTTAGATGACTCTGTGGTCCGTGCTCTCCTGGTCTTTGACCCCTCTGGCTTCTACAATTTCTCCCCCTTCCAATTTTCTATAATTAAAAATTAAAAAGTTTGTGTTTTATTTATGTGTTAGCAGATCCCATAGAGCTGTAGTTGACAGGCATGACTTGAGTGCTGGGAACCAAACTGTGGTCCTCTGGAAGAGCAGGAAGCACTCTTTCCTGTTGACCCTTCCCACCGACCTCCATGTTGCTTTTCCATGCAGCCCCTATTTCAGTTGATGCCTACCCTCATGACCTTGTCTCCCTCCTCCCTACACGTGCTACTTGTGTAACTTGTTTTTTGATACTTTGTGGGTTCCTTTTTCTTACACCATTTCCCACCCCCTTTTTCTACCCTCTAACCCCTCAACACTAGATAGGAGAGAAAAAAGGATGGAGGGGAAAGGAGGTGACATTATCGTTAGACTACTTCCTGCTGATTAGTTTCTTGAGGCAAATTTGATCTTTGTTGTCAGGATATCTAATTTCTTCTTCTTGGAACACAACTACTTAATAAACTATGACCAACAATGACCAACAACCAATCCTGCCCCTCAGGTCCATAGCATTTACATACTCTCTCAAAAGTCCCCAGAATTCAAATGTCACATAATCATAGAAAATCATGCCCCTGCCAGAGCATGAGGCAAATCATAGCTGCTGTGGACAGTCTGAAGCAGCCTCATATCCCACACCTAGGATTAAAATGAAAAAAATTTTATAATATTTTTGTGTTTTTTAAAGAAACCAAAATTCTCACTACATTCCCTCTTTCTGTTTTAAGTCATTAAGTGTGCTGTGTGTAGCAGGAATCATAAACAGAGACATTTTCAATGAAATAAGCACTTTTCAGATCAGTGGTCAAGGTTTTCAGGAGCCTCTCCCACTCAATATTTATCAGTTTTGATGGTATCCACAACTTTTCATTTCCACATCCTCAATGCAAAACTTTTACAGGCTTCCATTCTGATGTTAACACATCCTCATGTATATAGGATGATTTAATTTCACAGATTTTTTTTTTATAACCTGGGGACTCTCAGTTGCCCTTGTCTGAAATGGCTTGTAATTTTTGCTGTGTAACCTCAAACCAGGCTCCCAAAGTTGTTTCCTGATGGTAAGAGATTGCCTTGGAACTCTCTTGGACCAACACTCATTGATCCAATGGCAACCCTTGCTACATCACCTGCACACCCCTGAAAGTCTGGGCCTTCTTTTTGTTTAAGATTTAGGAAAACATTACCTCTGGAGATGCCTTTCACCTTTCCTGCACAAAGTATTGTATTTAATGCACCAGCATTTTGAAATCTAAGACCTCTAGAGGCTTGTCTCTTTGCAAGTGACCAAATTTCCCACAACTGACGCATTGGGCATTTTGATAATGGAGACCCCTAGCTATAGCTTGACCTATGACATTAGCATGGTACACATTAGAACCAATATTGGTCATAATCCTTATCCATTTGTCCACTGGTTCTGTTTGAACCTTTAATGTTCTAATAACTTTTTTTATATTTGGTATTTGCATTTTCAAACACCAAGGTCTCTATCAATACCTGCCTTGCATCAGTGTCTGATATGACTTTGTTCACAGCTGATACTAATCTTTGTAAAAAATTAGTAAAGGCTTCTCCAGAGCTTTCTATAATCTTTGTAAATGAAGTGGCCTTTTCCCTGGTTCCTCAACTTAGTCCCAAGCTCTTACAGCTGCTAAGAGACATTGTTCTATAGTAGTTTCACCAAATTGAATCTGTTCATGTATATCAGAGCACTACCCTCCACTCAGAAACTGATCTGTTATTATATTCATTCTTTCACTCTACTTGGCTGTTTAATATTCAAAGCTCCTTCCCTTCACCATGTCAATTCCAGTATTGGGGAATAATTCTATTTTGAGTAGCCCAGTTATTTAGAATTGTTTCTCATAAGGTGAGTGCATCCCATATGAAATCATAGCCTCTTTAAAATGTCTTAGATCTATTAATTCTATAGGATGACATCCTGTCTCATCATAACCCTGTTCCACACCATTAGCAAGCACATGCTGTATGACTACTGGGAAAGCTGATGGTGATTTCACCCCAAGCCGCCCCTCCTCTAACTCTGTTGGGGTAGTTGGCTGAGATTAACCCTTTCTTTCAAAGTGCACTGTTCATCACCCAGTCCTCCCCTTTTCAACGTTTCTCTGACCCAACTGCCCTCTGGTACAGTTTCCCTCCTTCTTTCCTCATGTGGGAGACCCCCACTTCTGGCTCAGTCACCAGGACTGAGCCTCTTTTGTTCTCTCTTTTCCTGTGTTCCTTGCCTCCCAAAAGCTTCCACCTCCAATTTTCCCAGTTGCACCTCCAATTCTGTGACACTTTCAGAAAACAGATAGCACACTGACCCCTTTTGTTTCCCATTTCAGCCATTTTTTTCTTTTGTTTTTCAGGCCCCTCCATTTCTACCTGCAATTTTTCCAACTGCTCAGGCATTTTCCCAACCTTTTTTGAAACTGAATATAGGAAGTAGAAAAAGAAAAGAAAAAAAAAACCCCAGAAAATCCCTTCTGGGAGCAGAGGAGGGGGATATCCCAGTGGTAGCAGCTGCAATAAACTTTTTGCTGGTGTCCTGAAAAGAAATACCATTCCTTCAGCCCTGGCCATTTCCTCTATAGATTTATACACTTTCCCCACCCTTTCAATCCCCCTAACACTACATAGGAGAGAAAGAAGGATAAAAGAAAAAAGAGGATGATGTTATCATTAGGCTATTTCCTGTTGATTAATGAGTTCCAGGAGACCTGGGAGTGTAAACACACCACCACCAAACTCAACTCTTGGGGCCCTAGCATTTATATACCCTCTCAAAAGTCCCCAGGATTCCAAATGTCTCATAATCACAGAAATTATCCACAGATGGCAAAATCACATCCCTTGTAGAGCACGAGGCAAATCATAGTCAACTGCTATGGACAATCTGAAGCAGGCCTACACCCCATACCTGGGATTAAAACAAAAATACATTCTCATAATCTTTCTGTGTTTTTCAAAGAAACCAAAGTTCTCAGTACAACAGATGTTCTACTATTTCATCTGACTTAAGGCCTGCCCTCCATTCCTCCCAGCAGCTCATTTCTAGCTTCTGGACCTCTATAAAAAATTTAAGATGAAGATCTACATATGGGAGAGATGTGGAGGGTTTTTAAAAATTTTTTTATTTTGAGGGGGTCTGTATTCCCTCACTCAGAATAATATTCTTCAGTTCCATTCATTTTCCTGAAAATTTACAACTTCATTTTTTGCTATAGCTGAACAGTTTCATTGTGCTTATGCTACATTTTCATTAGTTATCAGTTGATGCATCTAGATTGAGTCTATCCCTTTCTTAGGTCTCATGAACATAACAACAATGAATATGAGTGAGCAAGTGTCTCTGTGCTAGGACATGGAATCCTTTGGGTGTATGTCTAGGAGGGGTATAGCCGAGTCATGTTGTAGTTTTAGCCTTTTGAGAAGCTGTCACACTAATTTCCATAATGGCTGTACTGGTTTATACTCCCAGGTGCTCTGGAACTAACTACATATACCAGGTTGCTCTCAAACTCACAAAGATCTGTCTGCCTCTGCCTCCTGATGCTGGGATTAAATGCATGTGCTACTATGCCTGGCTTAGATGCTTTGCTTCTGTGGCAGTAATATCTGGAATCTCCTCTTTATGAGACAAAGAAGTCTTTGTATAGCACTGGAAGAAACTTGTTGTTTCTATGTCAATCAGTCGTGGATAATTAGAGAAAGTTTAGTCACTGTCAAAAATAACCTTCAAGATTTTTTTTTTTTAAAAAGGAGATGCCAAAAATCTAGCAACTGGTCCTGATCTCTGTTATCCTGGCTAACTTTTCTATGCTAAGTTGCTCTTATCTCTCACTGTTGGACCCTGCTTGCTCAACTGCCTACTTAGCTATGTAAAACAGGAAAGAAATTTTGTTAAACTAGTATTGTTAAGGAGGCAATATAATCCCCTGCCCATAGAGGAATGCGTGATTTGGCTCATGCTCACTGAACCAGTGGGGAATGTAATGGAGGTGCCATTCAGGTCTTGACAACCAGCACATAGGCAACCCCACCTGCCAAATGAGAACAAAGACATAATCCATCAAAGTCCATAGTTCTGGGAAAGTTCCTGAATGTGCTAACCTTGCCTTTTGGCTTCTGTAGTTCTCCATCTGGCTAACTGTTCTTGCCAACTGAGGTGTGTCAACCCAGCATGTGGTTTCTGTGCTTAAAAGCTCACCCCACGAAAACTTGGGAACTACACTTGGGTTTTCCCATGGTCACATAAATGGGGTCCTTGTGAGTGGACCTCCTACAGCTTATATATGCTCTAGTATCTCCCAGAACCAGGAGGCCAAGAGGCTGCTACTGTGCATTGGGGGCAGAATTGCATACACAAGTTGGGAGGAGCAACAGGAATATCAGTGGAAGGTCTAAGGATCCTCCCCACATCCTTCTCTTCTGAGGGAATTCCAACAGTTAACAGGCTTATTCCTGATGGCTGCTGGAAATGAGAGACACCGATGATCTGATGAAGATGGCTGCCATTTGCTTGGAGGAGGAGGTTCTATACTTATTGCCTGCCCCACCTCATTCTACAGGGAGTATAGCTTCCATTCTGTGATACTTAAATCTTGGTTTTCAATTTGATCAGATTTGGGAATCAACTGACCGGCAAGCTTTTGTGCAGGTCTGAGGGAGGAGTGAGCAGTGCCTTCCAGCAGCCAGGATGAAAAGAGATCTGAGGGAAAGCTGCTATTATTATTATTACTACTACTACTACTACTACTATTATTATTATTACTTGCCTCCTCTCTCTCCATGAGGCAAGCCTGTACCTTGCTGTTGCTGCTGTGGCCTGTTGGAGTAACATGTTTGTACACTGTGTGAGGATGTGTCTCTGTCCTTCCTCATTCATTCAAGGCACCTTCTGATTGGTTTAATAAAGAGTTGAATGGCCAATAGTTAGGCAGAAGAGGGTAGATGGGACTTCCAGGAAGAGATAGGAACTCTGGGAAAGAATCAGAGGCTGGAGATTTGCCAGTCAGATGCAGAGGAAGAAACAGGTGCCAGGACTGAGGATAGGTAACTAGTCTCGTGGCAGAGTGTAGATTAGTATAAATGGGTTAATCTAAGTTATATGAGCTAGTTGGGAACAAGCTTAAGCTAAGGCTAAACTTTCATAATAGTGAAAGTTCTCTGAGTCATTACTTGGGCAACTGGTGGGTCTAATATAGTCTCGGAAGCAGCCACCAACCTTCACTGATGTTGAAACCCAGCATCTTCCTCTTTTTCTCCTTTCCGGTTTCATTGTTCTTGTCATGCATACGTGGTCATGAAAAGTCTCCAGTTTTTACAATTTATACTGTTCTTTGAGATTTTATGCAGCTTCTTTGTCTTCCAGTGAGTACGAGGGAACAGTGGTTCTCAGGGTTGAGTCAGCCTTCTGGACTGAACAGCTACCAGCTTAGCCTCCCAAACATGACGGCAGACAGTCACTGTTGGCCTACCCAGCGCAAACCAAGTAAACCAACCTCACAATGCCCCTTGGTAATATATGCTAACCCTATAGATTCTCTTCTACCCTCTTCACTAACAAATGCAGACACAGACGAATTTTAGACAACTGTACCACACAGGAAGCAGGTTGGCATTTTGAGAATGCCTTGATTAACTCTTTGGAAGAGACTGGAGGAGGGTTCATTTTGTAAATAGAACCCTTGGGTCTGTCTGTGCTGCCTTAGAACAAGGTCTGGGCTCCACCCTGGGATGGGAGAAATCTCCATGACGGGGGCGGCGACTACAACTGGATCTACCCTCTTTTTGTGTGCTAGGTGGCAGCCTATTCTGTATGTGAGGCTCATATGTCCTTTGGCAGTCAGGGAGGAGAGGTGTTAATACCTGGGTCTTTGCAGCACTGGCTTTGGGGCCATGGGACCCACTTTGCTTCCCAGATGTCAGACAGTCTTATGGACAGTGTGACCTTGCCAGCTTGCTATTTGGTGAGAACTCACACTGCCCTCTAGAAGGGAATCTTTCTACCCTGGAGTCTCCATTTTAAATAAGGGCCAGTAAGGACTCAGTGTTGGTCATTCTCATAGACTCGAAAGACTGAAGCAGATGTGGAGTGTAGGACTTCTGAGGTGATTACTCTGGGACATTTTTAGATAATTGTCTATCTTAAGCATGGACGATGTAAAAATGAATGATGATCAAGTTAACTTCTGTCTTAATTACTGTTCTGTTGCTGTGAAGAGACACTGTGATCAAGACAACTTATAAAGGGAGGTGTTTAATTGTGTGTTGCTTACAGTTCCAAAGGGTTAGTCTGAAGTGGAAACTTCTAGCTTCTTTGGAAAGACAGTTATGTAAAGTGATATTTGCTGAGGCACACAGGTGAAAGGATGCGTGAAGAAGGAGAGTAACTATGACCCCACAGACAATCAGAGCGAGAGCATTTGTTCAGTTTACTCCACCTCGCTATTCTTCACTAATGACACAGGACACACATGTATTGGTTTACCTTACATAGCGTTGTTGAGCTCAACCTGTGGTAAGGCCAGCATTGAGAGAAACCTGCCAAAGAACTGCTCCTGAGGTTCCTGCGGGTTCTTGTCCTGTCTGTGGCCTTGAGCTGGTTGGCAAGCCTTGTGGTTTCTTCAGGATTGAACTACATCTGCTGGTTTGTGCGTGGTGTCTGCCTGCCTGCAGATAGGACTGAAGCTGCTGATTCATATTTTCTGACAAAGAAGATTGAGCTCATCCCCCAAAACTATGGCCAAACAGGTCCACTTGCCCCAAATCCTAATAACTTTTCTCTTTCACTACCTCTGTTGGGTGGTGGGCAAGAGGAGAGGTTGAACATTTATTAAAATAGGTTTGGAAAAAATTATGCCTACATTAGTCCGTGATCATCATGGCAAGGAGCATGACAGTAGGCAGACAGGCATGGTGCTAGAGCAGTAGCTAAGAGAGCTCACACCATTCACAAGTTATAGGATCGGGGACACACACCACACACCACACACACACACACAGAGAGAGAGAGAGAGAGAGAGAGAGAGAGACAGAGAACTGGGCCTGGTGTGAGCTTTTGAAACCTCAAAGCCAACCTCTAATAACACAACTTCAACAAGGCTACACCTCCTAATCCTTCCCAAACAGTTCTACTAATAGTTTATTCAAATACATGATCCTATAGCGGTCATTCTGGTTCAAACAACCACTTTCTTTTTAGATTTGATTTTTATTTATTTATTTATTTTTATTTATTATTATTATTATTTATTTTTTTTTTTTTTTTTGGTTTTTCGAGACAGGGTTTCTCTGTGTAGCCCTGGCTGTCCTGGAACTCACTTTGTAGACCAGGCTGGCCTCGAACTCAGAAATCCTCCTGCCTCTGCCTCCCAAGTGCTGGGATTAAAGGCGTGTGCCACCACCGCCCGGCTAATTATTTTTCTTAAAGTCATACATGCACACATTATTAAGGAATAAAAACTTTCTTTTGTCTTTTAAAAGTAATAATTGGGGGTGGGATTCATGACAGGGTTTCTCTGTGTAACCCTGGCTATCCTGGCCTTGTTTTATAGATAAAGCTGCTCTCAAACTCAGAGATCCACCTGCTCCTGCCTCTGGGGTGTTGGGATTAAGACGTGCACCACTACTGCCTGGCAGCCTAGAACAATACTTTTGATACTTCATGCTCTGAAGGTCCAGGTAGAGAGCAAGGTTTTACTGTTGTTAACTTTTCTCTTAAAAGAAGCCACTAAGAGATTATCTTCTGAGGCATCTGCTTGAACAGTCAGCTTTATTATTTTATGTTCACACCTTGTAAGTGAGGTGGAAGCCTGCAAGAGCCCTGGCCAGGAGACAGGAGCGTTCGGCACGGCTGTCTTACTACTACTCCTTTAAATAAGCATCAGTGTGAGGCCTGGCTGCAAAAGCCTCAGTGCTAACTGGCAGGGAAGGTTCTCTCTGGGGAGACGGTTTGGAGCGAGTCCCTGGAGTGCCTGCCATATGCGACACTTCCTTCCCTTGCTCTACCAGGTGACAGCAGGCAGAGAGCTATGCAGAGAGTACTGAGCAGGGGCCGCATCCTCCCAAATGAGACTGGTCTGCTGGGCTTGGGTGGTTCAACTAAACCGAACTCATAGGTGGCTGATGGCCACAGAGCACTTGGTCAAGCTGCTCTGGGCGCTTGGACTGCGACTGTTTACAGGGAAGTTTTGCTCCATGTAGGTCTCTGAGTGACTGTAAACAGGGGCTACGTTAGGGCTAAGGGTAGGAGCATAGGCAGGACACAAAGATCAGGCATACAAGAAGTAAATGATGGGACTTAGCACCCCTTTATCCCACTGTGATCCTCCCTGTGGATATTAGGAAATGACTCATGTAGAGTAAGGGATGTCCAGGGCTGCCCCTGCCCTGGGACTACTCAGGGAGTAGACCTGACCTCTGGTCCAGTCCACTGTGGCTCTGTAGACCTGAGATCCTGCTTTCATCTCCCTTGGCTCAGTTGGATCTCCTTTCCTCCTTCATGACCCCAAAATGTCACTAGATAGAGGCTTGTTGCCAATGACTTCTTTGGAGGTTATAATGATCCCTGAGGATGTCATCTCCCTGGATAGCCAGAAAGCAACCTAAGAGATGATCTTAGACAGTCCAGCCCCAGACTTTTGGCAACTTTGCTGTTGGTGACTTTCTGACTGATTGATTCTTTCCTAGCCCTCCCAAGTTCATTGAGACATCCTGCAGGCATCTGATGGCACATCTTAGAGATAAATTTTACCATGCCATTTTGAGGGAGAAGGGCTACAGTTTTTTTCTTTATTGTTATTGGCAGTTGATTTCCCAACAATGCAAATAATCACCAGTGAATTACAATGAAACATTCAGTTACAGAGATGGACATTGAGAGGAGGTGAGGAAGACACAAAGGGTGGAGCAGATGGGATGTGAGAATTCACCAGAGCCAGGTCTACTGTGAGCCCGAAGAGGAGGCTGTGTTCATTTCAGTGGCTCCTGTCTTCTGCTGTCCCAGGGCCTCAAACAGTAGCATAACCAAGCTGGGGTCTTTGAAGGTATCCCATCCAGGCCTAAATATCCCTCTCCTGTAGTGACACAGGCTGTGACTTAGCTACTTGGTGAAGGCCAGAGGAATAGTCATTGCCAATGACAACCCCAGCTGGCAGCTGGAACCTTCCTAGGAAGGCTCCCAGAGCAGCTGGCTGAGTCCAGGCGCCTTGAGGCTTCTGTCACCTGACTTGTGAACATGAATGTTTTGGGTAGCTATCTGCATGACTTGGAGATGAATCAAGTACAGAAAAGCTGCAAGGCTCTTGACTAAATTGCTTAGCCTGTCGGAATTAACCCAGGCCTGTCGGACGAAGACACTTCTATGTGTCTTTATGCTATTTGCAACATCCCCAAGAGATTTATGTGTTTGAACATGTGGTCCCCAGCTGGTAGCACAGCTGTGTAGCCTTTAAGTAGTAGGCTCTGAGATGGAGGGAGGGAACAGAGTGGATGGGGAAGGGAAAGGGGGAGGTTCGGGATCAGGTCGAGGAGGGATAGGAGGGATAGCCAGATGGCTGTGAAAATGAATGGAGATCTGCAACTGACAGGGGTGAGGAGATGTGGGGCATCTCCAGGACAAGACAGAGACCTGGGATAACTTAGGTGCCCAATAATCAATGAGAATGACCTTAGTTGTGACTTACTACTTAGGGGATATGGAGCCTGAAGAGACCACATCTTGTAGCCAGGCAGGAACCCCAATTAATCTATAGGGATACCAACACACCCGCAAAACTTTTGACTCAAAATTTATCCTGACTATAAGAAATGCAGGCATGGGGGATGGAACAGAGACTGAGGGAATGGGCTCAATTTAAGACCCACCCATGGGCAAGCACCAATCCTGACACTATTAATGATACTCTTGTTATGCTTGCAGACAGGAGTCTAGCATGGCTGTCCTCTGAGAGATTCCACCCAGTAGCTGACTCAGATAGATGCAGACACCCACAGCCAAATAGTGGGTGGAGCTTGGGGGCTCTTATGGAAGAATAGGAAGAAGGATTGCAGGCCCTGAAGGGGATAGGAACTCCATAAGAAGAGTAATAGAGTCAACTAACCTGGACCCTTGGGGCTCTCAGAGACAGACCTACCAACCAAAGAACATACACAGGCTGGACCTAGGTTTCCCTGCACATATCTTGGTCTTCATGTCTTCCCGAACAACTGGAGCGGGGTGGGAGTGTATCCCAAAAGCTGTTGCCTGTATGTAGGATATGTTCTTCTAGCTGGGTTATCTTGTCTGGCCTCAGTGGGAGAGGATGCACCTAGCCTCACAGAGACTTGATGTGCCAGGGCTGGGGGATACCCAGGGGGCTTCCCACCTGCTCAAAGGAGAAGGGGAGGGGGGGAAGGATTGCGGGAGGGTGTGAATGAGGGGGAGCCGTGAATGGGACGTAAACTGAATAAGTAAAAAAAATTAGTAAATTTTTTTTTTTTTTGGTTTTTCTCTGTGTAGCCCTGGCTGTCCTGGGCTGTCCTCACTGTGTAGCCCTGGCTGTCCTTACTTTGTAGACCAGGCTGGCCTCGAACTCGGTAATCCTCCTGCCTCTGCCTCCCAAGTGCTGGGATTAAAGGCATGTGCCACCACTGCCCGGCAAAAATTAGTAAATTAAAAAAACAAAACAAAACAAGAACTAGGGCCTTGCTGGCAGAAGGCTATAGGTGGTGGTGGGCACTGGAGGTTGGTTGTCCTGGCTTCTTTTCTCTTTGCTGTGACAGGAGACCTCAGAGAGGAAGGGCTTATCCTGGCTCTGGGATACAGATCATTACTGTGGTAAGGCTTGTTGCAGGGAGTGGCTTACTACTGTGGCTGCTGGAGCATAAAGGGGGCTTGTTATAGTTGGGAAGCTAGGAGGGAGCTGAGGGCAGAGGAAGGTTGGGATCACCCATAATGGCCCATATCTTTCAGGGAGGTTCCAGGTTCCACAGTCTTAAAAGTTCCCCATGAGTCTATTGGGGTGCACTTCATATCCAAGCTGAAACAAAAGCTACACCCACTTCTGGTTGAGGTCTCTCTCTCTCTCTCTCTCTCTCTCTCTCTCTCTCTCTCTCTCTCTCTCTCTCTCTCTCTCTCTCCCTCCATGCTGCCTCTACCATAGACAGAGTTGTTTCACTCTGCTTTTCCTTCAGCGATGTCCTAAAATCCCTTGGAAGCTGTGAGCCAAAACAATGTTTTTCTCACAGAGATGAGAAAAGTTACCAGTACAACTATCCTCAGTCACCAGCACAACTATCCTCACTCCAGTGCATCTTCCAGGCTCTCTGTCCACTGGGGTTACTCTCTGCAGTGGGGACAATGATGCTTGCTTCTGGAGCAGGGTGAACTCTGAGCTGAATGGGTGGCCATCTTACCCTCCCAGGTCCCCCAGACCTTCTGTGTGACTTTACTTTTGGAATAAAGGATGATTGGTGTTTGTTTTTTATGAGCTCCATCTAGATCCTCAGAGTTAAGAAAGATCCTACAGCAACAATCTTTGCCCAAGATTGGAGAGTGAATGGCCACAAGGTAATATGTTTCAGTCCCACAGCATGCTGGGAACTGGGCCAGATGCAAGGACAGTTGGTGGGAGGCAGAAATAATTGGTGATATCAGTAGCTTATTGTATAGTTGGGAAGATATGAGAGAAGTAGAAAATAACCATGGGCTGGCTGGCTTTTTTTAAGGAAAGGGGTCTAGCTCAGGCTGGCTTTGAACTCCTTATGTAGATGAGGATGACCTTGAATTCCTGATCCTCCTCAGTACTGGGATTGCAGGTGTGCATACCATGCCTGGTTTATGCAGTGCTGGAACTCGGGAGTTTGTATATGGTAGGCACGCACTCTGTCACACTGAGTGCCATCTTCCTTTCTTCCATGTCCTCCTCAGCCTGTTCTAGGTTATTTATTTTTATTCACTTGCATTTGTGTGTGTGTGTGTGTGTGTGTGTGTGTGTGTGTGTGTGTGAGAGAGAGAGAGAGAGAGAGAGAGAGAGAGAGAGAGAGAGAGAGAGAGAGAGAGAGAGAACTGTCTGTGTGCTACAGTGGATATATGCATGACAGAAGACAATGTATGGAAGCTGGTTCTCTCCTTTCCGGGATTGAAGTCAGGTCATCAGGCTTGGTGGCAAGACTGACTTGGTTAGATTTTTTTTTTCAACTTGACATAAGGCAAGGTCATCTCCCTGCCTCTGCCAGAATGACTTGTAGACAGGCCTGCTGGGGCATTTTCTTGATTAGTGATTGATGTGGCCCACTGTAGATGTTCCTCCCTTGGGCAGGTGGTCCTGTATAAGAAGGCAAGCTGAGGAAACCATGAGGAGCAAACTCTTTCCTTCCCCCAGGTTCCTTTTGGTCAGTGTTTTATCACATGCGATAACTGTTCTTGTGTTCTTGGTTGTTAACTTGATTACATCTGGGTTAACTAAAACTGGGCTGGGCACACACCTATGAGTGTTCTTTCTTTCCTTTTTAAACTTTTAATGATTCGTTGTTTCAAATCATGTACCCCAATCCCTCTCATCTCCCCATCTCTTTGTATCTATCTGCCCTCTGACTTTTCAACCTCCCTCCCAAAATCAAATAAAAATAAACAAAATAAAGCAAAGCATAAAAAACATCTCGTTGGAGTTGAAGTTTGTCACAATGTGTCCCTTTGTTTACACTTCTTTACTTGAAGTGTTCATTGCCATGACTGTTGGTCTGGTCGGAGGCTTCTGGCTTCTGTTACACTATCAAAACTGGGTCCTCACTGGGACTCCTCTAGGACATCCTGATGCTGCCCTGTGTCATGGATCTACAGAACCGGCCCCTTCACACGTTCCAGCAGTTCATAGCTGAGGTAGATGTTGGGGTAGGATAACTCAAAGCTGAGAATCTGGGCCTGGGTGGAAGCCGAGTTAGTCAGCCTCCCACCTCTCCTGCACCCACACCACCAGGGTAAGCTCTTCAGCACTGCTCAGGGTAGGACACCAATGCTACAGTGGGCAAGGGACAGTGCCAGCTCTCACACTAGAGAGAGGCTTGCCCTGATTGTTTAGGACTTTCCCCAAGGGAAAGAATTTTTGTAACACAAAGTCTCTCATTAGCCTGAAGCTCCCCAATTAGGCTGGAGAGCCTCAGGGATCCTCTCTGTATCCCCAGTTCTGGAGTTTCAGCAAACCTGGCATATTTGCATCGGCCTCAGAGTTCTTGATTTTACAAGGAAAACTTTTTTACTCTCTAACCTATCTCCTGAGCCCTCCATACTTAAACTTTTTTTTTATTGCTAAAGCTGCTGTGAACATTTATGTGTGTAGGTCTGCTAGGAATGTTTCTACTTCTCCCCAGGAAGAGCTTAGAAGTGGGATGACTGTGGCCAGACCATGTTCACCATGGCTCTTATGTGAAGCTTTTCAACTAACACTCATTAGTTTGTACAAAGCTCTTCCTTACCCACACCACCAGGGGGAGCTCTCCAGCACTGCCCCAGCTATCTCACCTAGTGCCTCAACCAGCGAAGGGCAGGGCCTGCTCTCCTGCTCTCATACCTTCAGGATTGGGTAATTGGCACCCATACCACTAGGGCCAACTTTGCTGTGCTGCCCAAGTGAGGTGCAGAGTGTTGTAGCCAGTGAAGGAGCTGGGCCAACCGTCCCACTCCCAGGGGTTGCATCTCCTCCATGACTATCACCCTTCCCATCACCCTTGCTCCTTCCACTCTGCCCCTTTGGTGGGCGGGGATGTTCAACATCAAGACTTCAGCAGAAAAAAAAAATCTGCAAATATTCTTCGGGAGTGGCAGTGGTGCCCTGGGTCCTCAGGGGCCAGCCTGATGAAAACTCAACTGGAGTCACACACTGATACTGGCACCTAAGGTGTTGGACAGGGCACCCTTGTGCCAGCCCTTGTACCAGTTCGCAAGTATGTGAGCTAGCAGGAACCACAAAAGCAGGTTTGGGGGCCAGGACAGACAGCCCAACCAGCGTGGCTGTGGATGGAACAGGAGAGAGATGGGGCCCAGACCCGCAGTAGAATCATAGCTTCCTTTTCTTGTTTCTTGTAGAATTTTAAAGCACAGGTTAAACATTACAAAACAGACCTGATGGAAACCAAGTTATTTGGGGACAAGTTTGGCGAAGGCTGCTGTGGGGAAGTGGCGGAATAAAGTAGGAACAGTGTGAGTCTCGTCTCCCTAACACAGCTATAAATTCCGTGAGGTCTGAGACTGCAGTCGGAACAAAGGGGTGAGGGCATGAGCGAGTTTCTTACTAAAGGTGGGCACACGGACCAACCACAGGATGGCGCTTCTCCGATGTGTCTTGATCGGCATCCTTGCTTCTGAATGTAGAAAACAGAAGCCTGAGGTTTTTATTATGCCCATTGCTGTCACTTGTCCCTGAGCTGTTTGAAAATTTCGCCAAAGATGAATACCATTGGCACTTGGCGAGTGACAGGGAACTGAGGGCTATGTGGTTCTGTCGGGATCAAGTCTCCTCAGAGTCAAGGCCCGGTCTGTTCATTCCAGAGATGGAGGGATGGAGATCCAGTTGGAGGGGGGGGTTGTATGTGGCCATCCCAGGTCAGATAGACCAGTAAGAGTAGGGTCAGGTCTAGCATGCAAGTCTTATGACCCTTCTAGTCCTTGGAGCATGCCTTGGTCAGACTTTGGTAAGCTCTCTCACAAAATGACCCAGCCTGGGTCTTTCCTCTGGGTAAGAATGGGTTTGCCCTGAGTCACTTGGCTTGTGCCTCCTCATCTCCCTACACGCTGCCCTAGGTTTAACTGTGTGACACAGCCTAGGAAGAGAGTCTTAACAAAGAAGTATCTAGATCAGGCTGACTTGTGGGCGTGTCTGTAGGAGATGGTCTTGCTTGCTTGATAGTTGGTGTAGGAAGACCTAGGCCACTGTAAGCAACACCAGTTCTTTAGGCAAGAGATCTTGAAGAATGTAAAGGAGGCGTGAGCTGGCAGAGACAAGCAAGCATGTAATCAGGCATGTGTGTGTGTGCATTTTCCCATTGCTCTTGACTGTGATGTGATGTGATCAGTGCTTGAGTTTCTGCCTTGACTCAATATAGAGTGTAACTTGGAATTTGTGGTGGTTGGAGTAAGAGTGGCCCCCATAGGCTCATAGATGTGAATGCTTGATTCCTAGGGAGTGGCACTAATTGAGAGGAATTAGTGGCCTTGTTGGAGGAGTGTGCCACTGGGGGTGAACTTCGGGGTTTTAAAATCCCAGATCAGTCCCAGTGCCTCTCTCCCTGCCTCCTGTGGGTCTGGATATAGAGCCCTCAGCTACTCTTCAGCGCCATGTCTGCCTGACTGCTGCCGTGCTCCCTGCCGTGCTCCCTGCTGTGATGACAACAGACTAAACTTCTGAAACTGTAAGCCATGGTCATAATGTGTCTTTTCATAGAAACAGAACACTGACTAAGGCAGAATTATAAGCTAAATAAACCCTTTCCTCAGTTCTTGCTGGTTTCTTCTTCTTTGGGTTAGGGTATTTTATTACAGTGACAGAAATGTAGCTAGCATACTCCAGAAGGTGATGTTTTTCCTGGGAGAGGGGCATGGGATCTGTTTCTGTCACCATCCCTTGGATGACAGCACATCATCTTAACTCCTCCCCCCCACCCCCATCCCTGCCTTTCTTCCTCTAACTCCCCATTTTGGGCTCTTGCCAGCAGAGCCTCAAATGACCTGAGAGGACACATGACAGAAGGAACAGAGCTAGGTCTACTTGTCCTGCTCCTGTGTTCAGACAGGCATGTTCCTCCTGTAGCCATGGCTCTCCTTGGGGGTGATCTTGCCCCCTCCACAGATCTGAAAATGTTTCCATAGAGTTTTGGTTTTTATAGCTAGAGCTGGAGGTGGCATCCAGCCGGTAGGGCTGGCATGTTGCTGAACACTCTGTGAGGCTCCAGACAGGACTCCTGCATAGACACACTTGACCTAAACTGTGAGCAGGCTTCAGGTCTGTGGCTGAGCAGCCCTGCTCTACCTGTCTTCAGGGTGTGATGCTACTATCAAATATCATTTCATTCCCTCCTGCCACAGCTTCTCACCAAAAGTGGGGCCTTCACTCTGTGCAGCAGAGGGGAGGCTCTGAGCTGAACATCCTCGAGGCAGAATATGCATTGTGGGAAGAAGAGGTTCTTTTGCTTAGATTTTTTTGACCCTGCTGATTTTTTCAAGTTTCTAGATAGTGGCCCAAGTGAGGGCAGGCTAAAGACAGCATAATGGTAATCACCTTTGAGATTTTATAGGCATCCTGGGAGATGGGTTGGGGAGTGTGAAGAAAAAGGACCCAGAAGACACTGAGGGCTAGGGAAAGCACATTATTTTTAGATGGAAATGTCAGGTGATGTTTTAAGGAGATTGGCTTTGGCATTTATTGCTGGGTTATGCTCCTAATTCTCTTTTCAAGATTATTCTGTTGCCTGAAAATCCTCTGTAAAAATCTGCAATACACCCTGCTGTGTGGTAGAGGTGACAGAGGAAGGGGACATTTCTAGAATGACAGCTACCCAGTAAGTACAGTGGGGCAGAGAGAGGAGTTAGGATCCAGGCATTATTATAAGGTCACAGCTGCACGGTGTTCCCACCAGGAGTGGAACATTTCCTCAGCCTCCAAGCATGGTAGAGAAGATGGCTTTAAAATGATTTATTGTGTGTTAATAGGTGTGTATTTGTGTATGGTACTCATGGAGATCAGAAGAGGGTGTTAGATCCCTTAGACCTGGAGTTACAGCCGTTTGTTAGGCACTAGGTGTAGATGCTGGGTCCTCATGGTAGAGCACCAAGTGCTTTCAACTTCCGGGCCATCTCTCTAGCTTTGAAAGTGACTTCTTAGGGGTTTGGAGAAAGACTGGGGATAATAGACCAGTGTTGATTCCACATGTCTAGGGCCTCCCAGACAGCCGATGAGCCATTCCAATTCTGTACTGCTGAATCTGATCAATGTTTGTCTTTAGTGTGTATTATTCTTCTTTAAATGTGGAAGCTCCACACTTGAATGAGCTTACGGGCTCTGAGAATGAAGACTCTATTAACCACCACGTTTGCAGCTCAGTGTTACCTTGTCTCTGAGTCACTGCTTTATTGCTGTGAAGAGACACCAGGACCATGGCAACTGTTACAAAAGAAAGCATTCAACAGGGGTTGGCTTACAGTTTCAGAGGTTTAATCCATTATCTTATGAGGGGAGCATGGCAGCATCCAGGCAGGCATGGTGCTGGAGAAGGAGCTGAGAGTCTCCTATGGATCTGCAGGCAGCGTGAAGAGAGAGACATGGGCTGGGCATGGGCTCTTCAAACCTCAAAGCTTATTATTACCAATGATGTACTTCCTCCAACCAGGCCACATCTCCCAATCCTTCTCAAGTAGTGCCACTTCTTGGTGACCAAGTGTTCAAATATGTGAGTCTATGGGGCTGGTTTTTATTGAAACCAGCACAGCCTGTGATTATGACTTGGTATTAGTCACCTTCCTGTGGTTATGACAAAACTGAGATTTATTTGGGCTCCTGGCATTCTTTCTCCCATCCCCACCTTCCACCTCCACTGAGACAGAGTCTCTTGTTTACCAACTGCATTTACCCGGCCAATTGGCCCTTGAACTTGTGGAAATTCTTCACCTCCCATCTCAAGGTATGAACACTGGGATTATACACATGTGCTACTGTGCCCATCCTTACACGGTTTCTGAGGATTTAAACATAAGGCCTGAGTAGTAGGCATTTGGCCCAGTGAGCTCTCTCCCAGGTCCAATTTTTGCTTTTGTAAAACAGGGTCTCCTGTGGTCCAGGCCAGCTTCCAACTGGCTGTGTGGCCAAGGATGACCTTAAACACCTGATCCTCCTGCCTCTATCTCTCAAGTGCAGGGATCTAGCTTCTACTCATGTTTTAAATAGACAAGAACATCCACACATATCTTCCCTTCCTTGTGTGTCCTCTCAGGGTCAGGAAAGCTTTGTTTTTCACTGCTGGATGAGGGTGGGTGACCTAACTAGACCCCTATTGATTGTTAATTATTTTTAACAGCATTTAGCTCTTATTATAAAATTTGTTCACCAATAAGTATCTATCTTAGCTCATGTATTTTTTCATGTTTTTACTAGATATCTTTGGAACAAATCCCATGATTTTCTGGATCAGAGACTAATGCACGTGTAATTTGTGAGATACTGCTTAGTTTCCCACCAGCCATGTGTGGATCCTTTCTCCACCTTATCAACAGATGCTCTGTCACACTTCTGCACTTTTTGCTTTGTTCAGTAGATGAGGAACAGTATCTCGGTGTCTAAGTGTGTGTGTTTCTGGGAGCAGGTCCTCAGAGCCTGAGAGAGAAGAGAAGGAAGAAGGACTGGGTGGTGGTGGGGCCAGCTGAGTTATAACATCATCTCAGCAAGGCCTCAGGGACCTGTGGGGATGGAAAGGACATCAGAGATGCTGAGCTGGGAAGACAGTCTCTCTTCACACGTCAATCCACCATTGACTTGAGCTGTCCTGGAAGTTGTCACCTTGATGTTTTTCTGCCAGGCTTCTGGCAGCTGAGGGACATCCTCTGGGGCCAATGCTGGAGGTCAGGGAAGATGTCTCTCATTTCCAAAGGACAATCTGGGTATTATTTATATCTTAAATTATCTGTAAGACCTACATTTATTTGTCTGTTTGCTGTCTGTCTGTCTGTCTAGTCCATCCAGCTTAGCCAGCCATCTGGTTCATTGGTCTTGGAGTGAAATTTGCTATTTCTAAGGTGTGTTCTCTATGTTTTTCCAACCGTGCTTTCTGCTTCCGAAAGTTGCTGACAGACATCATGTTCTCACATAGCACTTACACAATCTTCACAACTTGCTGGTCTTTGACACGACAGTGTCCTTTTCTTGATCTGAATTCCATTTTGCTGGATGTCAAGATGGCAGCCATGCTTTAACATATCTTTAGTACATTTTGTTGCTTTGTTGTGTGTGTGGAGGTCAGAGGAGAACCTGTGAGTCTGAGGGATTGAGCTCAGGCGGGCAGGCTTGGGGACAGGCACCCTGCGCTATCTTGCTGGCTCAGCAAAATTTCTCTTTACCTGTTCTTTGCCTATTGCATACCTTGGTTATGTTTTTTATTTTATATCCTTTGGTTTTTATTAATTCTTTGAGAATTTCGTACAATGTATCTTGATCGATTTCTTCCGTCTTCCTCAACTCCTCCAAGATCCTTCCCTTCCTCTCTACCCACACAACCTCAGGCTCTTTCCCCTTTAAATTAATATTTTTGTTTTTGCCATTGTAAATCTCAGGTTTTAGAAATATATGGTATATAGCATACTATTAAGTTCTTGGCCTTTGAAATTGGAGCCAGTTACGTTGGTTGGTATGACGTCCATGTTGTATGTCTGACTTCAGCTCTGCCGCAGACGTCATCACACATAGGGCGATGGACATCTGCATCTATGAGTGTCAACAGGTTCAGTTCTGCTCTTTCGACATTTATGATGGTTTATGATTTTGTCATAAAAGATTTGTTTACTTTAATTTTTTGTGTGGCTGCCTGGTGCCCATGGAAGCCAGACAAGGACACTGTATTTATGGACAGTTGTGAGTCTACCATGTGGGTGCTAGGAATTGAACCTGGGTCCTCTACAAGAGCAACCCATGTTCTAAACTGCAGACTCCCCTCCTCAGCCCATATCTTATTCCTATATACAGACAGTACTGTTAGGTCCCTACATTTTGACTATTTTCTCTTTGTTTCCTACTCAGCAGTGTGAGAAGTAAACCCTTCTCTTCCCCTCCTCTCTGTATCCCCCAGAAATAACATGCATCTTTCTTCTTCTGCTTTGGTGGTAATTAGCAGGCTCAGTTATCTTTCTTTTTCTGCTCCCTTCCCTGAGGGTGTTTCGTCTTTCGTGTGTGCTCAGGTGTAGAGGTCAGTGGTCAACTCAAGCTCTTCAGGAGCCACCCACCTAGTGTCTCTCACTGGGACCTGGGAGTCAGCAGTCAGGCTAGGCTGACTGGTCAGCAAGTGGCAGGGATCCACCTGCTTCTGGTCCCTGATGTTGCGGTGTTACAGTTACATGCAAATGCCGCCATGCCTGGGATGGTACTCATACCCTGGTGCTTGAGGGTAAATGCTCAGCTACAGGAGCCATCTCTTGATTCTGGGCATCACTGTTTAGCCGTGATCCTGTCCAGTCTCCCTCACACGCCTTTGCTTGTGGCTTCTTGCTCACTGCGCTTTGGTGTTCATGCCCTCTCAGTCACGTCTGTTGTTGAAGTCAGTTTTCTAGCGGGCTCTTCAGGAAGAGCTCATGAGAGGTCTGCAGTGTTTGAACTCATGGCTGACATCTATCTGTAGCCTTCTCACATGGGCTGTTGTGGTTTCCGTTTTCTCCCATTGTCTTCTGGCACAATGCATGGCTGTAGCTGATCTGACTTGTGTCTCCATGTGAGAGCTGTGGTCTATGTGACCCAAAGATCAAAGGTTTTTGTTTGTTTGTTGTTTTTCATATTTGAAATCTAGGGCTTCCTGGGGCACATAGGCCTTGTATGAAGCATGTCCACTAAGGTGCAGTTTTCAGAGGTGTTTGGAGCCCCTTCTTATCATTAGTGTGCTCTGTGACTACATGTACAATGGGGGTTCCTGGTACTTGAACATGCAACCCTCTGAGTTGATTTCTGACTACTTACCCATAAATCCTTTTCACTTTCCACTCTACCTTCCAGCCTTAGCTTTTCCCTTTTTGTCTTTTACTTGACCAAAGATGTTATATTCCATGTGTTTATATGTACTTGTATGTCTTCTGATCTTGTCTTTATTTCTAGAACATTGCTTTTCTTTCTACTCTGAGCCCCCTTTTCTTTCTCCACCGTCTTTTCATTCAATCTCCTCACTTGAAAGCCATTCCACCTCTGATGGGTGAAATGGAAATTTAAGCGTTTTTTTTGGAAAGTCGGTTGTGTTGGATGGTGTTTTGCTGGGGCAAACATCTGAAGGAGTATTTTCCTGAAGTGGACACAGGTGAAAGACTAAAGTAGACTTGTGAAGGAACATTTGCTGAAGCAGACACAGGAGAGAGGATGTTTTGCTAAAGCAAGCATGTGAAAGGACACATGATGAAGGATTCTTGGCTAATGACATGTGTGTATTGGTCTGCTTTACATTGTGTAGTTGAGCTCCATTTGTCGGGACTCCACAGAGAGAAATGCACCAAAAAACTTCTGGTGGTGTGCTGTGGTTTCTTGTTGCTTCCATGGACTTCAGGTGATTGGCAGAGTGATGGCATCTGAGACAGATACACGTGCTGAGGCGAGACCTATTGAGGACATGTGATGTTTGGAGGGTATAAATAGGACTCAATGGAGAATGACAGAGGCTGAGCTAGGCTTGCTGATAGAGCTAGCTGTGCAATGCTTGTTGGTCTCACACCTTTGCTGATCTTCGCTTTGCTGATAGAGGCACAACTGAGAAATTTTCCTGGCTTTTCTGTTGGCCCTGGTCCCTCCTGCTGACTTGTCCCAAGGTTGAGGCCTGGCTGTTCCTGTTAGGTTGTGCCACCATTACTGATTTGAGTTTGCTATCCCGACTCTACTGAACTGGACTACTGATATATCCATGAAGTGTTTGGGAGTAGATCGAGCTGCTGCTCCTGACCTGTGAACTGAATTGTTGATTTCCTGACAACATGAGAGTTGCTCCAAAGAACCATTTCTAAACAGGTCCACTTCCCCCATATACTCTCTTTTCCACTACCTCTGATGGGTGTTGAGGTACAAGGGAGGTTAAAGTGTTTAAGAACCATTAAAAAAATAGGTTTTGAAAAATTTAATTAACAGAAGGGTGATGTCCCCCCACAGTCCTACCATAGTCTCCTTTCTTCTAGCTTGTGATGCAACAGGAGCCTCCTCCCTGACTTCCCTTGGTGACAGGACTTGTCGTCTCATGCACCCTCTTGACTGTGGGGATGTCATCTACTCTTCAGGACTTTCCTCCCATATTGGTCTCTTTTCTGCCACTCATGGGAGAGGGCTGTGCTCTGAGGTCAGAAGGACTGGGAGCTGTGGGAACTGTCTGACACGCACCTCTGTCTTTCCCAGGAAGGGTTACAGAAACCTACCATCTGCTCACCAAGGCATGGGTCCCTCCCCTGACCCACTTCCCCTTCTCTTCCTTTGCCCGCACTTGCCTGAACTCACCATTCCGGTTCCTTCCTCAGAGGCTGTTTTTGTTTGTTTGCTTTCCCTATGGGGCTCAGAGGGCACAGGTGCCTCTGGCTTGGTTTGAGTTTTTGGGGTTCTTTTATCCTCACCCATGCAATACCCTCTGTAATTTGGGGTTGTCACCCCTTCACCCTCTCACAATTGTTTTCTGTCATGCCAACTTGTGGCTCCCAGCAGCTAGCTCTGTGAAAGACATTCTCTGTGTTGCTGGAGTTTGTTATTCTCGCTCAGTCTGTTTAACATTTATTTTCAGTTCATGTGTACGAATGTTTGCCTGAATGTATATCTGTGCATCACATGTGTGGTCGATGCCTTCAGAGGCCAGAAGAGGGTGTCAAATTCCCCGGAACTAGAGTTATAGATGGTTGTAATTTTCCATGTGGGTGCTGGAAACCAAACTTGGGCCTTCTGCAAGAGCAGTGAGGGCTCTTAACCACTGAGTAGACTCTTTACCACCCCTGCCCTGTTTTCTGTTCTTCAAAAATGCATCTATCTATCTATCTATCTATCTATCTATCTATCTATCTATCTATCTATCTATCTACCTACCTACCTACCTACCTACCTACCTACCTACCTACCTACCTATCTATCTATCTATCTATCTACCTACCTACCTACCTACCTACCTACCTATCTATCTATCCATCTATCTATGGTATACGGGTGTTTTGCCTGCATGTACGTCTGTGCACTACTCATGTAGCACCTGCTGAGGCCAGAAAAAGGTGTTGTGTCGCCAGGGACTGGAGTTACAGATGGTTGTGTGTTAGTTTGTGAACTTGGGTGTAGGAGGATTGAAAGGTCTTAAGGGGCTTGGGCATGGCCAGACCAACCAAAGTGTTACAGCTCTCTGAGGGGAAGCCAGACAGGGCAAGCAGCAAGACACACACCGACTTACTGGGTGAGGTTGAGGTCTAGTGATGAATGTTTTGGGAGAAACGTTACAGCTCAATAAGACAGGCACCTTCAGACAATCTTTGGTGAAATGATGCGTGCACATTATTCCTTGTGGACAGGAACCTTATAAACATTTTTGGGGTAGTGTGGGATCTAGGGTTAGATCTTCTCATTAGCTTATCCTGAGAATTTAGGGACCCCCCTATTTGCATGGGGGAAGGACTTTAGGTGTTTTCCCTAAGTCACTGATTGTCATGGTCCTTCTAGTGGTGTGTTGTGGTCATGAGCTCCAGGACAGGAACCTGACCAGGAGCTAGTTTGAACTTTTGTTGTTCTCGATTATGAATTTTATTGGGGTTCTGAACTTTTGCTCTAACCTAACCAGTTCTTCTGTCTGGTGGCATGATCCACTGCCCCATAGTCGTGAGCTGCCATGTGGGTACTGGAATTAAACCCAGGTCCTCTGCAAGATCAGTGTCTTAGTCAGGGTTTCTATTCCTGCACAAGCATCATGACCAAGAAACAAGTTGTGGAGGAAAGAGTTTATTCAGCTTACACTTTCACACTGCTGTTCATCACTAAAGGAAGTCAGGACTGGAACTCAAGCAGGTCAGGAAGCAGGAGCTGATGCAGAGGCCATGGAGAGATGTTCCTTACTGGCTTGCTTCCCCTGGCTTGCTCAATCCTCTGGCTTGGGTTCTTATAGAACCCAAGAATACTAGTCCAGGGATGGCACCCACAAGGGGCCCTCCCCCCTTGATCACTAATTGAGAAAATGCCCCACAGCTGGATCTCATGGAGGCATTTCCCAAACTGAAGCTCCTTTCTCTGTGATAACTCCAGCCTGTGTCAAGTTGACACACAAAACCAGCCAGTACAAGCAGCAAGTGCTCTTAGCCTCTGAGACATGTCTCCAGCTTGTTTTTCTTGCTGTGTGTGCAATATATGTGGCTGAGCTTGTGCTTTGGAGTATGTGTGGAAGACAGAGAACAACTTTGTCGAGTTTATTATTCTTTCCACCTTTATGTAGGTTCTGGGGTTTGAACTCAGGTTGCCAGGCTTGTGCTGCAAGCACATTTACCTGTTGAGACATATTGATAGCCCAATAATTCACTCTTGAGAGAACCCTTTAATTCTTTCAGAGGACATACCAAGTCAACCTAAGAACTTTCCCCAAGGTCTTACCCCTTAAAGAGCCCACCACCTTTCACATTTCCATACTGAGAACTAAGCCCCAATACCCAATACATACAAGAGTGCATGGGTTATCTTTGTCCTTTTGATGCAGTAATTGGGGTGAGATGGTAGCTTACTGTGGTTCTACTTGTGTTTCCTGGATTTATTTATCCACCTCTAAATGAGATCATTTTCTTTCCTATTGAGTATTTTTTCTATTGAGTGTTTTTAATTCTGTGGACTCTGAATTTTAGTTTCTTGTCAGTGAATAATCTGGAGATACTTTGCAGGTTGTCCTGTCACCCTGATTTTTTCCCTTTGGCAGTGTAAAAACTTCTTAGCTTTTTATCTTCCAATTTGTCTATTTTTACTTTTGTTCTCTGTACTTCTGGGGTCTTATGGAAAAGTATTTGCCTAGCCCAGTGTCTTGAAGGATTTATCGTATTTCTCCTAATAGTGTCATGGGTTGTCACCTTACAGTCGGGGCTTTGATCCACGTTGAGTTGATTTTCATGCATGGTGAGAGGTAGGATCAAGGAACGGCAGTGAATTTAAGTGCAACATCATGCAGGATTCAGGTATCTCATTAGTGCCAGGGACATTGTGACAACACTTTTATCAGTTCTGGGTTCTTCCTGAAGTCTGACTGTGTTCTTGGACTAATTGGTCCTTTGGACTAATCTCATGGGTGGTGCCTCAGGCTGGGAGCTAAGCTGGTTCCAGAGGGAGCCCAGTTCTATCCTGCAGGAAGTCCATATGCCTGAGGAGCCGTCAGAGTGAAGCTGCTATCTCTAGACCAGAAGTGCAGAACAGAAGAACCTCTTCCTGATGACTGAGTCCTATAAATGAGCTTCTTTCTGAAAGTCTGAAACCCTCTGGAAGGTTGAGGAGGAAACAAAGAGTTAGTGCCAAGAGCTATAAATGTCCTCCGTCTGCGGTCATTATCCTCTGCCTATGGGCACTCACTTGGCAGTTCAAAGTGAATCAGTCATGTCCACCAGGCCAGGTGGACGGGTAGATGCTGTGCTTCTTTAATTAATTGCATGTACATAGTTCAAGGTTCCCAGTGTTGTGTTGGGCGTCTGCCAAGTTCTCCATAGTCTAGAAATATCCCAAGGAACTTTTCTGACTTATAAATAGCACTATTACAATCTCACCTCCTTTGTTCTGTTGCCAAACCTTCTCATTGGTCCGTTTGAACAACAACAACTGACAAAAGCTGAAAAAGCCATTCCAATGCACTATTTGTGGACAGTGTTTTATGTGCTTTTGAAATTTAGTCAGGTGGGCCTGGATAAGTCTGATAGCAGCTCTTTATCTTCTGGCTTCTGAATCTTGGGTGGATGAGATTACAAGTGTGTGCACCTCCACCACCCCATTTTAGGTAGAGCTGGGCAATGCCGGTCCTCTAGTGTGTCAGCTCAGCCCTCTACCCACTAAGCTACCAATCCATTTTACATGCTGAGTGTGTTTTATTCACAATGAATGTGGGCTGAGTTTCATAGCTGTCATAACCCTGTACCTGATCAATAGACTCTTTGCCTTTATGCATCATTGTTGAAGGGTTAGAAAAGCTTTACCAGGAACTTGGAGTCTGTTGGAAATTTCACAGTGACATTCTGGTCTTTGGGATCCAAAAGAGCCTAAGTGATAGATCTAGCTCTTTATCATTTGAATGTCATGCTTCTCCACCTATGATGTCATGCTTCTCTGTCTATGCCAGGCCACTTTCCACAATTCACAATAGCATTCCATTTGTCTCCTACTAAGTTCATATCAGCTTTCCATCACCCTAGTGGCAGATCAGCCTTCAGTTTTATTATTAAGCCATCCTTCAACCTTAGACTGTGGGTTAACAACCCAGGGATAAATTTCTCATCTTCCTCCCACACCCTCCTCCTCCCCCTCCCTTTCCCTCTTTCTCTCCTTCCTTCTCTTCCTTTCCCTTTTTATCTTTTTCTTTCATTTTTTTGGGGGGGGGAATAAGTCTTGCTATATAACCCAGGCTGGCCTAGAACTCTTGATCTGCCCCTTCTTGTCTCTTGATGCTGGGATTACAGGTGTGCACATCCGGCTCCTGGATCCCACTCCTAGGTCTCAACTTGATTGCCATTTTAAAATTAATTTGCATCTTTCAGGGTTCTTGGAAAGATACCCTTTCATTATGTGTGCACTAGCATTTCCCTCACATTTCTGTTTCTGTCCATGTTTTCCTGAGTCCTTCTCTTCCCTCCTCCCTTCCTGCAGCACATAGCTTTGTCTAGTCCACTTTTTTCTATCTCCTTTTCTAGCAAAAGTTTCAGGAAGACCTAACTTGATGACAATAGAAGTAACTATAGCAATTTAAATTAGAAAAGGAATTCAAGATGAAGAATTGGATGTTTTGGAACTTACTTCATGATTGGAATCTTGGTTTCTCAGTGTCTGCCTCCCAGAACCACACTAAAGAACTGGTACTACAAAGGAACTGACAAGGAACCTCTTAACAATCCAGCATGCCATTCCAGGACCATCCATGCTGTCTGCAAGCTAGGATCAGGAAACCCTAACTGTGCCTGTGTGCCTCAGACACGAGATCCTTCAGTACCTTTCAAGGTAGAGTTGCTGCTATTGTGGGTAGTCGATGTGTTTCATGCTGCTCTCTCTTCCTCTGCATGGGAGTGTACTTTGCTTGGAAGAAGATATGGCTTGAAGTGTGGATCAACAGCAATTCATGGGCAATGGAAAAGATATGGCCAGGAACTCAGAGCTGGGAAAGATACAAATGGGCAATTGGTGATAGCATAACCTGAGGGAAGGGATGTGGTAGGCCCTGAAATTGTAAGGATTTTGTGTCCTAGGTAAGCACTTAATACAGAGGAGGATCTCAGTAATCAGGTAAATGTCATTAGTGCATAAACACAGTTCTCAACTCAACGGAAGTAAGAGACCTGAGTGACATGGCCCAGGCAATATAGCTCCAGTTCATCCTGCCCCTGTGTGTTCCGACAAGGAAGCAGGTTCATAAAGTTTTATAGTAATAGAACAAAGGAAGTTATGAACTGGGGGCTTCTCTGGGTTTTTTTTGTTTTTGTTTTTCCTTTCTTTCTTTCTTTCTTTCTTTCTTTCTTTCTTTCTTTCTTTTTTTTTTTTTTTTGAGACAGGGTTTCCCTGTGAAGCTCTGGCTGTCCTAGAACTCACTCTGTAGACCAGGCTGGCCTTGAACTCAAAGATCTGCCTGCCTCTGCCTCCTGAGTGCTGGGATTAAAGACATGCACCACCACCATGACTGAATCAGGGCATTTAAAATGTGCTTTGGTAGAAGCATCAGAGACACTGGTTAAAGTAAGATGGGGGAATTTCCCACTAAGGACCTAAAATATTATCTGAGATTATTCCCAGTCCTTTTATTGGTGGTGGATAGGATTTTGTTAAGTTAATACATTCCAAAAGTTTGTATCTACTTACCAGGATGTTAGGTCTGACAAAGAGGTAGGCTATTTACTAGCTAGAGATCACCAAAGATAATGGAGATAAATTGTAATTAGGCTTAAACCATAGTATTATAACATTTCCATTTGAATGAGAAGGCCTCACAAGCTCATGTATTTGAATGTTTGGTCTCCAGTTGGTGGAACTGTTTGGGAAGGATTAGGGGGTGTGATCTTGTTAGAGAAAATGTGTCACTGAGGACAAGATTTGAGATTTCAAAAGCCCACACCATGCCCAGTTACCTCTCTTTGTCTCAGGGTTGTGCTTCAACATGTGAGCTCTTAGCTACTGCTCCAACACCATGCCTGCTTGCCTGCTGTCATGCTCCCCACTACAATGGTCATGATGCATCCTCTGAAACTGTAAGCCTCAAATAAACTACTTATTCTATAAATCGTTTTGGTCATAGTGCCTCTTCACAACAATAGAAAAATAACCAAGACAAGTTCCTTCCTAATCAGAGTACAGGAATCATTTCATTACTCACAGAAGGTTCACCAACTTTCATGAACTGCTTACTGTCTTATTGACCCCAAGTTACTTCTAATGGAGGAAGCAATTTTTGCATAAAAGACTGGAACAATGGATAATACTCAGGATTGTGTGGTGTGCCAAATGAAGGGGCTGTCTGGAGAGAGTGCCAGAATGGCCTACCACAGTGTTGGGCCTCTTTCTGCTTTATTCTTAGCTTGCTCCCACTCTTTCCACCCTATCCCTCTGTTCTTGCTTCTACATTTTTTCTTCTTCCAGTACGTTCTATAAAGTACCGTTCTACTTCTCAGTCAACTGTTCTCCCCTCTTCCTCATATTAATGGAAGCTTTGCTTTCAAGACTTCTTGTATTCCAAGTTGTAGAAACCCAGCTCAACCTAGCTTGTACTAAGACTCAATTTGTTGGGTGTTAAAATGGAAGAGCCTAGGGCTTCACTGGCTTGAGGTCTGGCTGGAGTTGGATGTTGAGCTGGTGTCCTGGAGACTTTGCTTTGTTTCTGCTCTCCCCTGCACTGGCCCTAGTCTTTGACACTCTCTCTCTGGGTTTTAAGAAAGTGACAGGCAGCTAGGGACTCACAGTCAGTCCTTACAGATGGGGATCTCTTCATAGCAGCCCTATCACTCTCAAACTGAAAGAATCAAACCAGCGTCCAGTGGGGGTGCTGTGCCCTACCAGGGCCATGTGACTGTTCTTAAATTAATCTGGAATAATCAGGAGTCATGTGACTGAGTCACACACAGTTGTGAGAGGGCCAGTTAGAGCACTGCAGATGTGCACCGTGTGGCTCCAGTTCTTATCTCTGTTCTTTCTTTATCCTGCATCCTGACTCTGGCTGTTTGAGTTCTGTTTCTCACTGCTGAAAGTGCCTGTTTCTAAGAACTTGAATTTACCCGTACAACCAGCACCCCAGTCCAGAAATAGAACCTGCCTCTTCTAGAAGCTTTGTGTGAGATGCTTCCTGATCACACTTAGTATGTGAAAGGAAAAACAAAGGAGCTTTGAGAAGGCAATGGAGGACCATGAACCCTGGAAGAGAAGCCTAGCACAGTGACTATATCAAAGCCACACATGTCTGCTCATCAGGACTCTGTGAGGAAAAACTGAAAAAAAAACAAAAACTCCTACAGTCTCGGAGGAATGTCAAAAGGTTGCAGAACCCCACTGGAAAGGACTCTTGGTGTCTAAAGTAGGAACAATTTGAGCAACAGAGTAAACAATAATAGTATTGGATTATGAACTAAGGCATAAAGTAAATAGACATGGGTATGAACCAATAAATGATTAAATACATAAACGCGATGGAGAGGAGGGATTCCAGTGGATCCAGATACCAGCTCTTCCAGGTACATTTTCCAAGTCTGGATTAGACTCGGGGACCTGCTTCCAAAGGGCAGAGCTTGGACAGGGATGCACTGATGTTCTTATGGAGAAACCTAATGGTGCCCCCTCCGCTGAGCGGTCAAAGTTGTTGTTGCCTGGGAATAGCCTACACCTCAGGTACCAAGCAAGCATCAGGGCACATTACAGCAGGAACCTCCCAAATGCACATCCCCAATACCAGCTAAAAGCCAGCTGAAGGACATTCTACCAAATATCCAATTGGGAGGATTCAGAAGTATCAAGATCTTGAAAAATAACAGCTTTGTTTAATTTTACGATAAGGATTTAGACCAATGCAAAAACCAATTCCTGGTGAGGCTGGAGAGGTGGCTCAGTGGTTAGCAGCACTTGCTGCTATTGTGGAGGAGGGATGTTTGGTTCCCAGCATCCACACTGTTAGTTCACAGTTGTCTATAACTCCAGCTCCGGGAAACTAATACCTTCTGTGCTTTGTGGGTGCCTGCACTCATGTGTACACAGCATACATACATACACACAGACATGCATGCACACATACAGACACACACATAGACACACAATGTACATGCATACACACACAGACATACACATAAACACATATACACACATACATACATACACATACACATAGACATACACACAGACAAACACATACACATACATGCACACACACATAGACATACACACAGATACACACACAGACAAACACATACATGCACACACATACACACAAACATACACATACACATAGACACACACACATGCATGTGCACACATAGACACATGCACACACACATACACATACATGCACATACACATAAACATACACATACACGTGTGCACACATACACAGACATGTGTACCCATACAGACACACAGACATACACATACAAACACATACACATACATGCACACACACACACACACACACACACACACACACCCTATCCTCTTCTGTGACTCAGAAATCTTGTTCAGTAAGAGTTTTTATATGTATAGGAAAGAACATGAGGGCAAAGAAACCAAGAGGAAGAAGAGGTAAAAAATATGTCACAAGCTATAGGAGGTGAATGGGTTTTGATGACCTGGATGTCCTGTGTGACTCATAAGAGCATCAGTGCAAATTGGCAAATCCAAATAGTCTGTACCTTATAGTTCCGCACCAGTGTTGGTTTCTTTCTCTGGACGATGCCGATGCTGGGGAAGCTGGATAAAGGGCATGCAGAGTGCTGTAACGTCTCTAATATTTCTCTTCAAATCTAAAATTTTCCACAACAAAAATTATTAAAAAATACATATTTAAGAGGTAAAAAGCTAAACCACAGAGTTGAAGAGGTCTGGAACACAGCCTGAAAAATACCATTTAGAACCTTCTAGAGTCTTTACAAACTGATCGGCCAGTCAGAGGTACACAGTGACCCTGTTAAAAAGTAGTAGAAAGCAGATAAAAAAACCAACAGTAAGGGGAGAAGGAAACCAGTTGTGGGGACTCACATCTGTAATCCTAGCATGTGAAGGGCTGAGGCACGGGTTGGGACTAGCCTGGGCTACACTATGACCCTGCCTCATGATGGACAAGCAAGAGTTGGGCAAAGGAGTGTCAAAGAAACATGTGGACCATGGTTGTCTCTGCAGAGAAGGCAAGTGAGTGCCTCATCCAGTCTGCCTGAGCTCTCCTTACACTCGGGGCCAGTCTTTCCTCTTGCTTGCTCCTCCCACTGCCTGCTCTCCTGATCTGAGCAGCTCTTTCCCTCAAGCCAGCCGTGCTCCCCACTGCTCATCCCAGGGCTGTCCTCATTTCTATGATAATTTTAGTTTCTCTCTGACTCCTTCCTGAGTCTTGCCAGCTCACGTATTATATTCTCCTGTTTCCCCACTCTCTCTTGCTTGAGCTGTTTGCTTCATTAACTCTGAAGAAACTTTGTGGTGAAATATTTGGATATGATTTTCACTCGATCATTGCCAACACCCCTTTAGGCAAGGTCTCACCACGTAGCCCAGGCTTCCACTTCCCAAGTGCTGAGATCACATGTGTGGGCTACCATTCCAGCTAAATGGCTACTTTATGTACTTGCTCATTTACTTCATAATCTGGTGCAATTATTACTTAGTTGCTTGAACTGTTGTGGGTTTAACTTCTAAGATCCTTTCTGATCGGAGCCTGTGTGGGCTCTTACACATACTGGGCAAATGCTTGAGCGACACTCTAATGTCACCATTCTGTGTTTCCAATTCTGTTCTTTCATTTTGATGACACAGCATTTTATATACGTTTCATACATAATCTCACCATTACCCTTCTTTGGAACCACAGACTTTCTCAGCCATAAGAGGTCATGAGCTGAGTGAAGATATAGGTCTGTAGGTGTGTCTCTTGGTTCGAAAGACTAGCGACTGGACAAGAGTACTTTGCATATATAAGCAAATTCTGAAATGAGTTTTCCAGGCTGGGCAAAGGGGAAGGAAGATGGTCAGTAGGTAGAACCAGCTTTGTCCTTCTCTCAGAGGAAGAGACCTATGCAGAGTGGTGTGGACTCCCACTTTGCAGATGGACAGATTGGTGCTCCTTATGAGCTTTGATGAGCTGCTGTGCTGCTGACCATGCATCTGTCAAATGTGAGTGGTACAACTCCCCTGCCCCCCCCATGCTTACACTCATTCGAGGGCTCCAGAACAAGCTTGGTGCCTGATTGGTTGAGCAGTGTGAGCCGCAGAGCGGACAAGTACCAAAACTCGGAAGCTCTGCTCAGCCCCCTGGCAGGGACAGACGCTCTCGTGTGGGGTAGTCCATAACTGTGGCAGTTACAGGCAGAAAGAAGCAGTTAACAGGCATTCTGAGGAGACAAACGAGCTTACTCATGTGTCTTGGTTTTTAACACCACAAACACAATACCATCTTAAAAACATTTTATTTTTTAATTAGCGTATAAGGCACCGGGTTTCCTTATGGTGTTTTCATGCATATTTCAGTTTGGTTGACATGAGTCCTAATTCTTCCTCTCCCCATCTCTCGACTCCCATCTGCACCTGAAGCCTTCCACAGCCGTCTTCCCTTCCCCTCCCCCCACATGCATTCTGCTACCCTCCCCTAGCTTCTTTAACGCCTCTCCCCTGGCATGATAACTTTGCCTTTGTATTATCCTTTGAATGGATAACTCATAACAACCTCTTTGGTGGATTCTGACATTGTCTCAGCAGTAATATTAGGAAAGGGCTGGGGGAGGACCAGGGTCATCTAGAGGGCAGGAACGTGACGGTAAGCCTGCCGTTAGGAAAGGTACTTCCAAAAGATTTCTAAAGTACATGAGCAAAAGATGAGGACAAGGTGTTAAAGTACTAGGAAGGCTGGTGGTGAACATAATCTCTACACCACTAAACTATTCTGGTGAGTGTGAATCCTGAAGGTTCTGTGTACCTCTTCCTAGGACAATGGTCCTGTGAGGCGGATGTAGGCTCTGCTTTACCTGGCAGTGTCTGTTCTTGGACTAAATCTGTCTTCTTGCAACTTTTCTTCATTCATTCCTCCTATTTCTGCTGCCATCAGCCCCGTAAGTCCAGCCCTGGCAGTGACTCAGATACGTCAGGTCAGGCACATTCTTCAGGAAGAATACCCCCAGCACCTCAGTCTCATGCTGAAGGAGATAATTCTGAGATGCTGACAAGGAACAGCCCAGCAGCCCTGGCAGTGTCCTCAAGTTGCTGGCCTCAATGAGTCTGCAGAGCTCAAGCCGTAAGCAATCCTGTGGGGGAGGAAACAAGAGCTCCACAAGACTTGGGGTGCTTGGGCATGAGACTTGGTGCAAATGGTAAGAGACGGGTGCCTTCTGGGACAGACATGAGTCAAGGAGATGACCTTAAGAAAGAGAAATGTGACAAGACTTGGGGACAGAAGTCCTGCGAAATGGACATCAGAGAGATGAAAGCTGACAGTATCCACCCAGTAGAGGCCAGAGAGCTGGACACTGAATTTTAGTGATGTGAGCAGTCAGGTCACCAAATGCACTGACCATTTGGCAGGGAGGGCCATGGGGTCTCATGATAGCTAGGGGGAAATGTCCTTTAATATTAGCCATTTTCCTGCATTGCATCCTGTGCTGACTATACAGTAGCAGATGAATGATATTTCAGGGGAGAGAATGTGTTGATGCCAATGTGAGAATTGCAGAGACTGGAATGGCAATCACTCTATCAGGGGGCTGGCTCACATATCAGTCTAAATAAGTTGAGGAATGTCAACTGTTCCCTACTTGGTTACCCATGGGTGCTGTGCTACCACTCCTGTCCATTTTCTGTCCTTGCTTGTTAGTACAATCCCATGGGCTAGATTCTCTTGCAGCTAAGGTCACCTCAGGCCACAGTTTGGGTCAATGCAATGTAGGTCAAAGTCCTTGGGAATAGTGTTCTTTCTCATCCCTGGGACAACAAAGACTAAGTCTTGCTAGAGAAAGTGATACTGCCTGTGTGTGCTGGAACATGCCTTTAATCCCTATACTGGAAGACTGGAAACTCTCTGTGAGTTCAAGGCCATCCTAGTCTATATAGCTAGTATACAGAGCACGGATGAGAAGACTGGAAGTGAGCAGCCGTGGCAATGGTGAAAGCCATGCAGAGGATGCCTAAAGATGAGGGGTCTGGCTCCCTGAGGAAGAAGATGAGGCATCTGGTTCCCTGCTTGTCAAGAGAGCTGCCCCAGCGCTGGGCTGCCTTTTTGTGAACACTGTAGACAACTAAGCTATTATCCTTTCGATCCAGAGCAGGCAGGGCTTTCTATTTTTGCAACAGAGCAAATTCCTCATCTACACAGGTACCATGTGGAGTTTTTGAGCTAAAGCTGAGAAAGAGAGCCTAGAAGCTGGTTAACTCAGGAACACATCCACGGGGTTCTTTGACAGCCTTCGGTGGGGACACGGTTCCATTTTCTTCTGCTCCTGAGTATAGCTTGTATACTTTGTGACAACTGAAATAGAACAATGACATTTAGAGAACAAAGGGAAAGCACTTAAGTCATTTATCTGGGGCTAAGCATCACTGCTGTGGAGAATGGTCTCAGAGGTTTGTCAGGCAGGTGATGCCCTTCTCACATAAGCGGATTGTGTTGTGGACCCTTTCCAGTGACTGTCAGGGGAACCCTGCTGTCAGATCTCATTAGATCTGCATTACTAATTGATACCATTACTTCATTGCTTTTAACAGTCAGCAGTGTCTCCATTTTGTTAATGTACATAGGCCTTGTGGGGGCTTATGGGAAACATCTTGGAGAGCTTTGTGGCTTTCACCTATTGGGTGAACTCTGGGCATGGGATTATTGGCTCAGAGAGGTGTGCTAGTCTCACACATGTACCAGCCTGTGCTGCTCCCTGGTATGTGTGCCTGTCTCCTGAACTGTAGGTATTTCCTGCTGCCTTGGCCTTCTACAGTCTGACTTTGGGATTCCAAGTGGCTCCTGATGGTACCCAGTAGAGTTCAGTTCTCACTGCCCTCTCAAGCGTTCGCCAGGCGACATTCTAGCGCTGGTACTTCCTCCCCCCTTTCTTTCTACAAGGCCTTGCTCTATCTCCTGGGCTAGTCTGAAACTTGTGATCCTCCTGCCTCAGCGTCCCAGTGCCAGGACGATAGGCATGTACCCATGTGCTCTTTTGCACTTTTAAAGATAGCCTTTCTTGTGACTGGGGCTGATCCTGAACTTGCTATGTAACTGAGGATGACTTTGAACTCCTGATTTCTTCTGCATTTACCTCCAGAATTCTGGGATTACAGGCATGCACCACCACAACCACATGTAACATAGCATAATAGCATGGCATGGCATGGTAGAGCTTAGCTGCCCACAGTTTGTGCAGGACTGGGGTTGGGACCATAACTCCCTGCACGCTAGGCAAGCACTCCACACCTGAGCTGCCGTCAGTCCCAGCTTCACAGTCTACCTCCTGGGACTGCACTTCAAGGGAGTCTTTCTTCTTTGTGGACTCAAACTCAGTTTCCCATTTGGGCTTTAATTAAGGCAGACTACAAAGGGCCCAGTTTTTAAAACAATTTCCTTTTTCTCCCAACCAAGCTGCGCCTGTCCAGACCCCCACAAGCACTCCTCTAGATACCCTCCCCCTGTGGAGAACACTCTGGAAAGCCGAGAAGCTCTGGCTGCGACCTCCCTACCCCGGCATTAGGGAGGTATTGCTTGTGGCAACCTGATGCCACCCAGTACAGCTTTGCTCTCTTGGTCTAAGTAAGCTGTGTCCCTTCTTTCTGCCCAACCTGCTTGACAGGGATGACAGTGGACTTCAATGTCCCTGTCCTCATTAGGGGAATTGTAGCTGCTCCCTTTGTTCCCCAGAAGAGATGCTCTGAAAGAGCCAGCCGCAAAGTTCTCCACTGCAACAACGTGAGTCAGGAGAACAAGGGACATCCTGGGCCTGCTCTCCTCACTGGGATACTTAATACTACATTAAGTACCTTATGGGACCAGGCAGGACATCCTAAGCCGTGAGGGACCAGGCTGCCTTAGTGATGGCTTTAAAATCCATATATTGATAGGTGGAATCAACATTTAATTAGCGTATGGCTGAGAAGGCTGCCAGCTCACCACTTTGCAGTTTCCCTGATGTACCTGCGCACCAGCCCTTCCCCCACAAGAAGAAAGACAGGGTTGACTTTAAATCTTTCCACATCCACCAGTACAGGACATGCTGTCCCTTTGAAAGACAAATTCTTCCCTAGGCAGTGACAAATGCCTTACTGGGGACGCTGCTTAGCCTCCAGGCCAGCTTTCCTCCACCGGTCCCAACGACTCTGCCTCCCCCTCTCCACAAACACTACTGTTTCCATCTGGTGTCGACATTTCCAGTTACTGCCATAAAATTAGAGCCTTCTTGGGCCTCTAAGGTGACACTGGCTTCGGTCTCAGATTTGTCTCTGCGCGCTGCTGTCAGCATTCTCTGGTGACTTTCTTTTCTCCTCCTATACAGTCCATTGTAACTTTAATTGTTTCATTGTTCCTACTATTAATGATGATTCTTAAACACTTTAACCTCCCTTGTAGCTCACCACCCACCAGAGGTAGTGGAAAAGAAAGGATATGGGGGAAGTGGATCTGTTTAGAAATGGTTCTTCGGAGCAACTCCCATCTGTGTTGTCTGGAAATAGGCAGTTCAGTTTACAGGTCAGCATTGGCAGTTCCAACCACCTGCAAACACTTCAAGGGTACACCAGCAGTCCAGTCTGGTAGAGTTGGGACAGCAAACACGAATCAGCAGTGGTGGTACTACCTAGCAGAGACAGCCAGGCTTCAGCCTTGGCTTGAGTCATTAGAAGGGGCCAGTGCCAATAGGAATGCCAGGAGAAGTTCTCAGCTGTGTCTCTTTCAGAGAAGTGAAGATCAGAGAAGACGAGAGACCCATGAGTGTTGCACAGTTAGCTCTACCAGCAAGCCTAGCTCAGCCTCCATCACTGTCTGTTAGTCCTATTTATACCCTCCAAACATCACATGTCCTCAATAGGTCTTGCCTTAGCACATGTGTCAGTCTCAGATGACATCACTCTGCCAATCACCTGAAGTCCATGGAAGCAGCAAGAAACCACAGCGCATCACCAGAAGTTTTTTTTGGTGCATTTCTCTCTATGGAGTCCTGACAAATGGAGCTCAACTACACAGTGTAAGGCAGACCAATACATACATGTCATTAGCCATGAATCCTTCATCATGTGTTCTTTCACATGCTTGCTTTAGCAGAACATCATCTCTCCTGTGTCTGCTTCAGCAAACATTCCTTCTCCAATCTGCCATAGGCTTTCACACCTGTGTCCACTTTAGGAAAACGCTCCAGCAAAACACCATGCAACACAACTGACTCTACAAAGAACCCTTCAATTTCTACTTCAGTCCGTATTTCCCTCCAGGGTCACCTGTTGGTGAGGGTGATTCTGTTTCTAGTTTAAGAGCTCAGTTTGTTGCATGACTCCAAGATGTCTTTGTGATGTCCTTTGTGAGGACAGTTTCTGACCCCACCGCATGTGTCATAGTGTTTGTACCACATGTGCACATGTATGCGCGCGCGCGCGCGCGCGCGCGCGCGCGCACACACACACACACACACACACACACACAGACACACGTACATACTCACATGAGCTGGGTTCTTATGTGGGTAAGAGCCAGATTGGTGTGACTCTCTAACTATATAGGCCGTCTCACTGTTTAAGAAACCACAAACCTCCATTTACCTCAGAACCTTAGCGCTTTGAGTCCCATAGGGGACTTAAGGTCCACTTGTCAAAGACCTTGGGACCCACTTACGTCAAGGAGCAGCCAAGTTTACCTTTGACATATCCCCTTTAGCTTTTACCACAACTTAACCTATGGACATTTCTAAACCTTTATCTTTATGTCTTTACCAGTCCTCTTTGTCTGTCTGTATTTATTTCTTTATTGTCTGTTTCTACAAACTAAGACTTTTCTCAAGCGACAGGCAGTTTGTCTATCTGGTAGGTGTCTAATAGTTAGTTGCTGACTAAACAAATCCTTCTTAGTGTCCAGCAGGATCAATGCTTTTAGTTGCAGAATATCTTCAACCAAGATAAAGAGGAAAATGATTTATTCAGGGAATCAGGCAAGCCAGGAAGGTGGGAAGAAGCAGATTTAAGCTGCAGCTTCCAGAAATGTCTGCTAGCAGAGCTGGCTGTCTCTAGCCTCCGCTGCAGTACGGAGGCTGCCAAGCCGGCTCTATCCACCGAAGATGTGGTAAGCCTGTTACCATTCACTATGGTAGCTTTGCATTTTTCTTCTTCCCCAAAGAGCTCAGGTCTAAACCTAGACATTGTGAGGATGTACATGGAGCAGAGCCGAAATCCACTGTCTGTTCCATAGTGAGAACAAGGCTTGGAAATGATCTCCACCATTATTCATTATTCTAAAGGCAATATTCATACTATTGTGTGAGCCTAGTCTCTGTAATAATACCAGAGACTGGGTGATTTACAATGAGCAGTATTTTGGATCATGGTTTTGGAGGCTGAAAAGTCAAGTAAAGAGCATGGCCCAGCCGTCTGATTGGTAAAGAGCATGGCCCAGCTGTCTGATTGGTAAAGAGCATGGCCCAGCCGTCTGATTGGTAAAGAGCATGGCACAGCCGTCTGATTGGTTAAAGAGCATAGTACAGACATCTGATTGGGTAAAGAGCATGGTACAGACATCTGATTGGTTAAAGAGCATGGCACAGACATCTGATTGGTTAAAGAGCATGGCCCAGCTGTCTGATTTCTGTTGAGGCCTGCTCATAGATTTTCAACTCTGATGGGATTTAAGAATTTTAATGTGGTTTAGTTTTCTGGGTAGTATGAGTCTCTTCGTCCTCTTTTCCTGTGACGCATCCTGTTCCTTCACCCCTCCCCCATTGCCTCTTTTACCTTTTCTTTGTGTTTTGTCGATGCCTGGACAGTGGTCAAAAGATGGAAATATCTTTCCTATTTGGGCATCGGTTGCTTATTTTTGTCTGTGGTGCTCTTCTTTGAACAGAAAATGCTTGGTTTCTTGAGACAGGGTCTAGCTGCATAATCCAGGCTGGTCTCAAACTTAACTTTCTTGCCCCAGTCTCATGAGTGATGGGAACACAGATGTGTACACCACACCCAACTCTGAACTGAAAATTCTTAAGCGAAAACATTGATTTTTGTCATGTAGCTTGAGCCTTGTAAGCCGTTGTTTATGGAATCTCACCCAAATTAATTTCCAGGTATTAAATATATCATTATATGTTTCTGTTGGCTGATTATTATATCTTTCACTTCAGGTCTGTATCTCACCTGGAGTCCTCCAGAGCATGTGGTATATCTAACACATTTCTCCCCAAATAAAGAATGTGTTTCCCCAGTAACCATCTGTTAAATATTACCCTCCTAAACTGATGTATGAGACTTTCCCTGCTGGAATTCAAGTTTCTGGACACGCACAGGCCCTATGTCTGCTTTGACTTGTGGCACCAGCAATAATAACAATTATAGCAAGGTGATTATTACTATGACTTTGGAACACACTGATGGTCTAGTGAGGAAAATTCTTCTTTGCTCTTTTTTCTTTCTTTTTTAGTGATCAGGTAGTCAGGTAAAAACTTTCATTCATCTTTACAAAATTCGGAATAAATAAATGTACTGGGTTCCAGATTCCTCTGCTTCTACCACCCAGTGCCAGGATTATAGACACATGCCTCCAGGCCCAGCTGGGAATAGTATTTTTATAATTGCCTCACATGGTCAAGTATATGAAATTATATAAAAATATAACCACATGGATGATTTCATTTTCTTAGAGTCCTTCATAACCTTTAGGAGAGGGTAATGGTATCTTTCATAGAATACTAACTGTATCTTATTTTTTTTGCTGTCATTAAGAATGGTATCTTTTATCTGTCTGTCTGTCTGTCTATTTATTTATTTTTGGTTTTTAAAGACAGCATTTCTCTGTGTAGCCCTGACTGTCCTGAAACTCAACTCTGTAGACCAGGCTGGCGTTGAACTCAGAGATCTGCCTGCCTCTGCCTCCTGAGTGCTGGGATCAAAGGCGTGCACCACTACCACCCAGCAGGAATGATATCTTTTAAAAGTATTTTTATTGTAAATTTTTAGATTTTATAAACACATAAATACATAAGTATATATGCATTTATGTGTTTATAAAATCGTGTGTGTGTGTGTGTGTGTGTTTTGCCTGCATGTATGTCTGTGTACCACATTTGTGGCTGGTACCCACAGAGCTCAGAAGAGGCCTTGGTTCTCCTGGAACTGGAGTTATGGACAGCTGCGAGCCACCATGCGGGTGCTAGAAACTGAACCTGGGTCTTCTGCAAGAACAGAAAGTGTTCCTAACTTCTAGGACATTTCTCCTGCCCCTATTTTTATTTACTGTGTATGAATGTTTTATCTGTATGTACGTGCATTCACCATGTGCATGCCTAGGGCTTGCAAAGGTCAGAAGAGGGTGTGGAATTTCCTGGAGCTAGAGTTAGGATGACTGAGTGTAAATGTTAATTTTAATATAAATTTATGTAGTGAATTAATATGGTAACCGTTTTCCTGTAACCTAACTAGTTTCTCAATAATAAGACAGAGAACCAAGATTTATTTTCAAGCTTCACTTCAATACCTGGATAGTCAATTGATCTATCTTAATCCCCTAAACTGATTTGGCCACCACCCAACCGACATCCACGGCATTTGGGGCTTTCCGTGCTCCAGCCGAGCTCTTATGAATTTCTTATGTCCTTTCTTGTGGCTCAATCTGCATGTCCCCACTCCACCTCCTCTCTCTTTCTCTCCTTCCCTTGGCTGTTGGAAGTCCCCCTTATTCTCTTTTCTGCCCAGCCATTTAATGATCAGCTTTTATTGACAAGGCAGAGAATAAATGGTAAGAACAGTTTACACAAACTCGAGAGAGGAGATTCTTGGTATAAACATTACGATGCCATGTCTGGATTGAAACACGATATGAGGGCAGAGAAACCAGCATTTAAATAACACAGGAAAACCTTTACACAGTACACAAAAACATTATTCTAACTACAGCTGAGATCTGCCAGGTGAGTGTTGGGAATTGATCCAAAGTCCGCTGTGAAAGCAGCAAGTGCTCTTAATAACTGGATCATCTCTCTAGCCACAGAAATAGTATTATTTCTCTCTCTCTTTACTTTTATGAATGGTTATTGTGGTGTGGAGGAAGTACTATTGATTTTATAAGTTGATGTTACACATATCCAGCATCCTTCTTAAAATTCTAATAGTTTAAATTTCTGTGTAAATTTCCACTTTGTTCACAAATGACATTTTAAATCTCTTTCCCTCAATTCCTAGATCTCTACATTGTTCTTCTTGCTGTGTAACTTTGGTTGCCATCTCTAGCTCTTTGTTACATAGTAGCAACGTAGACAAGCATCTCTATGCCAATATTTTAGTGTTTTGGCGCTGAGGATGGAACTCAGGACTTCAAAGATGCTGAGCAAGCATTCCATCACTAAGTTATGCCTACGGCCTGGTGTTGCCAATCACAGTTTTTGATTTTCATTCTGAGATGGGGCCTCACTATTGTGAGACTTCCAGAGTAGCAGCAACTAGGACTATGTACCGCTGTGCCCAGGTCCAATGCTGTTAGTCCTAATGAAGATGATTCGGAAGTTCCTTTGTTAGGTGTGGTTTTTGCTGGAGAAGTGAGGTGGTTCTGGTCATGTTTTAGTTTTCTGAATTATTCTGTGGTTCTTTGTGCTATGAAGGGATGCCCTTCTCCCAGACCCCAGGCCACAGAGAGCTGGTACTTCAGTACTTGAACAGCACTGTGGCCTAAATACTGATGTTTAGCAAGGAGGTCGCTATAGGAAGCCCCTTTCCGTCATCGAGGAAGGTCATAGCTCAGTCTAGGCAGAGAGGGTTGCCACCCCTGTATTGTGCACACACCCTCTAGACACACCTGTGGCACATGATGTACAGGTAGGAGTGTGGCATGTAGAGAACATCTGCTGATTCACGATGCTTTGGAGTTTGAATTAGGACCTGACCCCCTACTAGCTGTATGACCATGAATAAGTTATCCATTTTCCTTAACCCTTGCTGTCCTCATCTGGAAAACATGGAAAGTGATGGTCCCTGGGGAAACCTCATGTTGGTTAGTGACACAATCTGCAGAGGAAGCACACGGCAGGACAGTGACTCTCAGTGGTGGTGTTTGGGAGCCACAAAAGGAACAGAGCAATCAGTGTGGTGAAAGCAGACTTTCTATGGAGTCTTTAAGGCCACGGAAATGCTCGGATAAGGGGTGAAGGGAACGGGACATGCAGATGAGGCCAACATTTGTTGTAAAACATTTTGAAGCTTTCAGAATGAGAGCCTGAGGGAGATAAATGAATATGAAGATTCTTAGTGATTTTTTTTAAAAGACCTCTTTTATACTTTTTCTGTGTTTCCAAATTTTCCTGCAATGAATGTATTACTTTCATAAATCTTTAAAACATGTTTTTATGGAAACAAAAATCTCACCGTGACTCATCAGGGATAAGGCTGCCAAATGTCTGGCTGTAGTGGCAGAAATGCGTGCCCCTAACGGGCCTGTGTGTTGGGCATAGGACCGGCCCCTTGGGATCAGTGTTTTGTTTATCTCTGGGCATGGGTAGCCATGGGGATCTTAAGTGCCACAGGGAAATAAACTATAGCCACAGAACTGAAGGAAAGACAGGGATGAGAAAGGAGGAGGGCAATAGGAGGGGAGCACCAGCACAGAGGAGGAGTGGGAGAAGAGAGACAGGGATAGAGAGCTGGAGAGAGATACCAAGTCTAAGAAAAAGAAAGGGTTTAACAGACAGGGCAAGAAAAAAGAGACCCTGAGACATACGGAAAGGGGGAAGATGGAGAGGCAGACACAGGGTCAAGGCAGAGATGACAGGGCAGCAGGGAGATTGAAACAGATGAGAGACACGTAGATGCCCATGGAGAGGTAAAGTGTAGAGACAATATGGAGGACAGGAGACAGGAGGTTAGGAGGGGTGTGTGCAGCTGTAGGGAGGAGCTTCTACTGCATCTCTGTTTGGGCTCTGTGGCTAGTGTCCCAGCGCAGCCTTCCTGCTCTACCATGAGGTTCAAATGTGAGTCTGTCATCCTTACAAGTCCCACCCACCGACACCCCTGCCCTGACATCCAGGATCCTAGGACCTAAGTAAGCCCCTTGTCCTTCCAAGATGGAGCCCGTCTCTTTGCACTTTGACCTGCAGTGTTCAGGGACTCCAAGCAAGGAGTCCAGATGTGAATGAAATCATTGTGCTGAGGCCAAGGGTGGATGGAGGGCCCAACCAAGCCCCTCCTGATGTCTCACTGAGTTCTAGCCCTTTGGCAGGATCTGGGGGTCTGATCTTTCATCACTGGAACATGTCTGCAAGTCTTCTTGTGTTATAGCCTCATTCAGGCTGCGGTTTTTAGTCATGTCCACTGAAAAGATACAGAGTACCAGAGGCACCTACGTGGGGTGAACAGGAGGCCAACACGAGGCTTTAGGTAAAGGGCATATTGAGGGAACAGCGCATCACAGCCTGGGTTACCACTTGGGCCCTTGACTGCTCTTCCTTGGAACTGAAAAAAAGAAAAAAAAGAGTCGTTTAGGAAAGTGTCTCTAAACCTGGATCCCTCAGCCCTCAGAGCTGCCTGTCAGAGAGAAGGCTGGAAAGGAGCAGAACAGGAGGCCAACAGTCCCTCGGGGTCTGTGTCAGGGAACGGAGGAGGAGAGACCATAAGGAGTCCTAGCCCAGCATCTGCAGTCTTGGAGGGAGGGGCAGCCCTGGGAAAAGATAACAGCAGCAGGCACACCCAGGAGGGTTACAAGGATCACAGAGCTGTGCTCAGTCTTGGGGAGGCACCCAGGGACTGGGAGAAATGTGACTTAAAGCATCACTGATGATGACGATGGAGATGTGCACAGCCCTGGCCATGGAGTGGGGCCGCTGTGGGAAAAGACTGTAGCAGAGGTGTCAGCTGCATGGCTGTGGTGTAAATGTCCCCCACCGGCTCAGGGATGGAATGTTTGCGTCCTGATTTTGGAAGCTGATTCCACGGGAGGCCATGGAACTTTGAAAAGACACCTTAGCTGGTGATCAACGGGGATGGGCCTTTGAGGGTGTGTCCCCAAACCCTGGCTCAGCTTCCCCTGCCGTGCTGTCTCGTGCTCGGGCTGCCGTTGTGCAGATCTGAGACTGGAGGGCACAGGCTGAGAGTTCCAGGTTCTCCTACTCCTTAACAGTATATTGGACAGAGGCAGGTGGGCAGCATCAGCAAAGGAGATGGTTTAGTAAAATGGGCCTAGAAATGGGTCAGAGTTGACAGGTCCAGGCTCCAAGAGTTCAAAGTGGGACCCTATGATCTTTGATGGGCCATTTACTTATTGTAGTTTGCGATTGCTTCCCTCCGTGACCTACCTAAAACAGGGCCACTGATGCTAGGGACCAAATTCCAAACATAGAAGTCCGTGGGGCACATTCCACATTCAAACAGCAGGGGGCTCTCTGCACACCTTCTTCTGAAACCTTTAGGTTGGGGGCATTCTTGAAGTAAACAGGATGTATTTGACATTGTGAGATGCCCCATGATGCTTTCGACCTTCCTAATGCTTCGAGCCTTTAATACAGCTCTTCACGTTGTGCTGACCTCCCAATCATAAAATTATTTTCGCTGTTATATCATGACTGTAATTTTGCTGCTGTTGTGAATAGTAATGCTAATACTCTTGGAGATAGAGGTTTTCCAAAGGGGTCGAAACCCGAAGGTTAAGGAGTACTGCTTTTGGGTGTGGCGCTAGGTTTTGACTTTGAAGTGTTCCCCACAGGCTCATGCTCGGGCCCTGGTTTTCAAGCTGGGCATATTGTTTTGGAAGGTTATGAGGCTTTTAGCAATTAGGGCCTAGCTGGCAGAGATAGACTAGGTTGAGCAGATGTCTTTTGCCACAAGTTTCTGCTACCATGATGTTCTACATGGGGCAAACAAGGACTGAGCCCTCTGGAACCACAGTGGTTCCAGATGGATTAAAGAATTTGTTGGGCTGGGGAGATGGGTCAGTCAGTGACGGTGCTTGCTGCCAAGCCTGAGGCCATGAGTGCAAGCCCCTGAGGAAAATGAATAAATGTAATTTAAAGTTTACATTGGTTTATTTGTGTATACCATGGTACATGTGTGGAGGTCAAAGAACAATTCATGAGAATTGGTTTTCTTTTTTCAGCATCTGGGGCCCAGGGACTGAACTCAGGTCTTCAGACTTGGCCACAGTGCCTCTGTTCATTGAGCTGTCTCACTTGGTCTGGATATATGTGCTGATGGGCAAATCAGCTATGAAAAGACCAGGGCAGGGAGAATCAGGCATGGCATCCAGTCATGCAAAGGCCTCGAGGGGGAAATCAGTTTCAGTGTGCCTGGAAAACAGATATCTTGGCCAGGTTCTGTGACAGAACACAAGTGATTTTCACACTTGTGTTCTCAGAATGTCTGTGAGTTTGAAAAGCTGAACTTTAGCAGAGCCCACAGTGGCTCTAGGCATAGGCCAATGTAAATGAATTATTCTTAATAAAAATACAAACAGTGAATTAATCCTGAGGCTGTATTTATTTACCTTATGCTAATTTCCAGTAACTTAGCAGAGAAACCAAGGTTTATTTAAACTGCAGCTCAATAGCTGAGCAGTTAAATGGTATGCCTTAGGCTTCTCTGCTAGCCTGACCTCCTCCCAGCCGTGACCTTGCATATTGTTATCGATATGCCTCTCTACACACTTTCTTCACGGCTCCCATCTCTCCATCCTCCGGGCGCATCATAATCTCCCTCTCTTTCCTCTCGCTGGTGGATTGATTCACCATCCTATTCTCTATTCTGCCCAGCCATTGGGTGATTAGCATTTATTGACAAGGTAGAGAGCAAATGATAAGAACTGTTTATGCAAACTTGAGACAGGAGACAATGTTGTGTCTGGACTGAAAGAAGATAGGAGGGCAAAGAGGTCAGCATTTGAATAACTTAAGGGTAAACTTTACACAGGGAACAAAACATTATGCCCACAGGCCAATGACTCTCACCCTGGAGTTGTGGAGAATGAGCAGAGAGGTCAGCATACAAAGGTGAGATATTTCTACCTATATTCTGCACTCCCCCCTCCCCCATCCTTCCATTCTGGTGGTGAAAACTCGAGGTCAAGATCAAGGTCATGGGGGTGTTAAAGTTTATGATGCAGTAGAGAATACACACTACAAGCCCCAACCACCACTCACTGCCACAGAGCTGCTGTAGGCTAACGGGGCTGAGGTTTCAAGGGGTATGTGGAAACCAGTTTCTATGCAGCATGGCTTTTGGGAGCATGTAAGGATGGGTCCTTTCCTGAAGATCTTGGTAAGTCTTGGTGAAGGATTTAGATTTCATTATTCCCTGAGGATGCTGGGGAGCCCTGGGGCTTTCATTGGGAGGGTGGCATGGATTGATCCCTCTGCAATCAATAGTGAGACTGGTCTGCCTGGTGATGTCTTCAGACCTAGGATGAGGAGCAGCAAGACACTGTAGAAAGGAAAGATGACATAGACCCCAGGAACACTAAGGAAGACTCACACTCAGGAGGAGTTGCTAAGAGATGAGGCCACTCCTGCGGCTTTGGGGTTTTGAATAAGTATTTCTGATGTGTGGACAAGGGTGACACATGCTGCTTAGCACAGTCCCACTTGGACAAGGTGTCTCTGCATGCTCAGAAAGGATGCATCCAACTGTGCTGCCTACACCTTTGTCTTTTGTGTTGTTTCAGTTTCTCACAATGCACTTATTACCTCCTCAGGTGTAGTGTAGAGGACAAAGATGGAAGAGGATACAGGAATGAAGGTGTACCCAGGTCAGCTTTTGTTCCTATGCCTGGGTAACAGGGACACTTGGATAGTTAGTGACACTATCTGGGATCCTTTGGGGAAGAATGTCTTAATGAGGGATTATCACAAAGAGTAGCGTGTGTTTTGGGGAATTATCTCAGTTGCATTAACTGAAGTCAGATGACCTGGCAGTGGAGGCATCAACATTCCCTAAACAGGAGATTCTGAGCTGTATGGCTGCAGAGAGCAAGCCGAGCACAGGCATGCATGCGCTTTATTCCTGACTGCGGCTGTGACTAGTAGGCATCTTAGGTGTTGTATTTGACTTCTTTGACACAATGGGCTGAAGCTTGAATTGTAGGCTGAAATATGCCCAGTTCTCCCATAAATTGTTTTTACACTTAAAAAAAATCATAGCAGCATGAAACAAAACTAAGAAACAATTATGGCTTTTCCATTCAGGGAGCACAGAACTGGTATGTGGCTGAGAGTTGGCTTAGACACATTGAAGGTGAGATTCTCATGGGACACAGAGACAGATGGCGATGTTCAAGTCTGGAAAAAGCATCAGATCATAGGAGTTATCATTACCGACAGGCAGGCAGGGGAGCAGGGCCTCAGACGTGGGGAGCTACGTGGCTCAGGAAAACTGGTGGGTAGGCACAAGGACTCTTCAGTGGCCTCAACAGTGAGGTGGATGTTGGTGCTTTCCTACATTCGTTCCCTCCACAAACTGAACCCTGAAATTACTTGGGAATGTACTATAGATATACAAAATAGAGAGTATTCAAAAGCATCAGAAATATGGAATTTAAAATCATTTCATTTTTAATAGACATTTTGACTAGAAGACATGTCTCCTCCTGACAGTACCCCCATCACACGTCAAAGAAGATATTGAGCATCACTACCCCCAATGGGCGTGGCTTCAATTATGGCAAGCTGCCACTGGGTAAGAAATACCTTAATTCATTCTGCAGACAAATGCTGCCCAAAAAAGGACAAATTGGATGCAGGATAGTTGATTATTAAGCTCTGCCAAGACAAGGTAAGCTATTCTTTCTTAATTCTTGCTTCACTTAAGGTCTGTCAGATGGTTCTGGGCCAGAAGGCTGAAGACTGATGCTCCAATGTTTTGAGGAATATTGGGGACTGTCTAGGCAGTCAGCTGTCTCTACAAACTGTATAAATTTTGGAATCTATGTCTTTGTGCTTCCCACATATTCAGGTAATATTTAATTCCTTTTCAGATCTCTGACTGAATTGAAGACTAGTTATAGTTTCAAAATTGAACTTAAGTTATCTAACACTAAAGAAGATGTTCTAGATTTGAAAGGATGGTTTTCAGATGGTATTACAAGTTAAAATTAAACAGAATTCAGGTACAGAATTGTAAAGTTTTTAAGTTAAGATAGATGATAGAATCTATCATCTATAGAATGACTTCCTTGCTTGGTTTTTGAAACTGTCACAGCTGTAGCTTTGGCTTGCCTTGAATTTGTGGTGATCCTCCTACCTCAGTTTCCCAAGTGCTGAGATTATAGGTATGTGATGTCTTCCCAAGAGGTGCTTGTTAATTCTTTTAGTGGGGGCCTTGCTGTCGTCCTTTGTCCTCTCAAATGTACTGTGTGGTGCTCAGATGTTGGTCTAGGAGGCTTCGAGGGCGGAAACCTACAGCAGCCAGACCTGCGTTTTACATATAAGTAAAAGTCCCCCGTGGAAGTCGTTGTTAATGTAGTTTTTTGTGACATTCACATGAACTTGGTCTAAATGAATCCAGGATAATTCTGCAACATTTGGTCAAGCTTCTGCCTCCCACCTGGGGGCGTAACACCTCTACATTAATCTGTGAGAGATTAACAGGGCTCCAGCCTGGCCCCGTGGTGTTGGCAGTTTGATGTGTTGGGCGCCATCTGGTGGCCGCATGGTATCCGCAGGAAGTCTGTTTCCAGCAATTTGCATCTCAGCCCCAGCCCATCCTTTAGTCAGCACCCCAAGTTTTGAATTTCAGCGGCCTGACATGGACTCCAGGAATTTAAGACACCACCGAGCTTCCTAGCTCCTGTGGGCTCCGGAAATTGAGAGGGAGCTGTTTCTAGGAAGTGTCTGACTGTCCTTCCCCTCTTGCCAGTAGAGAACCGGCTACTAAATAAAGACACCATGTGACCTCCCTTCTGCAGACTCTCAGGTCTCAGAGCAACAGTTAAAGTGGAGAGGAGGCGGCTGATGACTCACGGATACTCCGGAGCAGGAAATCAACACCCAGGGAGCCTGACCCGGCAGCGGCTCATACAGAATTGATTGGTGGTGGTTTGAGCCGTGGGTGGAGTGGCTTTAATGTAGCCGAGCTTATTAATACTTCCTTCTGGCGACCTTGGGTATAAACCTGAAACCGGACTAGGTATGGTGGCTCAGGCCTGCAATCTCAGCTCTCAGGAAACTGAGGCAAGGAGTGTTGTCATTAGGTCCAGTGCAACTTGAGCTCTAGAACAAAAGTCCCAAACAAACTCTGAAATGACCAATAACGGCTCACACCAGTTTTCTTCAAGGTTTAGAGGTTGGTAGAGAGACTCGCCACACCTGACACACATGCTGCCACCCACACTGGCCACTGCAGGTGATGGGTTGTCTTCTCCCTCAGGGACTCTTTGCCCCCCTCAGTCCTGAGTCCACCTACTCTTTTGACTAAGTGTGGCTCCAAGCCTCAGAGACAAGATGGCAGAGATCCTTGGAGAAAGCGCAGCTGAAGGAAACAAGGAGAACACTTTGTACCTTCCAGGCGGGAGCAGAGACTGGAAATCTGAGACGCTAGTGGTGGGAAGGCCTCTCCGTGTGCGCGCGCGTGTGTGTGCGCGTGCGCGTGTGCGTGTGTGTGAGTGAGGAAGGCACGGATCTGTGGGAAGGCATGATCTGAGAACTGCCATGCTGTGGTTTACCATGCTGGGGTCAAGGAAGAGGGTGAGGTGGGGAGGCCTGGGCCGTGTGGATGAAAGTCTTAGGGTGGCCACAGGATCATGGTCTCAGCTGACACTGAGAAGCCAAGCTGGGGATACAAGGAACTACTTGCTACCAAGGCAGTATACTTTTCAAGCCTGGAATGAGGGGACTTGAAAGTTAACTAGACATTTTCCTGCTCTAGAAATTGGGGTCTCAGATATCACGTGACTCCTGTGTGAATATGCAGAGTTAGGTGGCATCAGACTCCTACCCTAGTAGAGACCCCTTCCACAAGGCTGTGGGGTCCAGGTCCTCCTTCCCTGGACTTAGGTCCCAGACAAGCCACAGCCAAAATTCACTATCTTGTTTTGAACTTAAAATAACCAAGTTTATGTTTGTTTGCCTTGTGTTTTGAGCTAGGGTTTCCGTGTTCACTTAGGTTGGGCTTGAACTCCTATTTCCACCCTCAAGGAAAGGTTCAGAGAGAGCCCCGATCCCCGCTGGTGATGGCTGAGCCAGGGTTTCTGCCTGGGCAAACACAGGACAGATGGTCACAGCCTCCTTTCCTTCCCTCTCCTGAGGGCCTCTGAAGCAACAGGTTGTTGTGCTCACATGGCTTCTTCTTCCTTATGTAAAACAGCTTTCATATTTGCATCTCCACCTGGCAGTGGAGGAACCACAAACAAAATCACATTCTGCTTTACATGGGGCTGGGTGGATCAGGGCTGCAGGGAGCAGGTGGGCGGGGCACACCCCGGCTTATGTCCCCTGCTCTGTCTTCTGGCTGGGGTGTCTGTGCATCTCTGCAAGATGGCCGTGGGCAGACAGGGTGATCTCTCCTCATAGCCCTATCCCGTGTTTCTTTCAGCTCGTGTTCCCACGCTTGTGGAACTCACGTTGGCGTGTCTGTCCCGGGGGAGAGTGTCTCTGTTCCCGGTGAGGCACAGGTGGGTGGCTGTGTGTTGTACAAGGATCTCCCTCCAGGGAATGTCTTCTGGTCTATAACCAAACACACACAGAGAGATGTGTCCCAGGTAACCCAGGTCTCTGCCCCTACTCACCCCACTCTGCGGCCTGGGAGCTCTCAATTCAGAGCCATCATCAAACCAAGACCTTTACCCTCTGTTACCCTAAAGGATGTGGCCAGTTTTCCCCCAGAGCTTTGACCCATGGGTGTGACTTTGTTTCCAGACTGATGGTGTGACTGTCGGAGCCCAGTTGGTCTGGGGGCAGATGGTCCTGAACCTGCTTAAGGAGCAGTAGAGCCCGAGGCCAGGTGGGACAGAGGTGTCACCTTTCCCTCCTTTCCACCTGGGTTACTGGGTCTGGGTATGCGTTCTAAAATGATACTGCAGGTCATCTGTGACAGTGTCCAGGTCGTTTGGGTCTGGATCAAGGACTTAAGCAAAACAGAGTAGCAGCGGTGAGAGGGAGAGGGAGGACAGGGTGTACTTTATGCGGCAGGGGGTGTCAGGTGCGACATGGTTATGAACACGGCTGCAGCAGAGAGGGCTTGAACAGGCTTGTGGCTCAATAGGCCCCTAGTTTGGGGCTTTTCTTTATAAAAGGGGAGGGGCAGGCGTGTATCCTTGATAGGAATGGGTGGACCTTTCTTTAACTGGAGTAAGTGATTGATTTTTCTTCTCTGTTTGCACAGTCCTTGGAGGTCCAGGGCAGTCCAAGGAACGCTCTCTCAGTCTTTCTTGGTTGCTGGGCACCGAGTCAACCTTGCTGTGATTCACAGTCACCTGTGTCTGACTCTCCCTTTAGACGTCTAGGCTCTGGAGCCCTTCCCTCCTTGCCTCTGTTCTGTTTCAGGGACGACATCTGCAGCCATGTCTCTTTCTCCTTCCAGCTTCTGCAGCAGATAGAAGCTGGTCCTCCCGTCCCCTTCCAGTTGTGACAGACAAGACCATGAGACAAGATTCCAACTTCCCTTGGTAACCTTGGAGGCATCACTGGCCTTGGGGGCACCTCCCCCTCTCTCCATCTCTTGCTCTGTTCCTCAGCTGTGATGTCAATTCTGGGATGCCTGACTCCTTTATATCCTGAGCTACCAGTTTCCCTGAGGTCACATGTCTGCATTAAACACTTGGCGGCTTCTTTTCTCCAGACCCATGCGTACACTCCAGAGGAGGACCTTGAGCATCTCGCTGTTGCGATTTCTTTCCCTTGGGATAAAGTCTCTCACTGAATCTAGGCCAGCAGCCATTAACACCAGCCACCCAGACCTTGTCTCTATGCCCACACAGTACAGAGGTCACAGACATAAGCGGCCACCCAGATCTCTATGGAGATGCTTGGTGACTAGAACTCAAGTCCTTAAGCTTGTGCAACAATTACCATTACCCACTGGGCCACCCTGCCCCCAGTTCCTCCCCCTGTTTTTTGACTATGAACTTGTTAAACTCACAGAAACCTTGTGTTTGACATCCACTTCAGTTTTATTTTGCTTCATATATAGCCTGATTCCGGGCTCTAGGGCTCTGCCAAGCCAGTCCCTTCCTTTCCTACATTTGCCAATGTCCCTGGGACCAACATCAATCGCCCTTAGGCTCTATCGTTCTACTTGAGTTCTTCCAGGGCATCATGGGACCTGGAACTGCAGGGTGCCCAAGGACCTTGACACCTGCCTCCTGTCATCCACTCTGCAGCACCTAACAGCATAGCCTCTACTCCCGCTGAGCCACTAATATGATCTAACGTATTAGAATTATTAGATTCCTGTGGCCATCATTACAAGGTGCCCAAACTAGGTGCCTTGTAATAACAGGAATTTGTTGCCAGAGCTTTGAGGGGAAGACTTGTCCTTGTGCTGAAAGAATCCTTTGTCTCCATTTTTACTTTCATTTTTCTTTTTAGATTTACCTGCATGTATGTGTGTACACCATGTGTGTACCTGATGCTGTAGGACATCAAAAAGTGTGCATTGCATCCCCTGGAACTTGAGTCACAGGCATTTATGAGGCGTGTGGCTGTTGGGAATGGAACCTCGGTCCTTCTGCAAGAGCAGCAAGTGCACTTAACTACGGAGCCATCTCATTACCCCATCTTTATGTGGACTTCTTTTGTATCTGTGTCTCTCTGTGTCCTTTCCTATTGGAAGAAAGGAAGGAAAAGAGGGAGGAAGGGAGGGAGAGAGGGGAAAGGGAGAAGAGATGAAGAAGGGGAACCGATCTGAGGGAGGAGTTACTGCAGTCGTGGGTGGCCCCCAGGAGGTCTGGCAGGCCAGGCCACTGTAGGAGCAATTTATAGCCAAGAAGTAATTGAACATATTCATACTTGACCACAAGCCCAAACAGAGTCCAGGATTCTTGCTGCTAGGGAAGCTCATTAAAAAGAGGAATGAGGAAAAGGCAGCCGACGGGGAGCCGGGCTCTCGCCAGAGTCTGGGGATTTTTTCTAAAGTCCAAAGCCAAGGGCGTCCAGGTTTTCACCCTGTGAACTGGGTAAGTGAGCTTCCGGGCTATTTCCCCGATGTGAGCCCCCCCGGTGAGGCTCCACCCACCTCCTTCCCCTGTCAGCCACAGAGCTTTCAACTGTCTCAGGCTTCACTGAGACACTATTGTCTCATTACCTTGTCTGTGAAACCATTTAGAAGAGCCAACCCCAGCCTCCTGTTTGAACCAGAGACCCACCCTCTTGCCGCTGCCCAGCCTAAGGTTGCTCTCACTCCGTTTCCCAGTGAGTCCCCACCCCCACCCAGACCCTCCCACAGAGCGTTAAGCAGACGTAATGGACGATCATTGCTGTGTGTTTGAATCGCTTATACTAGTTAGGGCTGGGGATTCTGTTCTCAATGGGGTGAGAAGGAAGCTATGTGGACATTCCACATTCTGAGCGAGACCCGAGGGAGCAGTTTCAGCATTAGGGTTTTGTTATGAGGTAGCCTGAGATCACCCCTCCCCTCCAGTCTCTTGGAGCAGGAAGAGAATTCACTGATGCGAGGGAAGAGGTCACTGTACGTCCTAATTCCTCTCTCCATGGCTAGCCAGGGCGGGTCCTCTAGGCAGTGACCCCGAGAGCTTGCATGTGCCTGCTAGAGCACAGATGAGGAAGGTCCTAAGCCCTGGAACTTGCTGGGTCATGAAGCCTACCTGATCTTGAGAATTGGAGACTGTCTTGTCAGAAAATTGAATCAACTGGAGATAGCAGGCTGCAAGATCAGCTTGCTCTCCCTGCTGAAGAGGACCCGCTGCTCCTCTTCAGTGGGAAGGCTGGTCCTCTGTCCAAAGATGGGCCACTGCAGGGAGCGGTATGTCCTGCACGTCTTGCACACACCTACTATGGATTCAATTGTGTCTGTAAGCCCATGCTTCCTACTTGCCTACCTTCTATCCCCTTCTCCCCCCCCCCAAACTAGTTTGAGATGTTTCTAACTAGGAAAAGACAAGAGGAAACAAACCTATAGACTTAAAACAACTCATGAATTCAAATCAGTGCTTTCAAGACACATATTTGCATTTTCCTGTTCTTTTGACTCATAATTGAGCCAGGGGCAGGGGTGTGGTGCTCATAGCACCCGGGAGATGCCAGAAGAGATGGAAACGTGCATTTAGAGAAGGTTGGAGAAAGCGATTTGTGGGTTGGGGGGAGAAGAAGACAAAATAAGACATGTCTCCTTGGGGCCTCCAGAGGAGACACAGAGTGCAGGAAGTCCGGCAGGAAACCGTTCGCTTTTTAACCCAGGATTTCTGGGCCTTAAGTTTGAAGCTTTGGTTGTGGTCTGAGCTGCAGAAGTTGGGCGCACGGGCGCCACCTACTGTCCAGTTGGCGTTGGTGCAGTGCCGAGAAGTGAAGGTGGAACCTGGTTCAGGATGAGGATGGGGGCAATCTGAGCTCTTCCAGAGAAACATCACAGATCCCTGAATTTATGTGTAAATGGCATGTGGGTACACAGGTCATGCTTATCTTGTATATGTTTGCAGATTAACACCAATTTTGGATTTAAAAACTGTCTGGGGGGCTGGAGGGATGGCTCAGCGGTTAAGAACACTGACTGCTCTACCAGAGGTCCCGAGTTCAATTCTTAGCAGCCACATGGTGGCTCACAACCATCTGTAATGAGATCTGATGCCCTCTTCTGGTGTGTCTGAAGATATTGACAGTGTAGTCACATATATTAAACAAAATAAAACAAAACACCAAACAAAAAACTGCCTGGGGTTGGGGAGGTGGCCTGGTGGGTAAAGAACTTACACACAACTGTGAGGATGTGAATTTGGATCTTCAGAACACACACACACACACACACACACACACACACACACACACACACACACACACACACACACAGTGCACATCTGTCATCACAGCACTCCCGTGACAAGATGGTCAATCTCCGGAAACTTACAGACAGCTAACTTGATATGCACAGATGCACGCACAAGGCAGAAGATGGGGACGGACACCTGAGGTTGTGCTCTGACTTCCACATGTGCACTCACGCACAGGTTTGCACACGCATATACAGATTAATACAACATGTAAGCCATGTCTGGTATGTATTTATAGACGAATGTAAAACTTGATATTTAAAATAGTGCTTCATCCATCTATCTACGTGGTCTTTGTTATTTTTAATAAAGTAACAATATCTGGGCTGCTTGAATTTTTCTTTTGTAGAACTGGGTCTTGCTTTGTTCCCGGCTTGTCTGGAACTTACTGTAGACCTCAGGCTGACCTTGAACTTGCTACGGTCCCGTTGCCTCGGCCTCTCCACTGTGGGGATTCCGGGTGTCTGCGGCCTGGCGGCCTGCATGCTCTCGTTAGTCTCCAACTCTCAAATGAAGGGACAGAAGAGTTGCTGCTGCATGGCCCCACAGTGATTACGCATCTGTCACCTTCAAACAGCACACAGAAAAAGACAGACAAAAAGCTGAACTGGCTTCACTGTTATTTGCTTGTTTGGATGTATGTATTAAAAAAGACTTTTACTCTGAAATAGTAAACTCTCAGGGTTAAAAAAAAAAGCAGATAAAACTCACCCAATTCATGTGCCCTTTGCTTCATCCCTCCAACCGTGGCATTTACAGGGAAGGAAAAGTCTCTATTTCTCTAAACTTCACATCCTGAGACCATCACCACCACAGTGACAGCATTGGGAGGAGGACCTTGGCGTGACTAGGTCATGAGGGAGTCTTCACAAATGGGACTGGCATCTTTATAAAGCAGATCATGGAGTGTTTTCTTGACGCCTCCTTGTCCACAGGAGGACACCACCAGAAGGAAGACAGAGTGTGTGAGCCAGGGCTCAGGCTCCTCCCAGACCCTGAATCCACTGGTGCCTTGGCCTTGTGACTTCCAGGACTCCGAAGAATCAATTAAATGCATTCCTGTTTTTTTACGAATTGCTTAGTGTGTTGGAGAGGGTTCTCTACAGGAATGGAGCCAATACCTTGCATATATTGTAGAAAGGGGATTTCTTACATTGGCTTATACCATAGGATCTGGGTATTAGCTACTTTTCAATTGCTCTGACAAAACACCATGACAAAGGAGTGTTGTTTGGGTGAAGGTACGGGGCCCTGTGACAGCAGCAGGTGTCTGGAGCGGGGAGCTGAGAGATCACCCCTTGGACCACAAACCCTGCAGGCAGCAGGTGAAGGCTCAAACTCTCAAAGCCCACCCCAGTGATGACGTACTTCCTCCACCAAGGCCGCATCCCCCAAATCCCTCAAACAGCAATGACACCTGGGGACCAAGTTCTCAAACGCCGCATACTCTGCGTTTTCATCCAGGCCTCTGCAGCAGCCAACAATGGCTGTGTGCACATCGGAGAAGCAGAGCCCCGAGCCGACTCAGGGGCAAAGACGCTTTTGGTTGTCCCAATCTGGGACTGAAGATTCCTGGACGTTGCCGGTTTTCAGGCGGTTCTGAAGGTTGAAGAAGCTGGATGTGGGCCAAGTACGGTGGCCTCAGAGAGACCCACTCACCAGTGAAGGACCACGGCTTTTCCTTGGGTCTCTTCATGTTGGACTGCACCGCCCATGATGAATGAAGGTCTTCGCTCCTCAGCTAATCCTTTCGGGAAACGTCCCTGTAGACCACCCAGGGAGGTCTGTCTCAGAGTTGATTCTGAATTCTGCCAAAGTGACAATATGATGAATTATCACAACTGGTGTGGGATATAGCTGGGGTACAATGTCAAAACCAGAAGATATACATTAGTACAGACTTCGGATGTCATGTAAATTTCATCTCCCTCTCTCCCTCTCCCTCTCATTCTCTCTTGTTCTATCTCCCCCTCCAGTTGTAGGCATTTTTTTTTGCCGTGCCTATAGATTTATTTAACACCCATTTCAATTAAGATACCAAACTGCTCCATTACTGAGAAAGAACTCTGTCTAGCTGCTTCCTTCACTCACCCCTCTGTCCATCTCCCCCAAACCAGTGGGCTCCACCCAGCTCTGCAGTTCTCTCACGGTGAGCACACAATCTGAATGATGTCCTATGGGTAGTAGCTGACTATTGATCGCATGCGCAGTGCTGCGTGCGTAGCAGCGGTTCCTTATGACCCAGGAGTTGCAATTGTGTTTGTCCAATCTGCTGTCCGTTCATACTGCTTCTCATCCGCTAGACGAGTAACTTCTATTCGATGAACTATAGTCATAAGGCTTTCCTGGGAATATGTTTTCATTTCCCTGGGATAAATGCCCCAAATGTGGTTATAGGACCATATGATAAGTGAACATAAGTCTATAAGAAGCTGTCAGGTTCTTTCTGTTCATATTAGCAGAACACAACAGACTCAGTTCCTCAGAATCCTCCTCAGTTGATGCTAACAATACCTTTTCATGGGTATGGTGTATGTGTGTGGGGCATGTGTGTGGTATATGTGTGTAGTATACATGTGTAGTGTATGCATGTGGTATATTTGTATAATGTAGATGTGTAGTGCATGTTATATGTGTGTGGTGTATGTGTGTATATGCATATGTTTATGTGTGTGTGGTGCATGTGTGTGGTTTTTGAGTGTGGTGTATGTGTGTAATGTACATATGTAGTGTATATGTGTGGTGTATGTGTATGGTATATGTATGTAATGTACATGTGTAGTGCATGTGTGTGGTGTATGTGTGTGGTGCATGTGTGTGGTGCATGTGTGTGGTGTATGTGTGTGGTGCATGTGTGTGGTGTATGTATGTGGTGTATGTGTGTGGTGTATGTGTGTGGTGTATGTGTGTGGTGCATATGTGTGGTGTGTGTGGTGTATGTGTGTAGTGTATGTATGTGGTATATGCATGTTTGAGTATGTGTGTGTGTTCATACACAGAGGTCAGGGAGGATGGACGTCATGTGTCTGTTACTCTCTGCCTTATTCCATTGAGATGGGGTTTCTCCCTGAGAGCCCGTGGGCCCCGCTGATCTCTGTCTCTTACAGTGCAGTGCTGGGACCTCAGGCACTCTTGTGACCGTGCCCTACCTCTTATGTGGGCACTGGGGACCTCAAATCAGTTCCTTATGCTCATACACGAAGCACTCTTGTCGGCTGAGCCATTTGCTTAGCCCACTACCTTAATGTTTAGATTAAAATTCTAATTGATGTGCTTTGGTGTGGTAAAAAAAAAAAAAAAAGAAAAGAAAAAGAAAAGGAAGCGTGCGCGAGGGAAAGGGGCGCGAGCGCCGGGCAGGGCCGGAGGCGCGTGGGTCTCGCTCTGGCCGAGACAGTGATATCTAGTGTAGGATACAGGCGGATGCTGAGCCCGCGTGGGGTTAGGGGAAGCTGACAAGACGCGTGCACACCTCAGTGCAATGGCGAGTGGGCGATGACGCCGCCAGCCTGCCGCTGCTGGCTAGCACGTGGGGGCAGAGAAATCTCACTCAGAAGGCGGGGTCGTTCTGGTGTAAATTTCTCTGCCGTTACCTGTACTCGTGGACCATCTGGCTGTGTGGCTGAGTCTCTGGCGACGCGTTGCGGCTAGCTCCGTGTGGTCTGTGTGGCGAATTTAATAAGAGACGGCCAATAGCTTTAATGTTTTATTATTAAGAAAATAGAAAGAGAAAAGAGATAGAAAGATAAAGAGAAAAGAGAAAATAGATAAGAAAAGCCATGCCCATGTGGAAAGGGGAAAAAATGGAGAGACAGAGAGACGAGAGAGATAAAGGGCCGAGAGAGCAAGCGAGGATGGGCGGGGAGGGGAGGAGCTCGGAGGGGCCCTATTATAGTGAGTCGGGTTGCCAGGTAACCAAGGGGCGGGGAGAGCCTGGCTGCAGCCAGGTGACTGCAGAGGCGGAGTCAGGCTAGAACCTGGGGCGGGGCCACAGGTAACTGATGGCTATAGGATTATGGCCCTGTCTTTCATTAAGGTCCCACACTTTGGAATCTCATTATGGCTTTAATTTGCATTTTGTTATCGTGTATGTGTATGCGACTGTGTGTTTTCAGTGAATGCCACTCCTCTTTGCGATGTCTTGGTTTCTGAGTGAGGTTTCTGTCTTCTAAGTGGCCCTAGCCCCACCGAGGAGCTGGATCCAGGCCCTCTCTATGATCTGCTTCCTCCCTATTCTTTGCTTCTGAGCTCCTCTGGGCTCTGGCAGAGACTTGGTAGCTGTAGTCAAATCTTCTGGCTCCCCAGTCCAAACTTGATTTCCTTTTCTTCAATTTCCCAGCCTTTAGCTCCCCAGAAAGTCTAACTCCATCTCAGAATCTGTGTCTGCTTTCTGGAGACCCTCCTGTCACTTCACAGCATGCACTCAGTACATCTGGCTCATCTGTTCTCTCAAGATGGATCTGTTTTACTCCAACGCCAGGGCAGCTTCTCATCTCCTCAAAGTCCTGGGTGGGGGTTTCCTCTAATCCTGTAAATCTGGGAGTGTGATTTCTGAGTTTTATGGGATGTAGACATGTTCAAGTTCATAACATAGATTCAGATTGTGTTCCAGAAGATCTGAGTTGGTCTGTGTTGGTACCTATGTCAAACTCACTTCTATCTGTTTCCAAGTTCCTTTCTAATATTTAATAGTATCTGTCTGACTTTGAGCCTTCCTCAATATATTGCTGTCACTGTGGTTTTCTCTATAGATCGCTTAAGTACTTTGCCATTTATATAGTGTGTTGCTGGCTTTTTCTTACTGACTTTCAGACATTCTTTATATAGTTTATTCCTAATCCTGTTTTGACTTGAGGAACCAGAAGCATCTCTTTTCTGTCCATCAACGTTGTGATCTTGTTTTGTTGAATAGAAGTTTGTAGTCTTTAAAATGTTTTTAGTTTATTTTTTCATGTATATAGGTGTTTTGCTTGCACGTGCTTGTGTGTGTGTGTGTGTGTGTGTGTGTGTGTGTGTGTGTGAGTGTGTGCAGTGTCTTGGAGAGGGAGTCGGACCTGCTGGAACTAGAGTTAAGGATTGCTGTGAGCCACTGTGAGTCACCCTAACACTGTTAGGGTTTTGCTGCTGTGAAGAGACACCATGACCAAAGAAACTCTTATAAATGACAACATCTATTTGAGGCTGGCTTACAGTTTCAGAGGTTCAGTTCATTATCATCATGGCAGGACACATGGCAGCTTGCAGGCAGACATGGTGCAGGAGAAGGAGCTGAGAGTTCTATATCTTAACCTGCAAGCAGCAAGTGACTGTGTCACTGGATGTAGCTTGAGCATATATGAGACCTCAAAGCCTGCCCCACAGTGACACACTCCCTCCAACAAGGCCACATCTACTCCAACAAGGCCACGCCTCCTAATAGTGCCACTCCCTGTGGACAAGCACTCAAGCACATGAGTCTACGGGGTCATTCCTATTCAAACCACCACAGCTACCATGTGGGCACTGCGATCTGAATCCCAGTTCTTAGCAAGAACAGCAAATGCTCTACCACTAAGGTCTTCCTTTAGAGCCACAGTTCCTCAGCCTGAACCCTTTGTTTACTTTGGGACCTATGCTTTTTAGGTCTTGTTTAAGAAAACTTCCATCGTTAGACAGGGACTTGTTTTCCTCCATCTTGACTGACCTTTCATGCAAGGCCCTCACTTGGCTGGAGCCCATCGTTGTGTTCTTTGCTAGACTGTATAGCTTTTCTCATCATAAGCTATCCCAGTGCCTGGTTTTCTGTGTGCCATTCTCTTTGCTTCCATTGTCCTGCTGGTCTTTGGCTTTTAAGGAATTCTGCGGTGTTATTGCATAGTTAGTATCTTACAGGGTGTGCTCCATGTTACTATCTGTTCCTCTCATCCATCTTAGAGTGAGCTCACAAGAGCCACTGACTGCCATAGGTAAGGGTTAGATTGGGGCCATCTGTGAGAACTAGATGGTTCCATCCACAGCTCCCTTCCCATTGCATCCATTGATCAGTGTTTATTTCAGAACATGCTTTGTGTGTCCTCTAAACTTTAGAGTTTGAGACTTTCTTTACAATCATTATTTGGTCAGTTTACCGGAATACATATGCTCTATGTGTATGCATTGTTAATCTGCTATGGGTGGAGACTCATGTCAGTTTGCTTTCATTAAATGCCATTCAGAGACCCTGTATCTTCTGATGCCTGTCAAAGTCTGAGACTGAGGTACTGAATTCAATCACACTGTTGGTTTCCTTTTTGCTCTTATACTTGAGGATATGTTGTTAACCGCATGTATACTGCATCTTGATCTCTCATTTCTTCTGTAAAGATACATTGTGCCTACCTCAAGCAATACAAAGAGAGAGTGAAGGATGTGAGCAAACTCCTAGACCTATCACCCAGCTAGACAAGTCATGGCTGTGCTGTTCTCTGTTCTATCAATTCTCCCACACCTTAAACTGAAGTCAATGACAAATGTTTTAGCAGTAAATACCCTAGCATTTATCTATGAAAAATAAACAATTCTTTAAAAATACATAACTGAAATGGCATCATGCCTCAGAAACGAAGTTCCTGAGTAACAGTGGGTATCTGTTAACCAGCAGTTGTCTCACAGATATGGTTCTCCTTAACTGACTTAGTGTGGACGAGGTTAGTGCTATGCAATTGGCCAATGTGCCTCTTACATCTGCTTCCCCTTGGTATTTCTTCGACATTAATTCTATTTTTCCATATTAGGGTTGCTATATTGTGATAATTAAGCTCTCTCAGGATTTCAAAGGTAATATCTGAATAAATGATTATACAGTATTGAAACTCACACAAATGGCATCCTTTTTATTTATGTAAATGAAGTCACATGGCCTTTGCTGTCCTGTGATGTGCCTTTGTTTCTGGACAGTAAATATCTCAGAGTATTGTTACTTCCAAAGAGCAATAGCTTTAGTCAGATATAGTTCACAAGCTATAACACTCATTCTCTTAAAGCATATATTCAATGACCTTTAGCATACCCAGAGTTGTGCGCTTATGAACAAGATCAATTCTGAGCATTTTCATCACCCCATCTTCGTCAAAGGTTTTATTGCTGTGAAGAGACACCATGCTAGAGCAGCCCTTATGAAAGAAAGCATTTAATTGGGGCTGGTTTATGGTGTCAGAGGTTTAGTCTGTTGTTGTAATGGCTAGGAGCACAGCAGCATATGATGCTGGATAGTTCTACATCTACATCAGCAGGCAGCTGGGAGGGAGAAACTGGGCCTGGCTTGAGCGTTTGAAACCTCAAAACCCAACCCTAGTGACACAGATCCTCCAACCAGACACACCTCCTAGTTCCTGTCAGGTGGCACTACTCCCTAATGACAAGCATCCAAACATGAGCCTGTGGAGGCCATTCCTATTCAAACCACCACGGACCCTAAAAATCCCACTAGCAAATCCTCGTAGGCCCTCCCAACTACAGATCTCCATTCTGTGTACTATGGACGTGTACTACGAAGAGAATCATATACTATGTGGTCCTTCATATCTGTCTTCTTTCATCCAGTATAATGCTTTCAAGGTCCCCTCATGAATCAGCTTATGTAGTGTTCACACATCAGTTCCTGAACACATTTAAAGTGTTTTAAACTTTATCATAAAAATGTTGTAACTAAAATGATATCACACATGAAACAAATGGAAAGGCCCAAAGACCATACAACTCAGTGGCCTCCAGTGTTAGAGCAGAAGCAGTAGAACACTAGTGGGTGTATTTGCATGTACTTATCCACAAACCCCAGAGTGAAAAATTCAGGACAGAGTCAGTACCAGAGTAACGCTTTGTTTTATAAATTTTATACCCCGTGTTCACTGCCTGCATTCAGATCTTTTTCATTCCCTAATCTTTCACATTTTTTGATGCTTGTGAATATTGGTGTTATAAACATACATGTTAATGGCACAGAGCAGTGTGTTCTCATTTAAATACCTTTGTTAGAGAAATATTTATTCAGAAAATTCGTTAATCTTAAACTGAGCCATTGGCCTTTGTATTGCTGGGTTAGAGCTCTTTATATATTCTAGACACAACCCTTTATCAGATGTGTGATTGAAGGTGTTTTTTCCTAACCTGTGGACTCTATCTCTGTTTCCAACCTGGGGATTTATCCCAGAGCCTTGCCCTTGCTTAGTGACCTCTCTACCACTAAGCTGCACTCCCAACCCTCTTCCTCTCTTTTTATTTTGATGCAGGGTCTCATTAAATCACACAGGCTGCTCTTGAGTTTCCTGTGGCTCAGGCTGGCCTTGAACTTGTAATCAGCCCACTTTTGCTGCTCTAATAGCTGAAATTACAGGCCTAAGCACCAAGCTGGGCACACTTTCTCGAAGATGTCCCTGGAATCATAAAGATTTTTAAAAGTTTGATGAGATTCAGTGTAACTGGTTTTTTCGTCTCTGTCTGTTTGGATATTCTATTTTAGAAACCATTGTTAATCCCAGGCTATAAAGTCATAGGCTTTCATTTTATTCTTAGTTTAGGTGATGCGCTTGGGTCTTTGATCCAGTTTGAGGTTATTTTTATACATAGTATGAAGCAGGGCTCCAGTTCCATTCTTTGACATGTGAATGTCTGGCTGTCAGAGCACTGTTTGTTGGAAATGCTTTTCTTATCAACTGGTTTATTTTGGTGCCACTTAAAAGTATCAATTGACTGTAAATGTGGGGTTCTATTTCTGGACTCTGCTCAGTTTCATTGATCTGTCTGTCTGCTCTTTACCACATTGTCTTGGTTCTGTAGCAAATTTTGGAATCAGAAGGTATTAGCCCTTTAGCTTTGGTTATTCTGGATCCCTTGAACTTCCATATACATTGTAGTTTATGAATTTCTACCTACAATCCAACAGCATTTTATATTTTTATTTTATTCTATTACCAGAAATTGCTGTATATCCCAGGCTAGCCTTGAACTCATGATCATCCCGCCTCTACCTCCTGAGTACTAGGATTTCAGGCATACAACAGCATGGCTGGCTTATACATGATGTTTTTGATAGAAATTATATTTATTTTATTTTAATGTTTTAGGACTCACTCTGTAGACCAGGCTGGCCTTGAACTCACTGAGATCTGCTTGTCTCTGCCTCCTTGAGTGCTGGGATTAAAGGCGTGTACCACCATGCCTGGTAGGAGCTGTATTGAGTCCGTTCATCAGTATTAAGTATCTTGTCATGTCAACAATGTCATTTCTCTGACTCATGAACATGGTGTCTTTCCTTTGACTCAGGAATCTTTTGATCACCCCCACCGCTGTTGTGGAATTATCAGAATATACACTATGTACTTTTGTTAAATTATTCGTAAAGGTCTTATTCATCTTGAAGTATTTAAAAATTACTTCTGACTGTAAGGGAATGTTGGGAGTTAGACTTTGAGCTTTCTGGACTCTGCTGTCCAGAAAGATACATGCGAAGGATCGCAAATAAAGCCAAGGGAATGCCTGATACTGGCCAGGTGTGAGCTGGGGCACTGGGCCTTCTCAGTCCTGGGGATCATCTGCAATTCCACCTCTATCTATCCCTCTGAAAGTTAGAGATGTAGGGAGGATTTGTGTTGTATGTTGAATTGTGACCCTCTAAAATATATTCACGTCCTAATCCCTGCCCCGAAGTTCAGTAATTCTTAACTTGTGTAGGTCACGACCCTGTTGAGATCTAATGACCATTTCATGAAGGTCACATATCAGATATCCTGCATATCAGATATTTACGTTATGATTCATTACAGCAAAATTACAGTTATGAAGTAGTAATGAAAATAATTCTATGTTTGGGAGGTCACCACAACATGAGGATTGTATTGAAAAGTGACAGCAGTAGGACAGCACAGTATTCTACAATTCCTGGTCACAGAAGACTTTTTGTGATGCATTAGATAGACATGAGTGGAGTCCATGGCCATCCACTGCGTATGTGGTACACACCCTCACAATCTCTAAGTAACAGCATACAATGCAGGAAGCTGAAGGGTTCATTATTTGCCCTGGGGATTTCTGGGACAGTTCAGTAGAGTTTTCAGCTGGACACCTCACACAGGATTGTAGGTCCCATTGTAAACGAAGGAGGCGGCATCAGGTAGGCCCTGTCCTCAGGGACCCAGCGCGGCTCATGTCTGTGGTAGAATCGCTCTGCATGAATTCCTCAGAGAGCATGACTGGATCTGAAAGATTGTTATGGTTGTAGATGTTTCTGCAATGGTGCCCTGACTTCCAGCACTTGGTCGTTGCTAGAAGTTAGGTACGTACCTGTGGTCACTAGGGTTGACTCACAACCCCAAGGGAACATTCTTAAGACCAAGGATAACAAAAGTCACTCTTTCTTAGAATTATAATTATTTCCTTGGAGTCTGAAAGAGTAATCATCAATATCCAAGGACCAGGAGTTCTGTGAGTGTCCCCTTTCTCTTGAATGCATAAGAATGCACCAACATGCACACACAGTTGGAGAAGGGGAGAGACACACAGAGAGCGAGAGAGGGAGAGAGACAAAAACACAGAGAGACAGAAAGGCAGAGAGACAAAGAAATGGAGACACTCAGAGACAAAGAGACAGACACAGAGACATAGACAGAGAGAGACAGAGACAGAGAGAGAAAGAGAGCGACAGAGACACGGAACCTGATGGTGGAAGCACTCACACACACACACACACACACACACACACACACACATACACACACACATACACACACACATACACACATACACACACACATACACACACACACATACACACACACACACACACACACACACACACACACACACACAATGACTGAGAGGAGTCTTCCTCACCAGGCCTAGATGAAGAGGTATCAGTGCCTCAGACAAAGCAGGTCTGCAGGTGGCAACTGTGCTCGTAGCTGTGCAGTTCTCTCCGGGGCTGTTGAAGAACAGATCTTTGGGCAGAGCCTGAAGCAGAAGGAATACTGTCTGTTTAAGGGTGGGGTTGATCAGGTGTTGTCTTGAACCCTGAGGATTGGTGATGTTTTCCTATCTCATATGGAGTATTTCTAGGAGCAGTTCTTGGTGCCTGGAAGCATAAAGGGGGAAGGAGAGGTGTAGGTTATTAGGTCCCAAGTCGGCTTCACCACACGGCACAGCTGCGCGGACTTGGGAATTGACTGTACTTACCCATGCTATGTGTGAGCTGGCGTCGTGCTGTAGGGAAGGCCTGGGTGTACCACTCCAGGGGTGGGGAAGCTCAGTCTCTGGTGCAGGACAACTGGAGTTGGTTCAAGGGTCCCTGGCCCTGTGACGAGGCTGGGGCTGTCTGGTTCTCAGGCTCTTGAACATCCAGATGCTGCTGGAAGCTACAGAAGAGCTGAAGACAGAGTGGGGAGTCTGTGGGCTGGACCTGGCCCGGGGCTGGGGGCGGGGAAAGGGGAGCTCTGGTTGGTCCCGTGGGGAGAGTCCTTGGCTCAGCAGGCTTGAGCTGGGGCTTGGTGGTGGCTGGGAGCACCGAGAAGCCTTCTACGCCTTCTACGGGAGATTAGACAGCAGCTCTAGTGAAGGCCTTCTCCATGGCTCCCCACAGCAGATCCCGGTGAAAAGAGGCAGTCCATGGTTTTAAGGCATGTATTGTCATGGCAGAAAGTGGATGAGTGAAACCATACCCCACTTCTCAGGGTGGGCCTGAGGTTAACTACCTTTTGTAGGGAGGAATGTCTGGGAAGGGAAGCTTATTGGCTAAGCCCTCCAGACTTCTGGGTACCTCATTAAAGTGGAGATCTGTCTTGACCCTATGTGACCACAGGTCACGCCTTCTACAAGTAGAGGGGCTTGGGGTGTTGCCCTTTCATGACTGATAGTCATAAATCTATGGGGGGGGGGCTGTAGCTAGTGACAGGGACCTGGTGCCCGAGAACAGGAAAAGCTCCTCCTGTCCTTTGAGTTTCCAGGGCTTCAAGCTCTAGCAGGGACCAAGCTACCTTTCTCGGTCCCACAGAGAGTTCCCTGGTTCTCTGTCCTAGACCACATCTGTAGCCAGCTGCCAGCAAGAAGCAGAGCTGGGACAGGTACAGGGCTAGTAGTGTGGGCAGAAAGGAGGCCCAAGGCCCAGACCAGAGGAGCTAGAAGACAGCTCCTGGGTGGCCCTGGCGACAGTGGCAGTTCTCTGTGCTTGTTTGGTCCTTGGAACAGAAGCAGCCATGTTTTAGCCTACTTGGGAAGTCTGTGTAGTCTGGGCCAGTAGGGCAAGTGGGGCTGACAGGGCTGAGCCACCATCTGGTCCTATTCTGTTACGGGACTTTAACGTTCACACCTATACCATTCTTTTGTGGAGACATATTTATCTGGGATACACACTGGGCACCCCCATATAGATAATGACCGTTATGATCTTCCCGAGCAGTTACATTCCCCAATCCACGCACACCATCCTCTCAGTCTCTGGTTTTATACCTGGGAGTCTCAGCTCTGTCTCTGGTGGCCTGCAGCTTCTGTTGGGGAGCAGCTCAGAGACTGGGAAGGCGTGAAGCTGAGTCCCACCTACCACACCGAGGCCAACACATGGAGGTGCTGTGCTAGGTGGGCATGGGTGTTGCCAGGTAAAGGAGAATATGCAGGCAAGTGCTGTGGCCCAAACCCTCAGAGGTATAAGGGGTGGTTTGGATGTATCCAGGTGTGCATCTTGGCTCCATCGCCCTGTCAGTATGAAAGATGAAATCCCAGGTATAATAGATATTATTGATGTTGTCCCCTGAAGCAGTGGACATTTCTCTTCAGCCCCACGTTAGAGTTGAAGCTGTCTCTAAGACTGCCACCACTGTTGTAGTGTGGGATGGCATCCAGGAATGTAGCTCTGAGGGGACAGGATGCCAGGGGCTGACTCAGGGTGGCACTGTTCTTGTTGTAGCCCATGTCCATGTTCATGGTTTGCATGCCTTCAGATGTGTGTCTTCCCTCTGCACACTGGCCTGGTATGTAATGCACACACCCTTCGAATGCATGTTAAAGGTGTGTAGTCCAGAAAAGGCTCACAGCTGGAAGGGAAGCTCCAGCTCCCCAGAGAGCAGTGCTGCCCTCAAGGCTGTAGTGGGGAAAGTAGGCCTGGGCCACATGCTACAGGTGATGGCTAGGGAAGTCCCTGCAGGCCATGTAAGAGAAGAGAGCTGGCTCCATTGTGTTCTTGGGCAGATGGAGAAGAGGACCACTAAGTCCACTTCTCCATCTGCATATTTCTGACCCAGTTCCTCCGGGCTGCTGTAGAACTTGCCATTATTCCAGAGATGCTCCACTCTACAGTCCTGGATGTCTGTGTTCTCATGATCCACAAGGATCTCCAGCCTGGTCGGGTGCAGGAAGTGACCTTCCACGTGGTACCACAAGATAAACCAGCTATGGTGTTGGCTAGGCCACACCATAGATATTGAGGATGGGGCCAGGGGAAAGGTACTGGCATCTACAGTATTGAGGATGGGGCCAGGGGAAAGGTACTGGCATCTACAGTATTGAGGATGGGGCCAGGGGAAAGGTACTGGCATCTACAGTATTGAGGATGGGGCCAGGGGAAAGGTACTGGCATCTACAGTATTGAGGATGGGGTCAGGGGGGAGGTACTGGCATCTACAGTCAGATGGAGAAGTTGGTGGTGCCAAAGGAAATCCTACAGGCTGTCATAGAGTAGCACAGATGTCTTTTATTGGTCTGGATGCCCAGCACGGATGGTGCCTTGGTCTTGGGAACATGGGGCCCAAAGAAAATTCAGTGACACTGAGGTGCTCCTGGGCATCAAAGAAGAGGACCACACAGGCTTCCTGCTCAGGATACATTTTTCTTTTATCCTGAAAATTCAGCACATGCTTCTTCCTGGGCAGTAGCATCTCAATGCGGAGCGTGAAGTTCTTGTCTAAAGCATTGTCTTGGATGGCTGCCACCTCAGCTCCACCCTGTTCATCAGGAAGATGAGCTTAGTCTTTAGCTCATGAACACCAAGGCCACGGAACACCCTGGCATTGCTGTCCAGGGTTCATGCTGCTCTGCTGAAGCTGTCTGCAGTACTAAGATGGCAATTGCCCAGACTGGGGCCAGATTGTGGGATATCAGCATGATGCGTCTGGAACTCAGCAGAGGACAGAAGAGGGCTCACTTAGGTCTTCCTCCTAGCTACCATCTCAGTGTACCTTATTCATAAGCTGGTCACCTTTTGATTGCCTAAGCGTGATTGAAGCCAAAACTTGACCTGGGTCCTCATTCAAGGTCCCTAACACTGCCTAGTCCCCTGCATATACATTCACCAATCACTTCTCTTCTCTGTAAACTTTACATTTTCTCACACCTACAAAAATGTCCATACCTTGTCCTTTACTGGGGGCTATATAAGTTGGGACCATTCCTCAGCCAGGACCACCATGACCACGTGCTCACCCAAGGCTTAATCCTCAAGGACTGCGTGAGCTAATGTTTTGGTGAGGCAGGGCTGTGCTGACAGTCCTGGAAACTGATGTAACTAAGGAGTAGCCATGACATGTTGGCCATGATGCTTCAAGTCTTCCTTGTCTCAACTATGAAATGGGAAAAACAACAGCAGCACGTTCTACACACAGCAAACTCTGGAGATGTTGAGAGACACAGGCATGCGAGGGATTATAAAGCATTTGGGACAATGACATCTTTTTGGAAACTCACAGTGTAGGCTCTGTATCTTTTAAAGTGAGTCCCGATGACAGAATCTGGATCCCAGAAAACTGGAGGGTCCAAGAACTGCTGAGTCTAGGTTTTAGGGTAAGTCCTCCTTCTCTAATCTGGCCTCCCGCCATGGGATGCTCTAGTCAGTGTGTGTGTACCCTTAAGACTATAGACACCCGTGGGGTCATTCCAGGAGGATGACACCCTCTTTCCTATTAGGAAGAGAGCATGGCCGGAATCTGACCGAAGCTACCAGTGAGGTGCTGCAGACACACCAGGGCAGGGTTGCTGTCTCGGAGGTGTCTCTCCACCTTCCTTTGTAGCTGGGAGTGATGTTGTCTGCCAGGTTTTTCTATGTGCAGAGTTTCTGGAAGACCTTGGCTCTTGGGTACATCATGGCTGCTGTCCTGCTCACCAGGCCTGATTCTTCTAGACTCCAACCTGACCTTGACACTGTAGGACCTCAGCAGGAAGCCCTTTTGTGAAAGGCTTCTTTTCTCTACACCGGAACTGCCTGGCATGGTTTCTAGCTCCACTCCTCATACCTGTAGGTGGGCATGGGGTCCAGAGACTTGACAGGCTTGGGCTGTGAGTGAGTAGGGGACACTCAGAGGACCTTGCTGTCTGTCATAGGCAATTAGTTGCCCTGTTTAGAATTGTTTGAGAGAAGGCTGGTCTGAGAACTATCTCCACTCTCCCTGTCTCCCAGGGGGGACTCTCAAGCTTATTTTAACTTCGTGGAAATGGCTCACTCAGGGACTGTCTTCGGTTGGTGGTGTCTTGCCTCTCAAGTGTTGGGGAGCAAACCCCCAGCTCACCCAGCCTTGTGTTTTCACAGCCCAGCCAGACAAGAGAGGGCGAGACGGGCTGTGGCTGAACCAGGAGCCGGCAGGAGACCGAGATGAACACTGGTCTACTTTTAAATTTTGACTAGTCCTCTTTTTTTCTTTACTTAAGTTTTTATTAATTTGTTGTGAATTTCAGATCATGCACCCCGATCCCACTCATCCCCGTGTCCTCATTTCTTCCCTTAGCTGTTGCAACCCACCCTCAAAGGAAAAAATCTCATTGTGGGAGCTGTGGTGTGTAAAACATTAAGATTTTCTTCCCAGTTACTCAATTCCCAGAAATGATGACTGTGACTAATTATTTATTAATAAACATCTAGGTCATAAGCTTCAGTTTGTTCTATGACTTGCTCTTAATTTATCATCCCTTCCATTCTAACCTGGGTTCCGATGTGCTGTGGGGTTGGTTTCCTCTCCTAGTCTTTTACATCCGCCTCCTCAGTGTTTCAGAGTGAGTCTCTCCCTTTGTTCTAACCTGAGTTTGGCTACCTGCTGGGTTACATCCTTCTCATCAGTTCTCAGGGCAGATCTCCCATGTCCCGACTATTCCCCAGAAACAGTCTGTCCCTGTGGGATAGCCCATCTCTTGTTTGTTTCCAGCTTTAGTCATCGGACATAAGCTTTTTTATTGACAGATGATACTTATAAGAGATTTTCTGTACAGTAGTGTGTCACAGTGTAGGCATACATTTTTCTCAACCTACTAATCAACATTTAACCTCCTCTCTAGCCCACCGCCCAGCAGGGGTAGTGGAAGAGACACATTATTAGGACACGGGGGAAGTGGACCTGTTTAGAAATAGTTCTACGGGGCTGAGTCCCATCTTCACTATCAGGATATCAGCAGCCCAGTCCCATAGCAAACACCAAATACAAATCAGTAGCTGTAGAACAGTCCTCTCTGCAGACATCAGACATGAACCAGCAGAAACGGCAAGGTGCGCTAACCTGCCTGAGGCTGTGGAAGTGGCAGGAATCTGCAGGAACCTCACAAGAAGTTCTTTGGTAAGTTTCTCTCTAAGGCATAGCCACAAGCAGAGCTCAGCATATGCAACGTGAAGCAAACCAACACATGTGTCATTAGCAAAGAACAGCGAGACAGAGCGAAGTAAACCAAAGCTCCATCTCCCGCTGTGTGTGGGGTCATATTTATACTCCTTCATCACACGTCCTTTCTATAGCAAGTCATCCTTTCACTTGTGTCTGCTTCAGCAAAACACCATTTGACATAACTGACTTTCCAAAGAAACCAGACATTTCCCCTTCACCACAATATACCTCTTTGTTTACACTTCTTTACTTGAAAATGTCCATTGCAGTGAGTCATTGGTCTGGTTCGAGGCCTCTGGCTTCTGCTATACTGTCAATACTGGGTCCTGACTAGGACTCCTCTCGGATATTCTGTTGATGCCCTGCGTCACAGAGATCCTGTAGCTTTGGATCTGTAGGACCAGCCCCTCATGCACCCCAGCAGTTCATTGGTGAGGTAGATATTAAGGTGGGCCAACTCAAAGTTCTGAAGCTGGGCCTGGGTGGTAGCTGAGCTGGCCAGCCTGCAAGCTTTCCTGCACCCACACCACCAGAGCAAGCCCTCTAGCACTGTCCAGGCTAGCTCACCCAGTGCTGCAGCCGGCAAGGGGCAGGGTCTGTTCTTCTGAGTGCTGCAGCCAGTGGCAGGCAGGGCCAGCTCTCCCACTTGCTGCAGGTTGCAAAGGGCAAGAGGAGGGGGGCATCTCTCTTTTGCCTATACCATCCCATGGCAGACAAGTGGCGGGGACAGCTCTCCAACACTCGGGCCCTCAGAGCTGGGTCACTCACAACTCCACAACCAGGGTCAGCTCTTCTGTGCTTCTGGCTGAGTGCAGGCCCTGCTCTCCGGAATACCACAGCTGGCAAGGGGTGGGGCTAGTTCTACACAGCCCTCAGACACCAACACGGTCTCAGGTAGCAGCCCAGACCAGGGATGTATGCCTGGCCTTTGTTGGTAACAGACCCCCAGTGTTACTGGGTTGTGGACCCAGACACGGCCCTTGGTGGCAGCACAGGCTAGGATCTCACCAAGGCCTTAGGTGGCATCACTGGCTACTCATGTTAGGCTGGTCCTTGCCTCTCTTCACTGTGCCCACATCTTTCTCCTTCTTTCTCTAATAGCTCTCCAACACTTACTTGCTCATCTTGGTGATGCCCAGGGCCTCTATGTGTCTGGGGTCATCTCAGGAGTGCTATGCCCTACCCATGCCTTGTGACTCTGAACAGAGGTTGTCTCAGACATGGTCTGTCTGCCTGTCAGACATGGTCTGTCTGCCTAGGTCCTGTGGCATTAGGCTATGGGCCATCTCAAGTTTGCTCCTTGCCAGGGCTGCGAAGGCCTCTTTTATATATGCTGTGTGGGCATCAGAGAATAACCTAAGACTTCCTTCCTCTGGGGACATCTACTCTCTCTCTCTTAATTTTGCTTTGAATCAGGGTCTTATGTGGCCCAGGCTGGAGTCAGCTATGTCACTGACTGGCTCTCCTGTCTCCAACTCCATGGTGTTGGATCACCATGTACACATTTGTGCTACCACACATGACTTTTTCTTCTTTCCATTTTGGTACAGGTCTAATTTATCCTCGGACTTGACAGGTAAGCTAGGTGTCTGCCTCCCAGCTCTGGGATGGCCCAGATCAGATTGTTTTCCTGTGAGTTCTGTGGACCAAGTCGATGTTCTTATGTTTCTAAGACCAGCACTTACACAGATTACCTATGTCCAGTGTCTAGAGTTTATTTTTACATATGTTTTTATATTAATTATCATATTTTATCATGCATAATGATGGTTTCAAGTGGGCCTCTGACCACATTTGCCCATGGATTCTCTGACTGAATTTCCACTTCTAATGCATTTTCCTTACCTGGCTAGCCTCCCTTTCTGCTTCTAGACTGTCTTCTTTCTTTTTTGGTGCAAATGAATGTGTGTGTGTGTGTGTGTGTGTGTGTGTGTGTGTGTGTGCGCGCACACGCGCGTGGAGGTCAGTGTTGTATGCCTTTCTTACTCACGGTCCACCTTAGCTTCTGAGACAAGGTCTCACTGAAGCTGGAGCTCAGAGAGTCATTCTGCTGACCTGGCAGGTCACTGAGGTGCAGGGACCCTCCTGACTCCACCTGTCCTGGCTCCCAGTGCTGGAGTTACAGACACCGGCAACTGTGCTGAACTTTACATGAGCACCGTGGATCTGAGCGCAGATCCTCAGGCTTGCACAGTCAGGGTTTTGCTGAGTGAAGCACTGTTCCAGCTCTAGCTCAGCAGTTTCTCAGGGTGCCTCTAATGGAGGCATGAGGAGAAATCAGCTTCCTTATCCTTTTGAGCTTTTGAAAGGTACCTATGCACCTTCTATCTTCAGCTCCCGAAAAAGTGGATTTTAGACTCTTCCTACTTAAGAAGTATTTTTATTTTTAACTTGTATATTATGTGTATGTCTGTATGTGGAGGTTTGTGCACTTGAGTGCAATGACCACAGAGGCCAGAAGAGGGCGCTGGTTCCTTGAAGCTGGAGTTACAGTGTGAGCTGCCCAAAGTGGTTGCTGGGAACTGAGCTCAGGTCTTCTGCCAGAGCAGCAAGTGCTCTTAATCTCTGAGCTCTCTCCCCACCCTCTGCCTCTTTTCATTCTAACACAAAAGTTAGAATACTATACATGTCTGTCATTTTCTTCTAAGCCCTATGGGGTTTCCCTACAGTCCACAGACTGGACTCATTTATACGCATATATCCCATCACTCGGTTACTCTATGTAGCTGTACCCTGACTTACTGAACTGTTCTTTCCTACAGATGGAAAGCTGCCTGTCTCCAGACTTCTGTTGTTACAGACAGTGCTGGAGAGAATCATACACATGCTTCCATGTGTTTGTAGAGAGTTCTTGGAGGTAAACCAGGCATGGTAGAACACCAGCCAAATGATGAGAGTGTTGGTAATTGTGTTAGCTTGTACATGGCAGCTTCTTTCCCATGCTATCACTGAGGTGGGACATTCCCCTGCAGCCTCCCCAAGAGGGAGCTGAAAAACCCATCTAACAGAGAACTCAGTGGGTTTCCTTTGCCCACAGAGGAGGCTGAAGGGTTTACTGTCTGCCTTTGTCTGGTCCAAGGTTACTAGGCAGGATCCGGGCTCAAACTCCACAGAACTGTAGGTCTCATTGGAGGTGAAAGGCGGAGGCGTCGGGCAGGCTCTGACTTCAGGGATCCATCGCCTGATGCGGTTGTGGCCTGTGTGTCTGGGTGTCGCTTGTTCCATGGAAAATGTCAAATGGCTAGAGCAGGAAGCCCATGTAGTTCCCAAGAGTAGTCATGTTGGGGACATCCTTAGAATCTAGGGTGTACAGGAAGGCCACCAAATCTTAAGGAAGAGACACAGATTTCACTGGACAAGGTAGTACTGAGTACTAGCCACCATGAGGACACTCTGGCTTGGGACATTCTTATATGTGCCGGTAAACTTCCTGAGATGGCTTCAGCCATTTAAAAGAGATAGGCCCATGTGTCATGACCTTTGAACTTTCCCTCAACTCAGTCAGTCATAGTCCTGGGACTTGTTTAGGTATGGGCTAGTAAGGAAGGCAGATGTGGGCAAGGGTACTGGGTGTGCACCTCACCATTAATGTTTTCATTGTTCTACATGAAGACCTTGAAGACTACAGGGGAACCCCAGGGGTTGTTCTGATTTTACAGGCTGCTTCTGGAGTGCTGAGACTCTCAATACTTGGGTGACTGCTAGGGGTGCCTGCAGTCTGGGTGACTGAAGTGACCCTGGAAACTGGAGCCACCTCTGAGCCCCAACCAGAGAACATCCTCAAGCCCCAGGGTCAGGAAGTGCTGTGCCCCACAAGAAGAGTTTATCTTCCAGGTGTCTGTAAGACTCCCTGCTGCCATGCAAGGGCCAGGAGTTCTATGTTAGTGTCTCCACTCCCATCCAATCTTGAGTGCACACAGATGCAAATTCACACACACACACACACACACACACATACACACCCCAAACATGCCATTCACGTACATAACACACACACATACACTCATGTAAACATATACACACATGCACACACCCCAATACACCATACACACACCCCAACACATTACAGACACATACACACACATACATACACCTACACGTATACTCTTATGCACATATACTCACACACATACACACATGCATACACATTCATACACACACACACACTAACATTCATACAATGCACATACTAGCACATCACACACATATACACACTCACACATATACACACACATACCTCAGCATACCATACACACACCCCAACACATCACACACACACACACACACACACATACACACAACTCACATACACATATCACCCTCACACACTCATATACACACCTATACACATACCTTCACAAACATACATACACACATCACATACACACACACACACACCCCAAACATGCCATTCACGTACATAACCCACACACATACACTCATGTAAACATATACACACATGCACACACCCCAATACACCATACACACACCCTAACACATTACAGACACATACACACACATACATACACCTCCAGTATACTCTTATGCACATATACTCACACACATACACACATGCATACACATTCATACACACACACTAACATTCATACAATGCACATACTAGCACATCACACACATATACACACTCACACATATACACATGCATACCTCAGCATACCATACACACACCCCAACACATCACACACACACACACACACACACACACACATACACACAACTCACATACACATATTACCCTCACACACTCATATACACACCTACACACATACCTTCACAAACATACATACACACACACACACACACACACACACACACACATGCTTCCTCAAGAACAGAAGCAAAGATGACGAACCACTGGACAAAGCTCCAGCTTCCATTCCCTGGGTTTCCTCACCCAGCCCAGATGACAGCCTGGGGCAACAACTGCTCAGCTATGAGGAGGATCTGCTACACCTGTGACCCCAGATGTTCTTTGGGAATTGCTATAAAGCAGAAACTGGGGCCACTTCCTAGAGTGCTGAGTGGGTGGGACCAGGTGGTGCCTTGAGCACTTGAGTCTGGTAAGACCTTCAAGTGTCAGGGTCTGGAAGCTGTTCTTGGTGTTTGGAGGCATGGGCTGGGGGTGGGGGTGAGAATTGGACCAGAGCCTCCTACCTTGGCTCAGGGATCTCCAGCACAGACCCTATCCAGGGCCAGCTGTCAGTAGCTGGTTTTCTAGGGAGCCAGGCTGCAGCCGGTCTGCTGGGTTTTAACCATGGAGCCGAGGCAGCTTGTGTTTCTGCAGGCTTGACAACCGTCAGTCTACAGAGGGCCAAATGGGGTGAACCCTGAGAAAGCTGCTCATCTGGTTCCAGTGGCCTGCTCTGCTGAGATCGATGTCAAGCTAACAGCCCTGGCCTTGCTCAGTGCTACCACTTTTTAACCAAGAAACACACTGAGCATCCCCAGATGCTGCTATGGATGGCTTCAAAGTGCTGAGCAGTGAATATTTCTAACCTCCATGGAATTTCCTTCCCTGCCCCATGCCCTACTCCACTCAACCCCAACAAGAGCAGACACACATCTGCCATTCAGGGTAACCCATTTTTCAGATGTGTGCAATGTCTTGTTCCACATGGAACAAGGCTGATTTTATGTCAGAGTCTTAGTTAACTCCCGTGGGAAGCAGGTGGGGGGGTTAGAGGCCACATCCAGGCCAACTCGGCAGTGCTCTGGGTGGGGTTAGGTATTTCTCAGTAGGTGGGTGTGTAAGTGGGTGCTGTGGCCAGCCCCTCAGGACTGTAGAAAGGAGTCTGATAGTGTTCCTCTGGGCCTCCGCCACCCCTTTAGGGTAGACTAGATAGTCCCAAATATAACTGAAGTTGTAGACTGTCGAGGTTGTCCCCAGCACTTTTGTGAGTCTCCTCAGCCTAGCATGGATGTTGAAGCCATCTTTAAAGTTGGAGTTACAAGGGGCACCCATGTGGGCATCTCAAAGACACGGAGGGCTCGCTGAGAGTGGACGGGGCAGCCAATGCCAGAGAGGTTGAGGGCATCCAGAAAGGTGGCTGCGCCTGGCCAAATGATGTCAGGGGTTAACTGGCAAGTGACACGGTCTAGTCCCTAGTTCACATCCATGTACTTGGTCTGCATGTCTGCAGGTGTATGTCTTTGGTATAGAGCCATTGCTGCTTGCATGCTGATCTCATGGTGACAGGCTTACATCTAAAGAACACAGGAAACATCTATAGCCCAGAGAATGGCCGTGGCTGAGAGGAGGTGCTCTGCTCTCTGCATAGAAGGAAGGAGAGGCTCCAGCACCCACTGAGCAGTTTCATGTTTTGGCTTGTAGCAGGGCACATCGGGCTGGATCACTAGAGGGCCAGCCTCGAGGATGGAGAATTCAGTACAGAGCTTGTGGGCAGAACACTGTGGGGACTGCTCTGTGTTCTTGGGCAGTGGGTCCTTGAGGAACACTTCTCCATCTGCATATTTCTGACCTAGTTCCTCCGGGCTGCCGTAGAACTAGCCATTATTCCGAGCTGCTGCACTCTCCAGTCCTGGACGTCTGTGCTCCCACGATCCACAAGACTCTCTAGCCTCGCTGGGGCACAGGAAGCGTCCTTTCACAAAGTGTCATTAGATAAACCACATAATGTGCTTGCTAGACTCCCAGTGTCATTAGATAAACCACATAATGTGCTTGCTAGACTCCCAGTGTCATTAGATAAACCACATAATGTGCTTGCTAGACTCCCCTGCATGAGGGGCCTTGTGACTGAATGTCAGGCAGCAGCTACCACAGTCCTGTAGTGAGAAGCCACCGGTGTCTAGAGAATTTCTAATGAGGCCTTGGGGGCCTCTTGTAGGGCACAGTAGGGGAGTGTAGACTCTGGTTTGGATCTGTCAGGATGCCTAGGACAGCTGATGGCCAGCCTGGCAGCCAGTTTTCGAATGGGCTGTGGCAGGGGCCTCACAGCAAACTTGATAACATTAGTGTGATCCTGGTCACCAGAGATGACAACACCGACTTCCTACAAAGCCCATCCTGTTCCTTTATCCAGAAAACCCAACACATTCTTCTTCTTGGGCAGCATCTAGATAGTAAATACAGGATGTTGTACACACCCCAGCTCACGAGTTTTCAGGTTCCAGAACACACAGGTCTTGTCCTATAGGGTACATCTGAGCATTCTGCCACAGCCATCTATAGCATCAGGTGCCAGACACCCAGCCCAGTGCCAGCCTCTTGTGGCCAGCCACTGACTCTGGAACACAGCGGGGGGGGGGGGGGAAGGGGATGTGGGTATTTCTCCTCCTAGCTAGCACCTCAGAGTGCCATGACCCAGTCAAGTCTCTTTATTATCTTACCAACCAAGCTTCTCTGTTCACCCTTGATGAAGCCAGAGATAGAGTCTTTGGGTTTCCACTGATAGATTCTAGCACTGTCCAAGCCTCTGTGTGTGCCTTAACTCTTCCTGCCTCATCTGTGTTTATATGTACAATCTCACAGTGTTTATATGCTCACATTTCCTGTGATTCCTTCCTTCCTTTCAGTGTTATCTCGGCGGAAAATACTCCTCAGCCAGAAGCATCATAAGTTGTAGCAGCCCAAAGCTTGGTCCTGAAGGGCTTCAAAGCGCTCATGTTCTGATGGAGCTGAGGGCGGTGGTGACAGAAAACTATATTTTCAATGCTACAAATTACCTTTTAGGAGCATGCATTTTGGAATTCAGTGTGGGTGTTCAATATATAATTTCTGGGCTCCAGTTGCCTGGGACCAAATCCTGGGGAATCACAGAGCTAAGGACAACCTGTGTGACTTTGGCCATGCATTTAAACTCTCTGGGCATCCATTGCCTTCACCTGTGGAATGAAAACAACAGCAGGAGCATGCACGTCCCTAAGGCTGTGGAGAAAGAAACCAATGCAAATGTGTGGAATGATGGCTTTGTGGGTGGGACACATGGTATGTAAGCTGCTTCTCTTTAAACTGAACCAGGACAATATAGTTTAGATTCCAGCACATTGGAGGCTCCAAGCGCGCAGTAGACTGGCTGGACACTCTTGTCTGTGAGTCAAGGACAGGTAAAATCCTGCCTTGCCCAGCCCTTTCTGCCTTCCCAATGGGAACTCAAGAGAGTCGCTTGATCACCAAGACTATAGGAGCACTTCTGTCAGATTTTATTAGGTTATGAGTCAGGATGGCTTTATTTTTTTAAGGGAAGTCATGATCAGGGATTTCACCATCTATCACTATCCCAAAGATATAAAATACGAGGCATCTATCCAGGAAAAGTTGTTTATGGTACTGGCTGTCAGTGTGTGACTACTCTGCCCTCTCCTGTGCCTGGTGTGGGACTATAGTGACGATTTTGGAATTTGGATTTCTTTAAAAAACACAGAAATATTAAAATAATATGTTTTCATTTGAATCCCAAGTGTGGGATACGGGACTGCTTCAGATTGTCTATGACTATGATTTGTCTAGACTATGATTTGCCTCATGATCTATCAGGAGTGTGATTTTGCCAGCTGCAGATGGTTTCTGCAATTGTGTGACATTTGGGATTCTGGGGACTTTTCGGAGGGTCTATTAATGCTAGGGGCCTGAAAGGGATGGGGGTTGTTGTTTGGTTGTTGGTTACAGTTTGTTAAGTAGTCATGTGCAAAGAAACAACAACAAAAAGAAATTAGATATGATGACTGCAAAGATCAAATTTGCCCCAAAGAACTCAACGACCCTAATCAGCAGAAAGTGGTCTAACAATAACATCACCTCTTTTCCAAACCCTGCTATCCCTTTTTCTCTCCTATCTAGTATTAGGGGGTGGAAAGGGTGGAAGAAAGAAGATCCCACAGAGTAGCAAAAGACAGCTGCACATGACTGCCCACCAAGCCCTGTTGTGCCCATAGTTCCTGGGAGAGCTTGGCTCTTCCCTAGATGGTGGCATTTCTCCACACAGAAGCTGCCATGTGCCTGTCTCCTCAAGCTGGGAGCCTGCTTGTGACAGTGGACTCCTTCTCCAGGGTCCCTCTGTGTTATAGCTTCACTCCTCATTCCAGTAGGTAGGGGTGAAATTCAGAGGCCTGGTTTATGGCTTGGGCCTGTGAATGGGGAACCCTGACTAATTCAGGACTCGAAGTGGACTTTGCTGTCACAGGTAGTTAATTCCCTTTGATTTTTTGTTTTGTTTTGTTTTTGTTTTCTGATCAGAACACATTGAGAGAAATGCAGAGAAAAATCTCTTTCCTGTTGAGATAGAGGCACAGAGAGGGGCCCAGATGTCTACACTGCTGGGCATCCTCCACTCTCAGGGGATAGGGACAGGGATGTGGGTGAATTAGACCTAACATGAGTTGTAGGGTAGTATATAGGCAAGGGAAATTTGTGTACTAATCGGGCATGCCAGGGAGGAACTGAGCCCCAGAACTTGATATTTCATGTTTTCGATTTGAAATGTATTTCTTTGTTGGACAAGTGCCTTTCCCAAGAGTTAGAAACACATGCTGTGTGTACACGAGAAGCCCAAATTTTCTGGAAGATTCTTTCTTCCAGAGAAACTTTCTCACTTAACTCTATGCCAAGTTTATACCCTGTTCCTTTTCAAAGTTAGTTAAAATCCTACCCCACCAATGGACTTCCTGTCTTGGTCCTGGACATGACTTTTGCTGTGTCCCTCTCACTGTCCCTTGACACATTGGAATTTAGTCTGCAGAGAATAAGACTGTGACAGTGAAAGTTGCAAGCCTCACCCACCCCGCGGCCTGTGAGCTGCTCAGTTGCTGCGAAACTCAGTTCGGTCCTGTGCCTGCTGGCCCTGGTGATCACTGGCAAGGCTGGTCTGAGAGTCCCTTTGCCCTCTCCAAGCCTCCTTCCTGTGGGCCATCATGGCTGTTAGGCTCAATGGACGTCATGCACTCTGGGAGCCTCTCTCTTCCCTTGTCTTGCTGGCCTTGCCCTACCCCTGTAATTGATAAGGAATCACATGGCTCCATCTTGACAGAAGTGGGTGGGACAGAGGCCCTGGCTAAACCAGGTGATTTAAAGCCAGGAGGATGGCATAAAGAGCATCAGTTCTGGTTAAATTTGGTCATGCTGTGTAGCCAGGGTTTTGAAAAAAATATATCTGTCTCCTGATGTTTAATCTACAGCATTTGAAATCAAATTTCCCATTCTGCCAAGTCCCATATCTGGGTGCCACTCGTAACCAGGATTTTGCTAATTTGTGGGTTCTTCTTTCTTCCACCCTTTCAGCCTCCTAACACTAGATAAGAAGGAAAAAAAGGATAGAGGGGAAAGGAAAGAGATCCCTGAATAATGTCAGGGGTTGGAAATGGGGCAACCACTTCCTGCTGTTCAGGGACATTGAGTTCCTTGGGGGAAAGTTTGATCTTTAATGTCAGAATATCTAATTTCTTCTTCTTGTCATTTCTTCTTTGCACATAACTACTTAACAAACCATGGCCAACTACAATCAACAACCAACCAAACAACCAAACAACCAACAACCAACAACCAAACAACCAAACAACCAACAACCAACCAACCAACCAACCAAACAACAACCAACAGCCAAACAACCAAACAACCAAACATCCCCAACAACCCACCACCATTCTCAGGGCCCTAGCATTCATAGACCTTCTGAAAAGTCCCCAGAATCCTAAATGTCACACATTCGCAGAAACTATCTGCAGCTGGCAAAATTGCACCCCTGCCAGAGCATGAGGCAAATCACAGTCAGCTGCTGTGGACAATCTGAAGCAGCCACATATCCCACACCTAGACTCAATACTCTTATATTTCTGTTTTTTTAAAAGAAACCAGAATTCCAAAATTGACACTACAATGCCACTCTTTCAAAAACTTTATAAATTGGATTTCCTCTCTCTCTCTCTCTCTCTCTCTCTCTCTCTCTCTCTCTCTCTCTCTCTCTCTCTCTCTCTCTTTCTCTCTCTCTCCTGGTGTGTGAGTATATATGTGTGTTTTTGTATAGTGTGTGCATGTACACTGGCGTACATTCACTTTTATACACGTGTGTGCAGATCAGGAGACAAAGGAGTTGATTTTCTGGCACCACCTACTTTCCCCCTTATTTTTGTTTTCCTTCTTTACTTTTGTTTTCTGTAGACAGTATCATGGAGCCCAGGTGGAATCTAGTTTAGCTTACCTCTCCTTCCCCAGGGCCAGGATTGGTCAGGGGTTTGACAAGTGCAGTAAGTGGGCTGGCCAGGGCGTTCCAGGTGTGTGTGTGTGTCTCACTGGCTCCTCAGGGCTGGGATTACAAGGATGCACCACCACTCCCTCTGGGTTCTGGGTATCAAGGGAATTTCCTTATTATGCAAGGTCATCACCTAATTCTGTCTAATCTCTAGACTTCATTTAAATTGTTTTGTTTTGTTTTATGAGATTCTCTGTGTATTTCTAATTATCTTGGAACTTGCACTGTAGACCAGGCTGACCTCAAACTCAGAGATCTGTCTGTCTCTGCCTCTGCCTCCTGAGTGCTGGGAAGAACAGTGTTTAGAATGCTCTCCTATGACCTAAGTGGGAGAGGCACAATGGCAAAGGAGACACATGGTAAGGGAGAACATAGCTGCTGGTGACACTTCCTGATGCAGATCAAGGTATGTCCACTCCCCACAACCTGTGGTGCTGTCTGCTGTGCCCTCAGAATGCCCTGGAGTGACCTTTCTGTTCCTCTGTTCTGGCAGCCTCCTCTGTGTTCTTCCCATGGACCTCTGAGCTGTGCTCTGACTGCCTCTGCTCCCACTCAGCTAGAATCACTTATTCCTTACTGCATGCACAGCACCACCAATCAGCTAGGAAAAGACAGGATAAAGAGAGCAGTGGCTTTCATTCAGGCCACCCATTATGTGGCTGAAGTGGCAACACATGTTCACACACACATGCACACACACATGCACAAACACACACACACACACACACACACGCTTCTGCAGTTGCACAGCTTCCTTAGGCATATGATCATTGAGATGGGAAAATTCACCTACAGCCTCCATGAGAGAGACTCAAACACAGACAGAGAAAAACTCTTTTGACACAAAAATTCAGCACTCCATTTGCCTTCCTTTGCCCTGGACATGGAGGCCTTTTAGGGAACACTAGAAAGAGATGAATCCATCCCACAGTCACCCATCCAAGTATATGGCCAGTGCCTTCTGCAGCTCTTAGAAGAAGCATAGTTGGTGGAAACTGAAGGATTTATTGTCTACATCTGGGTGGGTGTCTCTGTGACTATTAGACAAGGGTGGGGCAGGATATAGGGTTGTAGGTCCCACTGAGGTTGAGAGGAGGAGACATGAAGTGGACCTTGTGCCTAGGGATCCAGTGTCTGACATGACTGTATATTTGTACCTGGTGTCTTTGAGTGACATAGAAGTTGAAAGGTTGGAGCAAGAAACTTACAGAATTTCCAAATGAGATCATGTTAGGGACAACCTCAGAAGGAAGGTTGTTTAAGAAGTCCACACTCACCCAAACCACCAAATCCTATGGAAGAAGAAAGGCTTTAGTGGTCAAGGAAGTGCTGACTATGGTCCTACTGAGAATACCATGTCTAGGACATTATTAGATGCATCTACAAATTTCTCCAGATAGCATCAGTCTCATTGAAAAGAGGTTGGCTCATTTTTCATGACATCTGAATTCACCCTCCACCCATAAGCCACGCTCTGGGGACCAGGGACAGGCCAAGTTAGAGGGCAGAGACAAGGCCAGAGGAGGGAAGGGAAGGAGTGGTCTAGTACCTGGTCTTCAATACTCTCATTGTTTTCAAAGATCATGGGGGATAACAGGGGTGGTTCTGGTTGTAGATGCTGGTGTATGGGGTGGGGCTTCCTGGGCCTCATGGAGGCCAGGGATGACAGGTTCTAGCTCTCGGGCATCCCAGAATGCCGCTGGATACCACAGAAGAGCTGAGAATGGGTGGAGGCGGGTGGGGGGAAAGGCGTTGGCCTGTTCCCGCTTGGGCGGGTCCTTGGTCTGGTGGCTGCTGGTTGCTTGGTTTGTTGGAGGCCATGTCTGGAATATTGAGATGCTTTTCCTGTGGGAGATTAGACACATCTCTTTAGGGGAAGGCCTATTCTAATTCTCCAGCATGGTGAGTCCAGATGAAAGGAGGCAGTTCATGGCTTTAGAACTTTATTGTAGAAAAGTAGTGGCCAGTCATGGCCACGTGGAGAGAAGGGGAGCAAGAGGGCAAGAGAAAGAACAAGAGAGTAAGAGAAGAGCAAGAACAAGAGAGAGTAAGAGAGATGGAAGGGGGCAAACTACCCCTCTTACAGTGGGATGGGCTACCTGGCTACTGCCAGATAACTGGCAAGGAGCATACCTAGATGTAGCCAGGTAACTATGGGGGTGGAGTCCAGACAGAATACCAGGGGCTTGGGGCACTGTCCTACATGACTGATGGCCTCAGAATTATGGAGTTGAGGGCCTTGTGTTGTCAGGAGCCTAGTGTCTGGGAGTGTGGCTCATGGTTCTGTCCCTTGTAGAATTCACTACTGTGTCTCTGGAGTAAGCCTTGCTCAACCAGAACACAGACTGTCTTTTATGGTCCCACATGTGTTCTCATGATCTGTAAGCATCTCCAGACCCATGGACTGTAGGTAGTTTTTCACAATATGCTGAAAGAGAAACTAGGTGGCTGGATGACTAGACTCTACCCTACAGGGAAGTATAGGGGTGAAGGTCAAACACCGGCATTTGTAACTCTCTGGGGAGAAGCTTGTGGTGTCAAGGATGAACAAATGCAAGGTTGAGGTGCCCCATGATTCAGTGGGAGGCGACTACACTCTGTTCCTGACATGGGTCTGGATGCACAGGACTGATGTTTCTATGGTCTGAGAGGACAGTTCTCTTATGTAGATGGGCTGTGGCAGGGACTGTTCAGCACACTTGATAGCATCAGGGGCCTCCTGGGTACCACTGAATCTGACAACATGGGCTTCTTGCACAGGACATCTTGTTCCTTATCCAGAAACTCTGGGACACCCTACTTTTGGGGCAGAGGTATCTCAGTGAGGAACATAGAGCTCTTGTGTAAGGTCCATGTGCCAGATGGCTGCAACCCCAGCCCCCTCCTGCTCGACAGGAAGCTCTATCTCCTGGGTGCTTAGGTCTCCAAACATCTGAGACTTGCTGTTCAATATCCAGTTGGGGTGCTCTGCCATGGCCATCTATTGAAAAAAATGATGCCCATGAAGTCCAGTGCCAAACTCCATTGTACCAGCCCCATGGCTCTGGAACTCTGCAGAGGAGATGAGAAAATGCAAGTATGTCCCTCTCCAAGCCAGAGCTCCAGAACACTTTGTCTCTAAGCCCTGTCTTTTCCCCAGACTGTGCTTCCTCCCTTACCCAGATGAAGCCAGGGTTTGAGTCTCTGGGCTCTTTCAGTTCACACTTGCAGTTCATACTTACCCACAGTTCACACGTACTTAAGTTTAGCCCCACTAGGACAGAAGCAGTCTGTAACCCTTGTTGGGCTAGCCTAGGGTTGCTGTGACTCATGGTGTTCACATTTACAGTTCACACTTACTCACAGTTCACACTTACAGTTTATACTTACTCAGAGTTCACACTTACAGTCCATACTCACAGTTCACACTTACTCACAGTTCCCAGTGCTATCCAGGCCCCTGTGTGTATCCATTTCCTCCCTCATCTGAAAATCTCCTACAGTCTTTCTTACTTAGATTTCTCCCCCTATTTCTTTTTTTCTTTTTAACAATTAGTAAACATGCATGAGCAAGAAGCACCATGAGTCACAGCAACCCTAGGCTAGCCCAACAAGGGTTACAGACTGCTTCTATCCTAGTGGGGCTGAGGGCTTTGGTGACAGGAAAATTCCTTTTCCAATCCACACATTACCTTTTATGGGGATGCACGTTGAAATTTAGGTTAATGTTTGAAGTATAAGAAGGGAGGTTGATATAGAGGGAGAGAGGAGACATAAGGGTGTTTAAAAAGGGAAATATTATTTTATATGCATACTGACTACTACATTTTATAAATTATATTACATTATATAGTATATACATAGAAAATGTAAATATGTCAAACGGGATGATATTGCTACCCCAAAAGGTCATGAACAAAAACTTCTAGGAGCAAGCACAATGTGTTAGCTTGGTTTTGTTGTGTTTGTTGTTGGTTTTGGGTTTTGTCCACTTGACACAAACTGGAGTTATACAGGAAGAGGAATCTCAATTGAGAAAATGCCTCTATCAGGTTGCCTATAGGTTAGTCTATAATGCATTTTCTTGATTAGTGGTTCTTGTCTGTGGGGGTGGTGCAATCTGTAGGCAGGTGGCAGTGGGTGGTTTAAGAAAGCAGTCTGAGCAAGCTAGTAAGCATCGTCGTTTCATGGGCTCTGTCTCAGTTCCTGCCTTGACAACCCTGCATGAGGAACTGTAAGTGATAAGGTGAAATAAACCCTTCCTTCCCCAAGTTGGGTTTGGTTATGGTGCTTATCACTGCAATAGAAAACAAACTAAGAATCATGGGAAACCATCCTTCAAACTGTTGGTCAGGGTGGTCCTAGAGACTCCCCAAACAATATAGGGACCACCATTGCTCTTGGTGACCTCCTACAGCATGCTGTGGATGAAATCACTTTGGACACAGGACTTGGATGAGTCAAGCTGGGATGAACCCAGAAGCCTCGCCCCTGAGGACAGAATCAGAAGATGCCATCAAGCAGCCAAGGGAGAAGAGCACTCTAACATCCTACCCAGCTGTAGAGCCTATGAATCACAATAGTGACCAGCCTGGCAAGACATCCCTGAGGGTGCAATAGTAGCACTTTTATCTTGGGTAACCGTAAGTATCTGATTGGATTTAAGGTTCTCTCGATAGAAGTGAACTAATGCTTGGTATTGTATCCCAACCAACTACTCTTGGCTTGAAGGTCATAGACCCTACACGAGAACTTACTACTGCCATTAAAAAATCAATATAATGTCTAACTATATTCTAACTGTATTCTAAATGCTCTTTTACTCATCAAAGAAGCTTCCGTTTGATGCAGATGGTAACTGTTACAGACAACCACAACTGATCAAAATGCAGAGAAAAAAACTGTGATTTGGGCACACCCACCTATGCCCACCTGGCTCTTCTACCATACATCTCCTAAGCTTTTGGGAGAGAAATCTGGAAACAGTGGCACAGTGAGGGGCTTAGGGGTCTGAGTTGCTGGGCCTGTTCTAGGCCACCAGGGTGCATCCAGCAGTTCCAGGAGGGTGAGCACTTGGGTATGTTTCAATTAAAATTCAGTTGTAGAATAGGAATTAGGCAAAGAGAAATGTAGGCACTCAGCAGGGACATGTATGTCCCAGTGTCATATGTCCCACTCACAAGTATGGGGAACACAACCTGTGTGCTCAATAAAGGCCCAGCTTTCCCCTTGGCTTCTTCTGTACAGGGAGTTTTCTCACTTGGCTCTTTATACTAGGTTAATACTCTGTTGCTCTGGCCAAAGTTGGCTAGAAACTTCCTCTACTAAGGGACTTTCTGCCTTGGTTCTGGATTTGAAGGAGAATCCCACTCACTGTCCCTCAGCTCTTTGCTATTGTGGTAGTTTGAATAGGAATGAACTCCATAGACTTAGGTGTTTGAATGCTAGGCCAGGGGTAGTGGCACCATGTGGCCTTGTTGGAGTAGGCGTGGCCTTGGACAAAGTATGCCACTGTTGGGGCAGGCTTTGAGTTTTCTTATGCTCAAGCTCCACTCAGTGTAGAATACAGTCCTCTTCTGCTGCCTGCAGATATGGATGTAGAACTCTCAGCTCTCTCTCTAGCTCCATGTCTGCCTGGACACTGCCATGCTTCCCGCCATGATGACAACAGACTAAATCTCTGAAACTATAAACCAGAACCAATTAAATGTTTTTCTTTTTAAGAACTGCTTTGGTCATGGTATCTCTTTACAGCAATAAAACCCTAACTGAGACAGTTGGCTAACACCATCCTCTACCAACGGGACTTTCTGCCTTGGTCCTGGACCTGACTCTGTCCACATCCCAGTCACTGCTCCTCAGCACACTGGTATTTAGTCTACAGAGAACGAGATCCCCTAACTGTGGCGGTGGAAGATGCATGCTGTACCTGCCCCATTCCCTGTGAGCTGGTAGGCTGCTGGGAGCCCCAGCTCTTCTGTTCTGTGTCTACTGGTTAAGGCTGGTCTGAGAAGTCCTTTCAGTGTCCTGGACTCCTACTTGCGGAGTTTCATTCTTGTTTGACTCTGAAGAAATGTCCCAACCTGAGACTTCCACCCACTGGGCACTCATACCTTTTGGAGCTGGGGGGCAGGGCCTGTGACTCACAATCATTGTGGTATAAGGATCCAGTCTGACAGGAGTGGGCAGGACAAGGACCTTTTAGATCGTACAGACTGGGCAGGACACATGCTCAGCTCTGATTCTAGTATTTAGTTTTGAAGAGTTTATTTTACCAGTATATGTATATGCCCAAGTGGATGCATACACACCACAAACATGAAGATTATTACCATGGAAATTTGAAGAGTGCATTGGATACCCTAGACTGGAGTTATAGATAGTTGTAAGCCTCCATGTGGGTGCTGGAAAACAAAGCTGGGTCCTCTGCAAGAGTAACAAATGCTACTAACATTTTAGTTATCTCTCCATCTTTGAAGTCTGCCTTTTTATAAGCACAGTGGACTTCGTTGTGTGTATACGTTAGTGTGTATTTGCTAAGGCACATTGCTTCTGTGCACAGGGGTATGGATTTCAGAAGAAAACAATGTGTTATTTTTTTCAGGGGCCATCCCCGACTCTGGTCCTCCTCCTATTACCCTTCTTTCTCTGCTTCTTTTGTTTGAAACAAGCTCTAATTTAGCCCAGGTTAGAATCTGATTATGTAGCTGATGATGGCCTTGAACTTCTAATCCTTCTGCCTCTACCTTCAGGTTCAGGAATTACCAGTATGGACCACTTTTTTCTTTGTGGGTTCTGAGGATGGAGGACAACACCTGCTGATTGCAAGACCAGCACTGTCTTAGTCAGGGTTTTACTGCTGTGAACAGACACCATGACCAAGGCAAGCCTTATAGACAACATTTAATTGGGGCTGGCTTACAGGTTCAGAGGTTCAGTCCATTATCACCAAGGCCGTAAGCTTGGTAGCAACCAGACAGGCATGTGCAGGAGGAGCTGAGAGTTCTACATCTTCATCTGAAGGGTGCTAGTAGAAGACTGGCTTCTATGAAGTTAGGATGAGGGTCTTAAAGCCCACATGCACCCTTCCCCCAGCCTTGAGCAGGCTAAATAGACCTTAAATGTTTGCCACAGTTGTACCTTAATGACTCAGGTGGAGTCTTCCACCTTGCTGCACCTGCAATTTCCTACAGGAGTAGACTGCCTGCTGAGTTTGCTTTGCAGAATAATCCAGTTGAAACAAAGCAATATAATCCAGCTGAAACACAGGATGGGTCTGTGGGCTTTCCCTATATAAATACAGTGCTGAATATTAAACTTTGAGCCTTGATCAGAAACTTTTGTCTAGGCTTCATCCTTTTCTTGTGTCCCATTCCTTTTTCATTTCCAGCCCCACTTTCAGGTAGATCCAGTTCTCCAAAGCTTCTGGATGGCTACAGGTGACACCCAAAGTGGGGCCTGAAAATGGGGGCGGAGGCGCACTGAGAAATGCCATCTTGGATGGAGCTCCATAGAAAACAGAAGAAGTTATAGTATCCTGCATGGTAAGCAACGAACAGCATTAATGTTAGTGCTAGGTTATTTTTTTGGAGATTGTTGTTGCAGGAGGTGCACTAAGAGGATACAGATAGGCTGAATAGGTGTCGACACCGATTTCACCTAGGGGTGACAGCGCAAATGGGACAGGGGAATTCTAAACAGGCATTTGTCGGCAGCCTCAAAGAGCTGCTTCAGCAGAGGAGCAGGGTTTAAGGAACAGCTGTTAGAAAACCTTTTAGCTCAGATAGATTCATGCTGTCCATGGTTTCCAGAAGAAAGAACTTTGGATAAGGAAACCTGGGGAAAAGTTGGAGAAGTTCTGAGAATCACCCAGGCAGATTTTATCACCTTCTGCCTCTGGGAGCTTATAAAAGATGCTATTGACAATAAAAAGGATAAAGAAACCTCACAGGTGTTAGCTAATGCCCAGGGAGAGCTTGAAGAACTTCAGGAAGAAGGACTGTTAGAGAGGGCTTCCTCAGAAAAAGACTCTCTCAACTCTAAATCAGAGAAGTCCAGAGACACTGATGGTGAACTAGATCCAGAGGAGGAAGCTGATTTGGAAGAGGAGGCTGCCAAATATTATGATGAGGATTGGCCTCCTTATGCGCCTTTTGCTCCGTCTATGACTTTTACTGCAGGAGATGCTGCCCAGATGGATATGCAAGTATATAAATTATAGTTGGAAATTAAGCTGCAGAAATTGACTAATGAACTACAGGAGCTAAAGAATGTGTCAAGTGCAGGAAAGAGCCACAATTCTGAAATCTGCCAACTGCCACTAGAAAGAGCTGTGAATCAGGCTCTTGGGACAGGGCAGGATACGTCTGACTTGTTAGCTTTCCCTGTAGTTGAGATAATTGACCAGCAGGGCAATAGAGTCAGACAATATAAGACATTGGAGTTCAAGGTGATAAAAGAGTTAAATACAGCTGTGGCACATTATGGGCCTACAGCTCCCGTTACACAAGCTTCGTTGGATAGTGTGGTGGAGTCAGTTTTAACCCCCCAAGATTGGAAAACTATATGTAAGGCTACTTTGTCAGGAGGAAATTTCTTTCTTTGGAGTTCTGAATGACTTGAAGCAAGTAAGAGAGCTGCCATGATGAACACTCAGGCAGGAAACACAGATTGGGATATTAACATGCTTCTAGGAGAGGATCAATATGAAGGCAATGCTAATCAGATTGGGTTTACTGTTGGGAGTGTATGCACAGGTTGCAATGACTGCTCGCTGTGCTTGGAATCAATTACCAACTAAAGGGTGTCTCAGTGGGAATTTATCTGGTATCAAACAAGCTGCCGATGAACTGGTTCAGGAATTTGTGGATAGTCTGCCAAAAAGCAGCTGCCAGAATTTTTGGAGACCTCCAAGCAGGCGTTCCTTTTGTCACACAATTGTCTTATGAGAATGCTAATGTAGTCTGTCATGTGGCCATCCAGCCATACAATGCACAGACAGACTTATCTGGATACATTTGTCTTTGTGTAGAAATTGGACCTTCATATAACCAGGGTCTGGCTATGGCTGCTGCCTTACAAGGGACCACTGTGCAAACAAAACTTTCACACAAATGACGGAATAAAGGATGTTTAAATATGGAGGTTTGGGTCATTTTAAAAATGATTGTCCCAGGAACAGAGGCATGAGTGAACAATCAGGTCGTGCCCCAGGAATTTGTCCTTGATGCAGGAGGGGCAATCACTGGGCCAGGGAATGTAGATCTAAAACAGATAATCAGGGCTGTCCCATGTTAGGAAATGAGCAGAGGGGTCAGCCTCAGGCCCCCAGACATTCACAGCAAGCAGCTTATGGGGCCACGAAGCTGCTGCCAAGCCAGGAAAATCCATTTCTGAACTTAATCAGAGCAACCCTTGGAAGTGCAGGATTGGACCTCAGTTCCACCACCCATGCAGTATTGACCCCAGAAATGGGAGTTCAAACCCTTGCCCAAAGGGACCTGAGGATTTAAGGCCAAAGCAGCATTATTATAAAAGGATTGCAGATCCAGCCAGGTGTTATAGGTAATGATTATGAGGGAGAAATTAAAATGTGGCTGATTCCCATCATGGCATTATAACTGTACCTGTTGACAAAAGAATTGCTCAACTTATTTTAGTTCCCTTGCATCTGCTACCTTCCAAATTCATTAAGAGTGAGAGAGGACAGAGTGGCTTTGGTTCCTCAAATGTGTACTGGGTTCAATCTATTACTAGTAAGAGACCTAACCTTTTAAAGAAAAAGTTTTAAGGATTAATAGATACTGTGGCTGATGTAACAATTATTAGAGGACAAGAGTGGCCTTCAACTTGGCCTTTATCTGATACTCTCACTCACCTTCAAGGGATTTGTTATGCCAATAACCCAAAACAAAGTTCTAAACATATAACCTGGAGAGATGAGGAGGGCAATTCAGGACAAATTCAACCCTATGTCATGCCACATTTGCCTATTACCCTCTTGGGAAGAGATCTCTTGTCACAGATGGGTCTTATAATGTGTAGTCCTAATGAAGTAGTGACTAAGCAGATGCTAAGAGAATTTTTGCCTGGTCAGGGGCAAGGAAAAGAAAGACAAGGCGTTAAGACATTTGAAAGGCCTAAGACCCACTCTAACTCTAGAGGCTTGGGGTATTTTCTGTAATGGCTGCTATCTTGCCTGAATCCCATGCTGATAAAATTCAATGGATTAATAATAGTCTAGTGTGGGTTGATCATGGCCTTTATCTAAAGAAAAAATAGAAGCTGCCTCTTTGCTAGTGCAGGAGCAACTAGAGGCAGGGCATATAAGAGGATCTCAGTCACCATGGAATACTCCAAAATTTGTTATCAAGAAAAAAAATCTGATAAATGGAGATTGCTACAAGATCTAAGAAAGGTCAAAGAAACCATGGTACCTGTGGGAGCTTTACAACATGGACTTCCATCTCCTGTAACCATTCCTAAAGGATATTATAAAATAGTAGTTTATTTGAAAAATTGTTTTTTTACCATTCCTTTGGACCCCTAGGATTGTAAAAGATTTGTTTCAATTTTTCTTCTATTAATTTTAAAGAACCTATGAAAAGTTATCAATGGACAGTTCTTCCTCAGGGCATGGCCAATAGTCCTACCTTATATCAAAAATTTGTGGCACAAGCCATTCATCCTATAAGACAGCAATGGCCAATAATATATATCATACATTACACAGATGATGTCATGTTAGCAGGAAAAGATCCTCAGGGCTTGCTTTTATGTTATAGAGATTTACAACAAGCATTAGCTGATAAAGGACTACAAATAGCTTCAGAAAAAGTACAAACTCAGGATCTTTATAATTATTTAGGCTTTAGACTACAGATCAAGTCATTTATCCCCAGAAGATAATTATCTGTAGGAACAGTTTAAAAACTTTAAACGATTTTCAAAAACTGTTAGGTGATATCAATTGGCTTTACCCCTATTTAAAGCTTACTACAGGAGAATTGAAACCCTTATTTGATATTCTTAAAGGGAGTGCTGATCCTACCTCCCCTCAATCTTTAACCTTTGAAGGATTGCTGGGCTTACAACAAATATAAAGAGCTATTGAAAAACAATTTGTTACTTTTATAGATTATTCTTTGCCTTTACATTTGCTGATTTTTAATACGACTCATACGCCTACAGGATTATTGTGGCAAGGGGCTCCTCTTATGTGGATACATTTGAGGATATCTTCTAAATATAGTATCCTGCCATATTATGGGGCAGTAGCCTATATTATTATGCTTGGAAGGAAGCAGGCACTGACTTATTTTGGCAAAGAACAAGACATCATTATTCAGTGTTTTAATGTAGATCAAGATACTTGGCTGAAGCAGCATAGTATGGATTGGTTGCTTGCTCAAATAGGATTTAAAGGAACTATAGATGATCATTACCCTCAAGATAGGTTGATAGAAAGTTTAAATGTATATAAGGTTATATTTCCTAATATGACATCTTTACAGCCTCTGCATGATGCTCTTTGGATTTTTACTGATGAGTCCTCTAAAGGACAAGCTGAATATCTTATGAATAATCAACAGTTAGTCATAGAGACTACTGGGCTCTCAGCTCAGTTAGCAGAACTGACAGCAGTACTGACAGCAGCACTGTTTTTCAGTCTGTAGATGATACTTTCAATCTTTTTACTGATAGTATATATGTGGTTAAATCTGTTCTTCTATTGGAAACTTGTGGTGCATTTAATTTTAATACACCAAATTCTGCATAATGAGTTACATCTGTTTGCCAAATATAATTGAGCATAAGGCCTCATGGATTAACCCCTAGATGAGGAACTGGAGATAATGTAAAGCAGTTAGGGCATTGTTTTACAATCATTCTTGCCTCCTCCTTAGTGATCTTATGTCAGAGCCTTAAGGTGTGACTAGAAAGATGAAATTTATTATGATCACGTCTAGCCAATGCAACAAGATCTGAAACTAAGGCTTCTTCTATTAAAGCTCTGTCAATGTGATCATTGCCTTCAGCTAAAGGTCCAGGAAGACCAGAATAAGTTCGTATATGACCAATATAAAATGGATTTGTTTACATAAGAATGATGTTTTGTAGTTGAGAAAACAGAGATCCGGCTGGTGGAGAATTATGCCCTTTCCCCAGCCTTGATCAGGCTAAATAGACCTTAAGTGTTTGCCACAGTTGGACCTTAACGACTCAGGTGGAGTCTTCCACTTTGCGACACCTTCAGTTTCCTACAGGAGCAGACTGCCTGCTGAGCTTGCTTTGCAACATAATTCAGCTGAAACAAAGGATGGGTCTGTGGGTTCTCCCTGTATAAACAGAGTGCTGACTATTAAACTTTGAACCTTGATCAGAAACTTTTGTCTTGGCTTCACCCTTCTCTTGTGCCCTGTTCCTTTTTCATTTCCAGCCTGTTTCAGGTAGACCCAGTTCTCCAAAGCCACTGGACAGCTACACCCATGCCCACAATGACATGTATACTCCAACAAGGCCACACCTGCTCCAACAGGGCCACTACACAAATGAGCCACCTGTTCTGCCTGTAGATTTTTTAAAAAGATGACTTTTATGGGCATATATTGATTGATTATACATAATATATATATATATATACATGATGTTGTGCTCACATTCACCCACTGTTGTCCCCCTTCTATTCCTGTTAAAACCCTTCTTTTTCTCATCTAGCTCACCAATGACGTTCATGTCTCTCTCCCTTTCTTTCTTACCCAGTGAGTTTCCTGAGAGCTGTTTACTTGAGTGTGGCTCAGGGGCTGTACACATGAACATGAGCAATTGGCTCAAGGTAACACCATTGTGGAAAAATGTCTGTTTCCTTTATCAAGCATTTTATATCTCTATAAATCCTCCAGGATAGGAGGAACCACATGAGCCCCTCTCTCTTCCATAACAGTGTGCAGATAGACTTCATTTGTAGACATGTTTGGAGAGGAGTTTCTAGTTCATACCAGAATTGAACAGGAAGTATAGAGAGCTTTCTGTTCTCTTCTTGGCTTTACACCTCCCCAGCTACCAGCATCCACCCACTGGTCCATGTGCCACAAAGGCTGAACCACAGCGACACCCCATTACCACCCAGAGCCCATACTGGACACTAGGATTCCTGTTTGCTATGCATCCAGAGATAATGGCAAGGGTGTGTGACTGGCACCTGCCATTGCAGTGTCAGGGAGTGTCCCCCCACCCCTAAGCCATCCAAACCCTGCCTGCTCTTCCCTCTCTGCAGTTGTATCCAGGCCATCTACTGATACTTTGTCTTTCTAGAAAGCACACCTGTAATCCCGCAGTAGGCAGTGTGTATCTCTTGTGTCTTCTGCCCTTCAGGACTGGTCTCCTACTTTAAAATCTCACAAGATGCAGGAGAGAGACTTAGGACCCTCTGTGACACACCAGGAACAGCAGGATACTGTGAGGAGGTCACTGGAGGACCAATGACAGTGCAGACATAGAGGCTAAGGCAGAACTTGGCAACAAATGACCCTTTCTGCTGCAGATAGGAAGCATGTCCACTCCTTGCAACCCACCTCTTCATAGGGACCGTCTTCATCCCTCCAGAGTGCCATGAAGTGGCCACCTGCCACCTCTTTCTGGCCTTTGCTCTCCCTACTCTCTGCGTCTCTCTGTCTGCTCCCTTCATGCCATGCCTTCCCCACTTCCCAGCCTCTTTTGTGTCCCATCAAATATACCTGTGAGCTCTGCTTTGTCACCCCATTGTCCCCACACACAAACACCACCGAGCCCCTAAGCATCAACATTACTAGAAAGCTGAGACTAGATGGAAAAGAAATGAGTAGTGACTTTCTGTCCTCAAGCTACTCTCAGCTTAGCAGGGGTAACAACATTCTCTCTCTCTCTGTCTCTCTCTTTCTCTGTCTCTCTCTCTGTCTCTCACACACATACTCTTTGCCTCTTTCATACATATATTTTCTGTGTCTCTGTCTCTCACATACAAATACACACACACATGCACAGCTGTTGCACATATACAGCTTCCAAATGTATATACATACACATACATCATGTACATATACATCATATATGTACACATATATACATCATATATATATCATATACATACACACCATATACACATACATAATATACATACACACCATATACATACACATACACACATATACAGCACACCATTACTGAGATGGGACGATTCACCTATAGCCTCCATGACAGGGACCTGGACACCTCAGACACTGAAAAACTCATCTAACTCAAAATTTTAGTATCTCCTTTGGCAGCTCCCTTTGTCCTGGGCATAGGGAGAGAGAGAGAGAGAGAGAGAGAGAGAGAGAGAGAGAGAGAGAGAGAGAGAGAGAGAGAGAGAGAGGAGAGAGAGAGACAGAGAGAGAGAGACAGAGAGAGACAGAGAGAGAGAGAGACAGAGAGAGAGAGAGAGAGAGAGAGAGAGAGAGAGAGAGAGAGAGAGAGAGAGACAGAGACTGTCTTGGGTTAGAGTTTCTGTTGCTGCCATGAAACACCATGACCAAAACAACTTGGGAAGGAAATTGTTATTTGGCTTTGGATACTTAAGCATCACTACTCTTCATTGGACCAAGTCGGGACAGGAACTTGAGCATCTGGGGCTTGTTCATCATAGCCTACTTAGTCTGCTTTCTTATAGAACCCAGGACCACCAACCTAGGGATGGTCCCACCCATCATGGGCTGCCACCTCATCAATCACCAATTAAGAAAATGATGCCTTATAGTCTTGCCTACGGCCCGATCTTATGGAGGTATCTTCTCAGCTGAGGCCCCTTCCTCTCAGATGACTATCTTATGTCAAGTTGACATAAAAGAAGCCAGCACACACTCCTGCTAAGCTGAGAGGAGCTTGAGGACTGAAAGCCACCACTCCCTTGAGTTCCTCCCTTGAGTCTTGCCCTAGCTTTCTGACCATGCATCTTACTTGCTTGTCATTTGTACATTTTGAGTCAAGACTTCTCTCTGAACCTGGAGCTCACTGGTTCTTCATGACTGGTCTATCAAAAAGCCATATGGATCTGCCTTTGTCTACCAACCCTAGAGTCAGCTTAAAATCATGCTTCACTGTGCTCAATTTTACGTGTGTTGGGATCTGATCCAATGCCTGGGGCCTAGCAATTTAGCGACTGAACCTTTGTCTGTATCTATCCCTAGAGTTCCTCAAGGCTGTGTTCCTTCTCCTTGTTGTTTCATTGGTTTTGTTTGTTTTTGTTTTTAAGACAGGGTTTCTTTGTGTAGCCTTGGGTGTCCTGAACTTTGCTCTGTGGACCAGGGTGGCCTCGAACTCAAGAGATCCTCCTGCCTCCTCTGCCTGTGCCTGTGCCCGTGCCTGTGCCTGTGTCTGTCTGTGCCTGTGTCTGTGTCTGTGTCTGTATCTGTGCCTGTGCCTGTGCCTGTGCCTGTGTCTGTCTGTGCCTGTGTCTGTGTCTGTGTCTGTATCTGTGTCTGTGTCTGTGTCTGTGCCTGTACCTGTGCCTGTACCTGTGCCTGTGTCTGTACCTCTGCCTCTGCCTCTGCGTCCGCCTCTGCCTCTACCTCTGCCTCTGCCTCTGCCTCTGCCTCTGTGCTGGGATTAAAGGCATGAGCCACTTAGCTCCACTTTGGCTCCTGTTTTACTGAACCAAAACCCCTGGGATTTTGGTGAGAGGACTTTGATTGCTGTTTTCTCTTCTTCTTCCTTCTCCAGGCTTCTGTCAGTGGGAGGTACCTGGGGAGGAACGGTGACATGCAGATCTATCCATAAAACATGCTATAAAATGTGTGTTCTGGCCATGTACCTTTGCTATCTGATCTCCCAAGACTCTAGAACCCACTTTTGCAAATGAGGAATAGGAAACTAAGCGAAGTCAACTCAATGGAGGCCCAGCCTATCAGCTGGTGCGAACTCAATTCTGTCCTACTACTACTAGCCCTGGCAGGAAGGACAGCGGGTGAGATGCCATGCTCCCCCCACCCCCATCCCACTCCTCCCTCCCCTGCTCTCCACATGACCTGGGTGAATTCCTGGCCCTCTCTGTGGCTATATTACTCATCTGGGGAAAGCAGAGAAGCACAAGGTCAGGTTTCCATGAAGGCACCATACCTAGACATTCCATCTGACTGCTCTCTCTGTGTTTGAAGTTTAAATCAGCCTCAGGAGACAGAGGTGCAGTCTCAGGTGGGGCATTCAAAGTCTGGGGCATCCTTGACTTTGAGTAATTGGGGAAAGGTTGTGATGCCACTGGACCACTAACCCATTTGCCTGGCAATCCCCGGATCAAGGTCCACAGTGGTTCCACTCTGCCTGGCCTGGGATCCACCTCGGTCAGGACAACCTAAGGACACCTGGCTTGCACCTGGCTTTGGTTCCTTTGGTAGGTGGAGGATAACTGGCCCTGGCTGGTCCTGGGCCCTGGAAGTGAGATGGAGCAGCTCTTCTCTTTCCCTGGCTCACTAGTTCTGCTACTAACATGACAGCTACACACCAATGGGAACAAGTGGGCGTGCTGGAGCACTACCCCATGCTCGCTCTCAGTGCACAAGACCTGCTAGACCAGGTTGCCCAATGATGTGTTTATAAAAAGATAGAGAAGGGATATGTCTTGGTGGACGTGTGGTGAGTAGGTCCCTGGGCCTGGGAACATGAACTTAGTTTGATCCTGCCAGCAAGACAGAGAAGTTGTCCCTGAGATGTCTGGACTCAGACAATTGTTTCCTTACAAGCTGTCCCTGAGATGTCTGGATTCAAACAACTGTTTCCTTATGATAGAAGCTGTTCAGCTATTGGGAACTCCCTAGTTCCCCTAGGGCCTGGGACCTCGAATTTAGTTTCTTCCTATGATTAAATGGAGCCTGAAAATGAAAATGAAATAAGTTTCTTTTGCTTGTTCCCAACATTCCATTATCCTCCCCCCTTCTCCTCCTTCTGAGAGTTTGGGTTCAACATGGTGGCTTACAACTATTTGTAACTCCAGTTCAGGGGATCTGACAGCTTCCTCTGACCACCTTGGGTACCAGGCATGCTTGTGGTGTACTAACATTCATGAAGGGAAATCACTCATACACGTAACAATTTAGAAGGAAGTTTATGATTCCAAAGAGCCTGGTTTGAGAGGTTTCAGAGGAGAAGAATTTTAGCGTGTTGTCTAGAGATCATACTTGTGAAATTTAGTGAAGAATCTGGCTGCTTTTTGCCCTTGTCCAAAAAAGTGCCTGAGGCTAAATTGAAGAATGTTGGATTAGTTACATTTGCAGAGGAGATTTCAAAACAGCCTAGTGTGGACTGTGTCATGTGGCTATTAGTGGCCATGCTAATGCAGAGCTATAGTGAAAAGGAGCACGCTGAGCAAGAAGAAGTACAAAGTGTACAATTTGAGGAAAAAGTTGACACCAGGAAGACTTGAGCGAAATCCTGGGTTCAAGGAGATAAACAGATTAAAGTCAGATGGTAAATGGAATAAAGGGAATGGTGACCTCAGAGGAAGACTGCACCCAGCTCAATTTCCAATTTGTGAAAAGGAGTTAAAGAAAAGCTTAAGTACAGATGTAGTGGCACATGCCTTTAATCCCAGCACTCAAGAGACTGAGGCATGCAGAGCGAGCTCTGAGTTCAAGGTCAGCTTGGTCTATAGGTCCAGAAGAGCCAAGCTTAAGCAGTGAAGAAAACCACTGAAAAGAGAAAGCTGGTGAAGATGCAATTGAATGAGGGGCGGTGTTCTAGCCCCAGAAGCAGCAGAACTTGTAAACTTCAGTCATGTGGTTCTGGCTTTAGAGTCCAGGATAGAAGGACGGAGTTACGGACTTATCCTCTGCGACTAAGGAAAGTCTCTGAGGCCAGGTGGATGGCAAGAGTGACCCTGCATGCAAGCCTAGGGAGGCCATTGTGTGAAGCTGTGAAGATAAAGCCTGGATGGCCTTGAAGACCCTAAGAAGTTAGAGATGCCATAGCCTTGGGACACCTGCCAAGGACAGCTGCTAACGGAGTGGAACCAGCTTAAAAAAAAGAAGTGTGCTGCAGTCAAAGTTGAGAGGGGTTGGAGATCTGAAGAGTGTTTTGACACCAGACGTGGAGATGCAGAGTTTGGAATTTGCCCAGCTGGTTTTCTATCTTGTTTTGGTCCAATGTTTCCACACTGTGCTCTTTTCCCTATGTGTTGGAATGGTGATGTATGTCCTGTGCCATTCATTATATGTTGGGAGTATGTGATCTGTTTTTGATTTTGATTTTATAGGGGATTACAGTTAAGAGATTGCATGAATCTCAGAAGAGACTTTGTACTTCAGAGTTTTAAACCTTGTTGAAATTGATAGACCATGGAGACTTAGTTGGACTAAATGCATTTTGCATTATATTATGGCTACAAGCCTGTGGGGGCTGGAGAATGGAATGCTGTGGTTTAAATAGGTATGGCTGACACAGACTTATATGCTTAAATGCTTAGCCATAGGGAGTGGAGGTGTGGCCTTGTTAGTGTAGGTGTGGGCTTGTTGGAAGAAATGTCACTGTTGAGACAGGCTTTTGAGGTCTGCCATGTTCAAGCTATGCTCAGTGTGGCACAGTCTCCTACTACCTGCTGATCAAGATGTAGAACTCTTAGCTCCTTCTGCAACTCCATGTCTGCCTGCATTCTGCTGTGTTTCCCACCGTGATGATAATGGACTGAACCTTTGAAACTGTAAGCCAGCCCCAGTTAAATGTTTGCCTGTTGCATGCAATTTTATAAACATGCTTCTGCCTTTGAGTGGACCACAGCACCAGCTCCAGGTTTCGCTCCGAGATTGGCTGCTGGTCCCCCTCCTAACTTGTCTGTTCCTTCTGCCTCAGCTCCGGCAATGGCCAGCTGCTGCCTTTCCCGGGAGCTGTGATCGAGTTCCCAGCCCCTCCTGGCTTCTTTTTTGTTTCTCTCAGCTAGCTTTGCCAGTGGATGCTGCCAGTCCCACTCCAGCTTGGCAAGCTGCCATCGATGACCCAGCTATCTCTACCCCCCTTTGCTCCAAGGAATGAAAAACATTCAGACATCTTTGTTATCTTAGAATTTGACAGATAGCACAATTACTGGGCACAGAATCTCCTGCTCTAAACTTCTCAGCTAGCCTGTATCAGCTAGCCTGTATCAGCTAGCCTGTATCAGCTAGCCTGTATCAGCTATCAGCCATCCGCCAGTGGCGGAGGCTGCTGCTTCTAGCTACCCCAAGATCTTACATGGTTGTAGTGTGCTTCTCTTTCCAGAGCCTGGCCCCAAAGGCCCTTCTCTTTCCTTGCATCCCTTTTTCCTCCTGGGACCCAGAAGTCCCACCTTTACCCTTCATCCAGCAATCGGCTCCCGCCTTCTTTATTGACCAAATCAAGAACCAATTAGGGAACCAGTTTTAGTATCAGCTTCTCCCCCTACATTTGCTTTTATAAGAGTTGCCTTGGTCATGGTGACTATTTACAGCAATAGAAACCCTAACTAAGACAGATATTTTCATGTACATCTGGTGCTTTTCCCTCTGACTTCTCAGGAGTAGATATTTAATAAGAGGTAGCCAGGGCCAAGTTCCTGTCACAAGTAATTGGTTTACTGACCACTCCCACCCTCGGCTGCCTGTCTCCACTGCTCTTTGGAGTGGAAATGAATCCTGCAGAACTTGAAGCTTTTGATCTGAACTAGTCATCTGTGTCTTGCTCTAGATAGTGTTTCCATGTCAACTGAGAAATAACCATCTCTCTGGCAAGGAGCTTTGGAGGTGCAGAGCCTTGCCTACAAGTTCAACAATTTAAAACTCTGTTCTGAAATAACATCAAAGGCACGGAAGAGTTAGCTAGCACATTGAGAACTGAGGGGCCCTTTACTCAGACTTACCAATTTTACGATTTCACCATATTTGCACACCTAATGTACATGCATGCACACCATTTTTTAATGAACTATAAGTTGCAGACAGCATGCTCCTTTCCTCATCTTCAGCTGCTGTCCTTGAGACAGAGGATGGTCTCCATCTTAGTAGATGGCAGCATTGGGGAATGTAACTCCAATACAGTGATCAGTAAGTGATCAGTTATCGTCATTCATTTCAATAACATATCGAGCAGTTTTACCCCACCTCTATCCCAGTCAGGATCCTATTTGGTTATGTCATATTTATTCCTTAATCTGGAACATTATTACTATAGCCCATTGTGTTTCTTGACATACCATCGGTAAAGACAAGATTTTGTAGAATGCTCCTCACTTTGGAGAGGTCTGATGCTAATATTTAGTTATACTTGGGTCAGGAAAACCACACACATGATTTTTGCTTCCTTTGTAGCACCTTGCATAACTCAATAGCCTTTGTATTTTGACCAATAAATTAAAGATGATAGGATTATTTATTTATTTATTTATTTATTTAACACAGGGTCTCATGTATCCTAGGCTGGTCTTGAACTCACTCTGTAGGTAGAAGTGAAGTGTTTGCTACCTTTGCTGGGTTTTATTCAGTGCTAAAGATCATACCCAGGGCTTCCTGTAAGTAGGCACACATTCTGCAAACTGAAAAAATATATGTGGTACAGGGCATAGAACCTGGGACACCATTGTTGTCTGATTGCATCTGGGAGACTGTCACTAAGGGTGGCCACTCAAATTCTTTTTACAATATATTCACTTTTTGTGATCATAAAAACCAGTAAGCTTGCTGGAGAGATGGCTCAGTGTGTAAGAGCACTAACTGCTCTTCCTGAGGTCCTGAGTTCAATTCCCAGCAACCACATGGTGGCCCATAACCATCTGTAATGGGATCCGATGCTCTCTTCTGGAGTGTCTGAAGAGAGCAACAGTGTACTCGTATACATAAAATAAATAAATAAACAAAATCAGTAAGCTTGTTCTGATTTCAGTATATATAGGGACTCTGAAAAATATTTAAAGTGTGGTTTCATGGGGAGATGCCTACAAAATGTAACGAAATATAGTCTACATACTGAATAACACACCTTTGTTGTTAGCAGAGTTTTAGAAGAGGCATTGCACTTGCCATTACTCTGGGGTGATGGCCACTTAGTCTTGAAATTTATGGGGTTGCTTTTCTTTCAGAATTTCAGAGCCTTAACATAACCCCCATTGTAAGATATTCCTGGCAAACCTGGAACTCTTGTAATGACTGTGTTTGCTTAGGCAATGTTCCCTAAAACATCTAGGTAAGAGATTTTGGTATTTGGGAATTGACTTGCTAAACGGCCTTTTGTGTAACAATCAATAAAGAGTGGTCTGTGAAGCTGCCAGCCTTCAGTCCTTGAGAGACTCATCCCACGGTTGCTGAGAAGCCTAAACTCATCCTGCAGTGGGTGTCTCTCTTTCTTCAATCAATTGTCTCACATACCCCAGAACACCAACACGCCCTTTTTTGTTACAGCAGGTCAGTTTCTTCTTTCTTTCTTTCTTTCTTTCTTTCTTTCTTTCTTTCTTTCTTTCTTTCTTTCTTTCTTTCTTTCTTTCTCAAAATGTAATAAGAACTTTATTTTTTTTATTTTCTAAGTTTTTTTTATTTACATACCAAATCATTTCCCCTTTCCTGTTTCCTCTCTCCCTGAAAGTCCCATAAGCCCCCTTCCCTCCCTCTTTTCCTCATTCAACCTCCCTCTCGCTTCTCTGTCCTGGCATTCCCCTACATCCAGTCTTTCCAGGACCAGGGGTCTCTCCTTCCATCTTCTTGGAAATCTATTGATATGCAAATTGTGTTTAGGGTATTCCGAGCTTCTGGGTTAATATCCCCTTATCAGTGACTGCATACCATGTGTGTTCTTTTGTGATTGGGTTACCTCACTAAGGATATTTTCAAGTTCTGACCATTTGCCTAGGAATTTCGTGAGTTCATTGTTTTTAATTGCAGAGTAGTATTCCATTGTGTAAATATACCACATCTTCTGAATCCATTCCTCCGTTGAGGGACAGTTTCTATAGAAGGGCACACTGCGCAAGTGGTCTGCCCTGTCCTCTACTTTCCACATGCTTTAGTTCTCTGGGTTGGGATAATTGCATTGTATATGTATTTACCTTCTTTTTAATAATCTTTTGCACATAAATCTGACAGATCTTTAGAGCTAATTGGTATATTTCCAGTGATTCTTTACAGGGTGGAGATAGAATGGGAACTTTCATAAGGCTTTTAGGTTTTGGCTAAATATGGGCATGGAGGCAAAGAAGTCCATTTGGCTGGGGTGTGCCTGCTGTGTGGACGGAATCCAGGTGTGTTGCAAAGCAAAGACTCTGAGCAGAGTGGGAATTGGGGCCTAGCGTCACATGCCTGCATACCTCAGATCCTGACACATTTGCCCTGGAACCCACCCATGCTGCCTCATTTCTTTTCCATCCCTTCTTTACAGATGAAAATTCTAGTCAGATCCCTCTGTGTGTGTTTGTGTGTGTATGTGTGTGTATTTGTGTGTGTGTGTGTTTGTGTGTGTATTTGTGTGTGTGTATTTGTGTGTGTGTGTTTGTGTGTGTGTTTGTGTGTGTATGTGTGTGTATTTGTGTGTGTGTTTGTGTGTGTGTGTTTGTGTGTGTATGTGTGTGTATTTGTGTGTGTGTTTGTGTGTGTGTATGTGTGTGTATTTGTGTGTGTGTTTGTGTGTGTATGTGTGTGTATTTGTGTGTGTGTGTTTGTGTGTTTGTGTGTGTGTTTGTGTGTGTGTTTATGTGTTTGTGTGTGTGTTTGTGTGTGTGTGTGTGTATGTATTTGTGTGTGTGTGTGTGTGTTTGTGTGTGTGTGTGTTTGTGTGTGTATGTGTATGTGTGTGTATTTGTATGTGTGTGTTTGTGTGTTTGTGTGTGTGTTTATGTGTTTGTGTGTGTGTGTGTGTATGTATTTGTGTGTGTGTGTGTGTGTGTGTGTGTGTGTGTGTGTGTGTGTTTAAAGCATCTTTCCCCCTGACAGGTTGGCCATCATTTCACAATTTGGCCTTTTGAAGTGAATTCTGAGAACAACCACAACTTCTTGACTGGAGGAGAGACAATTGATTGCCCGTTGCAGGATCTCTGGCCTCCAATGGGCTTTTGGTTGTTCTCTCAGGCTGTTAGCTCACTTCGAGAACTATTAACTGAGTAGTGATCACAACTCACTCATGGCTAAGTTCTTAAAGATGGACCCACTGGTTCATGGAAAAAAAAACAAGCAGGAAGCTTTTTCAGCATCCCTCAGCTTTAGAAGGGCTTTCTGTGACAGCCCTTAAACTTAACATTTGGCAGATTCTTTAAAGCAGCAATGAATTTAAAAAAAAACTTTTTAAGATTTGATTAGGGTCTAATATGATGCAAATATGGTTTATAACAAAAATGATGGACTTATAAATTCAAAACTAAATTATTCAAAGGGGAAGACTTTGAAAGTCACAGCAAAGGGCTTTTAGATTGCACTGAGGCCAGAATTAGCACAGAAGCTTGTACAGTGCATGAAATATTGGCTCAGTTCACTTAACTTTCAGACTAAAACTCTTAGGAAAAGACACTGTGGTTAGCCAATTGATATTAGTGGTGGACCATGGCCAGCACTGGAAAGCTAGACAGCTTGCCTGGGTAGCTATCAACCTTTGCTTTTAAACCCTTGATATTCCTTCCTAAGATGCTATGGTGCTTTCAAGCCTATTTTTATCCTTATGGCCAGACCATATCTTATGTCTGCACCTCAGACACTTGTGCAAGTCTGAAGTGGAAACTTAGGGTTCTTTGGAGAGTCAGTTGGATGGTGTTTTGCTGGGGCAAACAGGTGACAACATTTCACTGAAGCAGACACAGGAGAGAGGATGTTCTGCTAAAGCAAGCACATGAAAGGACACATGATGAAAGATACTTTGCTAAAGACATGTTTATATTGATCTGCCTTCCATTGCATAGTTGAGTTCCATTTGTCAGGACTTCATAGAGACAAATGCATCAAAAAACTTCTGGGGGTGTGCCGCAGTTTTTTGCAGCTTCTGTAGACTCAGGCTGATTGGCAGAGTTATGTCAGCTGAGACAGACACACGTATGTTAGAATTATGTGTGAATTATGTTAGAATTATGCCAAATGCTCTGCAAGTGTCTTTGAACTTTCTTCCAATTATAGTGACTGTCATTGTAAATTTTAGAAGTGATACAAATCCATTGGTATTTAGTATGACACTTGAGATGGCTTCTTACTCTTAAACTCTGAACCTCCTCTCTAATAATTTGAATAGTATCATAAAGAACATTAATTCCTTGTTCCAAATGCCTATCTAAATCCTCTTGAATACTCAGAGCATTAGTAACATTTTTGCTAAATGAAAGTAACTGTCTTAATTTCTTATGTCAAAGCAATTGCATGGCTGCTGGTCATGAGTTCTTTAAAATTACAAACATGCAAACCTTTTATAGTCATCAGGATGCAAAGGAATAGTATAAGAACAATCTTTTAGATTTATGATAATTTTGCATGTACTTTTTTTGGAATGGCAGCTGGAGTCAGTATGTCAGGAGCTAATGCTCCCATAAGTTCCATAGTTTCATTAACCTTTTATAAATCTTGCAATAATCTCCTCTTGCCTGATTTTTTCCTTAATTACAAATATGGGTGAGTTCCAAGAAGAATTAAAATCTTGAAATTGTGATTGAATTGTAGACTGCAGCTAGTGTAACATTGGCAGTTTAACTATAATTTTTAAGTTTCTTTTGCAATATTAGATCACAACCATAATTTTGGAAAGCAAGACCCAATTTTTAACAGTGTAAACATTCTCTCTAAAATCAATACCAAGTGTATTACTTTCATGTTAAAGTTTGGCTGCCAGTTCTTGTATATAAACACATGATGGTGCAGCTTTTAATACATCAATAAAGAGACATTGTTTTAAATCCTACCTTTTACAAGTCTGGATTCTAGGATAAGAATTACATAAAATATTACCCCAATTTAGAGTATCTTTGGAGACCTGTTTTCTAGGTTGACTCATGCCACATGTTGTTGTCCAAAATGACTCCAACCCTGAGTTACTAGTTTTAAGTCAACTATCTCTTACCAAGGTTACAAATTTTTAATCATAATAATTTATAAGCCAATAATCTATGACAAAGACATGCAGAACAGCCAGAAACAAACATGAAGTGGCCACACACTTCTTATATATTTAGACTAGACAAAATTGTCTTACTTTTTCTAGCTGTAATGTTAAGAAAGGAGCACATTGTCACCTGCTGAACCCAATAAACACAGTCACAGAGATTTCTGTAGGAAAAGCAGCTGTTAACTCCCTTACCATAGAAGCTGAGGAGCTGCTGGCCCCTTTAAGAGCAGCTTGAGCAGACAGTCAGCCCTTGGCGGGGCTTCTCCAGCTGTGCTAGACTCCTAGCTACAGGTACAGGGTTCCAAAGGCAGTTTATCAGTTTTTGTTGTATAATTGAGACTGCCTTTTTTTTAATGAGTTAAAACTAAATCAAGAGGTGAACAACCAGCAGATAAAGTTTTAACCATTTTTCTCTTTTGAATATGAAACACAGAGCAACACTCAAACAACAAAACAAAAATGCAGACATAAACTGACAGACAAATAAATGGACAGATTGGTGCACAAGGACAGACAATAGACAGAGAGGGAAGAGAACTAGATGTCTTAACTAATGGACCCAGAACCAAAACTAAGCATTCCTCCAGTAGGAGCCAGAGAGGACACTCTCCTAGGAGAGCTCTGGAACAGCTTATATTGTTCATCCTCCTTCTCTTTCACCAAAGCATCCCTGGATAGGCAGGGAGGACTGTTTTTCTCAAACGCATTCTCTCTCTCATATTCAGAGTCTAAACCATCTCTAATCAGGATCCAAAGACTAAAAGCATATATAAGAAATATCTTCACTCCTTTAGAGTTTAGCATAGCTCTAAACACATACACAGAAAGCATTCTTGTCCCTTTTTACAGGGTTTATTCACTGGCGGCCCAAATTTTCCTTTGTGTGAGCGGCTTCCTTTATCCATGGTGTCCTTCACCATACCTCTCTTGAGTTCCAACGTTGAGGTGACATTGACCAAGCCAGCTCAGTCAGTCAGAAGGGCCTCAAGGGAGGGAGCAAGGACTGAAAATGAATGGGCAGTTAGACAACATTGTAGCACGACTCCAGTCAGTGCTGAGGCTGAAGTAGGTTTATTTTTTTTCCAGTCTGCTTTTATAACATTCTAGGTGCATACAAAGAATATGGTCAGTCCTAAGGCATAAACAGAGTAGTTAAGGAACAAACAAAGCATAAACAACGGTCCCATGATTACTGTATTCAGAGTCTTAACAAGACCCGTCAAGATACAAAGAACACATTCAGCTCTATTCATCTTGAGCCTACTTTCTAGTCCTAGCCCAATGTCAAATTTCTGCCATATTTGTAGAAGTAGCCCCAAGGGATCTCCACAACGGAATGTTGAACTTTACTATTAGCAATGAAGCTATGGGGTTCCCCTCTACTTTTAGGGCTTCCTAAGCAGGGTACTCTTTATCTTTGGGTCTCCCTTTACCTTTTTTCTGGAAGCCATCTGTTTTATGTGTCTCCTATGGGTCTCTGGTTCAGCTGTGGCTGCCAACATGATCCTTGCTAGACCGAGAGTCTGTTGCTTCGGCTCTTCTCCTGTTTTGATTCTCCCTTTCTTTGTCACTATCATTAAATCTCTCAACCCTCTGGAGTTTTCTCTTAGAATCTGGTGCTGCCTGGATGATAAAGGTTAGAGCTATCCCTGCTTTCACTTTCGGTGATTCAAGGTCCATGGAGTTGTATCTCCATAATCCTCCCTAAGAAGACTGTAGGGCTCTCATTGTGTTCCCGACTAATATAAACTCTAGTAAATACCTTGTCCAAATTAGTGGGCTGTCCTGCAGCCTCCTTGAGACCTGCCAACAGAACCTGTTGGCAGACTGAGAGTCTTTCCTTACCATTAGTGGTGATGAAGTCCCAATCCAGATGTTTTAAGAGATTCTCAGGAGTTGAGCCCTTTGGTGGCTCAGTGTTCCTGCAGTAGGCCCCGCCCCTGCCCCTGCTCCAACTGTAGAGGCTGCTGTTCTGCCTGAGAAGAAGGATAAGGTGGGGGCAGAAAAAATGACATCCTCCTCCATTCCTCCCTGGAGGATTGGCTAGAGTGAAGGTGTTTTAACTTTTTTTTTTTTTAAACAAACTCTGTCTAAATCACATGTGGACTGTCTAAGATCTTCTATTTTGCTCCACGATTTTTCTTCAGAGCACTAAAAATTTTAACAAATGTGCCTCTCTGGTACTAATATTTGAACATTTCTGCAGAGGCCTTGGATTTGGGAAGCACAGAGTTTGTCCACTGGAGATGGGCGGGCAGAGCTGAGTCTGGTCTCCAGTGGCTCCAGCTCACCTTGGTACCCCATGCCTGCAGTCAGCTGCCCCTCCAGCCAACTGGTGCCACCTTGGTCTTTCCCAGGGCGCTGCACCGGCAGGGGATGGCGCATTGGCCTTCGGACTCTGCTAGCAGTGACTGAGAAATAATTCTAGAGGGATGGAAGGTGTTTGTTCCATATTAAAGTCTGTCAAGGTTAAATTTGCCCTATAACAAGAAACACAAGACACTTAGTTCCAACCGAAACAACAATGAACACAAAAAGATTTGTCCCCTCCTCTCCATCAGGAAGAAATGAAAATTGCCAAACAGCTGGCGTCTGCAGGTCTCCACAGCCTGCGCCCAACCAGGACTGAGATGCCAAGGTCTCCCAGTGGGGGCCTGGAACGTCTTCCAGCCCTGTGTGGCCATGGCTTTGCAGCATGTCTGTCTCATCATTTGATGCATCAGGACAGGAGGATGAAGCCCCAGCCCAGTTTCAAGCATGCATTTATTTATAGAGGCAACAAGCAAGGGGGGTATTCTGCTTGGCATACGTCTGATTGGGGGTGTATATGGTATGTATATGCTTGGACCAGGGAGTGGCTCTACTAGGAGGTGTGGTCTTGTTAGAGTAGGTGTGTCACTGTAGGCCTGGGCTTTAATACCCCTTGTTCTAGCTGCATGGAAGTCAGTCTTTCACTAGCCGCCTTCAGATGAAGATGTTGAACTCTCAGCATCTCCTGCACCATGCCTGCCTGATTTCTGCCATGCTCCTACCTTGATGATAACGGACTGAACCTCTGAACCTGTAAGCCAGTCCCAATTAAATGTTTTCCTTTTTAAGATTTGCCTTGCTTGGTCATGGTGTCTGTTGACTACAGTAAAACCCTAACTAAGACAGGGGGCTATTATGGAATTTGCTGCCCTTTACAATGACTGGCGGTGCTGGAAGCCAAATCACAAACTTTTATAAGTAAATATCTTTAGATTCGACTGTAACTTCTTCTTTTCTCCTGATTGGTGGTTGTTAGAGTTACCTGGAGGCTAGTGCTAAGTGCAGGCTTGTTGGTTAAGTTGAGCTCAACCTTAGGTCAGGTTCTCTAAGATGGAGCCTGAACCCAAAATGGAGTTGGTCTGGTCTCTCAATAACAGCTGGTGATGTTGTTTTCAATAACTACCCTTGCTTCTGCCAGTCTTACTGGGCTTGGGGACCCCAGCACAGCAGTGATGCTTCTTGCCTCTCTAGGCCCTACAACCCCTTTCCAGGCTGCAGGCACCAAACTCTATCCTCTCTTCTGGCTGCCAAATGCTTCTCTCCTCAGCCCAAGTAGTCTCAGGCAAGAATCCCAAAGCTCTCACTGGTCAAAAGTCCTGCCAAAGAATGCCACACAAGAATGTAGGTTAGGGGACAATTTTTGGGAGTCAGTTCAGTGTTTTCACACATGGGTACTGAGGATCAAGCTCAGATTGGGGGTCTTGGCATCAAGTGTCTTTGCCCACTGAACCATTCCATCAACTCCCACTAGCTATATATTTATATTTTATTATTATTTTATGTGCATGGATGTATATTTGTGTACCATATGTGTGCCCAGTATCCACGGATGCAGGAAAGGGACACAGTTCCCTCAGAACTAAACTAACAGATGGCTGTGAGCTGCATGTGGGTGCTGAGAATCAAACCCAGGTCTTCTGGAAGAGCAGCCAGTGCCTTTAACTGCCGGGCCACCTTTCCAGCCCTCATTAGCTATACTTTAAATGCATCTTAAGCAACATTATCCATGAAATCAGGAATTTGATATTCTAATTATGATTTTTCTAATAAAATATTTTGTCTACTAGTATAAAAATGGGTCTGCGTGCCTCTGAAGGCCATCTCCTGCAGTGCCTGTAGTAGATGTGCTCACCCCACACTGCTGGAAGAAGCTTGATCCTGCGTCTCACAGCACTTCCCAGGGCGCTGTTGGCGAGTGTAGGATTCAGAGAATTGAAGAAACTTTTTTTTTGAAAAGTCTACACACAGAGAGTCTATTATAGAGCAAGATATAATTGAATGCCATGAATACTAAACGACAGAAATATAAATCCAATTAGCAAACGTGCTGATCCCTCTTCTTGACTGAGCATTGTCAGCAGTCCAGCTGGTTGTTCTTCTGCTTCAAACATTAGGATGTAGACATTTTTAATTAAAGATGTTTTTACGAGTTTTATTGTTTTGCTGGGGTCTCTGCAGGAGGAATGCAGGCCATCTCTCCAGGCTCAGCAGTATGTTTCTAAGTTGGGGTTTTCCCTCTAGGGCTCCTCTCCTCAAAGTCTCATGAATAAATGGAAATCAGCAGTCTATGCTGGGCTTAATCTTGAGTTGACACATGCATGTGTTGTGCCCAAAAGACCACCAAGGAGCTGATTCTGATGCAATCACACTAGAGTCTTTATTCAAGCTCGAGCTTGGGCTATCCCACCACTCCCGATGCAGCAGGATGGGAAGGTGAAGCTCAAAGCCCTCAGCAGGACAAGGTTTTATAAGTAATGTCAAACGAGGGAATTTTCGGCCTGGAAAGTATCTAATTGAATGACAGGTGGGTGCTCTGAAGCAAAACCATGAACAATCACAAATGGTCTGAAAGTACATCTGGAACTACCAGACTCATCCTGATTGGCTGTTGCAAGAGAGTAGCTAGGGAGTAACTCTGGGGTATGGGCCAGAGATAAGCTATGTAGTTTTTCTCGGAACTTGGGTGCAGCTTGAGTTTAGCAGCAGGTCAAGTTCTCAGGCCCTTTTTCTTTTAAAATGGAGGCCCATCCCAAGATGGAGTAGGTTTGGCTTCTCACATGCAGAGGCAGAACAAATGAGCTGGAATTACAAACATGTAGCTTTGACACAGTCCCATTTCCCATGATACGTGTTTTCAAATAAAACTGAACCTTTAAAACAAATGTGTCTGGGAATACCAGCAATGTAGCGCTTGCAAAGCCCACCAGAAACAATGTTGCTGGTTAAACTTGCTCCTCATTAATGAATAAACCTTGTTCATTCAGTTTGCCATGTTAGAGTACAAGAAAGTTTTCAAAACAAAACCAAGCAAGTGTGCTCTGAGGGAAACTGCATTCCACATTACCCTGGAAGCTTCCCTAGAACCTGAGGAGTTAAAGGTGCAGTGGGTGAGCATGGCAGGGTAGGGGTGGGGTGGGAGCGTGACGGGAAGGGACAAAGTGGAGAGCAACTTCTGTTGTAGGAAAGGACTCGATGGCAATTAACAGGGCACAAGTGAAAGACTTGAAAGCAAAAGAGAAAGACAAATTGGAGACAGTTTGTGCTCATCCCCCACATCCCTGGAACAAACCAAGCCTTTTTAGAGGCAGTTAAGCAGAGAGGGGAAAATACAGCCAAGCTTTAACTTACTGGGTCATGTTAAAAGTCAGAAATGGTCTGGTCTAGAGAGATGTGTAAGATGATGATGATGGTGGTGGTGGTGATGATGGTGATTGATTATGATGATGATTGATTGATTATGATGATGATGGCGATGAAATAATAATCAGGTATCTGAAGCAGAAAGGACACATGACACACTTCTAAAACACACTCTAGTAAATCAGTTCAGTTGGAAGCTATGGCTTCAGTGGTGGCCACAGATCATAATGAGGGAGCACTACAGGACAGGCATGACAATTCATCATACATGCAAGGCACTAGGACAAAACTGCGAAGCCAGATCCTGCACTGGGGGGTTAGCTAGATCTTGGTTCTTTGGAAATAGAAGTTGGAAGACTACTAAAGCTCCCTGTCTATCACAAAAAGCAGAGGCTATTTTATGACAGGTCCATGCAGTGGGATGGACCACTATGTAGCCCTTACAAGATGGAGGCAGATCATTATACTGGAGTTAGTCCAGTCAGCAGGAATGCTTCAGCCTCTGCCAAGTGTGAGGATTTCACTGAAGGGCGTCTTACAAGGCCTGAGGTGGGGACACAGTAAAGAAAGATACCATAGATGCCCACCACCAGAAGATCCAAACTGAGTGGCTTCCACAAAGTTGCAATGGGCCTCTTTTTGACTCTCCCACTTTCTATGGAATCATATCCTATCTTTGACCAGGCCAAAAACACCAGAGGCCCTCTAGCCACCCTGTGGCCTGTCCACAGCAGGAGCCACTAAGTATGTGGTAGAGAAATGGGGGAGAAAGAAAAGTAAAGCAGTTTGAGCCTAATGAGGAAAGATGGAAGTGGAGATGGGAGGGTAGAGAGGACCAGCCTGATATGAGTAGCCTGCCTCACCCGAGGCCATGGAGAAGTGCCAGCCTGTTACTGACCCGTCCAACAGGTCTAGTTATTCAGGGTCCTGAAAAGGCGCTGAGGGTCAAGGGGGGGGGGGAGAAAAGAAGGAGACCAAGCAAGGTTCTGTTGTCAAGGTCTCATTTATTGTCACACAGGCAGCAAGTTTTAAGCAGTAGGAATGAGGAAGCTGGGAGGGGGAGCTAGGGGGAAGTGAGCTATGGGCCAAGCCCTGAATGAGGAAGTTGGGAGGGGGAACTAGGGGGAAGTGAGCTATGGGCCAAGCCCTGGGCCAGGTGCCTGGGACATTCTGCGGTTTTTCCCGGGAAGGTCACAGATTTTTATCTTGGTCTTGATGTTCCGTCAGGAAGGTCAGGAGTTTCACACGAGGGGAGGGGTGGCCTGTCTATGTAGCCGGCAGTTGGCCTGTCAGCCCCCAACATGTTACTGCTGCTGAGGGCCATCTCTGGGTCTGAGGCCATGCAGTGGTTGGGGTCTGTGTCGATATTCATGCCATATTGCCACTAAAGGCCATGTGGATGTCCCTGGTCTGGGCTGCTGCCTGGGGCCATGCTGATGTCCAAGGTAGCACAGAACTGTTAAACACCCCCCTCTCCTTCCCACCTGGTCATCTAGCCCCTTTCTCTCCTTCCCCACCCCTATCATCTCCTCCCATGGACCAGGAGGTTCCCTGCAATTAGGGAAGACTTGCATCCAACTGGTTGGGAGGAATGGTTCTCAGAGGAGGTAGACAGGTTTACCGAGGACAACACTTGAGATGGTTGTCTGGTCTCCACCCCCACCCATCCACACCCCCCCCCACATGTGCACCTGCACATACATGAACAAGAACTTTTCCCTCACACACTCAAAACATAGGAGTGAATCAACAAATGGATAAATGAGACAGTGCTATCCAAGCATAAGGATGCTACTCGGCAGCCAAAACACAGGCTACTGCTTCTTACAACTGCAGTGTGAATCTCAGTGTTACACAGAGGAAGAGCCAGACAGAATAAATGGCTTTTCAACAAGCAGCGAATCTACCTACAGGGTGAGGCAGGGTGGGGACTGCTGGCGAAGGGGGTGTGGTGTTCACACAGGCCTATGCTTGTCAGATCCCACTAGAAAGAGGCGCATTGCACGTGATTCAAATACTGCGCCAATAGCAGTTCAAGAAAGAAAGCGCCCATACGCCAGTGGTCGCGACCCCGTAGCCTGGCTTTGGGGCCACAGCAGCACATTCTTGTTTGGTGTGGAGCTATCACCAAGGCTGTTTATTTTTATTCTCTTATGGTGCTAGCATTTGGGTTCTTTCTTCTGATAAAGATGTTTCTTTCTCATCTTTTAGAAGCATTCATGTTTGTCTAAGGCTAAGAAGCCCACCAAATCTATGTGACTGATAAGTTATTCCCTAATAGTGAGGACTTTCAATGAGGACTCCCTTTACAGCCAACAAATTATTAGTTGTCCTTTGTGGCCACACTTCATGCCAGGCTGTGGTCAGATGTGGTGGGGATGCTCAGGAGGCTGACAGCTGAGCACTGAGGGGTGGGGACAGGTCAGATATTACAAAAGTGCTCAAAGAAATGGCAACATCATGATCATAAAAGACATACTCATGTGGAAGGAGACTTGGGCTGCCTCTCTTGGTCTCCTGCCCACTGAGAAGGGGATGCTCTGTGGTCACTCAGCTCTGCCCTCTTGACCAGGCTGAATTCTGAAGCAGTTCCTAACTACAGTCAAATCCTGGGCCTGGCACAATCTTAGCAAATGCTCCAGTGGCATTTTCCAAAGTCACATCCTAACCACAGAAGAGGATTGTTCAGTTCCCAGCACTCCTGTGGTGGCTCACAACATCCATAACTCTAGTACTAGATCTGATGTGATCTTCTGACCTTTGAAGTCATGAAGCGTGCACATCTATACATGTATGCATAAGGCAGGCACATGTGCACAGTCATATTTGTGGGAAGAACACTCATACACCTAAGATAAAAATAATCTAAAAGAATGCCTAAACTTGGAAATAATCTATTTTCTATCTAAAAATGAGTAGCTAAACAAATTGTAGTCAATCAATAAAATGAATGCTACTTTCAATTTAAAAAATAGCAAGTCACTGACAGAGGAACATAGGTGACCTTTAAATGGCTACTCCAGGGGCTGGGGCCAGGGCTTGGCAATTAAGAGTACCGACTGCTCTTCTCAAGGACCCAGGTCTAATCCCCAACAATCTTATGGTAGCCCATAAACAGCTCTAGTCCCAGGGGACCAGTCCCCCTTCTGGTTTGTAATGGCGCTGCTTACATGCAGCACACAGCCATAGATGCAGGCAAAACAGACATCCTTACAATTTTCAATAAATAATTGAAAAAGTGGAGCTTGAGAGATGGGTCTGCAGTTAAAAACACTTGTTACTCTTGCAGCACCCAGGATCAACCCCGCACCCATACGATGCTTCACAACCATCTTTAACTCCAGTTCCAGGGGGTCTGCTGCTCTCTTCTGACCTTGATAGGCACAAAGCATACGTGCAGCACACATACATATGTGGTGCCCTGTGGCAGGATTTTTCCTGTCGAATTAATTCAAATATTAGTGCAGCAGGAGGCCTGTGATTGGTCAGGGAAAAGAGAGGCAGAGCTAAGAGTTGTGGAGATGAAGACAGAAGACAGGAGAGGGGAGGAAGCAATATGGAGGATGAACAGGATGATTCAGTGTGGCTTTAAATAGCCACAGATAGATATAATATCATATAGGGATAGAATTATCAATTGGCTCTGAAATTATTGTGTGGGCATCTTGTGAATTGAAATTTTATTGTTATATAAATCTGACTGGTTAATTATAAGCTTCAAAAATTTTGATTTTACTGGGTTACTGGGTATTGTGATATCTAACCATGAGGTGCATTGGGGCTGGCGTGGCAATGACCCACCAAGGGAAATCAGCGAGTCGGATGGAGATGTCTCAGGAGCCCTGGGCCAGAGAGTCTGCTGAGATGAGAACACCCGGCTGGAGCCATGTGGCCTGCCAGTTACCACCATTCTATTTTATATATTTCCCGCAACACTGCCCAATGCACATGTATGTACATATGTGATATACACACAGGCAGGCAGAAACACATAAGAAGTAAATTTAATAAAAAGATTAATGTAGTGACTCCATCCAAAAGCATGAAAACCGTGATGTCCGTGTTTCCTTATGTCAGAGTCCTGGGGAGAGCAGCCCTATCTCTAGTGTTAGAGAGTGGTCAGCAGCTGCCCAGGCTGCAGAGAAGGGTTGTTGGTGGCAGGACTCCCAGGGATACGTTGGGAATGGAGATATGTGGTGTTGGTTTCATGTGTGTATGTCACATTGTGTTTAAGGAAGTCTGAGCCCTCAAAGAAGCAGAACGAAGGTGCACTTTAGACCATGAGGCCAAGGGCCATTTGCACTAGTCTCTTCCCAGAAGGAGTTTCTGCAGCCCTAGTGAATTTATGGAGGGCTTGGGGCAGAAGGACTACTGCTGACTGCTCATCAGTATGAGCAGAAGACACACTGGGATATGGGGATATGCTTTGAAAAGGAGACAGGGCAGGGAGGGGACACTATGGTTGGACCAAGAGGTGGAAGTCCATGGGTGGAACTTGGGGTCAAGAGGGTTGCAGGTTGGCTAGGTTTGAAGAAGGTGGAGTCAAAGTTTCAGAAGAGTGGGCTATCAATGTGGTAAAGAGGTGTTGATGGCCATGGTCTCTAAGCTGGACAAAGAATCTGTATGGCCAGAGATAGAATCATTTCCCTCCTGATGACTTATGCCAAGACAGGCCTGGCTGTCTCTGCTAGGTCTTGTCACTGCGTTGCTAACCTGACACTATTGACCTGGACTGCTGGTGTATCCGTGAAGTGTCTGTGAATGTCTCGAGCTGCCACTGCTCACCTGTGAACTGAACTGCTGACAACACAGGCAGGAGTTACTCTAAAGAACCACTTCTAAGCAGGTCCCTATCCTCTCTTTCCCACTACCTCTGGCGGATGGTGGGCTAAAAGGGAGGTTAAAACGCTTAAGAACCATCATTACAAGTAAGATTTGAAAGAATTAAAGATACAAGGAACAACTTAAGTGGGTCATTTTGGCTCACGTTATTAGCTCATGGCAGGGAGTGCACAGTGGAGCAGAGCCATTCACATCATGGCAGCCGACAAGCCCACACCTACCAAGACACTTCCTGCAGCTAGGTCCTGCTGCCTCAGGTTCCCACAACCTCCTACTACACCAACAACAGCTGGGAACCTAGACTATGAGGAAGCTGGACCAGGTGGCACCTAATAAGAGGCACTAGGATTAGCCATTCACAATTTCTACTCAGTATTTTCAGTTATACTCACAATGGTATAAAGACCTATGTCCTAGAATATCCCAATTTAGTATTGTCTACTCACAACCGGAGTTATAGTTAAATCAGTTAGCAATGGGTAATAGCCAGATAAATCTATATGCTATTATCTTAGGGTTTTATTGCTGTGAAGAGACACCATGACCATGGCAACTCTTATAAAGGAAAACTTTTAACAGGGGCTGGGTTACAGTTTCAGAAGTTTGGTCCATTATCATCATAGTGGAAAGCATGGTAGTGTCCAGGCAGACACAGTGCTGAAGGAGCCAAGAGTTCTACATATTGATCTAAAGGCAGCCTATCTTTCGCAGACAGATTCCATGCTGGGTGGAGTTAAGACATAGGAGACCTCAAAGCCCACCCACACAGTGACACACTTCCTCCAACAACGCTATACCTACACAAACAAGGCCACACCTCCTAATAGTGTCATTCCCTGTGGGCCAAGCAATGAGTCTCTGGGGACAAACTTACTCAAACCTTCATAGTTACTACATGAGATGTTTTGTAAATAAGATATAAAATAAAATAATATGATTCCTCATAATAATACCATTCCTCATTGTAGTTATCAGGATGTATATAAAGAAGTAACATTGGAGTGATGCGCATGTGGTTTGAATGAGAATGCTACCCCTCCCCTGACTCATACTGTTGTAATGCTTGGTTCCTAGTTAGTAAAATTGTTTGAAGATTAAGAGATATGAAGAGAAATCTATTAATTCTCATGGCCATCCAACCATCCCCCATCCCTCCCTGTATCTGAGAGTGGGGAGGGAGGGGGCATCTCCAGAAGAGAGACCTGGGATAGGGGAGGCACCCAAGAATCAATGGGGGTATCCTTAGCTATGACTTAATGTGGGTCTGCATCGGCCCTGCCTCAGGGCACAGCCACAGGGAAGGTGAGACATGGGAAGTGTTTGACCGCTGGGCTTCAGGGAAGCACCTAGATACTGTTCGGGGGTAAGAAACGTAGTCTGAGATGTTGGAAAGTTGAAGCTGGTTCGGGGGTCCCAGGACTGTGACGAGGTTGGGGCAGTGGGGTTCTCTGACTCTTGGACATCCAGGTGCTGCTGGGAATCGCAGAAGAGCTGACAACAGATTGGGAAGGGGGCACGGGCTGGGCCTGGGGAGAAGGAGCAGCACCAGCTTGTCTCAGGAGTGATTGTCCTTAGCTCGGTGGAGGCAGGCTGAAGTGCAGAGAGGCTGTCTATAGGAGATTTAGCTGTGGCGGCCCTGTGGGCAAAGACCTGCATGTTCCTCACGGCAGTGGTAGATGACAGAGACAGTCTATGTTTATCCATATTGTTTATTGGTTGTCTACTGTGGAAAATGGATGCATACCATACCCACTTCTCAGGGTGGACTCCAGATTAAATCATGAAGTGGAAATTTAAGGGTTCTTTGGAAAACTGGTTGGATGATGTTTTGCTGGGGCAAACATGTAAAGGAACGCTTTGATAAAGTGGACACAGGTATTAAAGGCTAAGGCAGACTCAAGAAGGAATGTTTCACTGAAGCAGACACAGGAGAGAGGATATTCTACTAAAGCAAGCATGTGAAAGGACACGTGATGAAGGATTCCTTGTTAATGACACACATGTATTGGTTCACCTTACATTGTGTAGTTGAGCTGCATTTGTTGGGACTCCACAGAGAGAAATGCCTCTGAAGTTAGATGGGAATCGCACTGTTTAAAAGGATCAGAGTATGGCTCCCTGAGGAATCCATGCTTTGCATGTACGCATGAACATCTGGAGTGCCCATCTTTCAATAGGTAAGCCATTTATTTTTGTTTTTTGGTCTACTATATACACGTGTGTTTGTGCACAGGAATGTGTGGAGGCCGAAGGCTGGTGTTGGGTGTCTTCCCCTATCATTTCTCCATCCTTTTGACAGGGTTTCTGGAAATGGCTGGTCAGCAAGTTCTGGGCATCTACCTGCCTCTGCCCCTTCAGTGCTGGGGAGACAGATTCACGTACCCATGCCTAAGCGCAGGGTATCAACTAAGGGCCTCACACTCACATAGGCAGCAACTGCTTCACCCACCCAGCCATCCCCTCAGCACCTTCCACGCTTGTTTTATTTTCCCCCATGTAAATAGTCAGGGCGCGGGCCTGGAGAGATGGCTCAGAGGTTAGGACTGCTGTTTCAGAGGACTCGAGTTCAATTCCTAGCACCTCTATAGGGTGCCTCACAACAATCTATAACCTTAGCTCCAGAGAATCTGATCTCCATAGGCACCAGGCATGCATGTGGTGCACAGACACACATGTAGGTACAAGTCAGAGCTGGGGGATGTAGCTTAGTGACAAAGAATTTGTTTGTCATGAAGGAGACACTGTGCCTGGGTTTGATCTCCAGCAACCACTGCGCACATCCCTAAAAGGACGGAGAATGAATTGGAACAGAATGAGAAAATAACTTTATTCAGTACACTGTACTTTTTAGCTCCACCCATAATTACAGCACAAAAGATTTCTCTTGCTTATTGACTTTCTTGGCTGTCCTTTATTTAGCTAGGTGTTTAGAAAAGTTAAACTTTAAAATCCCTCAAATTACTGAAAGCTTATGTGCCATATATATAAATCCATTCAGACAATCTCAGAAGCCATAGTCAGGGATGGGGTGTGGGTCAGGTAGGACTCGCCTGGCCTGGGTGAGGCCCAGTGTGATCTCCAGCACGACAACAACATTGCTTTAAAGTCGTTCAGATCTTTCTCTCGGAGGGTCCCACACAGAGCTGCTGGTCTCCTACTCATTCTGTGCTGTCCACACTGGCCTGAATTTGTGGGGTTCTGCTGCTTAGTTTCCCTGACTGTAGGCATGCACGACATGCCTAGCTAAGGCATCCTTTCTGTATTTGAACCTGACCTTTACATAGTCAGAAGCTCGACAGGTGGTGGCTTCAGAGGAATTTTTCCCAGGGTAAATTTCTGGGATTGAAACTGTTCCAGTTCTTCCTTCGTCAGCTGATCCCTGGGCGTGAACAGTGCATTATCAGTGGCACTGGAGGCTGGGACAGAGGTAGATATGCTGCTACCTCCAAACATGTCTGTGGAAGGCTTAGCAAATACAGCCTGAGAATGCGGGCTAGGACTGCCAAAACCAGCCACAGAACTGCCACTTCCGAAGGCAGGGGCTGTTGCAGGGCCCAAGGGACTCGCTGCCATGAAAGCTGGAAATCCTGAAAATCCAGGTGATGCAAAACTGGAAGCTTCGGGGCTCTTGAATGAAAATGACGCGGCAGATGTGACTTCAGGTTTCCTAAGTCCAAAGGCTGGAGTGGAGGAAGAGATGGCAGCGCCAGCAGAGGGCCCAGCCCCAAAGGCTGGGTGACTTCCAAACACTGATGTGCTTCCAGAAGGAGCAGTGGCAAGTCCAGGGCTTGTTTTAAAACTAAAGTTCTGAACAGTATTGCTGCTGCTGTTATTCACTGGAAAACCTACAAACATAGATTACGGTCACAAACTGTGGCTGCGCCACTCCTTTCTCGTATTTCAGACATGTGTATATACTGAAGAGTTTAGGGACCTATGAAAACAAAGTTAAAGCGACCCTCTAAGCCCACTGCCTGGCCGTGACTCACGTGCCCATGAGTCACAGTGGGTATGCACTTTTGGCTTGCTGTGCTTGTCAGCAGAGTGGCCTTGTGACTGCTGTGTGCTGACAAAGGTCTCAGACACTGCCGCCACACTGGTGTGCTCCTATCAAATTCCTGAGAACCTTGCTATGAAGGCCAAGCTTGCCCTAGACGTTTGACTCTTTACTGCAGCCTCTGAGGCAGGCTAGAATTACATGTATATCATCACGCCTCGTTTCCTATGAGGCTGAGAGACATTCCTAAAATGTTCTAGAGCTGGGCATGGTGGTTCCCATCTGCAATCTCACTGCAGGGGGCAGAGACAGAAGGATCAAAGCCCTGGTTCACATAGTGAGTTCCAGGCAAGGGCTACACAGTAATACCCTGTTTCAGAGACAAAAGAATTTCTCTAAGCTGAGTCACAGCCCCCTCCGCCCCCCAGCCAGTCTTTCCAAAGCATTTGTGGAGTTAAGTTCTTTAAGGCTCCATTATGGAGGACTTTGTGAGAATTATTTAAAATGGTGATTCAGGCTTCCTAAAGTTGAAATCTACAGAATCCCACTTTTCTGAGCCATGCTCTGTCTCTTACCTGGTGACCCAAATGTCCCTGCTTGCTTACTTCCAAATCCAAACGCGGGTGCTGCTTGACTGACCCCATCCTTTACATCAGAGAGCTTAAAAAACCCAACAAATACTTCATGAATAATTATCATGGACTGTTGCTATACATTTTTAAAATATATTATTTAAATATGCACTTTTAACATACAAAATGTCCATAATGTGATCAAGAAAAGGAAAGGATACAATACTCCATAAACTATAAAATCAACTAATATGAACATCTATATAAAACTGCACTAGAAATGAACAATAGTTATCTCTGGTTGGAGAACAACTTTAATTTTACACTTGTTAAATTTTAACTTGTTAAATTCAAATTGTTAAATAAAAATTGTTAGAATTCAACTTGTTAAAACATTATGATCAGAAAAGCATTTTTTTATCAAGATATATTGTATCCATATAAAAAACTTCAAGAATAAATAAAACTGCATTCTAAAAAACCACACATGTCAGTGTTTACAAAGTTAACCTGCATTTGTTAATCACTCCAGATAACAGGTGAGAAGGTTATCAGAGTGTGCCCAGTGTACCTACTCAAAGGCCTCAGTTCAACTTGTAGTCACAGTGTTATAAAAAGGTTACTATTAAAACTCACTGGACTGTCTTTCTGCTGACTTTCAAGAAACCTTTCACCAACTCCAACTCCTTCCCCCCCCCCCCCCTCTCTTTCTGAGACAGAGTCTCACTATGTATCCTTGGCTGTACTGGAACCTGCTGCATAGACTAGGCTTTGAGCTCATAGATATCCACCTGCTTCTACCTCCTAAGTGCTGGGACTAAATTGCATACCACTGTGACCAACTTGAAAACCTTGAAGCTCAGCTTTCTTTCCTAGGAAGTATCTTAGATAATTTTATCTAGTTCACACAGAGCTAGTTTTCAACCTTCCTAATGCTATGACTCTTTAATACAATTTCTTCATGCTGCAGTGACCCCCCCAAAACATAAAAAATTATTTTAGTTGCTACTTCAAAACTGTAATTCCGCTACTGTTATGAACTGGAACATAAATATCTGATATGTAGCTGTCTCCTATGTGACCCTGTGAAAGGTTACTTCACAGAGCAGAGGTGACTTGTTTGACATCCTTCAGTGACTCCTAAGACACTTCTACTCACATGCACAGACCCCCCCCTGCCCTGAGGAGCCCCCTGTTTCTTTCCTGGGCAGATATAGCCCTTTCTGCACTTCTGGTCTCACACAAATACACATCAGTACAGACAGGCTGTGCCCCTTCATAGTTTCATAACGACGGAATTATACACTTTTTTGTTTGTCTGTTTGTTTTGTTTGTTTTTTCCTTGCTTCCTTTTACTGGAGCAATAGTCATCAATAGGCAAATGGATAAACAAATGTAAGTACATCTATACTCATAATAAAAGAGTAACAGTGATGATGTGCTAAGCCTCTGAGGACGGGTTGTTCTAGGGACCTTACATCATTAACAATGACCTGGAAGCATTCATCCCAGAGGGAAGGTCTACAGTTCCTTAGACTCAGGCACTACTGCTCTACTAGCCTCAGCAATGGTGATGGGCCACTTCTCAGATGGGGTCAGAATGTGCTGGAACAACCCTACTAAATTCAAAGGGCATTATACAGCTGCAAGATGGAGTAAACACATCTTTAAGTACTTGAATTTGTAATAGTTTCCAATTTTCAAAACTAGTCCTACCCCAGTTAAAAACCTTATGTTAAACGTTTTAAATTTTATTTATTTAGAAACAAGGTCTAAGCATTCCTGGCTGTCTTGGACTCCAGTATGTAGTTAAGGTTGCTGCAAATTCAGAGATCTGTCTATCTCTGTCTTTAGCTAGAACTAAAGGAGTCTACCATGTCTAATTGAACATTGGTTTTAAAAAGCACAACTGTTCCTACTTTTCTGAGAAACAGAAATAAGTTCCAGAGCTTCAGCTCTAGATGACCATGTGGTGAGGGTGTGCGGGCACAGGGCGAGGGTGTGCGGGCACAGGGCGAGGGTGTGCGGGCACAGGGCGAGGGTGTGTGGGCACAGGACGAGGGTGTGTGGGCACAGGGCGAGGGTGTGTGGGCACAGGATGAGGGTGTGTGGGCACAGGGTGAGGAGGCAAGTCATAATCCTTTACAGAGACTTTGTTTTACCCTTCAAATTACAAACGTCCTCTACCAAAAAGCACTAGGGGGCTGGAAAGATGATTCACAGGTTAACAACACTGTTCTTCAAGAGGACCTGATTTTAATTCCCTGCACCACACGGCAATTCTTAACTATAACTCTAATTCCAGGGGACTGGACACCCTCTTCTGACCTCCACTATATCAGGCACATACTTGGTGCACAGACATACATGCAAGCAAAACACACACATAAAATAACGGAAATTAAAAAATAAGAGCAATAGAACCAGTGTACACCTTTAATGCCAGCACTCAAGGTGGGCACAGGGGTCTCTACGAGTTCCAGGCTAGTCAGGGCCATTTCAGATGAAGCCCTGTTTCAAGAAACACATGAAAAGCAACAAAAAGCTAGACATGGTAGAGCATGTCTATAATCCCAGCACGGAGGAGGCTGAGACAGGTGGTTGTAAGTTCAAGAGCAGCCTGCGCTACATGACAAGTTGCAGGACATCCTGGTCTACTTACTCTTGTCTTAAAAACCAACACAAAACAAAATAGGCTAGATAAGACACTTCTTTGAAGAACATTCTTCAGTACTCACCAGAGCTCCTTTGGTCGACATATTTAGATTTTTCAGTTCACTTATCCTATTCCTCCACTGACTTATTAGCTGTTGAACAGAGTTTAGCTGGAGGGAGAAAACAAAAATAACTCAGGATCGACTGCTTAAGTCCTGCTCCTGTTTGCCAGAGATACTCCAGGTCTAGCTGCCTCTCTCCGTTCTCTCACTCCCTATCTCTCACAGTTGATCACCTAGAAGTGCAGAACTGGTGCTATCCAGGCAGGAAGGAATTAAGTGTGGTAGCTGGAATGCAGTCCCGACTGGAGACAACAGAAATGATTTCCTTCAGGCGCCCAGCTACTCTACTGCCCACTCAGACTGCTTTCTTTCGGATGTCTGGTCCTCAGTGTCAATCTGTTGGGCAGAACTCTGCTTTCCTGGTCTCCATCATGGGTCAGCACCAATGGAAGCAGTGATGTCTTTCTGATGACAGATGGTCTGAGCTGCAGGACTGGTCGATGGGTAACTTATAATAAAAATAATATCCCTTATCACAACAGTACAGCATTATCCATTTAGATAACGAAACAGTTTTTAAAAGGCTTTGACCTACAAAAAATTAACAGTTCTCACTGTGGTGGTTTAAATATAATTGGCCCAGAGGGAGTGGCACTATTAGGAAGGAGGTGTGGCCTTGTTGAAGGAAGTGTGTCACCAACCAATAGCCTCTCACAGGCTCTCTTCACGGTGCCAAGCCTCAACTTGTCTGCATGACCCCTTCATGCCTTCAAAGCCAGGACCACCTGGGTGACTCTTACACATTACCAAGTGCAGCTGCGCACATGGTACAACCTTGGCTATCTCTGGAACACAGCTGCTTTGTGAACTCAGAAAACACTTCCCAGATTTCATCTCAGTGATGCTGGTCTCTTCTTAAGCACTGCTAATTTCTTAGCTCCAGATAACCAGCATCAGTTGTTCCAGTGACCCCTTCTATTCTTTACTCTAAAGCCAGAGTCACATGGCCAAAGCTGCTGAGTTAAGATGCTTGCTGGGGATCGATTATGGCCCCCTTGTTCTATTACATTATCACTAGCCTTTTGTTCCCAACTCCTTCAGTGCCTAAGCTTGGCTGTCCTGAAACTTCTTCTGTAGACTGACCTTGAACTCAGAGTCTGCATGGCTCTGTCTCCTTAATGCTGGGATTAAAAATGAGTACCACCATGCCCGGCCTTCAGCTTTTCTTTACCTGAAACATGCTCTGAAGTTGGCCTTAAACTCAGGGATCTGCTTGCCTCTGTCTCCTGGGATTAAAGGCATGTAACTCCATGCCTGTACCTAAGCTTTTCATTATTGATCTTAATCAAGTTGAAAACTGAGAATAGCCATCATGATCAATTGTTAATTTGATACATAATGGTATCTCCTTATGTCCAAATGAAAAGAATAACCAGGTCACAGTAATGTCTAACACAATATAACTCTCCCTTATACAACTGCAAATGCATCAGCTTAGCTGGGTGGGATCTTGCCTCAAGGTCATCACTCCCTTAATTCCACTTACTCTCCTGAACACAGGCTTTAGCTCCACTCCACTTCCTGTGCCCCTTCACTCTCTGAACCACACATTTTGTATTTTTCCTTTCTAAGTTTGCTGTGCTTGATGAAAACACTCTTCATGAGAGTGAACCAGAGGACAGAGTCTATGCTGAGCTTTTTTGAGACTTCCTTTGTCAATGCAATTAATATAATCTCTTCACCTTAGCCTCAGGCAGACTCTTTTGACAAGGGCAAAAAGCAGCGACATTCTTCACCAAAACATCACAAGAACAATCTCCAGGGTTGAAATCACCCTCAGCACCCTCAGTCTTCCATATTCCGACTAGGCAGTCCATTAAGCCCCACTTAAAACATTCCATGGCTTTCCAAATCAAAGTACCAAAATCCATATTCCTCCAAACAAAACACAGTCGGGCCTATCACAGCAACACCCTAGTCCCTGGTACCAACTCCTGCCTTAGTTGGAGTTTCCATTGCTATGAAGAGACGCCATGACCAAGGCAACTCTTACAAAGACAAACATTTAATTGAGGCTAGTTTACAGTTTCAGAGGCTTAGTCCATTATCATTATTGTGGGAAGCATGGCAGCGTGCAGGTAGACATGGTGCTGAAGGAAGAGCTAAGAGTTCTGCATCTTGACTTAAAGGCAGCCAGGAGAGGTCTCCTTTCTGCAGGCAGCTAGGAAGAAGCTCTCTTCCATACTAGGTGGAACCCGAGCATAGAAGACTTTCAAAGTCCAGTCCCTCAGTGACAACTAGGCCACACCTCCTAACAGTGCCACGCCCTATGGGTCAAGCATATTCAAACCGCCACTCTCACCAAACATGCCACAACACAAGCAAGTCATTACAAACACAGAAAGCAGTAACTGGCAACCAATGCTACTGAGGTAGAGGAATAGAAAACAAACTTACATAGCTCTGTAAGTTATTGCTGGTTAAGAAGTTATGGTATTCAAGCCTCAACTCTTCTGGTGAAATGTCTGTGAAACCTGAAGTGAGGAATCAGTTGGAATTTAAACAGTAAGTACTGTTGATTCTGGTAGAAAACTAGAATTTGAGACAAAAATGTGATAATGCTGGTTATCAGAAAAATTTCAAGGTCACAGGGAAAAAAAAATCAAAACCTATACACTAATGTTTAAATTAATAAATTGGAAAATACAGTTATTTCATCCTTGAATGAAGAATTCTGCAAAGATAAAGAGTGAAAGGAAAACAAGAGCAGACTACAGACACATTCAAACCAATGCTGTTACATCTGCAATAAACAAATTGAAAGGGCAAACGAGGAACCAGAAAACCCACAACTGCATACACACGAGTAACATTTTTAATACAGAGGCATTGTTCCTAAGTCAGTACAGAGACGGGCAAAGACAAAAAATACAAACAGCTCACTACAATTTCAAAAGGCAAGTGAATAAAAGAAAACTTTAAATTCAACTTAGTCATAAAATGCTCTCCTTTCAGACCGGCAGAGTGGTCACTGTCACTCAGGCGTCGTGATGGCTGCTGATCTGAACACAACTAAGGGATTTTCTTGGGCAAACTGTCCATAAACGAGCACAAGCGCTGAACGCTCAGACTCTGACCTACATTTCTAGAATTTAACTTCAGATACTAGTGTTACGCAGAAGGATGCTTATTCTAGTACTTTCACTGATAAATGTAGACTACTGGGGCTTAGGAATGTAGCTCTGCAGTAGAACGTCTGCCTGGCATGCACAGGACCTGGGGGCCCTGATGAAAAGCAATACGCAGAACAAAACTGCACAACCACTTTATATAGACAGAGACATACGCATGCATAAATAATGTAGGGTGTGGATGGTTTGCCTACATGAACTCATGTGCGCCATATGTGTGCCTAGTGTCAGATCAATACCCTGGAACTGGAGTTACAGTCAGTTTTGAGCTGCCATGTAGAAGCTAAAATTGATTACAGGTCCTCTGGAAGAGCAGTGGTATTCTTAATATGCATATCTTTTAAAGGAAATACCAAAAATGTTTCAGTTTATCTATACCACCAAGTGATTTTATTGTCTACACCAATGACTGTACTTTTAGCACTGAAGACATTAAGAAAGGCAATGTTCTTATTTTTGACACAGATGTCCTTGGAACCCATGTACCATTTAGTTTACTCTAGTGCAAAAAGCACTCAGGAATCACACTGGATTTGTTTTTCTGTATCTAAAATATTAGCATCCTGCTGGTTCAAAACAGAACTCAACTTTGACTCTGTGTTCACTGCCAATAGCTCTAAGTTGGCCATCAGCAATCACTTCCTAACTTGCCTCCCTGCCTCTTGTCTTGTCCCCACTCCCAAAAGCTCATTCTCCCTCCTTCCTGTACCACTGAATCAGCTTTTTCTAGTCAGACCACATCCTTTTGCTGAAGCTCTTCAACAGCTGCATATCCAATGTAATTAGAGCCACTATCATACAGACCTTGGCTGCGCTCTGGTGTGGCGCTGTGTTGTTGGCTATTTTCCTTCTGTTATTTGGGCTCTGCTCTCACCTCAAGGCCTCTGCACTAGCTATCATATTGCTGGGAATGTTTTTCCCAAGCTTCTTATAACAGATACCTTCTCTTCATTCAGGGCTTAGCTCTTAAAAGGATTTCATAAGACTGCAACAACTCTCCATCAAGGAGCTCTGTTCACCTCAATCTCTATTCTTTGAAGCTGTGATCAACTAGTTTCTTATCTGAATCACAGAATACAGAAATTAGAATACAGAATTATTTGAACAGCATTTTCTCAGGGGATAGTATGTGATGGCTAATCCTGGCTGTCAATGGCACTCCTGGGGAAGAACCTCAGTTGAGGAGCTGCCCGTTAGACTGGCCTGTGAGCATGACTTTGGGACATTCTCTTAGTTACTAACTGATGTTTGACGGCTGAGGGCCCAGATCACCATGGTTAAAACCATCCCTAGGCAGTTGGACCTGAGCCGTGTGAGAAAGCTAGCAGAGTATACCTGGGGAAGCAAGCCAGTGAGCAGTGTTTCTTCTCCGTTCTGCTTCAAGCTCATCTTGCCTTTGGTTTCTGCATGGGCTTCCCTCAATGATTGGCCCTTAGCCTGTAAGCCAAATAAAACCTTTCTTCTCCAAGTTGCTTCTGGGTCATGGTGTTTATAATGGTACAAAAGAAATATTCTAGCTGGGCAGTGGTGGCGCATGCCTTTAATCCCAGCACTTGGGAGGCAGAGGCAGGCGGATTTCTGAGTTCGAGGCCAGCCTGGTCTACAGAGTGAGTTTCAGGGCTACACAGAGAAACCCTGTCTCGAAAAACCAAAAAAAAAAAAAAAAAAAAAAGAAATATTCTAGCTACAGAGAAAGAGTTTGCTCTTTTGTTTGTTTGGTTTTTATTTTTTGAGACAAGGTTTCTATGTGGCTTTCCTGGAACTAGGTCTGTAGACCACAGAGTCTACAGACTCTGGAACTCACAGAGATCCACCTGCCTTTACCTCTAGAGTGCTAGGATTAAAGTTGTGCTCCAACACCAAACAGAAAAGTTAGGTCTTTATAATGAAAATGTATCCACATATATTTCCAAAACAAAAGAATAAGATTAGTGAGGTGGGCAGCACACCTGTGTCTACAGAGCTCATTAACATTTGGCTTCTAAGCTAGGTTAGTTTATTTAAAGTATTTTTAAGTATATGTATGTGGGTCTGTTCTGGAGCACTGACACATCAGTGTAGATGTCTGTAGAGGTCAGAATGCAGCGCTGGGCCCCCTGGACTATTTACCCAGTTGTGAGGCAGCCACCATGAGTGCTGGAAACTGAGCTCACATGCTCTTGACTGCTGAGTGGCCTCTCACCGGTTCCTGTGTGTGCTCTCTGTGTGCTTCCGCATCCATCCTGCTACTGGCTGTTACATACAAACTACATCCCAAAGACACGTACGTTATTGGATGAACAAGTCTCAATTGCTTTTTCAGATAAATGTGGCTATAGAGTGGAAAGTTTTTATTTTGTTCGCTTTTCTTTTCTTTTTTTTTAAAGATTTATTTATTTATTTAATGTAAGGTCACTGTAGCTGTTTTCAGACACCCCAGAAGAGGGCATCAGATCTCATTACCGATGGTTGTGAGCCACCATGTGGTTGCTGGGATTTGAACTCAGGACCTCTGGAAGAGCAGTCAGTGCTCTTAACCGCTGAGCCATCTCTCCAGCCCTATTTTGTTCGCTTTTCAAGACAGGGTCTCACTCTGTAAAGCAGGCTGGCCTTTAACTAGAGACCAGCCCACCTCTGTCTCCCAAGTGCTAGGATTAAAGGTTCATGCCACTATGCCCAGATAAGCGGGAGGTTTTTAAAGGCTAGTTAAAAAGCAGATGCAAAAGCCAAGGAACTTTTTGTGAAGTTATAATTTGTCAGTTTACCCTGGACTTAGAATGGATTTCAGCCAGTGTGTCTGTAACAAGACACTTTGGTCTTGAACACATCCTACAGTACTTCCATACATGACACAGGGCCGTCTAGAATGCAAAAACAAAACCACAAGCTAACCCTGAAGTCGACACATACTCATGCCATCACTAGTCTTACTAGAAGAGATTTTTAAAGACTGAGAAGTTGTTGTCCTCAGGTGACAGAAAGGTTTTCCATGACTCTACCTTTTCTAGGAAATCTCAGTTTTACTATTGGCAGTAACCCTGTCATTCTCTGCCACTCTCGCCCCTTGAGGTGACAGGTTTATCTCATTCACTGTTCAGAAACTATCTTCCAAAGCTAAACGTGAATAAGCACAGCTGTTATTCTTCCCAATACAATGTGTCTGTGACAGACATCCCTTCGAGTGAGCACCATACACGGGTACAGGGCAGAAGCATGGTACACATCCCCCCTGTAAACACGCCTCCCGCTGTGTCTAAGATACTTGAAGTGCATATTCAATGGCTAAGAAGTTTTAAAAATCAGTGATTTTTATTTCATTAAGAATAGGGATAATTTTACCTCCTCAAGTTAGAATGCCATTCTAAATTCTTCTTTCCATGATTACTACAGTCTACTAGCAGTTTGTTGCTCTTTCTCAATTTATGTTAAATTCATCAGTTTTACTCAACAATACTTTCATACCAATACTATACATTTCAACCGTGAAGTGGCCATTAGTGTCTAGGTATTATTATGAAAACTTTTATGAATGTATCCAGTTCCTACAGTTATCTCAGGGTTAGGATGCTAGATTTAACTAACAACAACAACAACAAACAAAAACAAACAAAAAACCCCCCCAAAACCCAGATGTCTACATAAATTCAAATTTCAAATATAAAACAAATTTAAGTATGTCCCAGATATTACATAGGATATATACATTGAACATATTTTTCTCTTTTTAAAAAAGATTTATTTATTTATTTTATGTATATGAGTATACCATTGCTCTCTTCAGACACACCAGAAGAGGGCATCAGATCCCATTATAGATGGTTCTGAGCCACCATATGGTTGCTGGGAATTGAACTCAGGACCTTTGGAAGAGCAGTCGGTGCTCTTAACCGCTGAATCATTTCTCTAGCTCAGAAATATTATTTTCTTATCTGAAATTTAAATTTAACTGAATGTCCTATATTTTACATGGTCACCTAGCAGAGCTCTCTATATTTCATATTTTGAAATATAAACCAGAGATGCAAGACATTAGGTTTTAGGTCCACTTGTGAATTAAGATCTAATACTTGGCAGTACTTAAGTACTAATATTTAAACCAACCTAGGGCTTACAAAATCTATTATTTCCTTACAGGAACTACTGCTATCTTAAATGATCTATTTTCACAGTTTCTTGTTTTCTTTCCTCCAGAACACAGGATTCCGGGAAGAACCCCAACCACTCAGGGTTTATGTGTCCCTCGAATGCATATCAGGGTGCAGGACAAAGTCAGTGAAGTTTTTACCTGAATAAGAGAGTGCTAGAGGTGAGCTGGAGGTGGGGGTGAGGCCGAGTGGCATTCCTGGAATCTGACCCTGACTTCAGGGCTCTGCTGGGCCACACCTGTTGGCTCCTCAACAGGAGAGATTCAGGCTCTCTGTGAGAGGCTTGGAAGAACTTGGTAGTCATAGGGCTCATGGGAAAAACAAAATGGAAAGACAGTATCTTCTAAAGAAATGCCATTCCTATGGCTCCTTGAGTATCAAAAGGCTTTATGAAGCAGTATTCTTGGGAGGGAAGAAGAAGAAATGTAAGGCAGCAGCGGGGTCTGTAATAGTGGGCAGTGTGGGACCCTCTTGGCTGCTGAGGGAACTAGAGAGGACATCCTGAGGATTTACAGAGGAAACCAATAAAGCAGAGCCTCTCCTTTGGTTGACTGAACTAGAATTGTGGTAGGTACTGATTTTACTATTCTTTCTTGAGAATAAAAAATACAACTTAAAAGAATTACATTATGGTTCTCTGAATCATGAAGTTTAGCTGGAATATTTGGATATGTTAAAAAAGACCAAATTCTAGCTGTGCCTAAGTTTGGAATAAATTTATTTAGCATGGCCTAGTTTTAGATTGTAGACACTTTATATTTTAAGTACAGGGATGGGTCCACAGCCCAATGGCAGGGCTGTCATAGCCCTGTGCAGCTCTGGGTCCACAGCCCAAGGGCAGGGCTGTCATAGCCCTGTGCAGCTCTGGGTCCACAGCCCAAGGGCAGGGCTGTCATAGCCCTGTGCAGCTCTGGGTCCACAGCCCAAGGGCAGGGCTGTCATAGCCCTGTGCAGCTCTGGGTTCCATCCTCTCCAAAGACCAACCAACAAGTCAACCACATGCTTCCCAGTTACCTGAAATGTTGGGTTTCTTTCTCACTGGTGAGTAAACAGAAAACATCCACTGCCCTGATGACTCCCAAACTTCTACATCCTTAACAATTCCTTCCCTGGGAAAAAGAGAAATAAAAATGAGAGTAATAGATATTTTCACTTGCTTGTTAAAATCTGTTACTTATGAAATGAATGACTAAAAATTTAAATTCTAGTAAATACATCAATTTACATATTTTTCATTTTCTTTTCTTTTTTTGTTTTGTTTTTTGAGACAGGATCTCTTTCTGTAGTCTTGGCTGTCCTGGAATTCACTGTGTAGACCAGGCTGGCCTCGATTCAGAGATCTGCCTGACTCTGCCTCCCAAGTGCCAGAATTAAAGGTGTGCCCACCACTATCTCACTTTCTGAAGACTTTTCTACCTTAGAAGTTTACAGAACTAGCAATGATAAGCTGAGCATGGTGGAACACAGCTATAATTCTGGCACCTGGGTGGTTGAGGAGAATTTTGAGACCAGGTAGGATAATACAGTGAGTTTAAAGTCAATCTGGGCTGTACATTGTTTTCAAAACAACAAACACCTTATATTTTGTAATTATAAATAATATAGAATTAATAGCATTAGCTTCTTAATTCACAGAAAAACTAATTGATATACTTAAAAGTTATCATAAATACAATATTTTTTAAAGAACTAAATCAATGTACAATATTTTTAACTATAAACAATAAAAAGCACTACTATCAGTTATAGAGAATCATTAAAATTGAAGAGTGGGTTATAGGACTTCAGATATATTTTACTTAAATTTTCTACTTTGTGATACAGGAAACAGGTCTATGTACTTAAAACATACTTTTAAATAATTTATTTTTAGTTTTATGTGCCTTGGTGTTTTGCCTGGATGTATGTCTGTGTGAGGGTGTTGGATCCCTTGGAACTGGAGTTACAGAAAGCTGTCAGCTGCTGTGTGGTTGCTGGGAACTGAACCCAAGTCCCCTGGAAGAACAGCCAGCGTTCTTAACTGCTAAGCCACCTCTCCAGCCTTCAGATCTGTACACTTAACAGCTAATATGAACAAAGTTATAGATACATTTGGCTCTAAATTAATGTTTTTTTCATACTGAATGTGACCATTAACTAGTAAAGTGATAGGTATCACAAAGAATGTTATTACACTTAGAATCGCAATACAACTTTGCCTTGTTACACACACACACACCAATTGATGCTTGCCCAAAACAGTTGGAGATTTAAGTTCAGTCCTCAGCATTTCAGAAACAAACAGCTGGTGAGATAACACACACATTTAGTCCCAGCACTCTGGAGACAGAGGCAGTGAGACCTGAGTTACAAACCAGCCTGGGTTACATAGGGAGACCCTGCTTTCAAATAAAACAAAGCCCGCCTGCCTCCTTTAAAAAAATACACCCCAAACAAACCACTGTTTATAGAACTTCAAATAGGATAAGATAACTGAAATAAATGTTTTGCAAAGAAAAATACGTGAGATTATCAGTAACCTTAAGGATAGTGATTGTTCTGGTTGTTTAAGCAAGACTACCCTTTGAAATGTGCTAGTACAGTAGGAAGTGGACCAGAGCAGACCGACCTAAGAATGCACACTGCTAAGTGACGTGGTCTGAGTGAGATGCTCACAGTGTGAACAGGCTGGCTGAGCCACAGGACCATGGGTAACTTTTTTTTCTTGTTTTGCTTACTCTGATTTTCAAAACCATTCTTTTTTTTTTTTTAAAGAAGACACTGCAAGTGCTTCTGGAAAAACCAAGTAATTGATTTTCTACGACACTTTAACTCACAGAAGTTTCTTTTCATCTTTCTGCTCATCGGAGAGAGGTGAAGCAAAAGGGTTTTGAGAAGACCCAAAGCCTCTGCTGGTGGAAGCTCCGGAATCAAGAGGGCTGAATGGTGGCTTGTCCTGACCTCTGCTGCCACCCCATGGTGTGGACTTGGGGAAGCTGGATGGCTGGATGACACTGGAGTACCTTTGGCTGCTGGCATTCCATCCTCGACGGTTACTCCCTAAAATAATCAAGAAAACAATCAGAAGATTGGTAACTTTTTCATATCTTGAAAAATCTCTATTACATTTTAGCTTATTATACCTTGAAATTATACAAAGGCTAATAAAGTGCTATTTTCTAATGGTAATCCCTTTATGATTTATAGTTTGTTATATGTAATAACAAATCACATAATGTTCTATTTTCATTAAAAAATGAGATCAAGGACAGGCGTTGGTGTATGAATTTAATCACAGCACTGTGGAGAGAGACAGGCAGATCTCTTAAGTTCCAGGTTAGCCAGGGCTACATAGTGAGGCCCCATCTCAAAAAGCAAATAAAAAAACCCAAAACCCAAGCAGACGAAAAGCAACAACAAAATGAGATCAATGTGATCATAGAAAAAAAAGATATATTGCTGAGTTCAGTGATGAGCCTATTAAATTGACCATGGGGGAATAAATAAAAAATACTCTAAACACCTCTAAAAGCTATGGGGTGAGCCTGGCATGTTCAAGGCCCTGTTGACCCAGCGCTGGATGAGCATGCACATTTCTGCACCAGCTCCTGTCTGAACTAGTACTGGATGGAGGTGTGCTTCTGCCCTGGGCCATACAGAAACAATGAAGGAACTAGACCAATGAATAAACTGGATAATAGAAAGGGTTAAATTTTACTTTCTGTCCTTAAATAGGTATTTAAAAAGCATTTGCCTCAGTCTTTACTCTGTGGACACAATGCTCACATTCCTATCCTTCATATGGAGATTACAGAGCTTACTAATAGGTGGATAAAGTACAGTGTAGATTTCTAACAACTCATAAATATTAAAAAAAAAATAGGACTTGTTTCAGGTTTTGATACTTTTTTTAATCTTAACACTTCCTAGTTGATGCTAGGATAAAGATAATTTATCTTCAAGATTTAGAAAATATGTCATTTAATATATATTAAAAACAGAACTATAGATATACTACTCAATAAACCCAAAGAGAAAGAAGACAACTGAACTGCATCTCTGAAGCAGGAATTAATGGCATTTTGTTTTGAAGTTCTAAATCCTTTGGAGGGGGATTACACAGCATAGAAATAAAACTTCTTCTACGCTGCACTCGCTGGCCCTAATTTGGGCCTTAAAATTCCAAAGCGTTCTTTTTCTTTTTTTTATCCTAAAGTTTTATTTATATTTTATTTTTCATCTAATTATCTATCTACTGTACATTTGCTTGCAAATTACTACATTTAAAGTAGGTTTCCTGAGACCAAACGACAAACATTACTCTCAGCAGTCCCTGGGAGTACACCAGTATCTATCAGAACCTGAGTCCTAATTTAGAGTCTTTCACTAGATGGGTTGTAGATGATACAACTGTCGCCTCCACGAAAAGAGTGGAAACATGAAAACACCATGTAACACAGGGGCTGGAGGAGCCTTAAAGAGAAGGGGAAAGAGAAGCACCCACTGGTAACCTCAAGAACTAGGTTCCACTGGGCAGTGGTAGCACATGACTTTAATTTCAGCACTCAGGAGGCAGAGGCAGGAGGAGTTCTGTGAGGTCAAGGACAGCCTGGTGTACAGAGTTTCAGGACAGCTAGGGCTGTTACACAGAGAAACCCTATCTATCTTTGAAAACCTAAAAACCAAAACCAAATCAAACAAATAAAAAAGTAGGTTCCAGCCGGGCAGTGGTGGCGCACGCCTTTAATCCCAGCACTTGGGAGGCAGAGGCAGGCGGATTTTTGAGTTCGAGGCCAGCCTGTTCTACAAAGTGAGTTCCAGGACAGCCAGGGCTATACAGAGAAACCCTGCCTCGAAAAACCAAAAAAAAAAAAAAAAAAAAAAAAACAAAAACAAAAAACAAAAAACAAAACAAAAAAAAAAGTAGTTTCCAAAATTAAGAAGTATTTATCTGACTTTTAAAACACTGTGTTGTGCTGGTTTAATGTCTGGCCCCTGAATGCCCTTTCCACAAAACCTGTAAGGTTCTTGGCCCACTGTCCCAAGTTACCAACTAAAGCCCAAATTTTAAGAGCTTGTGATCAAGGACAAGGAAGGGGAGAGTAGGGAAAGGGGTTTGAATGGACCCACGCGAATTCTCCCAACCACTACCATTCACCAAAAAGGAGGTTTCGATGAAGATACTTCTAATTTAAAAACGCAGAGTTTGGCAGTAGCACCCAAGTCCAAACGCCTGTCCACGTCTGACCAGCGGAAAGACTAGTTTAACTACTGGGCGAGAGGGTCCGGGGTGGAGGGGTGCGTCTGCATCACGTGGCCTGGCTCCCGGCTCATCACCTGAGGGTAGCTGCTGCTGCGGTGGCGGCTGCCGGGCCCCGCCCGCACCCCGGGCTCCGGGATGCTCGTTCCAGCAGCGGTCTCCGAAGCGGCACCGGCCTTGAAGGAAAAACTGGCAAACGGTCATGGTAGCGCCGTCCCAGCTCGACCCTACTCGCGGTCAGCGGCGAGGGCCCAGGTTTCAGCAACAGAGGCTCGGCTAATATGACGTCATCGCCCCGCGCCCAGAGGTTCTGTGACCTGTCTCTGCGGCGAGAGGCGTGGGCTTTAGCCAATGGGGTTTGAGAAGAGCAAAGCTGTCAGCGCTCGGGTAAAGGAGTCCCGAGAAAGCAGGGTGTTGAGAAGGGACGCAGGCGTTGGATCCCGGAACCAGACCCAAATCTAGAGGATACCAGATATAGCAGACAACCAGCAACCCTCGAGTTGGCTGTATACAGTTTGCGAGACTCATTCGTTCTTTACATTTACTTAGAAAAAAAAAGGTAAAAACAGGCTCAAAAAAGAAAAAAGCCTGGCTGTTTATCAAGAGGGGAAAATTTACAGAAAGCCAGCTAAAACCAGGAAACAGGACTCAATGCAGGCTAAAGCATCTATTAGTTTCTTAGTCGGTACTGTCTTACAATTTCATGTAAATGCTGCTGTTTGAAATTGTAATCAAGAAAAATGAAAAAGTGTAAACCAGTCACAGAAGCAGCCCGCTTTTTCTCAGGAGGATAGTTTCAGATAAGGGTTTGCCGAAAATATTCAATTTACTGTTTTTTTGTTTTGTTGAGGTACAGTCTTACATAGCCTTGGGGGGCCTCAAACCCACAGAAATCGACCTACCTTAGTGCTAGGATCAAAACCCCACACCCTGTACGTTTCACGTATTAACTTTACAGTTCCCATATAGGAGCCTGTATCAGTATAAAACAAGTACACTATATAAGAACGAAATGAAAGTGCTCTTGGAAATTAAAACTGGATAGTGGGGACAAACTAAGAGTTGAAGACAGTTTAGGGACTTCTCAAAGTATACCTTGAGCCTCATTTTACATTTTGGTTATGCCAGAGGATGGAGATCAAAAGCAATATTCTAATTAGTGAGCCTAACACTTGTGATGGCAAGTATTGTCAACTTGATTTCTTTTAGAATCACCATAGACACATCTCTGGACTTTGAGGTGTTAGTCTTAGGATCCCCATAGATACACATCTTTGAGCATGTCTATGAAGATGCTTCCAGAAAGGTTGAACTGGAAAGCAGATGTACCCTGAATGTGGATTCTCAAAGGAGTGGGCACATACTGAATAAAAAGGCAAATTCGAGGTGAACATCCACTGCTGTTGCCAGACTGCAAATGTAATGTGACCAGCTGTCTCATGTACCTGTTGAAATCCCTTCCAAGCTGTGATAGACTGTACCCTTAATCTGTGAGCCAGAATCAACACATACTTCCTAAGGTTGCTTTTGCCAGGTTTTGTCACAGTAATAGGAGATTGACAAACACATTCTAAATAGCTCCATATGTAGGTGTAGCCCAGCCTGGTCTCAAAGTCAGTTATCCTCCTGCCTTAGCTTACCGTAGTGTGAACTGCCACTATTTTGAATCCTCACACTCCCCACAACAAACTGAGTTATGTTAAAAAGGAGTAAAGATCAGAGTGAAACCTTAAAAATCTTTGGAGGAAACTTAAGGGATTCTGATTCTAAAGGATCGATCAGAGTTTAATGCTGCGACTACGAAATGCCCTTTCATATTACCAGTTTACTGAAGTTTAGTGAGAACTGGTTTGGTGCCATATTAGATGGAGTAAATTGAATTTTCCCTAATGCAAACAAGTCAAAAAAATATAGACTTAGTTGAATAACTGTTTATTAAATGGCACATTTTGAGACTGGTATATTAAAATACTTCATGGCTCAAAAGTTTTCATGAGACTATAATGACAAGCTTTAAAAACTAGACCACAAACCCACAATTACTGTTTATGATCTGTAACAATTATTGGCTACTAAACAGTCATACTCAAATTGTGATTCTCAAAAGTAAAAATCATGTATTATCAAAATAGACTACTTCAAAGGACAGAACACTGACAAACCCAGTATCTATTGAAATGAAAGCAGAGTATATTATAGGAGAGGAACTTCTTGACAAAGTAATGAAATGTACTTTGTATACAAGTAGTTTACTTTTATCCATTATCCTTTAGAATTGTGTATGATAGTTCTGGGGTTGGAGAAAAACACGTTTTTATTAGGAACATAATACAGGCTACTAGGGGTAAAGGAAATTTACTGAAAGCTTTATAAAATTTGTTATGTGTTCTAGTTAATTAGCAACCTAAAAATAAAAAGAACAGATAGTATATTTAAAATATTTAACAGTGCTGCATATTCTACAGGGGTAACCGCCCTATCAGTATAATTATAGTGTGATAAATGAGTATTTTTGTCACCAGAAAATGTATCTATGTTAACCATTTTTCTCATGTTTGCCTGCATGTATGCATGTGCTTCACTGTGTGCCTGGTACTTGGAAGAGGGCACTGAATCCCCCGAAACTAGAGCTGTAGATGTTGTGAGCCTCCGAGTGGATGCAGAGGACCACACCTACGTCCTTCTGCAAGAACAAGTGCTACCTCTCCAGCTTCAGCTAGCCACATTTTAAAATAGTGCAAAGCTCAACATCCTCCATAAAAATGTCTGCAACAGTCAAACCTAGTGTTGTAGGATGCTTGATTACACTATGAACCTCCAAGATTGTGTTACTTACTGAAAAAACAAAACAATTTCTAGTTGTGGTGTTAACTCAGCTCTTAACACACATCTCTAATTCCTCTGGCTGGAATACAGACATGCCTTTAGTACACAGCTTTAATTCCAAACAATGAAAGTAAAGTTAGTTTGTAGAAGGAAGCAGTTATGTCTGAAAGTGGTGTCTAATCGAGTCACAGAGTGACGAATCAGATAAAGACTTGATGACAATAGGATATGTCCAACTCTCCCAAGAGGAGGAACAGGAAGCCACATAAGAGGGAGCAGAGCAGAGGGAAGGAGGAGCCAGTGTGACCAGGACAGGTGTAGAGAACAAGATAGACTCAGGTGAAGACAGAATGAGCCAGAGAATGAGAAGAAGCTAGAACAGATTGCCAGATGTAGTTTGAGGTGAAGCAGAGCAATTATTTCAACGAGAGACTGAATCAGACTGGAGAGGAGTTGAACCCGCCAGGAAGAGTAGAAAAAGAGCTAGAAAGAATGAGCTTATTCAGCAGTAAGTCTCAGAGGCTGAAAACATCCTAGGCCTAGGATTGTACAGAGGCTAGAAGTTTCCAGGACTGGGCCTAGGTTAGTAGACAGAGGCAGTGAGTCTGAGACGACAATTACATCAAGTAAATCAAAGATAATCTAGGGGTGGAGGTTGCTTAAGGCTGGAGTTCGTAAGAGTGTCCTAGGTTAAATAGTGTTCCTCACAAAATTCATAGCTATCCAGAATTCCAGAATGCGTCTTCACTTGCAAACAGGATCTTTGCAGATGCAAGTGGTTTAAGACAAAGTACCAGAATCCTTCTGATGTGGTGGTGCATACCTTTAGACACAGCATTTAGAAAGCAGAGGCAGAGGTGGGTATCTTAACTCCAGGCCAGCTGGGGACGGCTCCAAGGTTAAGGGCACTAGCTGTTCTTCTAAGGACTTGGGTTTAGTTTCCAGTACCCACGTGGTGGTTCACAACTAGATTCGGGGGATCTGACCCCATTTTCTGACTTCTGTGGGCACCAGGAACACATACAAGTAAGTAAAGAAAGGAATGGTCCAAATAAATGCTGTTTACAAAAGAACTATGTGAAGATAGTTATACAAGAGAAAAACATGGCCATAAAAAGACCAATGCAGCTCTAGGCATAAACTAAGAAGTAAATGCCAAGGACTACTGGCAACCAGCAGTAGGGGGAGGCCGGGGGGATGGGCTGTGTGTTGGTTTTGCCCAATCCTCCAAAAGAGAAATCTGGCCTCCAAAACAGTGAAAATATATCGGTTGTTTTAATCCATTAAGCAAGCTGTAGTTTGTAGCACTCTAAAAAGATAATACATGGGAAACAGGGAGTGATTACTACTAAGTACAGGGTTTCTTTTGGAGGAGTTATGAAAACATTTGAAAAATACGATGACTGTACACAGTGAATATAGTGAAAGCCACTAAAATAGTACAGTTTAAATGGGTGAACTGTAAGCCTATGGAGTACATCTCAATAAAGCTGTCTAAACATAAGAACTTGACAGATAAACCTGTCATTTTTCAACTTCACTTTTAATTTAAACATTTTAGAGTCTGTTCTAACCTCTATATAGAGAAAAATTTTAAATGGAAACTTTCACAAATTTTAAAAATTTATTGAACAAGCTTAGAATGAATAAACAAAGCAAATCTATTTAAGTTAAAAATATTTAATATCAGATAAAAACATTGACAGTTTAACATGGCACATTTCATTCATAGACAAAGGGTAAAACATTACTGGGAAAAATTAATAGGCCGTTTGGTAATTTGTTGTCCACATAAAAGCACTGAATAGTGATATATTTAACGCCAATTATTACAAAACTTTTAGAGAAAACTCAGTTATCTCTAACATGTTCTGCTAGGAGAAAAGAAAACCGTATTTTATAAAAACCATATGATACTGGGCTACAATTATCAGTGCTTTTCTAGTAATCTAGAAATTTCTTCAAACAGCTTTTCTTCTGTTGGTTAACTGTTCTTACTGATTGGCTCTCGCAGTAGAGAATAAGGACATTGAGCACTTTTTACACTGCTGGGTAAAACCACATAAATTAATGATGGGTACTAAGCTTAATATTTTTTACAGAAATGTGTAATATTTCATTTAATTGGACTGAATATATTTCATGAGTAATTGGGTGACAGTTAAGTCCCAAAACTCTGTGAAGTTTTGTGAGAAAGTGTGTATGTTTGAGCCACTCTTGCTTACTTTAAAATGGAATAATTTGGCACTAAATGAAATAAATGAAGACAAGCAAAATGCATAATACTATTATAGTTACTCTATCAGAGTTTACCATCTGGAATTCTAATTCATACTACTACTTCTTTCTTGACCAAACAGAAGCAAAAAGATCTAACTACACAGCACTTACACATTACGAAAATAGAATCTAGAGCTAAGCTGAGGCTATTTCTCTGATGAGCATGCCCTACTCTGCCACAATCAGTAACATAGTTGCAATTCTTGTTTTCAAGAAGTGCGTGTACCTTTTCACGTTTTTCTGGCTGATAGGTTCTTAGTCATATGGCCAACTAAAATACGGTCGTTGAATTAAGTTAGGAGGTTCAGATAATATAAACTGTTATCTTATTGGAACCTTACTTATCAAAATACCAGATTAGAACTTCATAACTCAACTCTTGGGATAAACCACTGGCGGCCTTATCTCTAAGTTTCAGATGAGCAGGTGTCCATTCCCTGTTGATGTTTCTAGATTCTATTTTCATAATGTGTAAGTGCTGTGTACTTACTTAGGTCTTTATGTTTCTGTTTGGTCAAGAACTAAGCAGTATGAATTACAATCCGAGATGGTAAACTCTGATAGAATAACTCTGAGAGTGTTATGTATTTTGCTTCTCTTCGTTTGCTCCACAAGTATCAACAACACAAATTAGACAACTCGTGACTGGGAAAGCACGGACTTTGGAGTTGGCGACCCACTTGTCTGTTTCAGTATTATACTCAAGAATGTGCCCCAATCTGCCTACACCCTGAAAACCTGCCAGGACATAGATGACAGAGCCAACTGCTGCACACTTCACTGTCACGCCCCTCCATGGCATCGGTGACACCATCTTCCATTCATTTAACTTGATATCATAATATTCCACATTGTCCAGACCACCTTCAAAAGAACAAAATATGAGAGCTGTATCAATGATTCTTGGATCTCTTCATAGTTTTTAAAAATTTTATATTTTAGTTTCAAACTAAAATTGTTAAACACATAGAAAGGATATAAGAGCTTTCTAATCATTATCCACATGTCCACTACCTAAATACTTATTCTTAAACATAAAAGAAATTGAGAAATTTTTAGAAACATATTTTTTCTACAAAGTTAAAAAAACAACAAACAACAACAACATAAACCCCATACATTTCCTACAAATGCTCTATCCTGGAAAAGAAAATTAAAAAGTACCAGTGATTTGCTTTGATTATAAATTATTTCAAATGTTTTTCCTTTCTATCTTTTAGCAATTTATGGAAAATACTAGTGGATAAGAATAACAGAAAAGAAGTTATTGTTTTATTTAACACTTAAAAAACCCGAAAAAAATGAAGTACTATTTCTAGATTCAGTTCATATTTCTCATTATTTAAACTAATTATTTAAGATCATTATTAGCATTACATAAGAAAATGAAAAGGTCAATCTCAAAGAGTAAAGATACTTCTAAGCAGTATTTAAAGTGTTGAAAGCTAAGATTTTTTTTAATATTCAAATATCTCAACTGTTCAGCATTTCTCAGTCAGATGTGATAGCACTCCTTATGGGCACATGAAAAGCACAATCACTGCTTGACATTTCACAAAGTTTGTTAATGACTAGACATAATGTTGTGTGGAACTAAAGAGTGAGTTGACATCATATACCTAAACCATTCTGACCACCAACAGCAAATATCTTGTCCTTCACAAACACCAGCCCATGATTCTTCCTGGGCTCAATCATAGAACACAGCTCAGTCCATCTGGAAAAGAAAAAAAAAAGTTTGTGTGTGTTCACAAGAAGTGAAAGGCTTCATCTTAATAGGATGGGTTTGCTATCCCAAACAAACATTCATTTACTGCCATGTATCATACATATACACACATTTGTATACACACACACACACACACACAACACACCACACACACATTCATAAAACCTCAAGGGGTTTTAGATGATAGTTTTATAGCTTTATAGGTACGGTAAACTGGGGACTTTAACGGGATATAAAAACAGGAGGAAACAGTTTATGTCTTTTGAAGAAATCCATTTTCCATAGTTTCCAACAATTCTTGGAATGGAACAGGAGTGAAGAGGAAAAATGTAAAGAATCAATCACATCCTTTTCCCTTTTCTGAGATAGGGCCTCTCTGTGTAACCAGAGAACTAGAACTTGTCATGTAGATGATGCTGGCCTTGACTTGTGATGATCTTACCTCTGCCTCTCAAGTGACAAGAGTACATAATATATCCCGTAGAATGAATAAATACATGTTTTGGGGTTTTTTTTATAGCCACTACTATAGATGCCACTATGGCCTTGTTTTTCAAGAAACACACACACACATTTATGTGTGTGCTTACCCAGGTAAAATAACAATTTTGTAGATTTAAAAAGGGGAGCAGTAAGTATGGTTCCTTTACTGCTTATATATAGTAAGCTGCCTCCATCTATTACAAAAATATCTGGCTTGGAAAATTGTTTACATTATTCTTTCTTTTCTAAATATGTCAATAATATGAAGTTCATGTTTTCATGTATATGCATTCTGAAACCTGACAGTTTAAAAGTAGCCTAGTGTCACTTGCTCTACGCAGGACTCGCAGATACCTCTCCAGCACCATGTCTGCTTGTATGCCACCATTCTTCCTGCTACGATGATAATGGACTAATCCTCTGAACTGTGAGCCAGCCCCAATTAAATATTTCCTTGTAAGAGTTGCCATGGTCATGGTGTCTCTTCACAGCAATACAAAACCTAAGACACGTTTCATAAATGTTGTTTTTTAGAATTGAAAGCAATAGCAAAGAGGAGGAAGAAGAAGCGGAGGAGGATGAGAAGGAAGAGGAGGAAGACTAGGAGAAGATCACAGTTTCCCAACTAAAATGCTAGTACTTATTTTGAGCATAGGATTTATTGGGAGATATGATCCCCAAGACACAACTAGGGGAATGTAATGACAAAAACGAGTTTGTAATATTGCTACTTAAGAACAAAATTATTCTAAGTTTTCTCCCCTTCTCTCCTACATTTTTTGGCCTCTCAAACAACAATATTTTATGAGTCTGATGGACCAATCAGGTGTATCTCATTCATATTTACTGCACAAGCAGGACCAGAAAGAGAAGGGCAACCATGTGTGACAAGATCAAGTTATTTCCTAAGATTTCAGGCTAGTCAAGTGTGTGGATATTCTGAAAATGAGAATTACATTTCTGTTGGGTTTCTTCTACCTTTTTGCATCTCCATCCAGTGAAGTTATGGAATATAATAGCACTGACAGAATCATTTTAAACAGATACATACGTTTCTGTGGCAGGATCATACACTTCACAGGAACTAAGCACTCTCCCAGAAACATTGTTTCCTAAGCTTCCTCCACAAACATAGATGAGGCCATTGGCCTCCACCATTCCATGGCTGCAGCGCTGAGTTAGCATGCTGGGCTTCGTGTGCCAACTCTCTGTTCTTGTATCATAGCACTCAAACAAATAGAGGGCTGAGTTTCCTGTAAAAGAAAAGAACTCAAAAGTAAGAGGATGGGGCATGAGGACTGTGAATGAAGCCAGTCTGGGGTATATAGTGGGACCCTGTTTCAACACCCACACTGGAAAGAAAGGGTCCTTCCTACCACTCATCATATAGTTTGGAGTGGTTTGAACTGAAATCACTATAGAGCTAAATGAAAAGAGGGAAGAATTGCGGTTTGTAGAGAACATTTTTCTATTTACCACAATATTTTTTTTTTAAAAAGCTAGTAATCTTGTATGGATCTTGAAAGGCATTACAAAAGGATCTTTGGTGCAGATTTATTATATATCTAGTATTCTATAATTGTAACTGTTTATTAATAAGATAATGTGCAGATGAGCCCTAAAGTCATCCTGGTCCTTACTTGAATACAACATCAAAGTATAAAGGTGTATTTCTGTCTGGTACATTAATTATGCATTTTAAGAGCAAACACATATTTACTATATTTTGCAATTTGTGCAAACTGTAGGAACTCAGAATTTAGAAATAATCCCATTAAAGAGCAAGTGCTTCTTGTCCTTTCTAACAAAAATAGGACTGAGGAACTTTTATCTAATTATTTCTTTTCTTTTTGAGACAGGGTCCCACTGTGTAACCTTGGCTATCCTGGACATTAATATGCAGGTGCCAACTTTTAGTTCTTGTATCATAGCACTCAAATATAGGGCTGAATTCAGCTTTGCATTTATAGAAATATGCCTTGAATTTACAGAAATATTTACAGAAATATCTCAATGAGGGGATTAAAGATGTATATCACCATGCACAGTTATTAGCACATACGTTATATAATAATTTCTCGAGTTTTCTTTTGCTATTGTATTTTTTGTTTTGTTTTGCTTTTGAGACACAGTTTGTGTAGCCCTGGCTGTCCTGGAACTCACTCTGTACACCAGGCCGGTTTGAACTCAGAGATCAGCCTGCTTCTGCCTCCCGAGTGCTAGAACTAAAGGTGTGTGCCACCGTGCCTGGCTCAGAAATTTCTTCTTTGGTTTGATTCTGACTTAGAGGAAGATTTAAACTGACTTTATGTTAGTTTACTACTATAGAACAGGAAGTGAAGCCCGGAAGTAAACTGTTTCCTGTCTTCCTGAAAGAAAGTAAAAATTTCTTATCTCCCTTGTTTTGATATAATGGCAAATGCTTAAAAACATGATATAGGGGTCTTCCTAAATATTTAATAAAAATTCTATGGATTTTGAAGATTGTCTAGAACATTCAAGTTTCTTTATCTGACTTGCAAATCCATAATAAAAATTTCTATCTTAGTTCTCTTATAAGGCAATATGGAAAAATGTTAATTTAAAATACTGTTTAAAAGTGATTTTTCTTTATCTAGTTTTACACAGTTTTCACTTACAAATCAGAACTTACAGTATGAAATTGACTTCAACATTTTATATGTGACAAAATGGAGTATATACTATGCTTCAAACCTAAGACCTTGCAACTTCGAAGCATCACATTTTGTTACATTTTAGATCCATGTATAAACAATCAATCAGCAATGGCAGCTGCTTGGATGGTTGGCTTTCTCTTTTACGCCTGTTTCCTTCTTTGATCCTCTTTCACTGAGTTCCTACGAAAGCGCCATGGACAGGCTTCTGAGAGACTTAACAGCAGGCACTCAGCTACAGTCTAGAGAGGTCAGGCATAATTAGTCCTCACTGTGACTGCAGTTTCCTTCTAGAAGCATTATTTCAAACCCAGGCTATACCCCGTTGGACAATAGCCACAGGAATTCAGACCACAGAGTATAGATGCACAAGACAACAATAACTCTGTTCGCTCAAGACCCTTTGCCTGAAAGAACCTTTCCCAAGCAGTGAGGTGTGAGATGTGAGGAAAAGGCAGGGCCCAAATCATTCTCACCTAAAACAGTACCAGGCTATGGAGCTCTCAATATACCAGAGAATAAGGGGGAAACAGGTTAGAACCGTAGTCAAACTGCTATGAGTTCTGCAACTGTCTCTAAGATTCTGGCAAGCTCCCAGGGAAGTATTCCTAAATTAATATGCATTCATTTCACTGTTTTACACTTAAATAAAGACAAAGTATATGATTTTGACATATAAAAAGAATTGGGCAGAAAAGACAGGCTTAAAAATTTGGGAACCATAAATATACACAAAATTTCCATCTGAAAAAATTAGTGAAACAAAGGGGCTGAATTACTTGTATTTCCAATGCAAGAACCTTAATTTACAATTAGACATTCCAGGCTCAAATATGATACACTACCAAACTAGTAAATATTGTTTGGTAAATAGGAATAGCCCCTCACAGATTCATGTATTTGAATATTTGGGCATAGGAAGTGGCACTATTAGGAGGTGTGGCCTTGTTGGAGGAAGTATATCACTGTGGGGGCAAGCTTTGAGGTCTCATATGTCAATGTTACACCCAATGTGACAGTCTTCTCCTGCTGCCTGCAGATCAAGATGTAGAACTCTCAGTACCATGTCTGCTGCCATCATGATAATGGACTAAACCTCTGAAACTGTAAGCCAGTCCTAATTAAATGTTTGTTTTAAAAGAAAGAAAAAGGATGCAACACTTTCACCTAATTCTAAACTGAGAAGTGAAGATCATCGAGAATAACAAGTAAAAGAAACATTAGTTGTGACTAGTGATGACTTTCAGCAAGTTTGTGTGATAAGAGAAAGGGCTTCCCTAGACGGCCCTGACTGGCCTGGAACTTGCTCTGTAGACCAATCAGGCTGGCTTCAGACTCATAAGAGATCTACCTGCCCCTGCTTCCCAAGTGCTGAGACTAAAGGTGTACATCATCACTCCTGGCTGCTACCTTTAAACAAATGCTTAAATCTGGAAGATTTAGTGGAAAATAGATATTACAAATATACTATTTGAGGGGCTGGATAGATGACTTAACAGTTAAGAGCAGTCTACTGTTGCAGAATACTACCTGGGTCCCAGCACCCACATGGCAGCTCATAAACATCTGTAACTCTAGTACTAGGGGATCAGACACCATCTTCTGACCTCTGCAGGTACTAGGCATGCATATGGTACATCTACATACATACAGGCAAAACACTCATACACATAATAAAGTAATAAATAAACCTAAAGAAAAAACAAACAACAACAACAACAACAAAACAACATACCAACAAACTCAAAACAAAAAAAACATCAAACCCAAATATTCTGTTTTAAGGTAAAAACCTAACTCAGTGTTAAAGAAATGAAGTTATCAACAGAACAGTTGCTTCTATTGGCTTCAGGTATATTTGAAATATACTATATGATATATGATAAGAATGCTCTTAAAAATAGTAAAAGATTGTTTTTTTAAAGTTACATTTAGAAAAATTCTGTTTTTTTTTCTTATTCTCATTTCATATGTAACAGGAAGTAAAAACTTAGAAAAACAAAAAATAAAAAATTTGGGCTGGTGAGATGGCTCAGCAGTTAAGAGCACCGACTGATCTTCAGAAGGTCCTGAGTTCAAATCCCAGCAACCACATGGTGGCTCACAACCATCCATAATGAGATCCCTAATGTAGCTGTCTGACAGCTACAGCATAGTTACATATAATAAATAAATAAATCTTTATAAAAAATTTACAATAGATAAGTATGCTGCTTCAAAGAAAAATATTCTATGGGCTAATTAAGCCAGAAAGAAAAATAAACACTTAAATCCTATGCCTTAGGTTTACTTGGTTTCCCTAGTTTGTTTGAAGAGGAAAGCATTAAAAAAAACTATTATATGCCAGACTACTAATCTTTAAACTCTATTAATCCTAGGCTGTACCTAGGAAAAGAAAAATACTGAGTCTAAAAAATTATTAGACAGGTATTTATACTTATACCCATATCCTACATTGATCCATAAAAACAAAATTTAAAGCAGGGACCAGGGATGTGTGTCTTACTTGGTGGAGTACTTGCCTATTAGGCACAAAATCCTAGGTTTGACATTCACACTGCGAACCAGTGATTATGGTAGCACAAGCTTGTAGTTACAGCATTTGGGAGATTAGAAGTTCAAGATCATCCATAGCTACAACGTAAGTAGGAAGACAGCCTGGGCTACATGAGAGCCAATCTCCAAACTAGCCAACCAGTCAGCCAGCCAGTCAGTCAAACAACCAACTAGCTCCTTTTTTTTTTTAAGCAAATAAAAACAATTGTCCATGAGAATAATAGCTCATCTACATGACTGTAGCACTCAGAAGGCTGAGCATGCAAATGTTGAGTTTAAGACCACCCTGGTCTATGAAGTAAGACTCTTAACTCAAAAAAGTAGAAAGAAGAAAAAAAGAGTATCTGTTCCTTTATTATTATTATTCTCTATATATTATACCCTGACTATAGTTTCCCCTCTTTTTTCCTTCCCCCAGTGGTGGTTTGAATAGGTCTGGCCCCCATAGATACATGTGTTTTAATGCTTGGCTGTAGGGAGTGGCACTATTAGGTGGTATGGCCTTCTAAGAGAAGCTCTGTCACTGTGAAGGTGGGCTTTGAGGTCTTAAATGCTCAGGTAAGTCTCCTACTTGCTGCCTATGGATCAAGATGTAGAACTCTTGGGGCTGGAGAGATGGCTCAGCAGTTAAGATCACTGATTGCTGCTCTTCCAGAGGTTGTGAGTTCAATTCTCAGCAACTATATGGTGGCTCACAATCATCTGTAATGGGATCTGATTGAAGAGAACAATAGAGTACTCCCATATAGAAAATAAATAATCTTTTAAAAAAATTTTAGGAAGTATATTTTTTCAAAAAAAGAACTCTCTGTTCCTTTTCCATCACCATGTCTGCCTGGATGCTGCCATGCTTCCCACCATGATAATGAACTAAGCCTCTGAACCTGTAAGCCAGCCCCAATTAAATGTTTTCCTTCGTAAGAGTTGCCTTGGTCATGGTGTCTGTTCACAGCAGTGGAAACCCTGACTAAGACACCCTCCAAATAACATGGTCTAAATGGGTCAGTGAATAAGCAAAACTCTAAAACTTTTGAAGGAAACATTACCTACTCAAAACCAACAAGTAAAATTCAAACACTGCCAGCCATCAGTTCACCATAATAAAAAGGCAATTTATCTAGAAAGATGGCATTACAATTTTCTGTTATTTCAAATTCTGTTTATGGGTATGAGAATATACTAGCACCTGTCCAGGGGCCAGAGGAATTGAATGCCTTTCAGAGCTGGAGTTACAGGTGGTTGTAAAGCTATCTGATGTTCTCTGGAGCAGCAGCATGAGGTTTTAATCATCGAGCCATCTCTCTAGCCCCAATGCTGGCACTCTTGTCAATAACTTAAAGGACAAAGGAAAACTTATAAGGAAACAGGCTCTAAAATGTTAACAGACATAGACTTAAATTACCAAAGTATCAGGACAAATTTTCCAAATTTTTGAAAACTATGAATGACAAGAAACTTGGATTAAAATACTTCTGTTAAACAAAAATATCAATAGGGTCTTACCTACTTCTGAACCTCCAGATGTATAAATTTTGCCTTCTGCAGCACAGGCAGCAAGGCTGTCTCGAGGTGTTGGAGGGCCCAGTTTGGAATACCAGCTATCCTTTACAACATTGTAGCAATCCATTCGCTTTATGGGGAAAAGCTGAGAACCTCCCAAAATGTATACTACATTGTCCCAAAACACACATGCTGCATCTCTTCGTTTTTCAAAGGGGCAACGAATGTCTGTCCAACTGTAATCCTGAAAGGAAGGGCAAGAAGCTTTCAGAAACAGAAAGCAGACGTGACAAAGCACAGATAAGATAATACAACGAGAATGGATTTTTGTTTACTAGACTGCACATCTATTACCCAGTTTAAACTGAGTGATTTCTTCAGAGTGTTGACTAGCTGAGGTAGAAATAACATGACTGTATAGCCCATGGCTTTGAAACAGACATATCTGGATAGACTACTACTACCCTGTTTTCTTTGTCATTGAAGCTTAAAGATAACTCTAAAATAAATAAAACCATTGTTATTTTAAAAGTACTTTTTTATTGTTTTTAATTATGTGTATATGTTTGTGTCTGTATGACGGTATGTGCATGTGAGTACCCTTTCTTATTTAGTGATAGCTTTGCAGGATGTTTTGTTTTTCCTTATTAGCATATATCAAATGTTGAAAACCATGGGTTTCATTGTGTCATTTTCTCACGTGCCTATGAAGTTCTTGATTATGTCCATGTCCCCAATTACTCTTATCTTCTTTTCCCATTTCCTTTGGGTCCTTTTCTCTTCTAATTTCATATCATTAAAAAAAGAAGAGTTTACATGATTTTCATCTACTGCATAAATCTACCACAGAACAGAGAAATACAAACTCAGCCCCAGGTCTCACCACTCTTCACATGACGTACTCAAAGCTATGTGGGAAATGCTCTGTAACTGTAAGGTATCAGTAACTATCCTTCTATGAGCTTCAACTAAACTCAGGCTGAAAAGATTGGTCACTTGTTCTTTTAAATGATCTCCAACACTTACTATTCTTCAAATTAAAAATAACCACTGAGGGGCTTAGCGGTTGAGAGCACATACTTCTCAAGTCAGCTTCCCAGCACTGATGTCAGGTGGCTCACAGCTGCTTGTAACTTCAGCTCCAGGGTATCTGTGATGGCTATTCTTGGTTATCACCTTGACTATGTTTGGAATTATAAACTCAAGTAGCTGGATACACCTGTGAGAAATGTCTTAATTAAAAAATGTGAAGTGGGAAAACCCACTTTTAATCCAGATCTTATGAGGTTGGAAGATCCACCTTTCATCTGGGCCACACTTTCTGTGGGTAGCCTATAAAAAGGACAGAACACGGACAGCCGGGCGGTGGTGGCGCACGCCTTTAATCCCAGCACTTGGGAGGCAGAGGCAGGAGGATTTCTGAGTTCGAGGCCAGCCTGGTCTACAGAGTGAGTTCCAGGACAGCCAAGGCTACACAGAGAAACCCTGTCTCGAAAAACCACAAAAAAAAAAAAAAAAAAAAGACAGAACACGAACACTTGGCATCTTTGCCTGCTTGCTCTGCTGGCTTGTCCATTCCTTCCCTGGCTATAGAACCTACTTCTTCAGGATTCTGTTGTATACTGAAGACCAGCTGAAATATCCAGCCTCATGGACTGAATAACTCCCGGATTCTTGGACCTTCCATTATTAAACAGCCACTGTTGGGATAGCTGGAGTACAGCTTGTAAGCCATTCTAATATATCCCCTTTACACACACACACACACACACACACACGCACGCACGCACGCACGCACGCACGCACGCACGCACGCACACATCCATCCTATCAGTTCTGTTCCTCTAGAGCAGCAGTTCTCAACCTGTGGGCCAATATCCCTTTAGGGGGGTGGGTTCTGTTGAATGGCCCTTTCACAGGGGTCACCTAAGACCATCAGAAAACACAGATATTTACATTATAATTCATAACAGCAAAATTACAGTTATGAAGTGGCAATGAAAATATACTCATGAGTGGGGGAGTCACCACAACATGAGAAACTGTGTATAAAAGGGTTGCAGTATTGGGAAGGTTGAGAACCACTGCTTTAGAGATCCCTGAACAATAGAGCTTTTGGTACCAGGAGTGGGGCAACCCTAATACAGTATCTGATATCCTCTTTTGAACACCATGGGCAACTAGACTCATGTGAACCCTTACTCCCATACAGACAAATGTTCATACTCCTAATTAAAAATAAATCTTAATAAGTTTTGTGGGGTTCTTCCTACATTACAAATTTAAGAATGAAAATAACTTTAGAGGTAGCAAGATAACTCAGAGATGATGTCTAAGATGTCTAAGTTGATTACCTGAATTTAATCCTACAGACCTATAATTTATACTGTTTCTCAAGAAACTTCCATTTTTTTTTTTTGTTTTTTGTTTTTGTTTTGAATCAGGATCTTGCTAAGTTGTAGAGTCACTCTCAAACTCTTGATCTCAAGTGATTCTCCACCTCAGCCTCCTGACCAATGGATATATAGGCACATATCACTATGCCTGGCTCTCATTCTTGCTAACATATTTCTGGATATTTATTTTTTAATTCAATTGTTATTGTACATGTCAGACACTATGTTTAATAACTATTAGCTATATATAATATTGTAATGGTTTCCATTTTTCAGAAGGTAATTTAAGTGTCCTTTGTAAGCATTTCTGAGTACAAAAATACTCATTTCAGCTACCACTTTTTGTGCCTTAAATTCAGTCTATTTAAAAAAGGCCTGTTTCAATGTCCTTGGCTATGCTTGTGTATGTAAATGGAGGAGAGAGAGAGAGATGATCTTTGTTTTTTTTTTTTTAAATATGCACATGGGTCAGCATTTCTGGGAAGTTCATCTCATTCCTATAATCTGCTACCCCAAGTAGCATACTGAGAAAGTGATCTGATGTCCACTCTTGATAAATGGAGATAATACAAGTTGGGCTTGTTAGCTCATAAGTATGAAAGTTGGGCATACCTTAGCGAAGGAATTAGTTCTAACAGGCTATGCAGGGGAAAGGAGTACTGTTTACAGTTCTCTGAAAGTTAGAGGAACATGTAGCTTTTGTGTAATCAATAAAATGGACAAAGGCACTTAGGGAGGTAACTATGACCCAGAAAAGTAATTCAGTATATTTAATGAGTATTTCATTGCAAAGTTGCTTAGGTGCTGAGAAAACAGGAAAAGTAGAAAGGGTGTGGACAGCACATGTAAGTTTTCACACACCACCCACGCGTGTGTGCACAACTGAAGCATCATGCATGTGTAAGCATGGCTTCCTGCTTTCTTTGGTCCTAGTCAGTCTTTCTTACCACAGACTACAAATTTTTAAGAGCAAACCTCCTTTCCTTTGGCAGGCTTTACTGATTCCCTTCTGAATCATGACCATGCATAAATCCAGATGGAAAACTGAGCACTCCATTCTACTCTACCCTGTGTAACTGTCCAGCTGCAGGGAACAAACCTATGCCCATTTGTTTTTACTCTGTGGCTGTTTACCTTCTATAGCAACACAACTGAGTAGCTGTGGCAGTGAAGAGAAAAATCTGCAAGGAAGAAACTAATTTCCTCTGGTCTTTTTAAAGAATTCTGCTAAGCCCCTGGTCTATAGCAGGTTGGTGTATGCAGGACAGATTAATGCCCCAGCGCCTCCTACATATTAGATACAGGATAGATCTAGATGTTTCTTTTGCACTCCAGAGCATGAGAGCCCTCTAATAAGTGGAACAGGTTATGGTAATATGGCCCAGCAGATGCCTCCTTCATATGGCTTCAGGAATGTCCCAATATGACCACAGTACACAGCCAGAATTCTGGAGCACATTAAAGCCAACTATCTTTAAGTAGCTATCAGTCTTCTGGTTCTACAGTTTGTTCAGAGAGTAAATGTTTGACACTAGATAACCAACCATATCATTAACCCATATCCAGAGCTGTATGATCTAACCACAAAACTAAGATGGCACCAAACAACACAAGAATGGATTTATGGAGATTTCAAATATACAAGATACCCAAACAGGCTAAGCACAAACCTTACCCAGCAGCCCTTTGTCTGATGTACTGCTTTTTCCATCAACTAGGACCATTGCCTATATGGATGTATTCCCTATCAGCTAATTGACTTGAGAGAATTTGCCAATATTGAACAGCTAAGGCAGTTAGTTTATAACCCTTCTAGAAATTGTCCAAATATTCTTATTTGGCAGGATTTTAAATAGCTTTAGTGTTCACTGTCTTTTAAAAAGAGTGTGGCTGGGTGGTGGTGGCGGCTCATACCTTTGATCCCAACCCACTGGAGGCAGAGGCAGGAGGATCTCTGTGAGTTCAAGGCCAGCCAGGTCTAGAGAGTGAGTTCCAGGAGAGCCAAAGTCACATGCAGAAACCCTGGCTCTAAAACTAAAACCAAAAAAGAGTGTGTATGTGTATGTACACATGTGTGTATTACAATACACTTGTGTAGGTAAGTTCATGTGTTATCAGTGTGCCCATGACTGTGGAAGGTTTAGGACAACCTTGGGTGTCATTTTTAGGAACATTATCTACCTCATTTGAGATAGGGTTTCTCAGTGGTCTGAAGCACATTAATCAGGCTGGTGGTCAAGCCTCGGGGACATTCCTGTCTTAGTCTCTACAACACCGGGATTATAAACTTGTACTATCATGCCCAGCATGTTTATGGAGGTTTGGGGTGTTAAGTGCTCACAACAACACTTTAGTAGTTGAGCCATCTGCCCATTTTAGGTATTGGGGGTGTGTGCAAAAAAATCAGGGGTGTTTTGTTTTCTATCTTTTTTGTTTTGTTTTGTTTTGTTTTAAATCAATTTTGGGGCATTGTTAATGGTTTACTACAATGGACAGAAACTCATAAAGGACAAAGAGTACAAAACTGCTGACATAGACAGGTGGTGCTCAAATGACTTACAAATATGTGCACCACATGAACTATTATCAGAGTATTCACAACTACAAAAACAGTCTTTTGTGTACAAAACTGCACCTATGTCTTCCCACTCCAGTCACTGAGGTGTGCCCAATGAGTGTGAGTACTACTGAGAGGCTGCCTAAGCCAGTAGTTATACGTTATAGTTCCCTAAGCCTGATGTGGCTGACTGGTGCTGACCTATCAGCAACAGTGATCAACTCTAAATCCTGATTTGTTGCTATAATTTGAGAGAACCAGTTGAATACCCAATAATACTGGGATACATTCACTCATGAAGAGACAATGCTTACTTAGTATCTATTTGAACTGTCCATTTCTGTCTTGACATCTCCATGCTTTTATAAATACCTTGTATATCAACACTACATTATTTCATGGATGTCTTTAAAGAACATATTTTACATAGAAAAAAAGTAGAAGACAAGTATCCTAATGTCAATAGGATGCTTTGGTCTCAAGTATTAACCATCAATTTTTAAAAAGGGCTTAAAAATAGAGCTATCATGTTATGCTTGGATTCAGCATGAGTTATGGATATCATCTTACAAGTTTTGAGTGTTATCTTTTAGGACTTTGGTACATTCCCTGCCCCAGCAATGCATGTAGTACCAGAAAAATAATGGCATTTCCCCACGCCATACCCCTATACAGGACTAAGACACAAGAAGAATATGAGTGGGCCCTCTCAAGGCTGTAACTAAACATCTGCATAGTTAAAAATTGTGTCCCTAGACCTGTAACTTACACTCTGCTCCTCCAGTTGGCATTAAATGTACTGGAAAGCAGATTAAAAGTGTTCATTGTTTCTAGATAGTTGGATAAAAGTATCTTTGTTTCTTTGTGTCTACATTTTTTGAAATTTTCTAGAATGACAAAAATATTATAATATATATTACATATTATATAATATTATAATTACTCAAGAAAGAAAACATATCTAGCCTAAGAAGCTGATTTTCCCTGAAGATAACCATCTTATGAAAGCAAGGACATCAGAATGAGTGTATGGACTTGCCAACAAAGATTGAGCTTTGTTTTTTTTCTGCAGTGGTTCCTTTTAAAGCACTCCAGAGCAGTTATAGGGACATTTGAAATCCAGTTCTCAATGTCCTTACCCTATAAAACAATAACAACAACTAGGCAACCAATTACTGCTTACTGTGCGGGAGATGTTAGTACCTATATGTGCTCAGTCCCTTCAAAATGAAAACTGGTATCAATTTAGTTACCTTTGGGTTAAAATATCTACAGGACTGTGGTTGGGAGCCTCCAAACAAAGCTATGTGGTAATCATGTTTCTTTCTTCTAGGCCGTGTGCCACCTGCAAGTTCTTCTCGATCCTCAGGAGACAGTAGATGGTACCTCATTCCACCTGTACAAAAATACATAGTAACACTTCAAGAGCTTCAGGTACTGCCAAGTCAATACTTTGAAAAGGAAAGTAGTTCCCTCTTTTCCCCCTGCCCTGTAACTTAAAATTATTTTTTGATCTCTTTAGTGTTCTAAAAAGAAAGGGGATAGTGGCAGGATAAATGTCTAAGAATCTTCACCTTAATAAATGAAATTTATGATCCTCAGAAATCAGTATTACTACTATTGTCTCACCCACCTGCTACATACCAATGAATTCTCTGGTTCCTTAAGAGTAGTTGTCAAAATAATTACTGAAATCTAGATCTCTTAACCTAGTGACTTTAATTTTTTTCATAAGATTCGCTATATAACAGAGGAAGCTGTTATTTAACTAGTAAGCCTCTTGACTCAGTTCCTTAATACTGAGATTACTAAGGTATGCCACTATCATCAGCTCTGTTTAAAGTCACAGTAGAATCACACAGGAAATCTCTATTTATACCTGGTTCCTATTACAGACCAATTGAAATCTCTAGCGGAGGCAACAGGGTATTTGCTGTGTTAAAGGGACTCACTTTCCATTCAAATGTGGTACAAAGAATAGCATCTTCAGAACCTGGAATTTTGTTAGAAGTGCTGGCTCCCACAATCTAAAGCCTAACAAAAGATCATGTACTTGACAAAACCCTAAGTTAACTCAGATGTGCATAATACTTTGAGAAGGACTATCTTAGATGAAGTACAACAAGGATTCACAACTCTTGTGGATCTTCCTTACTGTGGTCAAGAGTCCCATACTCAAGAACTGCTTAAGCAGTGTGGGGAAAACACATAACCTATCAATGTTAGACAGAGAAAACTATATTCTCTACCTCATATTCTTTTTAACACAACCTGAATTGAGTTTTAAAAAAAATCTCATAAAAGCAGCAAAGAAAAGGTGATAAGCTATGCAAATGTTTATTATATAAAACAAAACTGCAAAGTTATCCTATTACTAAGATCAAGTCCAGCAACTTTACAAGAGTAGGCTAAGTGCCTAGACACTGTGTGCTAAAAAACAAAACAATTCTTCAACATATAAAGGATGCCTGACTACTCTTTACCACTTTTTATTCATCGGATTTGCTGAGTTTAAACAGCTGAACACAGTGCTATGAATCCTCAAACTAAGGTGCTGCCCCCTCCACACACATTTCTGTTTGTCGGACTTGGAAGGACTTGCTCTTAACTGACTCACTAGCAAAGCTACATACTCAAGAAGACCTAACAATTAAAATAGGCAACACTCAAAGAAAATATAGACAACACAGTCAACATAGGTACATTCAAAGGTATTAAAATGACTACATGAGAACAGTTATGTACTGCATTCATTAAATAAGAAGTCAAAGTACATTCAGACTCATAAAAATTAAAAATAGCTGAAATATAAGGTTTAAAAAGAAAAATTAAGGTAAACTCTCAGAAAGGGGACCAAAATGGAGATAGAACTGGAAAAGACCAAGAAAGATGAGATATTCAATGGCTAGAGAACCACAGTATTAGTAATAAAGAACTTAGAAGTCAGATACTGAAAAGAAAATGCTCAACCTCATTTAAAAAAATATATACATTACTACAAATTTCAAAATAGCAGGATTAAATAAATAAAACAACATACTAACTTAACCAGATTAAAACAAAAACGCCCCAAGAAACCAATTGGCTCTAGGATTCTCAAAAGACTATTACAGCCTATAGATAATGGAGCAGTGCCTTCAAAAGACTAACAAGACTGTTTTTAGCATGTGTAGTTTAACTAGCTTCAATGTTTTATAGTGAAATAAACATGAGACTTATCAAATCTCCAAGTATTTATTAATTATCAGGAACCCTTTGGAAGATGTGCTCCACCATCAAACAGAATTAAGAAAGGGAGTCAAGTATGGCAAGGCACAGCAGCAATCTCAGCGCTCAGGAAGGCTTGTGTTTCAAGCTAGCCTGGGCTTCACACTGAGAAAGCTTGTCTCAAACGAAAACAAAACACAGAGAGAGGAAAACCTTGTGCTCAGAAGAGAACAGATTAGCCCAGGACAAGAACTGTACACTGGGCTCAGGCTAGAGGACAAGCAGCACCAGAAGGAAAAGGCAGAAGGAATGCACTGAAAGGGATGTTTTAAAGAAATAAAAGCAAGGCATTAACTGTGGCACTTTATGAAAGCATAGGTTAGCCAGGGAAAAAAAGACATGAGCATATTATTAGCTCCAGGCAAATAAAGAAAACCTGTTTAAGGAAAAGAAATGTCAAGATGGGATGCTACCTGGTCAAAAAGGAAAACACTCTGAACAAAGTACATGAAAGCTATTGTGTGCAAATTAAGACAAATCTTCACTTTCTTTCACTGTGAGGCTAACCCTTTCCAGGGACTGAAAACCCTAAGGGATTACCACGATAAGAAGACAAAATCTTGAATATTTTCCCAGACTAGTGAGCATTGGAACGGGTTTTTAGTCCATGCAAAATGGCCATATAAGACATATAGAAATGGTAGAACGGAACTTACTTATCACCATCTTAAGGCATTCAGGATTATCTTGAATAAGTGGTTCAGCTTGTACTGTTTTACTTAGGAAATTCTTCGATATAAGAGGGAACCTGACTTTGGCAAGGATGTCAACCATGAATGGCTGGCGGTTAGGCTCATCGTATTTCAACCACCTCACGGCAGCGTCATAAACCTAAAGGGGACAAAGAAAACAGCAAAGGTCTGAGGTGGAAGCAACAGTCCAAACATCTACTTTCACGTTCACCCTGAAAAGGGACCATTACTCATCCTCAGTATTTGTCCAAGTACTTGTTTGCATTGCTCAATACCCTACTATATCTCAAACACTTTATACACCACTTTAGTTTATTTGAGTTTGCTATAACTAACTACTAACACACACGGTAATGGAAAGAATGTTAAAATTGTGATTTGAACAAAAAGACTTATGGGGTTGGAGAGATGGCTCATCTGTTAAGAGCACGTGCTGCTCCTCCAGAGGCCTGAGTCTGGTTCCTAGTGCCCACGTAGGCCCATGTCAGGAAGGCACAATGGTCTCTAACTCCAGCTTGAAGATCCAATGTTTCTGACGTCTAAGGGCACTTGTACACAAATGCACATATCCACACACATGTACATGTAATTAAAATAACACTGAATTCTCAGAAAAGCTTTCTTTTCTTTCCGTCTATGTCTGTGTCTCCATGTATTTACTGGTGGGCACCTGCAGAAGAGGTTATCTTACTTCCGCAGCTGGAATTACAGGCAGCTGGGACCTATCTGATACGGCTACTGGGAACTACACTCAGGTCCCTGGCAGAGCAGCAAGTGGTTTAACCACTGAGCCAGCCATCTCTCCAGTCCCAAAAAATGTGTGTGGGGGTGTTTTTAACAACAAGTCATAGCTTCTTTTTCAGAAGCAGACACATAACACTCAAAGAAGTCTACTGGCTGGTGATAGCTCCAACAAATGCTCAGGACCAGGAAGAACACAGGCTTCCAAGATGGCTTCCATTCCAGAAGACATGAAAGCTACTTATCTTAATCTTGTATGTCTACAGTGTGACTCAACAAACTTACCTGCTTTAGGAAATTTAAGATATACAAATTCTATGCTAATAAAATATAGGATATTTATAAGAATTGCTGTAGCATTCATTTAACTGCACTGAACAAGTTCAAGTTCATTAATTTATAAGTCATACAACAGCATCAACAACTTCATATACATACTCATCTACTATACTCATGTACATGCATTCAGACTACTCATTAAACATGTTTGAGCTTGTTAATAAGTTACAGAAAATGGAATTTTAAAGAAAGGCTTTTTATTTTATAACAGGTTTAGATTGCTTTTTGGCCTTTTGGATAAGATCAAGTGTAGAACAGATTTAAATTTAGTATTCTCTGTACCCAGTCACTGTAGTATGAAGCATCTGTTATAACCAGTAAGTTAATACTCTTATATGAATACTATAGTATTTTTATATTTCTTTAGTGTTTATCTGGCATTATTTTCCTTCCCACTATCCTATAAAGGAGACCACATTATACTCAGCTAAGAAGTCATTTAAAGAATTTTTACAGAATGTGGCAGCAGACTTTCTTTCTGACAACCTTAACAGTTCTGAATTCTGGTGAGGCAAACTTTCCAATTTCAGTTTGCTTGATGTCTTATGCATTAACCTAGTATTTTATGTTTCTGGAAAGGGCGATCACAGTGATTGGCTTAGGGTTTCTAGTGCTGTGATAAAATACCATGATGAAAAGTAACAAGGGTTTATTTTAACTATTTCTCTAAGGTCACACTCCATCACTGAGGGAAGTCAGGGAAGGAATTCAACGCAGGATCCTGGAAGCAGGGACTGAAGCAGAGGCCATGAGGTACTCTGCTTGCTGGCTTGGTTGGTTTGCTTTCTCATACATACCAGGACCACCTGCCCAGAAGTTGCACTGTCCACCGTGGGCTGGGCCCTCCCATGTCAATCATTAATCAAGAAAGTGGCCCACAGACTTGCCACTGGCCAGTCTTACAGAAATATTTTCTCAAATAAGATTTCCTCTTTCTAGATAAGTTTGTGTCAAATTGACAAAACTCAACCAGAACAGTGATGCTTTGCTATTTTATTCCGTCAAGTGAGCATGTCCTCACTATGACCTCACTGATGTCCCATCAGGTGAGCATGTCCTCACTATGACCTCACTGATGTCCCATCAGGTGAGCATGTCCTCACTATGTCCTCACTGATGTCCCATCAGGTGAGCATGTCCTCACTATGTCCTCACTGATGTCCCATCAGGTGAGCATGTCCTCACTATGTCCTCACTGATGTCCCATCAGGTGAGCATGTCCTCACTATGACCTCACTGATGTCCCATCAGGTGAGCATGTCCTCACTATGACCTCACTGATGTCCCATCAGGTGAGCATGTCCTCACTATGTCCTCACTGATGTCCCATCAGGTGAGCATGTCCTCACTATGACCTCACTGATGTCCCATCAGGTGAGCATGTCCTCACTATGACCTCACTGATGTCCCATCAGGTGAGCATGTCCTCACTATGACCTCACTGATGTCCCATCAGGTGAGCATGTCCTCACTATGACCTCACTGATGTCCCATCAGGTGAGCATGTCCTCACTATGACCTCACTGATGACCACCAGCAGACCATGTCTGTCAGGTTTTCCAGTATAAAGTCACTTTTGCTTCACCTGAATACAAGTCAGTTAATTGAAGAAAGAACAGATTTTTCTATCTTTGTTTTGTTTCTTTTGACACATTACATTGTAACTAGTTTCAACATCTTGGGCTCAAGTAACTCTTTTTCTTTAGCCTCCTAGGTAACTGAACTTTAGGCACACTCCTGTGCCTGATTTACAGAACTGAGCTTCTTTTTTTTTATTATCTGACCAAGTCCTCCACCTGGAAAATCTATGTTATATGAACAACATAGAGCAAAATAACATGGGTTAAGGAAAAATAGCAACTCAAAACCTGTGACCTTATCTCAGTATATCACTTCCTATTGCAGCAGTAACAAATCACTATAGACTTAGTGACTGAAAATAGACAAGGATGTGGGGTTAAAATATAAGAACTGTGAGTGAGTCTCCATATTAAAGCTACACAACCTGCTCCTAAATAACTTTGGCCAATTTACACACCTAACACTTAAACTGATGGTTGTGGAGAAGAGAATGTAAATCAAAGGATGCTGGGCTAAACCAGGTGCCAGAAGGGCAGCCAAGAGGTCACATAGTACAATATTAATTTACATAGTCAATCTTTATTTACATTTCAAGTTTCTTCTGACTTATTGCACTTTGTACCCACCCTCTCATGTTCATCTTGGTCACATCTTCTAAGTTACCATCAACATGTAAACTAACAAGTTCAGGAAATCTTTTGGGCAACCAGCAAGTTTTATCTCTACCATGCAATCTGTCTTTCAAATAGACAGATTTAGACTCATCCCATGAAAAAGGCTTTGTGATGGTGATGTATTTATTATAAAGAACACATTCTCTCTGATTTCAAGACTTTTTTTAGTCATATATTAAAGCATCAGGCACAAGGAACTGATAAGGAATTTACTAAGAAGTATCTAAGAAGACATTTCAGTTACCTGATCCTCTGCTCTTACAGTCAGGGTGTCCTGGCTGAGAAGATGTGTCACTCGCTTGACATCAAGTTGTAGAAATTCATCCGTTTTGTAAACTTCAGTGAAATGCTGATGAATAAAGTCATCAGCTGTTGCTTTCAGTTCAGGACAGTCTAGACACTCTGCAAGCACACTTATACCTAAACCCAGAGAAAAGACATTGCTTTCAGATAAACATATTCCGAGAACTTGAGAAGATAATGTTGGAAAACAATCTCAAACTTAAGGCCAGTCTGGACTACAGAGTAAGACCTTGATTTTAAAAGACAAAACAAAACAGTACTATGTGTTTTAGGGGATGCAGGGAGGAGAGAAAGCAAGGCTTAGGGAAAACTTAAGTGGATCTCAAAAACTAGATCCTTTTTGTTCCAATAATTTGTCTATTTTTGTGGCAATTTGAGGTTGTCTTATGTTTGACAATAATAAGAGTATCATTTTTTTCCAAACTCTTCTCAGGTATTGCTAACATCTTTCACAAATAAATTTAAAACTAAAGTATCACATTTTACTTAAAAATGAGATGATATTTATTAGGACTGCACTAAACTTTTGGACTGTTTTGGGGGAATAGCTGACTTCTACAACATAGATGAAGAGTTCCACTTGGCATTGGGTTAGGAGACAGCTCATTAGGTAAAGGCACTTGCCTCCAAGCCTGATAACCTTGAGACCCACATGGAGGAGAGGAATCAACTTCTCCAAGTTGTCTCCTGGAGATAGGCACACTAATTTACAAAACATCCAATTAACAAAAGAACTTGACAATTCAATTTTATTCCACTGTAAATTATTTATGACACTCAGGTTTTCTTACACTCTCCAATATAAATATACCTTTTCTCCCTTATACACTTTGTATATTTTTTTATTCAGCATTTTCCCATTTTTTTTTTCTATTTTGTTTTAGGAGTTTATATTCTATATAAGGAGGCAAAGTACTGTCTGTCTGATGTTGTACCCACCTTGTTAGGGTTAATTAGTGCTTATTAAACTGTTATGAGCTGAGTTGTTATTTTGTTATTGTAGCCCCTAGTGGCTGGAACTTGACAGGCTTGTCTCAAGTCAGAGAAATTTGATTGCCTCTGCCTCCCAAGTGCTGGGATTAAAGGCACCATATCTAGCCAATACAGAGTTTTGATGTTTTCATAATTATATTCATCACTACTAACCAATTTGCTAAGGTAGCTGGTATCTTTCATCTCCTTTGTATAAATGGACTGACTGGTTCCTATAGCATTCTGAACATTCACGGTTAAAAAGCATATTACTTCTATATATATTTGCTCACACCAGTGAAATGACTAGATCTGGCCTGTGGTTTATGGCTTAATTATTAACTGGTTTGTGAATGAGTTCTCAATATGTAGTCTAGATTTGCCTTAAACTCACAATCTTTTTGCCTCAGCCTCTTGGGTGCTAGGATTACAGGCACGTGCCACCATAATAAGCTAAAATCTTTTCATTTGCTTAAAAATATCACAGATATTGAATGTACTGTCTGGTTTTCTGTGTCAACTTGATACAGGCTGGAGTTATCACAGAGAAAGGAGTTTCAGTTGGGAAAGTACCTCCATGAGATCCAGCTGTAAGGCATTTTCTCAAATTAGTGATCAAGTGGGGAGGGCCCATTTTGGGTGCTACCATCCCTGGGCTGGTAATCTTGGGTTCTATAAGAAAGCAAGCTGAGTAAGCCAGGGGAAGCAAGCCAGTAAGTAACATGGCCTCTGCATCAGCTCCTGCTTCCTGACCTGCTTGAGTTCTAGTCCTGGCTTCCTTTGGTGATGAACAACAGTGTGTGGAAGTATAAGCTGAATAAACCCTTTCTTCCCCAACTTGCTTCTTGGTCATGATGTTTGTACAGGAATAGAAACCCTGACTAAGACACTGAAATTGCAGGAACTATTGCTATGACTTTAAGTATGTTCATATTTTAGCTCGTTAGTAATCTTTGACAGTGAAATAATCGAAGGATGGAATTTCTGAGTAAATCTATTACTAATAAACTTTAGAGGGTAGTTTTAGGTTTATCCTAAATTTCCTATCAGCACACACATTAATTAATTTTCTCCTCTATTATTATCAGCATTTAAAAATGATTTTTACTGTATGTGTGTGTTGCCTGTGTATGTCTGTGTACCATATGCAAGTAGTGTCTACAGAGGCCAAGAGAGGGTGTTAGACCTAAGAACTGGAGTTACAGACAGTTGTGAGCCACCACGTGGATGATGGGAAACTGAACACAAGTCTTCTGCAAGAGCAACAAGTGCCCTTAACCACCGAGCCATCTCTCTGGCCTCCATTATCATCACCTTTGATTGGAGAAGGGAAAAATTCTTTTTAAAAAGACATTCATTGCTGGATCTGAAATCATTTTACACTAAAAAAAATAATGGTTCTATGGGAAACGGGAGTTTTATGCACATTTATATACATACATCTTTGTTCAAAGCTAGCATTATGCTAATTCTATTTCTGGGAACCTTATTTACTGACATCAAATTTAAATACTGAAAGTTAATCTCAACTTTGGATGCTCACCAGCATTAACTGATGAAGACATCCCTCCTGGAACCTTTCCAGCCGTCTGAGGTTATGGTTCCGGGCTTCCTGCTTCCGAAGGCAGCTTGGTCTTGTTTCCTGCCTTCCCAGCTACAGACCTGATCTTGGCACTACTCTTTGAGCTTTCCTTCTTAACCAGACTTTCACAGTTTTCTAATTAGCTATTGTCTTTCTGACCACATATAGAGTCTGCATTTTTTTTTAAAGCTTCCAAAAGAAAGTTTTATAAAAGGAATGCTGAGTCTGGAGAGACTGAGACTGTGCAGTGGTTAAAGAATTTGCTATTCTTGAAGCAGATCTGGGTTCAGTTCCATGCACCCACATGGAGGCTCACAACCACCTGTTCCAGAGGATCCAATACTCTGTCTTCTGAGGGCACCAGGCACACATCTGGTACATATACATATATGCACATACACATAAATCTTTTTACAAAGGACTACTCGTACTTTTATTAAATACTGAGAACTTTTCTTATCTCTTTGCACAGTATGCTTAATTCAAGAAAGACTAAAAGTAAATTTCTTTAAAAAAAAAAAATCCTGAGGGCTGGAGAGATGGCTCAGTGGTTAAGAGCACTTCCAGAGGTCCTGAGTTCAAATCCCAGCAACCACATGGTGGCTCACAACCATCTGTAATGAGATCTGATGCCCTCTTCTGGAGTGTCTGAAGACAGCTACAGTGTACTTACATATAATAAATAAATAAATCTTTATAAAAAAATCCTTTGGTTACATTCCAAAGTGCCTGATTTACTGTGTTGTTATGCTTTTCAATAAGCCTATAAGTTAATTTTTAATATTTCTCTAGGTTTCTTTTATTCAGTTAACCTTCCAAGTGCTGAAAATGGTGCTGAAGCAAACAGATGCCCTTCTGAAGTCATGTCCTGCCTGCTGTGCTGCTGCTGGGGGTCAGGCCCTGTGCACTTTTCCTTTTAGGAGCTCCATGTTTTCTGGTGGTCAGTCTATATAAACTCTCCAATTGGATTCGTCCTTTGGATCACAGTATAAACATTCTGTGATAACTAAAGTTTTGTTAATCAAATTCTACTTTTCCTAAGCCTGATTTTGTTTTTTTTCTGAGGTATCTGGGCAATTATGAGTTATCTATCACAGCCTCTCAAATTTCCTTTCTGCTTAAAACAACAAAAGCCATCTTATTTTACTGGGCACAGTAGCCTATGCCTTTAATCTCAGCCCTCAGTGGGTGTGGGTGTGGGCAGGGGCAGGGACAGGTGAATGTCTCTAACTTTGAGACTAGCCATGGTGTGTACATATGAAGTTTCCAAGCCAGCCAAAGATACAGACCCTGTCTCAAAAAAACAAAACGTCAGCTTATTTTGCCATCACTAGAAAAACCTAACCAGGATAATCTTATTGATGAAGCTGGTACTCTCATGACATAATCCTCCCTCGATAGAGACCAAACTTTTAAACATAGAAGTTATTGTGTGGGACACTTCATACTCAACCATACTAGGACAGAAAGAGTAGTTTGGTTTTCTGTAACCTAACACTCCACTTCTCTAAAAACATAAGTTTTGATGTTAACTACATATAACCCTCTACCACCAGTCACAGTCAGCACACTCCTGCTCTCCAGCATCTCTAGCTCCAAACCATTCTCATCTCCTCAGATCCAAGCTCTCCATCTTTAGAGATCATGTCTCATGAGGCAGACTTTGTACCCGGTCTGACACTATCCTTAAAGTTCGAGTGATTTTCCCTTTGTGGTTGCTGGCTTTCTTGATTCTCCTACATGCTCCTGGGGCTCCTGTCTCACACCAGTGCCCTGCTTCTTCCTTTAATGGCTCTTTCATCTTTCAGTAATGGGTTTCTTTTATTTACAGTACTGTATCATGCATGAGCAGTTTCCCAATAGATCTTTAGTTTGAATTTTAGGGATTATTTATCTACTTTACTGTTTGATGTGACTAAATGTCAAGACTGAAAAAACATAGGGCCTACACCCATTCAAATACCTTTTCTATTTTTAATTTTCTTCCTATTTCTTACATTAAATTTTCCCTCAGGAGCTATTCATTTTGGCTGTTGAATGTTATTTTCTGTCTCTCAAACTACTAGGCTTCCTTGAATGTTGTAAAATTTTGTTTTATCTTGAGACCAGGTCTCACTATACAGCCTTGGCTAACCTGCACTAGCGATATAGACCAAGCTGGTCTTGAATCTGCCTCTGCTTTCTCCATACTGGATTACAGACATATACATATACATCATGCGTAACTAAATTCTGCCCAATTCATTCAGTTTCAATGGGTTCCCTTAGCACTGTGGAATTTGGATTGTGTAGAAATCTTGAGTAGCAGAGAAGCAAAAGGAAATCTTAGGCAGGAGTTCTCTCACTGGCTGGCATGACAGCTATGCTCAGATCACAGAGAAAGCAGACAGAAGCAGGTCTTCTCATCCCACGTCTACCAAGTCACTGAGAGACTGTAAGACAAGGTCCCGTACTGTAGCCCAGGCTGGCCTTGAACTAGGAGCCATCTTCCCACCTCAACCATCATGCCTAGTTGAAGTCTCTGTCCCTGTCACAGGTCTAGGTCACTGAGGTCACTTTATCAGCTTTGTTAACAGTGATGACAGCTTAGCAGCAGAATGCTTATCTAGCATGTACAAGACCCTGGGTTCCATTTCAAGTACCACAAAAACAAACAGAAACCACACAAAATGGTAGCAGGAAATAGGCAAATGCTCCCTTTAGAAGCACAATACACAGTAAAAACTCACCTTAGGGTCTACATACTATATTTTGTACTACTATCTCTATGACTTTTTTTAAAAAAGATATTTTTGTTTGCTGTCTTTAAAAAGAAGTTTCTTTTAAATTTTACATTTAAAATTTAAAAATGTTTCATTGGATAGTTTCTTTAAGGTTAAATGAGGAGTCTTACCAATATGTTTTTTTTCTTTAAATACACAATGAGGATTTAAAAAAAAAAGCCAGGAATATGGTATTTCTTACCAAGACAATTTGAAGCATCAACTTGTTCTTTCAAAAAATCAACACACATTTTCTTCACAGGTTCAATCTGGTACTGATTTGCTGCATCTAACAAAGACTGAACATTGTTGCTATTCACAGAAATTCTGTAAGTTAAAGGGAATATTAATTTCACACAATTTTTAATTGCTTAAATAATATTACTGTGACGTATACTCTCCTATGACATTATACTCCCTCTAACTCCTCCATTACAGTTTTTTGTTTTAAGAAGTCAGGAGCAAACCAATTTGTTACAATGATGTTTTTCTGTGTCAGACCCCAATTTTACTACCCCCAAAAGAATGATTCTTTTTAACTCACCTAGCAGTATAAGCAAATTCCACCAGTTGTTCAATAATATCAGGTTCCGCATCTTTGAGTTCTACTTCGAAGGACTTCGATTCAAGCATGTTAGCTGAAAGAAGAAACATGAATGATACCATCACTACCACAGGTTTAACTGAGGAACCAGCCAAACCAGGTTATAGTAAATACACTAGGACAGTTATCTATAAAGGGAATAAATGCAAAAACTCTCCATGTTAGTAGCATCTGATGTTAGCAGCACCTGTTAGACTGATCTAAGCGCTTCCTCAAGTGTAAATGAAAAAGACAGAAAACTCGATTTTTTTTTCCTTCCCATCCAAGTCCTAAAAAAATTCAGCCTCACTCTTTTCTAATATCCCTCCAAATTCTCAGAGGTTGGTAGGACATCAAAGTCAAAACTTGAGGCAGGTACATTATTTAACATGATGAAGATCACAGACAGAGATAGGTGTCGTGATGCACACTGCAATCTCGGCACTGGGAGGAGGCAGAGGTGAGAGGATCACTGAAAGTTCCAATCCCTGTCTGGCTAGAGCAAGTTCCTGTCTCAGATCAACAAAACAAACCTCATAAGGCAATACTGAAGGGTGTAATCAGGTTCTAGGTCTCAGATAAAAATGGACCTCTTTCCACTACAGTGTGTCTCATTTCCCTCCATCCTCCACTTGGGGCTAATGAAGGGGCACTCACTGTGACCGACATCACAACTGACCACTCTCATCTCATTCTCTTTACTGTCTTGTAACCTTAAGTTCTAAAAAGCTTTTAAAAACTAGAAAAAAATGTTTATTTAGACTCTACCCAATTCTCATAGAAAAAAACAATAGTTTTTACCTAAAAATACTTACTTGTGAACATTAAGTTAAAAAAGTGACTGGCTGCAGCCAGAACAACACGGTGAGCAGGTATCTTTCTTTCCTGGACCATGAGGATCACATCGCATAATGTTCTCTAGTAAAAAGAAAACAATTAAGCATATAAAAACCGGCTCACTGGTCATAGCTCAGCAATATTATATTAAGTATAACAAAGCAGGAACCTACCAAATGCTGTAATGCCTGTACATATTTTCTACTTATATCCTTTCCACAAACTTTAGAATGCATTTGTCAAAGATTTATAGAGTGTCTGTTAGATAGTATCAAAATTTGGCACTATACTTCCAATAGTCAGGAGAAACTCAAGTTAGTGTATTAAAAACAAGTCTGGTATATAAAGGGAAGCCGAGACTACAGGGAGGGACCCTATCTTGAAAAACAAAAGAGAAACAAACAAAAAGTCTACAGAGTGGCAGGGATTAAGCACAGCTGCTGAGAGGCTGAGGCGAATCACCTTGAGTCCAGTCTGGGCGGTATAAGGATATCCTATCTCGCTTTGACTGTCAATAGAAAAGAGTCTACTAATCCTTCAGGGAAGCCAAAACTTTTCCTGTCATAAATTCTAAGACCTTTATTGTTAGCTTTCAACAGGGGAGGGGGCAATTAAATGATATAATAGCATATGCAAATTAATACTTTTCAAACTCTGCAGTCTATATTTGATTTTTCTAATTGATCAATGTGTGGTGAAATCCAGAGTACATGGCACATTACCCAGAAAAGTAGCTGTCATAGCCATAATGGGAACCAGAAAGGATTCAGACACACAGAGTAAATGAACTGCTCTTCAGCAATCTGTCCTTATTAGCTTGTCTCACAAACATCCTTCTGATAGAAGCTGGATAGCAGCCATTTCTAAACTAATTTCTGACCAAGACAACAGCAGTGACATTGTAGGCTGTGGAAAGAAGGTAGGCCTGCAATAACTTAAACTTCAAAAGGAAGAAAAAAAAAGGATTACTGAAAATACATCAAGGTGGTGGTGGGGGACTGCTCTTCTGAAGGTCCTGAGTTCAATCCCAGCAACCACATGGTGGCTCACAACCATCCTTAATGAGATCTGATGTCCTCTTTTGGAGTGTCTGAAGACAGCTACAGTGTACTTACATATAATTAATAAATAAATCTTAAAAAAATACATCATGGGTTAACACCTTATAGATGACTTTTAAAGAAAAAGAAATGTCTTTGGGAGGCAACCGCTTTTGCATTACAATGCTTTTGGCTCTGTGGGGCTTTTCTGTGGGAATTTGAAACCAGCTTCTCTTGCTTTCACAGCAAGTGCTCTTATCCATTAAGCCATTCCATCAATCCTACTTTATTTTGTGAATAAAAATCCAAGTTAGATGCTAATGCTTAGGGGAAAAAAAAGGAGTCACCCAAAGCAGACTAAAAAAGAAACAAAACTTCAAATTTACAGTTTATTTTATGATTTGTTAAAAAGTGTTGTGGGGGCTGGAGAGATGACTCCGTGGTTAAGAGCACTGACCAGGTCTCAAGTTCAAATCTCAGCAACCACATGGTAGTTCACAACCATCTGTAATGAGATCTGACACCCTCTTCTGGTGTGTCTGAAGACAGTGACAATGTACTTTCATATAATAATAAATAAATCTTTAAAAAAAAAATTTGTGGGCCAGCACTTAAGAGTCTTAGGCAGATTGATAGCCCCTAAAGCTACTGTTGCTTCCATAGAAAGTTGAGATTTTTAAAGGTTCATTTTCTGATCATATGTGGGAAGGGTGCAAAACAAGCAGAGTCCTTGGGTGACTTGCCATATGCCATACCAAAATATGCAAAGTAGTGCAGAGTGAATCTCTTATGTACTGTGTGGACTCTTATGTACTGTGTCTACACAGTACCTGTCAATTAAAAAACAAAACAAAACAAAAACCTATGGCCTATAGGATGGGGTAGAATAGAAGGTGGGACATCTGGTAGGCAAAAAGCATCCTGGGAGGGAAACGAGTGGGAAATTCACCCGGGAACATGTAGGACAGAAGCCTGGGGGCTGGGCAGAAATAACCAGCCATGTGGCAGAACTTAAGATTAGAATGAACAGGATATTAAGTTATGATCTAATCAGGGAATCAACCAAAGCATGAGGTCAAGGTGTTTATATATTTTGAGTCTCAGAGTTGTTATTCGCGGAGGGGGCAGGGCTTGGTGCCAGGAAGAAAAACTTGCCTTTTTACAGATGGCACACAACACAGAAGGCATGTAATCCAAACCTTTTCATTCATATTCAGTTATTAGACTGAGTCATGGGTAAAAAGCAGAGAACAAAGGGCCCTGCTGTGTGCTACAGAGCCTGCATTCTCTCTCAGACTAACAGAAATAGCTCTGGGACAGGAATTGCACCCCTGCTGTGGCACCAAGAGAGGAAGGCAGCACTTCTAAGATTAGAATGGAAGCAGGACTTTAGCATGCGCTTCTTCTGCAGGTCGAGGGAGGACCCAATCAGTGCAGGCAGGCTAGCTGGAGGGCAGGGAGACGGAGCCTGCGGGGTCACTCCTCCAGTGAACACAGAGCAGAACAGCTCTCAGTTAAACCCGAGGGCATAGGGCTGGACTAGAGCCACCTTCCTTGAGTGTGGGAAAGCCATAGGAGACATGCGTGAGTATACACTGTATACACAAGAGCCCAGGACTACAGCGGCACAGAGACAAAACTGTGGTTTTTTGGTCATTCACCTTTCCCTGTTAACCAGAGGGCCAAGGACCATGGCACTGTCCTGAGTTAAACAATAAAGGGAAACAAAGAACACACAAAAAGAATCCAAACAAAACAAAACGTCAGAGAAGGTAAAAAATTGTTTTAAGGCTGAAAAGGAAGAAAGCTGGATTTAAATTTCACATATACATATAGATAATTCAAAATTGATAACTATAAACATGAAAGGAACAATGACAGAGGTTATCTAGTTTATCTGATCTCTTTTAAATGGTTCAAAGACACAAATAAAAGAGAAACAAATACATCTAAACTGGAACTGGCATATTACTGATTATGACTATTATCACACTAATAATCCTCATTTTCACCTTAATAGTACTATTGACTTCTCAGAGATAAAGCTTTGGACAAAAATTTTGAAAATTTTATAAATCAGACTAAGAAAAATGCTAAAATATCAGTGATGAAGCAAAACAGGAAAAGTAAAATTTGGAAACAAGATTTAGAACCAAAATAGGGAACATTCAGAGAAATCCAATCTAGAATTTACAATAACATCAAAAGAGACAGTTCCAGATGAGAAAAATCTACAAAGGTTTAAAGAATTAAAACGGTAGCCCATAAAAAAACAATATATTGAGCTAAGAGAGTAGATTCTACTTATGGGAACAATGTCATACAATAGATTCTGAGATTGCACATTTAGTAGAAATTATGACAATTATGGAAATAGCTGCACAAATTGAGACTGACAATATTCTAACATATATAAGAGGTATAGCTTTTCTCTAATAAAATGAAACAGTTTTTACATATTACAATGTGAAACTTGTTGTGGTTGTACGGACAAGAGGTTGTAGAAAGATCAATCATGCTTTGAAGGAAATGCATTTACACATGAAAGCTGATGCTGCTTTGGCTTATGTATCCATTGGAATACAACAAATATTTTTAGATATTATAGCATGAAACCTGTTACAGATATAATTTATAATCCTACCAGTCAAGCAATTATGGAGAGATCTAACAAAAATTTAAGAGAGATGTTCATAGAACAAGATGATTAAAAACATCTTCCAGGGATAAGTTAAATGATGTTTTGTTGACTTTGAATTTTTTAAAAGTCAATGAAACAGGTTGCAAGGCTGTTAAAAAGCTCTGAATTTTAGAAAGGACTGCTGAATTAGATCAGCCTATTGGAGTTCTAATTCCAGAATGGAAAAAAAGATGTTGCCTTGGGGAGGAGATTTTGCATTTGTTCCAACAAGAAAAGAAAAGCTATGTTTTCCATCCTGTGGTGGTTTGAATATGCTTGACCCAGGGAGTGGGCACTATTTGGAGGTGTGGCCTTGTTGGAGTAGGTGTGTTTTGTAGGAAGAAGTGTGTCACTATGGGTGTTGGTTTTAAGACCCTCATCCTAGCTGTCTGGAAGCCAGCCTTCTTCTGTTTGCTTTGGGAACAAGATGTAGAACTCTTGGCTTCTCCTGTGCCACACTGCCACGCTCCTGCCCTGATGATAACGGACTGAACCTCTGAACCTGTAAGCCAGCCCCAGTTAAATGCTGTCCTTATAAGAGTTGCCTTGGTCATGGTGTCTGTACATACTACTGTTTCACAGCAATAAAATCCTAAGACACATCCAAATTGTTAGATATGAAATTTGACAGGAGACCCCCCTGAAGATCTTGGCTGCAAACAGGAAGAAACAAATCAGTAAGACCAAGAAGGCATGTAATTTATATGCTGATTCCTCTACATGAGAACAGCTCTGAGACTGGCTGAGACCTGAATGTCCATACATTTCCATAAATCTTGTTGGCTACAACATCCTCATGACTTATCATTACATGCCATCCTTTCATATGGCATGGATGGAGATTTATATTGAAGCTTAGTTATACACTCCAAACTAACTTAAGAAAGATGTCTTTCACTTGCTCAAACATAGAGCAGAGAATTATCTTTAACAGATATGTGCACAGTGTACATTCCATATGTATGTTAATGAAGAAATGTATATTACTTGTGAGAGTTTATGTGTTTTCAGAGAAAAAGGACTAGACACCAATGAAGACAAAACAAGTAATCCAGTCTCACATACTGCTTCAATTGCTGTTTCATCAAAACTTTCACTATTTATGAACGACCCAGTTCATGACAGTGTTTTACCACAGCAGAAAGCAGACTGAAATAGTAACGTTGTTTAAATTCTCCCTAAGACATTCTAGAGGGCTTATTCTTTCATATTTATTATAACATTTCATCTGACCTATGTTATCTTCATAGGTCGTGCTTGTTGCCTTAGTTTGAGCTTCATCGCTGTGAAGAGACACCATGACCACAGCAACTCTTATAAAAACATTAAATTTGGTCTGGCTTATAGGTAAGCAGAAGGGAACTTCATGTATCACTGGGTGTAGCTTGAGTCTATATAAACTCAAAGCCCGCCTCTGCAGTGAAACAATACTCCAACAAGGCCACACTTTCCAATAGTGCCATTTTCTACTATCTAAGCATTCAAACACAAGTCTATAGGGGCAAACCTATTCAAACCACCACACTTGTCAAAATAAATTGCTGCCTTAGTTACTATTCTATTGCTGTGAAGAGATACTATGACTAAAGTAACTTAGAGAAGAAAGCATTTATTGGGAGCTTGCTTACAGTTTCCTTTAGTCCTTTATTAAAAAGACAGCAGCCAGGCATGGGGTGGGCAGGCAGGCAGAGATGGGACCTGGTGTGGGCGTTTGAAACCTCAGAGCTTACTCCCCTTGACATATGCCCTCCAACAAGGTCACACCCATTCCAACAGAGCCATATCATTTATTGGTTGATTGATTGTTTGTTTGTTTTTCATAGCCCTAGCTGTCCTGGAACTTGCTCTGTAGACCAGGCTAGCCTTGAACTCAGAGATGCACCTGCCTCTGCCTCCTGAGTTCTGGAATTAAAGGATGCCACCACTTCCCAGAAAAGCTATACCTCTTAATCTTTTCCAAATAGTTCTATGAATAGGGAACCCAAGAATTCAAACTATGGACATAACCACTCTGGACTCTCCCAGATGTGTCTGCCTCTGGCTATACTCTCTCTTTTATCTACAATAAACTTTCTCCTCCACCATACCTAGGAGCAGTCCTGTCCTGTCCTGTCCTGCCAAATACTGTAACAGGGACTGAGGGATTCTGAGAGAATCTGGAGGCTAGGTCCAATTTTACCTTAAATAGGCACACCTCGGCTATCTGTCCCAGGTCTAAAACTTAATACATAATACATCTGAATAAGACTGATTACTAATAACTCTGTGACAGTCACTACATTAAGCTGTCTTGAAATCTCCTTTGCCAATGACCATTGATCCAAAACACTTCAATTTGGCCTCTGGTAAAATTTTAGGACAATGGAAAAAAGCAGCCATGTTCTTTGCCAAAATAGCACTATAGTTGCTAGGCCACTTGCTAATATTCATCCCCTCCTGAAACCTTCTGAGCAGGGTTTAAATAGTCCACATTGCCCTCATTACTACTGTTCTCAATGCTCCTACTAGGCCTATTAAGCCATACTTAAAACATTCAACCATTTTTCTAGTCCAAAGTCCCAGTATTCCATATTCCTCTAAACAACAGCATGGTCAGACTTGCCACAACACACCTCTTCCTGGTATCAACTTCTGTCTTAAGTGTTCTGTTGCTGTGAAGAGACACTAGGACCAAGGCAATTCATACAAGAAAACATTTAACTGGGGGCTTGCTTACAGCTTCAGAGGGTTAATCCATTATCATGGTGGGGAGAATGGCAGCAAGTAGACAGGCATAGAAATGGAGAAGTAGCTGAGAGCTATATTGTAATCCAAAGGCAGAAGGGAAGAAAGAAGGAAGGGAAGAAGGGAGAGAGGGAAGGAGGGAGACTGTGCTGGCATTGGGGTTTTGAAAACTCAAAGCTTACCTCCAGAGACATACCTCATCCAACAAGGCCACAGCTACTCCAATAAAGCCAAACCTTCTAATCATGCTCAAACAGTGCCACTAACTGAGGATCTTTCTCATTCCAACAACTGTTATCCCCAGTGTGGTTAAAAGTCAGTCATGGGTATATTCCTGAGTAGACTGTAGAGTTAACCATAAATGGATAAGATAAATCAATAAAAAGACAAATGGGGCTGGAGAGATGATTCAGTAGTTAAGCTGCTTGCTGAGTCTAAGGACCAGAGTCTGGATCTTCAGAACCCACATGCACTGCTGGATGGGCATGGGTTTGCCTGTCATTCCAGCCTTGGAAGGTAGAAAGAGAACCCCAGAAGAAGCTGGCTAGAGAATTCAGCAATATTCACAAACCTGGGTTTTACTGAGAAATCCTACCTCAGGAATAAGGTAGAAAAGCTATCTATGGAGTAGGATTCTGACATCAACCTTGGGTCTTCCACCTGCACTCATATCACAACACATGTGTGCACACACACAGATGCACACACATGCATATCAGACCACACAGCATGGAAAATGGAAGGAAGAAGAGGGAGGGAGAAGGACAGGAGGGAGAGGAAGGAAGGAAGGAAGGAAGGAAGGAAGAGGACAAAGGGAAATGGTGTTCTTACCACAAGAGATTAATCACCTTTTTGGGTTGTTAGTAAAACAGACTCAATCCATAGTAAAATTGAAGACATAAATTTTAAAGCCTTTCTGGGAATTGTGTTTATTCCAAAATGCAAAGAAAAGTAAGGCGGTTAGCAAAAAGGCGGTGCCACTGGCCTGCTCTTGGTGACCTAGCGCTGCTTACACAGTCACCAGCTGTATAAAAGGTGTGTGCCTGCACAGAAGGGCCCCAGCAAAGCCAGATCTCTCTTCTCTCTCTGCCTTCCCTCATTGTCCCCTCAGTCTCTCTGCCTCTTTCTAGATGGCCTTTGATTCTCCTCTTCCCCAATCAATTTCTTACACTAGACCAATAAACTTCTTACATTGTACCTGTTGTGTAGTGTAATTTCTCAGGGGTACACCTTGGCACAGCCAGACAAGAGTACACCCACACCTCAATTTATCCTATCAAAGACTAGACTTGAACATGCACCCAACCTAGAAAAGAGAGAAAAACATAAAATTAGATTATATTAGAAGAAGAGAATTTTTTAAGGGAAAAATAAGCCAGACCAAAAAGTTATGAAAGAAAAAGAAACAGTTTAACTACCCTCTGGGGGAAGGGAGGACAAGATACACTATTCTGTTATTTGTTAAAAGAAAGGACAGCATTATAGAAAAAAAAAGATGAAAAAAAAAGAATTCAGTTGAAGACTAAACTATTTCTCTGAGAAATACAGCCTAGAGCTATAAAGTTTTATAAGATTCTTTTTAAAGCTAAATAATTTTTACCTTTGAGCTAAAGCCCTTCCTTTAAAGACAAAGGAGGAGTTTTTCCTGAATTATTAAGTATTTTGAAAGGTGATAATGATGGGAAGACAGGAATGGGATAGGCTACAGTGGAACATATCTAGGAACTTATGGAAATAAGACTCTAGAACTCCTCAATTCTGAACATAGACCTCTCATAATTTCCAGTGTGGAAAACTCAATTTTTTAAAAAAGCAATGGAGGAACAACTATGAGTACGTCATCTGGAACCAAAATCAAAAGAAAAGTGTGTGTGTGTGTGTACTGTCTCGTTTTGTGTGTTAACTTGACGTAGGCTGGAGTTATCACAGAGAAAGGAGCTTCAGTTGAGGAAATGCCTCCATGAGATCCAGCTGTGGGGCATTTTCTCAATTAGTGATCAAGTCGGGAGGGACCCTTGTGGGTGGTGCCATCCCTGGGCTGGTAGTCCTGGGTTCTATAAGAAAGCAAGCTGAGCAAGCCAGGGGAAGCAAGCCAGTAAGGAACATCCCTCCATGGCCTCTGCATCAGCTCCTGCTTCCTGACCTGCTTGAGTTCCAGTCCTGACTTTCTTTGGTGAACAACAGCAATGTGGAAAGTGTAAGCTGGAAAAACCCTTTCCTCCCCAACTTGCTTCTTGGTCATGATGTTTTGTGCAGGAATAGGAACCCTGACTAAGACAGAGTGTGTGTGTGTGTGTGTGTGTGTACACGCGTGTGCATGTGTACACCTTATCAATGTCGGGTTTACCTACCAAATATAACACACAAGCAAGTAAGGTGAGGCTGCTTGAAATATATTTGTATTAGAGGTGAAAAGGCCCTAGAGACATTGTCCATTTTGTTACAAATGAGTAAGAACTTGTCTACTGCTCCTTTGTTCATAAAGTATGGAAAATTCAAACATCCAGGAAAGATAAAGTTTTAGGGGCACCCTCTAAAGGTGACACTCTCATAGAACCACAGGCCTTAAAGGCATCTGTTATATTCTCCAACCACTACAAATTGAGTATAAAGAGGAAAAACTCCTTCAGGAAATAGATTTACAGATAGAGGAACTCCACAATGGGATAGGCTCAGAAGAGACACATCCAAGGTCCAGAACAGTTGGAGGAGCAGAACTACAGAAGATGCAAGGCCACAATCTGCTTTGTACAACCACTGGCTGCAAATAGGGGTAGGTAACTTCTTCCATGAGGAAGGGAAGCTCTGTCACTCAAGAGAACTTGGGACTTTCAGCCACACAAGGTCCATACAAACAAACAACAAAAACAAAAACAATTGAACCTTAAATATGCAGATGAACAACAAAGAAAAGAAATGCAAGGGAACCTGGGTACTCAGTCTATCCATTTGGCAAATTTCTAACATTTTACACAAGAAAAAAGAATGAATCATATGCTAGAGAAGCAACAGTGTACACAGACAAAAATCTCTACTTTAAGAGATAAATGGTTCCCTGGAGGGAAAATTCATCCAGGCTGGGTTTTGTCTGACATTCTAAAGACCAAAGATTGGGGGTGGGGTGGGGGTGCACACAACCTGCTATAGTCAAAGCTAAGATTTTTTTTTTCTTTGAAAATTATCTGTGCTAAGCCAGGTGTGGTGGCACACATCTTTAATCCCAGAGGCAGGAGAATCTCTGAGTTTGAGGTCAGTCCGGTTTACAGATCAACAGCCAGGACAGTCAGGGCTACAATGAGAAACCCTGTCTTGAAAAACAAACAAAAAATTATCTGTTCTGTCAAGCAATGTTTTACATTTTACTTTGTATTTATTCTCTTATTCCCTCTCATTGTGCAAAGTTATAGTATGATAGATGAATTCAAAATGTCTTTTTTTTTCTTTTGAATGAAGTGAAAATTAAAATGTTCTTTCAATTCCCTCAGACCTTTTACCTCTGCTCCCAATATTAATGTGTGCATGTATGTACACACACACACACACACACACACACACACACAGAGAGAGAGAGAGAGAGAGAGAACATTCTAGTAGTTTTATAGTTTTTTCTTAAAGCAGAATCTATTTTCAAAGGGTCTTAATCTCATTTGGGAAGAGGAGGGGACCAGTGAGGAATGGAGGGAGACAAAGGGGGATAATGTGTAGGGATAGGGGTAGGTGAATACAACCAAAGAACACTATATGCGTGGAGAAGAATGTAAGAATGAATGATATCCATGGGCTGGAGAGATGGCTCAGTGGTTAAGAGCACTGACTGCTCTTCCAGAGGTCCTGAGTTCAATTCCCAGCAACCACATGGTGGCTCACAATCATCTGTAATGGAATCTGACACCCTCTTCTGGTATGTCTTAAGACAATGACAGTGTACTTATACAAAACAAATAAATAAGTCTTAAAAAAAAAAAAAGGAGTTTAGGGCTGGAGAGATGGCTCAGAGGTTAAGAGCACTGACTGCTCTTCCAAAGGTCCTGAGTTCAAATCCCAGCAACCACATGGTGGCTCACAACCATCTGTAATGATATCTCTGATGCCCTCTTCTGGGGTGTCTGAAGACAGCTACAGTGTACTTACATATAATAAATCAATCTTTAAAAAACAAGTTTTAAGAAAATGAAATCCACTATTTTATATATGTGCTCGCATTGATCTCCTATAAGAAAAAAGATCTAATTTCATATAATTTATCTTGGATTTAGATAGTGTCTCTCTACCTAGACCTGGATCTTCAGGAGAGAAAGCATACAATATGTAAGAACCTGTTGACTAGGTTGACCTGGAACTCAGAGATCTGTCTGCCTCTAGCTCCAAAATGCTGGAATTAAAGGTATGTGCCACCACACCTAGGTCATATACTTATATAAAATGGTTTCTCTGTTGCCAGTATTAATAGCATTTAGGATGTAGGACAGGGAGGCAGGCTACTTTTAGCCAAGTTTATAATAAAATTGAAGCAGAATAACTTGCAATTTGGCCAGAAAAACCTGTGTAAAGTTGGGGGCCAAGAAGACATGGTTTGAAAAGTTAGAGCTATTGTTAAGAAGTAACTAAGAACTTAGCATCAGGACAACAGGAAAGATGCCTTGAGAGCTTCTCAAGGATTGGACAATCTCCAATCACTCCAGGCTCAAAGATATGCGTGTATCAAATTCACTAGAATGACTTCCTCTTAAGAAAAGAGAACTCCAAGACACCCTGCTCTCAAAGGGCTGCCTAGGAAGCTGGCTTCCCCAAGGTTCATTTCTCTGTGCTCAATCACTCCACAATCATGACAGTTCCAGTCTCTCAGTGCCTGGTTACTGTTTCAAGCTGCGGCTGGTGGCAGAACCTAGTGCTGTGGCGATGCTGGTTTTACAGACAAGATATGATAGATTTACAGAACCCATGAGGACAACAATGCAATGATTAAGGTTTGGTGCTAAATGTTATTAATTCTGGCAACAAAGACACCATTCTAAGGTGAAGAAGCCTGGTAGGTCTCCTTTCTTCCTCCCCCATGCTGCTATCACCAGGACTTCATCCCTGGCTGAGCAGCACGTGAGGGCTCTGTGACTCATTAAGTTCCCACAGATCCTCCATCCACCTCCAGTGAACCGCTGACTGCACTCAGTGTGTGTGTTTCTGCTCAGGTGAAAGGGCATCCTGTGATGAAAGGGCCCAGGACCCACACAGTTCTGAGGTGGGACAGAGTCCCAGGGGAAGGGCCTCCTGAGACGCAGCAGCTCAGAAACCTTACAGCTCTGAGGAAGCCTCCTCAGCAGAAGCACCACAGCTCCCAGGAGAGGGTATCCCCAGCTGAGCTGAGCAGCTCAGGAGCCTCAGTCCTGCTCCTTCTCTTCCTTTCTTCCCCTTATTGCTTGTTCTTGGCTTCTTCCTACAAGAGAGTCACCAGGCAGAAATCTCATGAAAGAGATTTATTGGAGGGTCCAGACTACAGAGGGATGAATCCAAGGACGGCTGTCCTCTGCTCCCAGGAGTAGACAGCAGGAAACTGGACAAGGGGGAAGTGCTTATATAGGATTGCTGAGGGGTGGAGCTTCAGGGCAAAGATTTCCAGAGTGAAGATTGGTGGGATTTCAAGTCGTGAGCTTGGAGTAGCTTAGGGATTATTGGTGGGTTTCCTGCTCAGGGATTGGTGGGTTTTTCTGCTTAGGGATTTTTTTCACCCCCTTTTCCCTGCATCAGGCCTTGGTTATGATGGGAAGTCCTTCTTGGCTATAGCTGGCTTTTGCAGAGGCGCCATCTCTGGTGGGGCTACTAGGGGCTGAAGAGGATGCTGGAGAGCTGCCACTGTGGACAGTTGCCACTGTGGACAGCTCCTGTGAGACAGCTCCAGAGTGGTGTTTCACGAAAGCTGAAGGAGGAAGGGTGTCTCCACTGTGGACAGCTACTCATGCTGGAAGTAGGCTGAGGCAGGACAGGCAATGAGCCACCATGGACAGCTCCTGCAGCTCCTGTGAGAACTGCAAGCAGAGATGATGATGTGGTACAATCATTTAACAAAAGCTGCCATTTTGGACTGCTCCTGTGGGACATTTTACTGCTGTAGCGGGAAGGATGAACCTGCCACCACTTCAACGGCTTTTGTGGTGTGTCACTCAGGGACTTCACTCAGTCCCAGCATCGAGCCTCACCCATGGTGCTGGCAGTAGTCCCTCTGATTCTGCCCACCCCCACCCATGCCACCTGCACCAGTACCTTCCTCTAGCAACTAATCACAGAACCATTAGTATTAGTCCATCTTGGTCCCTCTTCCTGACATTTCTCCACCTTATCCCCAATGGCCTCTCAATAGCCAGGGAGTTAGAACCACCCCAGCCTCCCCACTCACAAATCAAGTATCTTAGGGTGCTGAGCAGCTTTGTATTTCCTACATAATCTGAAACCTGCCAAGTGGAACAAAATAACTCCCACTCAATACAACTGAACTAAAAGTATCAAACATATAATCAACAACTCTATTTCCAGATGCCCAAGATCATCCTACAGTAATATTCCCCAAAGAGAACAACCCAGATGAATCTCAAGACAGAACTGAAAAGAACAATCCTAAACATGGTCTAAGAGTGTAACTGGGAAAACAAAAAACTGAATGAACTTAAGAGAGGACAGGAATAAACATCATTTAGCCTGAAGCAATACAAATACATAATATATGAATATAAATATATTGGAATATATATATACATACATAAATACACACACACAGTTGGGATATAAAGAGTGAATTCAACAAAGAATCTGAAATACTGAAGGAAACCAAGGCTGAAGTAAAGATGGAAAAAAATTCAACAGCCTGTCAGAAAATTCAGTGGAAAGCCATACCAACATAGTTCACATAGATGATAAACTGTCTGGACATGAAGACAAGGTAGACTACTGCCAACTAAACTAAAGAGAATGATTAAGTAAAATCAAACAAACCAAAACAACAACAACAAAACCCCTCAAGAAATAAATATGAAGAAACTTTGGGACATCATGAAAGATTAAATCTATGAATCATAGGCATAGACAAATGAGAACAACTCCAGATCACAGATACAGATCTTCCAGTAACTCACCAAAACTAAAGGAGATGCCTACTTAGACACAAGAGGTACAGTCTGCCCCAGCTTCCTCTCTCCTTCCTGTGTGTAGCTGAGACATAATTAACCATGCTCTCTTTCTGTGGCCATGTCTTTTGTACCATAATGGACTCTACTCCTCCAGAACCATAGGCTTAAGTAAACCTTTTCAGGCTGAAGAGATGGCTCAGCGGTTAAGAGCACTGTCTGCTCTTCCAGAGGTCCTGAGTTCAATTCCCAGCAACCACATGTTGGCTCACGACCAGCTGTAATGGGATCTGATGCCCTCTTCTGGTGTGTCTGAACACTGCAACAGGGTACTCACATAAATAAATCTTAAAAACAAAAACAAAAAAAGTAAACCTTTTCTTCTTCAAATTGCTTTTATCATGGTATGTTAGATGTAAGGCCTGCTTCAACAGGAAACTGATGACCCATACTGTAAATTTGGCCAAGAACCTCTAGCTAGAAAAAAGCCTACTACTATCCTCTTGTTAAACTGATATAGTATCTAACTGCCACCTAAATAATTATTTCTAGCCCCTAGACTAGTCCAGAGTTTACCTCCTCAGAGAAGCTTCTTTTGGCAGTGGATGGAAGTTAATACAGAAGACCGAAAATGATCAAAGTGCAGAGATTAAGTCACTGTGGAGTACTCATCCCCAAATGGAACCCATTCACACACCGACACAATAGGCACTCACCAACTCTCAACAACTACAGATGTTACACAAAGCTGCACTCCTACGTGAGATGTTACATGCTGGAAGACAGTCAGGTTTTCTCATGGGTAGGTAGCCTGATTTATTTAACTGTGCTTCACTGGACAACCTTACAGCAAGATGCATGACAACACTGACTGGACCAGCAAATTTTATGACGGGGGTAAGCTGGTATGGGGAAGGGGGCACAAGAGAATTGGGCATTGGAGGGGAAAGTGAAGAATTGATTTGATTGAAATAAAATGTGCTCATGTAAAAAACTAAACTGAAAAATATCTTTACAAAACACAACACAGTAATCTATGCTCAAACTGGAAACTCCAGAGTCATAGTCATTTTTGTAATTCCAGAGTGGTGTTCCTCAAAATCTGTCAAATCAGCAGCTGGCCCCTCCTACCCCACAGCTACAATAAGAAGTCCCACAGGAGCTGTTGAAATGGCGGTTCCTGTCAAAGTGAAGGCTCCTCAACACCTTCAGCCTATAGCTGTTACAGGAGCTGTCCACGGTGGTGGATCTCCTCTCCCACCTCAGCCAGACCTCTCTCACAGGAGCTGTCCACAGCAGCAAATCTCTTTTCCTGCCTCAGCAGGAGCTGTTCCTCAGGAGCTGTCTTTCCTGCCTCAGCATACAACCGTCATGCCATAAATTATCACTGCAGGAGCTGTCCCACAGGAGCTATCCACAGTGGCATCACCTCCTCTCCAGCCTCCCCAAGCAACTCCAGAGATATGGTGCCTCAGCCAAAGTCACCTACAGTCAGGACTTCCCATCCTAACCCATGGGCCCAATGCTGGGAAAAGGGGGTGAAAAACAGTCACCAATCCCTGAGTTCCCTAAACTTAGAACTTGAAATCCCACCAATGCTCAATCTGGAAATCTCTGCCCTGAAAAGCTCCACCTCCTATGAAATCCTATATAAGCCCTACCTTTTTGATCAATTCCCTGCTGTCTACTCCTGGGAACAGAGGGCAGCCATGCCTGGATTTTGTCTTTCCACTCCTGGATCCTCCATTGTTGTTTTAAAAAAGTAAATTCCAGTTGTTAGATTTTACCAAATGAAGACTCAGGAGTCAGATGCTGTGGTGAAAGCCTGCGAGCTCAGAGAGGCAGAGAAAGCACCCAGCTGACCTTCCTACTTCACCAAAGTCCCAGAAGGAAAAGACTTTCTCCTCCACTGTTTTAAATACCTCCTGACTCAATGGATTAAAGGTGTGTGCTTAGGGCGAAGCCACACAAGTACTTGTTTACAATAAACAGAAAGCTCTTGGGTTAAAAGTGTGTCCTTGGGCTGAGCCAAGGTTTTGCCAGTTCATAATCTTGGGGTTCACAATGTGATCAAATATCCTGCAACACTCCAAGAGATCTTTTATGAGACTTGCTGTCTCACTGGAAGAAGCCAAGGAGCAATGAAAAAAAGGAAAGGATGGCAGAAGTGGAATGGGGCTGAGGCTCCTCAGCTCTGCTAGGGTACCCTTCCCAGGAGCTGCGACTCAGAAGGCGGAGCAGGCCTGAAGTTACTGAGCTCCTCAGCTCAGCTGGTACATCCTCTCCTGGGAGCTGCAATACCTCCGCTGAGGAGGCTTCCTCTCAGAGCTGTAAGGTTCCTAGGCTCCTGTGTCTCAGGATGCCTGTCCACTGGGACACGGTTCCACCCCAGAGCTGTGTGGTTCCTGGGCTTCCAACTCCCAGGATGCCCTTCCATCTGAGCAGAAACACAATTTTAGCTAGCAAGCCTATCCAATTAGGCTTTGCGTTTCTCTCACAAAACTCCCAATAACAGGTTTAACACAAGGTTTTAAATGATAATTATATTCGAACTCATTTCATAATGAAAAATGCAAATTATGATACTCTAAAGGCATGCCCCTCAATATATTAAGAAACACATAGACATTATTAACATAAAAAGGTACATTAACTATATATGAATAACAGTGATTATGATCTAGCCTTGTAGAACCTTCTCATTATATTAGTTAATGAAATTAATCAAAACAAAGGGTTAGGGAAATCAAATGGCAATCTAATTAAATAAGATGCCATTGTTCACTCATTAGAAGAGCTAAAGTAACAATTAATGCCATTAATGCCAAGCTGTCAGAAGTATGCATTTGGCACAATTATTGGAAAATTTGAGAGCTGTGTGTTAAAACTGAATGTGGTATCCTCTCTGTAATAACTCAGTAACTTCCCTCCTCAGCATTTGCATACCTCAGTGTGGTATAGCACTTGTTCAGCTTGTACAAGGCCCTGGGTTTAAGCTCCAGTGAGGTATAAAAAAATGGAAACAAAATAAACCCAAGTATACACTGCATGATTCTATGTTTATAAAAATAAAGTCATAAAATAATGGTAATTATCATGGGAGAAAGCGATTGAGAAGGCACTTTTTTGTACTGGTCACATTTTAGTCCTATTATTAGGAATGTATTCACTTTATAATTACTAAGTTTCAGATTTGTAAAACTTACACTTTATTAGAAAGTTCACTTTAAAAACAAAAAGACAGAAATGACCAGGATGATGAAAGAAAAAGCACAAACCCCCAAAAACTAAGACTGCTGTCTCCACAGAATGCTACTTCTACAGTCGGTCTGTACCAAAGCTAGTGTTGAAAGTTACCTATGCCAGTAATTAAACAGTGGGACAAAGGCCAGCCTTTCAGAGATAAGAGGGATCCATCCCAGGAGCACAATACGGTTGCTATGAGAGTGACTTAAGGTCTGGAGAGATAGCTCAGTGGTTAAGAGCTCATACTGCTCTTGCAGAGGGCCTGAGTTTGGTTTAATACCACGTTGGATATTTTATGCCTGTAGTGTCAGATGCAGGGGACCTGATCCCCTGAAGGCACCTGTAGCCATGCATACTATCCACTGTCTTATTCAGCCATGTGTACTATCCACTATCTACACACACACAGCACTCTTTAAAAACAACGGAATAGCTTCATTGTATGAGTGAATTTTTATAAGAATGACTGTCACTTACCCCCAGTCTCAATTGTTCTCTAATAAGCATGACTTGCTTCCACACAAAGCGATTCCTTTCTTATTTTCATGGTGTACTACATGGTCCCCAATAGATGTTGAACAGATATTGGTAATGTCTTGGACCTCCAAAATTGAAAACTAAATAATTCTGTTTTCTTCATAATTACTAATCTTTGATTATTTTGTTAGAGCAACAAAATAATGACCTCATAGCAGTACATAAAAGAAATGACCTAAATCCATGAACAAATTAGCAGGTAGAGTAGGGACTGGAATTGTGGTATGTTAATTTCTGCCTGTTCTGAAATCTTAAAAGAATGTTTCAGGGTATATGCGGAGTGCCCTTGTCATCCAAGCACTCATTACCTTCATGGCAATGCAATGAGGTTTAAAATGAAACAAAATATAACACAAATTTGAGATACCAAGTATTTACCAAAGAACAAGAACACTTCTAAAACTCAAGCCTTTTCTTGGCTTCTGCTTCAACCTATCCTCATCAGCTGGTCTTGTCAGTCATTCTTAGTTAAGTCTTTCCTGTGTCATAAGCAACACTATATGATCAATAATCAACTACAAAGTGAAACTACACATCTTTTTAAAAAATGTGATTTGCATGAAAATGGCCCTAATAGGGGATGACACTATTAGGAGAAAGTATGTCACTGCGGGTGGGCTTAGAAGTTTCAAATGCTCAAGTCAGGTCCAGTCCAATGTCTTTTTCTGCTGCCTGTAGATCCAGATGCAAAATTCTCAGCTACCTCTTACAGTACCATGCCTGCCTGCATGCTGCTATGCTTCCCACCATGATGACAATGAACTAAACCTCTGAGTCCGTAATTCAGTCCCAATTAATGTTTTCCTTTATAAGAGGTGCCTTGGTCATGGTGCTTTGAGACTTTGGATTAGGAAAGCAGTTGAATATTTTAAGGTCTTAATGAGCCATACTAGAAGGACATGGAAAACAGTAGGTTAATGGGGTGGCGGGGCTGGCTCAAATGGTTCCAGAGAAGAATATTAGTATGTGGGCTAGAAACAATGCTTTTGATATTTTGGTGAAGATTGTAGTTGCTTTCTACCCTTGTCCAAAAATCTGCCTGAGGCTAAATGGAAGGTTATAGATTAACAGCTTTGGCAGAGATTTCAAAATAGCCTACTATTACCTGTGTGGTTATCAGAGTCATTTTCATATAGATCTATAATAAAAAGGAAGAAGACGAGCAAGGAAAAGCTACAAAATGTACCGTGTGAGTGAGGAGAAAAGGGCACGAGGAAGTGGAATGGTCCTTGTTCTCAAGGAGATGAAAAGTTTAAAAAGCCTGATTCTAATTGTAATATCGGGAGTGGTGACTTCAGGGCAAACTCTATCCAATTAATCTTTCAACTTGTGAAAAGTTTAGGGCCAGATACAATGGTACACACTTTTAATCAATCCCAGCATCTGGAGGCAGAGGCAGGCAGATCTCTGAGTTCAAGGCCATCCTGATCTATAGACCAAGTTCCAGAACAGACAAGATTAAGCAAGAAAAGAAACCACAGTGAAAATGTTTTGAATAAGGGTCTGTCTGTTCCACCCTCAGCAAGCATCAGAATTTGGCAATAAAACCATAAGACAAAGATATAGGAATCAATTAAGGTGATTAAAATGCTGTAAGAGTCTATAATAGCTCAACAAAACAATGTAAATCCATACAAAATGGTATTATGCATCTTTTTAAAATGCAGGAATCCACCAAGTTGATAAAAATGCTACAGGAGTCTGAAATACACCCAGGTCAATGATGAGAAAACATAAGACAGATTAAATTAGCCACAGTAGAAGGGTCAGATCCTAGAGTGCTCACCAAGTATCCATACTCTTCTTTGTATTCAGTACCATAACCTTGATTTTTCAGTAACTCTCATAACTGTATTTCTATTTTAACATCAAAAAAAGCTGTCACAATGTTCTAAAGCTAAGTTTAAGAAATACGAATTAATTTTAAAATCAAAGAACAACATGCAGGTTCAGACAATCTTCTGGTAACACCTGATGCTGTGACTTTGTTGCGGCCTACCTATTTAAGTAATGAGGTAATGCTTCACAAAGCTCCAGTCCACGGATGACAAGGTTTGGGGTGGTAGGAGTATACCCGAGTGAGCTTAAACAAATTTAAGCACCAGTGAGCTCAATTTAATTACCACTACAGGTACACATCAAAGACACCTGCAGTCTCAAATCATCAATTCTGGAGCTCTCAAAAAGGTTACACAAAAAGAACACGAATATGAAAGAGATACATTTTAATAAAGCCAGCCATTCACAGCTATTTCAGCATAAAGGCCAGGAAAGATATAGGCATTGAGAACATAGTGTCCACTGCAACCAGAACAGTATGCCAGCTTGTGAACAAAGAGAAGACTGCTGCGACCAGTATTTGCTTGAAGAAATCAGGAGCTGGTATCTTCCGAAATAAATCTCAAGATTCTCCTGCTGCCTATACTCACAGCAAAAGCGCCAGAAAGGCGAATTGGCTTATGTAGCGCTTTGTCCTCTTGAAAAACTGATTTCAGAGTCAACAAACTGACAGAATCCCTAATGTGTTCTCTACCAAGTAAAGCTCATGGAACCAAAAACCAACCAAGCGGCGCCCCCTGGTTACCGATCTATCGGAGGTTATCATCTAGTCAATTAAAACATCTATCTACTGTCTCCATCGTTAAACCGTGCCTTTCCTAATCCGCCTTTCAATCAAAGACTGCGGTTTCTCGAATACCCAGCAAAACCAAAGACAGCACAAAGAGATCCTCTTGGTAACAGTGGCGCCAGAGCCCTTAGAAAACGGGTATTTACAGGTGACTGGTGTCGCCCTAAATGAGCAGGTATGGGATGATATGTCAACTAGTGCCACCTGGGTGACCGGGCGGCGGGGCGGGAAGCCTCCCTCCGAGAGCTCCAGATGACACCGCTCGGTAACGGAAGGCTCTAGGCCTCACACAGAACTGGAGGAGACCGGTTACACAACCGCCCAGGAGGCCCCCCGCTCGCCCCAGGAGTCCCCGCCGAGCGGGCCTCGGAAGCCCCGTGGCGGAGCAGGCCATTGGCCCAGGCGCCGGGCCCTGCCGCCAGCCTCCGCCGGGCCCCTGCCCTCCGCCCCGCAAGGCCCGCACCTGTTTCCTCATGTTGTTCATGACGCCCATGAACCCCGCCAGCAGCTTGGCTTCTTCGCGAGCCGCAAGTTTCTTCTCGGTTTTCTTCTTGCTACTCTTTTCCACGCCGGAGGTGGCCATCCTCTCTTTGCCCTCCGCGGATTCGCGGCGACGGCTTGCCCGCCACACGCGGCAATCGGGAGCACGGCTTTGGCGGCGGAGCGCGAGGAGCTGCGGGAGCGCCGAGTGAGGAAAGGACGAAGCCGACTCCGCCACGGTTACAAGCGAAGGGAGTCCCAAGCATGCGCACTGGGTACGAAGGAGGGGGCGGGGCAGTGCGTCACAGCCACGCGACTTCCTAGCAACCGGCTGCGTCGCGCGATGCGGCGTTCTGAACGGTGGGTACCCCGGCCTGATCCTATCTTACGCGTGCCTTTCTTCTACCAAAGGTCGAGTTCCCAGGTTTAGATTTCGTGGTGATCTATTTTGGATAATCATAAGATAGAACAAACTAAAACGTCTCCCCATGGCGTAAGCTACCTGAGAACAAGGTCAGTTCTTCACTGCCTTGTTAGACTGGAGCTCATTGTAGGCACTCAGTAACTATTACATGAAAATTGCGTAGTGCAAGGCAAAAAGGTTGTTTAGGATGAGCACAAGAATTACTTTTTTGGGATTCAGAAAGCAAAACCATTGTCCTATCTATTTCTCCTTAGCGTGACATGTCTGCCTGTTTAGTAGGCTATCTTATTAAAAAAAATCTGGCGGGTGCTGGTAGTGGTGGATGCAGAGGGTCGTGGACCTTTAAGAGAAACCCTGTCTGGAAAAACAAACAAAAAACCCTAGAGATAGGTGTCAGTTCCAGCCGACTTCAGTGAGGCTTCCCAGGGAGTTCTACTGGAACACAGAACTCAACCCTAGAACTCACAGAAACATGTTTCATAACTAGAGTTCTTTATTTTGCTGTTTAGGAATAGACAGGACTGTCTGAAGTTGTTATTTTTAATAATGAAAACTTTCTACATAGCCTCAGTTTTCTACCTAGATGTATGAAAGACTAGACAGAGAAATTTTATGTAAAATGATCTAGACTGCTGTTGGTTTAAAACAATAATTGCTTAAAAGAAAATTAAATTATTCTAAGCTGCATTGGATCAGCAATGGCCTAAAAAGGGGTTCAACATATGCTGGACAGTATGTTTCTTTATAAAAGAGATTAGGTAAATATTTATATCTATCCCAGGAGGGAAAAAAAGGAAAGTTAAAAAAAATCAAGGTGTTTGCCAAACTCATTGGTAGGAGCATCAGGTTGGTGAACCACAGCACAGTAGGAAAATCCTTGTAGAGGCTTTAGACTTCCTTTTTTTAATATGTATGTTAAAATATATATTAAAATGTATTTAAATATATATATATTAAACATATATATTAGTCCCCCTTTAAACATTTATTTAAAATAACAAATTTAAATATATTCTGATCATATTTTTCCTCTCCCTCAAATCCTTCCAGATCCTCTCCCCGTCCTTATTCACCCAACTTTAAGTTGTTTCTCAAACAAATAAATCCAATACTGTAGCAAAACCAAGAAAATATATAAAACAACACCCAAAAAGAAAAACAAACACCAAATTGTAACTAAAGAAAAGTGCATATGCGCGCGCGCGCGCACACACACACACACACACACACACACACACACACACACACACACACACAAGCTGGAGTCTATTGTATGTTGGACAATACTCCTGAAAATGAGACCTTCACTCCATTAAACAAAACTGGCTTTCCCTCTCCTAGTGGGTATAAATGACAGTTTAGTTCTTACCTTCACTTTAGTGGCTTTGTTTTCATGCATTCATGCATTCATTTTTTTAAAATAAAATATAAGATAAAACAAAGCCTATCACTTTGAGATTGGACAAGGCAACCCAACAGAAGGAAGAAAACCCATGAGAAGATACAAGAATAAGAGGCTCTCTCTCTTGTTCACAGACAGGAATTGATAAAAACACTAAACTGAGAAGTCAGACTGTGTAAGCAGAGGGCCTGGTGCCGACCTGCAGGCCTTGTGCATGCTGTGTCTGAGGTCTCTGAGGTCCGTGAGCTTCGCTCACACTGATTTAGTGGGCCTTGTTTTCTTGCTGTCCTCCATCTCTTCTGGCTCTTGTACTCTTCTACCTCCTCTTTTGCAGAGTTCCCTGACCTCTAATGGAAGAAATTTAATGGAGGCATCCTATTTAGAGCTGAGTGTTCCAAGGTCTCTCACTCATTGTAATGCCTGCTGTAGGTCCCAATATTTGTTTCCATCTGCTTCAGGAGGAAGCCTCCCTGATGATGACTGACCAAGGCACTAATCTATGAGTCTATCAGAATATTTTTTAAAATAATAAATATTATTTGTATTTTATTACTACACTGTTTTCTTTCTTTCTTTTTTTTTTTTTAGACTAGTTTTATTTGATTTTATCCAAAGTCCCTGGGCTATCTAGTCTCTGGTTCTTGGTCACCCAAGGAATGTGGGCCACCCAAGCAGAGCTGGTTGGTTACTCCAGAAGCTTTGTACCACCACTGCCCTAGCACATCTTGTAGGCAGTACACCATTGTAGATAAAGTCTGTTGCTGGTTTGGTGTTTATGTTTCTCTTTTGTATTGTTTAGAGGACCTTCCTGTGCATATCACAAAGGGGCAGAAGCTCTGTGCAGGCATCAGCTTGACATCTCCATGGTCAGTGAGTTGTGTAGATGTCTTCAGCAGTAGGGTCTGCACTGTTAACCTTAGGAAGGTGGAAGTCAAAGGTCTGCTAAGCTTACCTTCTGAGCAGTGTATCTACTACTTATGAGAATGTTAGATCAGATATAAGTATTGATGTAGCTGGATAAACCGAGCCCAGGATTGTTGGCTCCCTGATATCATCCTGCCTCTCCACATTCACAGCCATAGTGCAGCCTGCAGGATCTTCGTGGAGATGCTGCTTCTTCAGAGAACGCTGGTTCACAGTTTGAAACATTGTGCTTTCTCTCGAGCAGTACAAACAGTAAGGTAATAGAGAGAACAGCAGATAAGGACCTGTTTTTACATACCAGAAAGATGTGTGCTTCTGTTCACATATTTTTTTTAACTTAGGGGTTCTCTAATGTCTGTTTACTTTAGCTAGTTGATAATTGAGGACTTAAAAGTGGGGTGTTAGCAGCCAGAATTACTCAACATAGAACTTGGGAGGAAAAAAACCCAGGTACTTTATTAAATGAAGCAGAATGCTGGACCTAATTCTAAGGCTCTTGAGACAGCAAGAGTCCATGATTCAAAGTCAGAAGTGAAGGTGATATGATAGAGTGCTATTTCTAACAAGGCAAAAAGAAGCAAGAAGAAAAGCACACATGACTCCCTCCTCCCATTCTTCCATCAAGACCTGATTCTCAGATTCTCTTTACTTCTGTCTCAGTCTGTTCTATAAAATCTACTTTTTGAGGCCAGCATGATGTCTCAGTGGTTAAGGTTACTTATAACCAAGACCGAGTTTGATCTCTGAAACTGCTTGGTGGAAAGAAATGCACACACACACACACACACACACACACACACACACACCACACAACACATACAGACACACAAACAGACAGAGAGAGGGAGAGAGAGACAGAGAGAGATCTATCGTCTAACATCTGTCTGTCTGTCTGTCTGTGGTGGTTTGAATAGGAATGCCTCAATAGGTTCATATATTTGAATGCTTAGTTGTTAGGGAATGGTGCTATGGTGCTACTTGACAGGGATTAGGAGGTGTGGCCTTGTTGGAAGAAGTATGTCACGGATGGCAAGCTTTGGGGTTCCAAATGCTCAAGCTAGGCCCAGTATCTCTATCCATCCTGCTGCCTGGATCTAAATATAGAGCTCTCAGCTATCACGTCTTCCGGGATGCTGCTGTGATCCCCACCATGAGGATAATGAATTAAACTTCTGAAACTGTATGTAAGCCCAATTACATGCTTTAAAAAAAAAATGAGAGTTGCCCTAGCCATGGTATCTTTTCACAGCAATAGAACAGTGACTAAGACATTATCTGTATACATCTATCTATATTAAAAATCAGCTCACACTGGGCAGTGGGGGCTCACGCCTTTAATCCCAGCACTTAGAAGGTGGAGGCAGGAGGATTTCTGAGTTCGAGGCCAGCCTGGTCTACAGAGTGAGTTCCAGGACAGCCAGGGCTACACAGAGAAACCCTGTCTCAAAAAAAAAAAAAATCAGATCACACCAACATTAGAAACACATGAATCCTTCTTTCCTCAAGGTCACACCTGAAAAAAAATGCAAAAAATCAACCATAAAATTTCAGACACAAACTACTTAATCAACACAGAAACTTTGATGGCCTATTGGAGGGCATGAGGGACCTACAATGAGGGGTAAGGCATAAGGCAGGCATTAGAACTGGTAAGGCTGAATGAGCTCACACCGCAGGAATCTCAGGATTCAGACCCACAAGAGTGAAGCCATTCCCTGTCTGCCTCTACCTGCTCTGCGACACTGAACCATGACACCCCATGAGGACTATGGGCACTGGGGTCATGTGGCATATACACCTGGAACTCTTCTCCATGCTAATAAGGTATCTAGATAGCCTTGTGTCTTCAACCAATGAGCTTCTCTTCCTGGGTATTTTCTCCCACAAAAGATCCCTAGTTCACATCGAATAAAGCATGTAGATTCATATCCACCATCAAATAAACCACTATGAACAAGCAAGGAGCGTCTCAGACAGCTGCTTCATTAAGGATCACCACAGGGAAGGCCTTTGATTAAAGAGCCTTGCCTAAGACTCCCAAGGAAGGCTTTTTCCCCTCCAGACCCTCTGGTACACTTGGCCCTCGCTCCTAATCATACTGGATTTTGCTAGTCCCAGGCTCCATCTTCCCCTCCTGCCTGGTGCATAGATGTCCCAAGGAAAAAAGGTAGACCACAGCCTCCCCCCCATTCCTGACTCCTCTTAGCAGTACACCTGACACCCAGATACCCAGGGAGACCGGGGAACAACTGTGGACCCCCGTTTCAGACTTTGCCCTGCCTCCTTCCAGCAGTGTGCCAGAGGTGTCCAGGCATGCCCCCTCCCCTGCCGCCTGAGAGACAGACTCAGGTATGACAGTCTATGTCTCCTTTAGGTCCTCTGAATTTCCTCTGAGCAGCTCTGGCTCACCTAAGGTGAACACACAGCCTGCACACTCAATAGACTTTACTGAGGAAAGGCTTTAAAAATACAGAAACAGGCTGGACAGAGATGGCGTATACCTTTAATCCCAGCACTTGGAAGGCAGAGGCAAGCGGATCTCTGAGTTCAAGGCTAACCTGTTCTTCAGAGTGAGTTCCAGGACAGCTAGAGCTGCACAGAGAAACCCTGTCTGGAAAAAACAAACAAACAAACAAAAACACTGGATAACCAACATGTTCACTTGTTAGGTCCCCACATATCCTTTAAAAAGCATAAAAAGACTGTCTCTAAAGGGGTTTAAAGTGATCACTGTAGGTTATAGCCTGCCATCCTCCAACTCAGCAGCTTGAAATAAAGCTCTTTTTCCTTTACTTTTCCTTTCAACTCATGGCAGCTAAGCACTTGATGTTGAAACAGCACTTTTACATATCACATATTACTGAAATTCGTGGAAGGACCATAGAATTTAGAGTCCATAGACAGTATAGAGATTATATAGCACAGACATTAAATGTTACCTGGATATAAAATTAAATACCCCAAGACATCCTGTCTTGTTCTTATCTGTTAAAGTAGAATTTGATATCAAACTGGCAAGAGGATTTTAAAAAATGCTTAAGATGCCATGTGGCTGTGGGAAGGAGGACACCCAGAGGCCTGCTCGCCGCCATGCTGTGGCTCCAGCACAGGGAAACACCCAGGGTTCCATTAGCCATATGACAGGCCCACTGCCATGCAAGTACATGGTGGACAGACAGGAGAGGAAGAGAGGTGAAACAGTTTGAGCATTACGAAGATGGAACTGGAGACTGGAGGGCAAAGAGGAGGAATACCATGTTGGGCGTAGCCTGAAGTGCCAGCTGAGGCCATGTTGAAATCCCAGGTCATGTTGCTACTGGGGACCATGTCAGGATTCATGGCCATGCAGCAGCAGGGGTCTGTGTTGTTGTCCATGGCTCGTATTACTGCCCTGTGCCTCACTGACTGTGGCACCCTGCAGAGATGGCCCTACCTTTTACCATCTGAGAAGCCGGAGGCACTCAGGAGAGCAGGCCCTGTACCTCACCTTGGCAGCACAGTAGAGCTGGCCCTGGTGGCAGGGGCAAGGGCCAACTGGCCCCAGGGCATGAGCATGAGAGAGCTGGCCCCACCACACATCTCTCATGAAGTGGCGTGGGTGCAGGGAAGATGCCCCCCTCCTTGCCACCTGAGGCATTTGGGAGAGCTGGCCCTATGCTTGCCTGCTGCAGAGCGTGGGAATGTGGGCCCTGCACCTTGACTGGGCAGCATAGTAGAGCTGGCTCTGGTGGTATGGGTGCTGGGGTGAGAGAGTCAGAGAGATGACCTTGCCTTTGCCAGCGGCAGCATTGGGTGAGCTATCCCTCACAGTGCTGGAGAGCTCCCCTTGGTGGTGCAGGTGTGGGAGAGCTGATGCACTCAGCCACCACCCAGGCTTTGAGTGAGCCCACCCTAACTCCTAGCTCATCTATGAACTGCTGGAGTGTGTAGAAGGGGCTGTTCCTGCAGGTCCAAAGCTGTAGGATCTCCATGACACAGGGTAACAACAGGCTATCCGTGAGATTCAGGGTTGATAGTGTAGCAGAAGCCAGAGGCCTCAGACCAGACCAGTGTTCACTGCAATGAATGTTTGCAAGTCAAGATGTGTGGACAAAGGGCTATACTGTGTGACACGCTGAAGCCTCCAGGATGAGATTTTTTTATGCTTTCTTTTAATTTCTGATTTTTCGAGGGGAAGATTGCAAGGGCAGAGGGTGGATATAAAGGGAGGGGGAGATGAGTGCAATTGGGGTGCATGTTGAACCTCGCAAAGAACCAATAAAAAGTTTAAAAAAGAAGAAATGCTTAGATTGGTATCAGTACAAAGGGCTCAGTATTACTTTTCTGAGTTAATAAAATTATTTAATAATTTCCCTAAATGTGTCCAACAGAATTCTGATCTCAGAACCCTTCTGCTTCCCCTATCCTTCCATAGTTGGCTCCCTAGGAACAAACCTGATGGGCTTGGCCAACCCTGCTTTGCCCCTTCCTGCCTGTCATCCGTCCTCACAGTAATGTATAATGCAACATCCTGACATGGAGAGGTAATGTCTCTAGCAAGCCTGGTTGAGTCCTCACCTCATTGCTTCAGAGTGGGGTGTGCTATGGACTTTATGCCTATGATTCGAGCAGCAGCAACCCCAGAGCAGAGAGTTTTCATGGTCTCTCCACCATCATAGCAAATGAGACACGAGCAGATGAGATGCCACCTGCCTGGGCTACTTTCCTGAGCCTTGGAGGAGCCATGGCTCTGAGGCTGCTGTTTTTGCTGCCTATCTGTGTAATAAATCTGCTTCATCTGACCTCTTGCATGAATGGTCTGTCTTATGGAAATGAAAACCTTTGCCAACAACTCCGAGAACTGTCTAAAAAATAACCTTCTTGGAGAAAATCCCACATATATTTATATTTCAGGTTTGGAGATTGGCGGCACCTATTGTGTGACCCTATTTTACTTAGTTGAAATGTCATCTCAGCTGGTCTACGTTTTTCCATGACTTACCCATTCCTGTATCCACATGTGGTGTGGCTTGCTAAAGCTGTACTTGATCTGTGGGGCTTGACCTCTAACTGCTTCAGCTGCTGGATCAAGGCTGAACACACACACACACACACACACACACACACACACACACATCAACTGGTACACCTTGGTATATGGCATCAAGTGTTCTCGGGACCTTGAATAGAAGGATCTTGGTATTTTGCTGTTTTGCAACTCATCTAGGAGAGGGTACAAGGGGATGAGCCACTCATGGTCTGGACCATTTATCTAAATAAGCACAGAAAGGCAATCTGTAGAGACTGCAATTAGGAAAACAAAACAAAAGCTGAAACCCTAGTATTTTCATGGAGGCTCAGAGAAAACTTTAAGCAGAGAGTGAAATTTGCTGAGGTTAACCAAGCTCAAAATTATTGTCTCTAGCTTGAGAAACTCTGCTTGCAAGGTTGTGGGGCTAGTAATGTGTTCACATTATCATTTGGTTTTGTAAAATTAATAAAAGATATTAATTATAATAGTTTGAACATTGTCTCATTCCGCCAATTTCCTCTCTAATACACTTCTTACTTTCAGTGTGAGGTATTTTGGGAACTTAAGGACCAATAAAGTTGAAAATCCATTTTATTATTGCCTAGTTGACAGTGCAAATCACACTGAGGTCCGCATAGTAAGATCTTTTCAGCCATTTGCATGTAGGAATCTCACTGGGACTATCCTTATGCCAACTGCTCAACTGTTTTGTAATCCAAAGGTGCAGAACCAGAGATATTACCACAGTGCCTTGCAGTACTCACTGGAGGAAGTTTGAAACAAGTTTGGAAGCTGTTCTTTGGTAAATTCCTCAAATCAGCCCTGTAGAAACTACAAGGCAGAAATTTGGCACTATAGTCAAGAGTGGAGGAAATAAAGTTGTCATGCTTGTATTTTAAAGCCTAGCACATGCATCGTAAGGATGAGCTCAACTTCCAGAATGGCAGAACAAGGTCTCTGCAAACCCCTCCCTCTGTGATACCAATAAGAACACTGGGAAATGGTCAAAATTAACTGTTTTAGAATGCTATAAATTAATTGAAGGCTTATAGCCACCAGGGAGTATGTATTCAATAAAAATGGTTTAATCTCTGTAAGAACAATGAAACGTGACATTTTTTTTATTTTTTTTTTTTGTTTGTTGTTGTTTTTTTGGTTTTTGAGACAGGGTTTCTCTGTGTAGCCTTGGCTGTCTTGGAACTCACTTTGTAGACCAGGCTGGCCTCGAACTCAGAAATCCTCCTGCCTCTGCCTCCCAAGTGCTGGGATTAAAGGCGTGTGCCACCACCACCCGGCCTGAAATGTGACAGGAGAGATGGCTCAGCGGGTAAGAGCACTGACTGCTCTTCCAAAGGTCATGAGTTCAAATCCCGGCACCCACATGGTGGCTCACAACCATCCGTAAGGAGATCTGACGTCCTCTTCTGGTGTCTGAAGACAGCTACAGTGTACTTACATATAATAAATAAATAAATCTTTAAAAAAAAATTAAAAAAAAAACAAACTTCCAATAATCCTTTTACCTGTCCCCAGATTACCTGGAAATCAGTAACCCAATAACTGTGGTGGCAATGCCACCAACAGCCTAGAAGCCGTTGGAGGAGCATGGCAGGATAAGGCCCTGCTCCCCAAGCCCCACCAAAGCCAGTTTCTGGACTTTCTTTTTTTTTAATTAATCATTTTATTCATTTACATTTCAAATGATATCCCCCATCCCATCCCCCCTCCTTCCCCTCCCCTTTGCCTCTATTAGGGTGCTCCTCCACCCATTTATCCACTCCTGCCTCACTGCTCTAGCAGCCCCCTAGGCTGGGGCATCAAGCCTCCACAGGACCAAGGGCCTCTCTTCCCATTGACGTCAGATAAGGCCATCCTCTGCTACATATATGTCTGGAGCCCTCTGGTGGTTTAGTCTCTAGGAGCTCTGGATGGTCCAGTTAGTTGATATTGTTCTTTCGTATGGGGTTGCAATCCCCTTCAGCTCCTTCACTGAGGTCCCCAGGCTTAGTCTGATGGTTGGCTGTATCTGCATCTGGAATGGTCAGGTGCTGGCAGAGCCTCTCAGGGAATGGTCATGCCTGCCTCCTGTCTGCAGGCACTTCTTAGCATCAGCAATAGTGTGGGGGGTTGGTGTCTGCAGATGGGATGGATCCCTAGGTGCGGCAGTCTCTGGATGGCCTTTCCTTCAGTCTCTTCCATTTCTTGTCCCTGTCTTTTCTTTGGACAGGAACATTTTTGAGTTAAAAATTTTGAGCTGCATGGGTGGCCTCATCCCTCAACTGGGGGTCATGCCTATCTACTGGAAGTGGTCTCTACAGGTTGTACTCCACTTTGTTGGGTATTTTGGCTAAAGTCAGGAGAGCCTCTCGTTTCCCTAGAGTCTGGTACTTTCTAGTGGCTAGAAAGTGGCTTTCAGTTGACCCAATTTACAGCTTGTTCTGTACAAATAACCCTGTCAGCAAGACATTTCATAAAAGTAAGTGGCATTTGCTTTTGAGTTGTTGGCCAGGCCTGACTCCAAAACAGCCCATTGCTGATGCCCTTAGTAACTCCCTTCCCTCTGAGGTGTAAGGTAAGTCCTTATTGCTGAAGACACCATGTATTTCAGATACAGGGCACAGAGGTCCCCAAGCAGGGACTGACCTGAATGCCCCCTCCTCAAGGACTAGCATTTATGGAAACAGAAGGCATCCTGAAATCTTTCAAAAGAGGGAGGAAACCAACAGCCTACTGAGCTATGATATCTCTGAACCATGTCAATGACTGGTTCAGCATGTAGCATGGCACAATAGTCCTATGGGTGCAGTAGTGGCATACAGTCCTTGGTAGTAACCAACTGCTCTCTAATTGAATGTAAGACTTGTCCAAAAAGAGGGATACCATGCTTGGTACCAGTTACCTACTCAACTGCTAATCCATGCTAGTGAAAACATGGTTACTGGAGAAGAGTCTGCAACCACTATTTTACTAAACCAGCAAAATCCCTAATAATCTATACACATTTGTCCTTTTACAGGGAAGTCTTAACCCTCATCAATGAAACTTCTCTTTGCAACAAAGAAAAACTACTATAGAAAACCACAACCAATCAGTCTGCAGAGTTGTGGATATGTATCCACACAGTTAGAGTTGTAATATGTATACAGTCCCAATGGATACACCTACAAAACATTCTGGCACCTAAGGCTCAGAGAACATTATAGAAGAGGGGGGTTGAAAACTGGACAAGCTATAGAATCAGGATGTTTCTGTGAGATGGAACCTCCTAGTAACTTTTAAGCTCTACCTATATGCCCTCACCCAAATATGAGCTGAACAGGAATGACACCAAGGATCTTAACCCTACACAAAGAAATCCAGGCAACCTAGAAAGCTGGTGGTGGGAAAGGTGGTCCTCCCTAGGTGTCTTAGTCAGGGTTTCTATTCCTGCACAAACATGACCAAGAAGCAAGTTGGGGAGGAAAGGGTTTATTCAGCTTACACTTCTGCATTGTTGTTCATCACAAAAGGAAGTCAGGACTAGAACTCAAGCAGGTCAGGAAGCAGGAGTTGATGCAGAGGCCATGGAGGGATGTTCCTTACTGGCTTGCTTCCCCTGGCTTGCTCAGCCTGCTCTCCTATAGAACCGAAGAATACCAGCCCAGGGATGGTACCACCCACAAGGGGCCCTCCCCCCTTCATCACTAATTGAGAAAATGCCCCACAGTTGGATCTCATGGAGGCATTTCCCCAACTGAAGCTCCTTTCTCTGTGATAACTCCAGCCTGTGTCAAGTTGACACACAAAACCAGCCAGTACACTAGGGAAGAGTATACCAATGCTTTGTCCAGTGTCAAATGGTCAGCCCTGAAAACATGCATACAGGCAACAACATATGGGTTCAACAGGTTATATTTAGGAATATACATGTGTATACAGACATATTTGCATGCCATCAGAGACATAAAAAAATAAAGACATAGTAAGGTACCACTTCATACCCCTCACATAATCCTGTCTTTGAAAGATTGACCATATCAGGTGTTGGTGAAGTTATAGAGGAGCTCTGCAAGTGTACACTGCAAGGAGGATGTGAAACAAACATGGACCTTGGAAAATGTTGTCCACTGCTTAAAGCTGACTGTTGGCCTGCTACATGAACCAGCTATTCTGCTTCCAGATAACCCAAGGAAATGAAGACCTATTCTCTAATGAAGATAAAACTCATCAAACTCTTATTTAAAATTGCCTAAAACTGAAAGCAATTCATTGTTTACCAGGTGAAGAGTTTGAGAAAAATGATATATCCATACACTGGAAGGCAGGTAGAATATTCTTAATCTGGAAACCTGAAACCCAAATATCTGCAAAATCCAAAACTCTTTGAGCATAAGGTCTGTATTAAGAGTGTCCAACCTAGGAGCTGGAAAGATGGCTCAGAGGTTAAGAGCACTGGCTGCTCTTTCAGAGGTCCTGAGTTCAATTCTAAGCAACCACATGGTGACTCACAAACATCTGAAATGAGATCCGATGCCCTCTTCTGGTATGAAGGTGTATATGTGTATATGCTTCATAGATTCTATCTATGCAAATAGAGCACTCATATACATAAGTAGAAGTGTCCAACCTTTTAGTTTCTGTGGCCCAAGTTGGGTGAAAAAGAACTGTCCTTTTACACATAAAATATCTTGAAACGTGTGTGTCTGTGTGTATGTGTGTGTATGTGAAGTTTTTAAATATTTAGATATTAAAATATTTAAAAGATGGTATAAAATTGCCTTCAGGCTATGTATACAAGGTATACAAAATATAAATTAACTTTGTGTTTAAACTTGGGTCCTATACCCTGTACACACAAATGAATATACCACAGATATTCCCAAATCTGAAATGTTTCAAGTTCCAAGCCTTTCAGACAAGTGATAATCAACTTGTACCATGAAGTAATAGAAAAGAATTAGCTATGCATACTTAAGGTACAGACATACCTTACAAACAGTACCCAAAGCATAATTCTACTTAAATAAAGGTTTAAACAACACAAACTCATCTTTAATGATAGAAAACAAATCACTGGAATATTGGGACACAGGTTGTACACATGACAGACAGGGAGGAAGGTCTGAGACGGAATACAGGGAAGAATTTTGAGTGATGGATACCCAATATCTTGATTGCAATGATGGTTTTGCCAATTCATGGCAAAAATAATCAAATCACAAATCTCAAGTATATATAGTTAATTATATGCCCATTAAACTTCAATTAAATTGTTAAGCATGAGTCCATGGTGGCTTTTGTGTATATGAGACATGATACTTCATCATTTGAAAAACTTAGTACGTGGCTTTAACTAACACTTTTAAGCTGATAAAAAAACACTTGGGAACATGATAGTTAACATTAAATTAAATCGGTGCTTTTTTTTTGGCTTGTTTTATTTATTTATGTATGTATTTATTTCACAATAGGGTTTTATTGTGTAATCTAGGCTCACCTCAAACTTGACATTCTCCTGTGTAAGTTCTTAATTGCTAGAATCATGTGTGGTACAGTTAACTTTTTTTAAAAAAAAAATCTTTAATTTTTAATTTTATTTTATGTGTATGTGTCTTTTGCCTGTGTATGTGTATGACTGTGTGCTACTTGTGTGCTTGGTGCCTATAAAGGCCCAAAGAGGTTGTTTTGTTGTGTGTCCTGGAAATAGAATTATAGAGGTCAGTGATCTGCCATGTGAATTCTGGGAATCAGACTCTGGTCCTCTGGAAAAGAAGCCCCAGTCCATGACTAACTTTTTAAATGGTGGTTTGTGTTTTTGTTTTTCAAATCTGTATTGCCAATGGAACAATTGGGCATTGACAAATTATCAATATGAATAAGCATATTCTTTTTTTTAGTATTACTTTCAAAGCCTTAATGAGGTTAAACATCTTTCTGATTGTTTATTGGCATCTGTGGTTTTCCTTTGTGTGGTGCCTATTTGTCTTGGTTCGTTTTCTCTTGCGGCCTTTTCTTTCTTGGTTTGTACTTAGTCTTTGTTGAGGTAGCTTTTAGCCAAATTGAGCATGAAGTCATTTGCATGTAAGAATGTTCAGTAAGTCATTGCAGATGTGGTATTGGGTCTCCAAGGGAAAAAAAACAAATGAACAAAAGCAAAATTAAAGAGATGAAAATGATCCAGAGGAAGACTGAGTGACCTGGGAAAACATGTCCTTGACATGTCCTTGTGTAACCCTAGCCAGACAGACTTCCTTTAATAATCAATTTTGTGTGGCATACGAGAAGTTCCCAGGTCGCTGATGTTTATCAAAGTGTCTGCCTTACTCTGGCTGTTGTTGTTGTTGGGTTTTCTCTCTCTCTCTCTCTCTCTCTCTCTCTCTCTCTCTCTCTCTCTCTCTCTCTCTCTCTCTCTCTCGTTGTTGTTTGTTTCTTGTTTTTTTTTTCTCTTGACGAACTCTAATTCGGTGTGGCCTCTTAAGACTACAGGATTCCACAGAGCTGCCTCCGCCGCACTGGAAATCTGGAATGTGCTGCTTCTGCAGCTGGCCTAGATGTCTGGCACAGTGCCTCTGAATCCCAAGCTGACCGAAGACGGCCATGGTCAGTCTTGTCTAAAGGCTGCCTGTGCAGCTGACACTGTTATTGAATCTGAGCCTAAGGGCTGCTGTCACACGGAGAGCAAGACAAATAGCTGTGGCGTATGTAGTCGGGGCCTCCTGCCCTGATTACTGCATGCCACTGTAGACACGGAGGACGCTAGGCCAGGCCCTAGCTGCTCTTCACTGCCCACAAGCCCTGCTCACGTATTCTCAGACTTTTTTTACCTCATCTGCAAAATAGGATATTTTAATATTTTCCTTTCAAGCAAGTTTGCCTTCCTCCACTGATTCTGTTAACTTTGGCTCCACAAAACCTGAAGCCACCCCTGATTCCAGGCAAAACTCCTGGAGAAGTGTTTCCGTTGGGGCTGTTTGTTTTCATCTTCTTTTTAGCTGTTAAGTGGCAGGGTTGGGGAACAGAATCAAAGCGGTCTGACTTCATCCCTGCTTCTACTTCTTGGTATTTGCAATGTAAGGCTTGTGTGCTGGCTAGTTTTATGTCAACTTGACACAAGCTAGAGTCATTTGGAAAGAGGGACTCTCAACTGAGAAAATACATCCATAAGATTGGTCTGTACCTAAGTCTGGAGTGTATTTTCTCTTTCTCTCTCTCTCTCTCTCTCTCTCTCTCTCTCTCTCTCTCTCTCTCTCTCTCTCTCTCTCTCTCTCCCTTCCTTCCTTCTTTATCTCTTTTCTTTAAAGTTTATTCAAGACAACACAATTGTCAACTTCAGTGAGGTGACTGACCACATCCACTAACTACCAAAGTTGTCTATAAACTGGAATTCATTGCAGAGTCAGCCCCAGCCTCAGCTTTCTTGTCAGTACCAGGGAGACACAGCACTGTTGCAGGAAATATTTAAAAAAGAGAGCTGACACGCTCTCGCACTAGTGCTGGCAAGGCAACCAGGCAAGCCGCAAAGTTCACTCAGGGCCACAGGGTTTCTTCCTGGTGCATCTCACTCTGCGCTCCCTCTGCGGCCATCTCTCCAGAGGGGGACCCTGAGTTCCTCTCGCTACCACCCAATGCCCCACACATCCCACGGTCAGCCACCTCACCACTTAATTACCCAGTAGAATCAAGACACTTAATGCTTAATAATATTACAATTTTCAAGATGTCAATACAATAATTTTAGAGCCAATTGATAATGATAAAAGCTTTATTCCAATAGTTCTAACCTTATAAAAACATGGCTATTTGTGGCTAGTAAATGCCATGCAGGTCCTCGTCCAAAGCAATCTCAGTTCTCCTCCCTTCTGCTCCTGCGACCTGTCTCCCCAACTCCTTGCTCTGCCTCCCTTTCCCTGTCCAATCACAGGCCTTCCACTGCCCTAATGTGATTGGACAGGGAAAGTCTTGTAATACAGCAGTCCTTCTGTAGGTGTCTCTGTCTGCCTCCCCTCTTGTGAACCTTGCAAGTCACTCACTCTCTGGACCTTTTAGCAAGAACTGCCAGTCTCAGGATGGCTGCTGCACAGGGTGGCAGGCACAATTCCTGGGGTAAGTGGAAGTAATCTTGGAGATACTGGATGCCCCCATTCATAAAGGATCAACAGAAATGTCTCCAGGCAAACTGCTCCTTCACGTAGCCTGGAGACTTGAGAGACTGCATGGCATTTGTTACATGAAGGTTGGGCACGTTCTTGTCCACCAGCTTGGAGTGTTTGGGCATGTGGACATCTTTCTTGGCAACCACTTCTTCCTCAAAAAGAAGTTGATAGGTAGCAATCCTGTTCTTAGGCATCAACATCATGGCCACTGTAGGGTCCGAGGGTGGAGACTGGAAGGGAAGAGGCATGTGTGGCTTAGTGGCTCTTCCTAGATTGTATTTTCTTAATTAGTGATTTACATGAATGGTCAAAATTCTGTTATGGGTGGGTCTAATTGTCTTGTTAATTGTGTAGATAGTACCTTGGAGGCACTCCCTTATCTCCCATGTTTCCCACATATCTATTGACTACCCCCTCTGAACTAGGTTTAACCAAATACAACCTTGAATTTGAAAGAAGAGGAAACCAGAAGTGGGCTTGGTTCTGAATATAATTGATTTAGTCAATGCTAAGCACTATTTTTTTCTTGCATATCTTAAATTTAAGGTTTTCTTAGGGAGAGGTTTGCTTTCTTTTTCCTATTTCCAAGGCTTCAGTGTAGGTAAAAAGGGCTAGACCATGAGCCTTCACCACCATACGTTTCCCCATGACATCAAAAGAGTAATGTAGAGAACATTCTTTCAAACAAGATGGCAAGCCATTCTATCAGCACATCCCTATAATCCCAGCACATGGAAGGTATAGACAGGAGGATCAGGAGTTCAAGGTCATCCTTGGCTATGTAGAGAATTTGAGGTTGACTGGGAAGTGGTGGCACATACCTTTAATCTCAGCACTTGGGAGGCAGAAGCAGGTGAATTTCTGAGTTCAAGGCCAGCCTGGTCTACAGAGTGAGTTCCAGGACAGTCAGGGCTATACAGAGAAACCTTGTCTTGAAAAACCAAAAGAAGAAGATGAAGAGGAGGAAGAGGAGGAGGAGGAGAATTTGAGATCAATCTACGCTACATTCGACCTTGTCTCAAAAACAAAACCTAAAGTAGCAGTGTTTAGATTCTTCAGATACATCTGTTTCCATGGTTACATCCAGGCATGTGGTAGTTCTTTCTCCCCCTAATTAACATACAAACAAATATATTTACTCTTCCACTTTCAGCTGATTCTTAAACTAAAAAGAAAAATGTAATTTAGTTATAACCTCATCCTCATCTAAAAAGATTGGGGTGTGTGTGTGTGTGTGTGTGTGTGTGTGTGTGTGTGTGTGTGTGTGTGTATTTATAAGTTCTAAAGAAAGAGTCAGGAGTAAAAAGCAGTCTCTCAAATATCCTCAAAAAATTGAAATCCAATGAAGTTGATGTATTTCTTATAATTACATAATTGGCTGATTGCCTGTGAGTCATACACCAGTTCATTTCAACCATAACTTGTGAAATTGAAATGCCATTTTTAGTTTAACAAAACACCATGACAATACATAATGCTACGGATGGATTTCAGTACTAGGCATTTAGTTGTGCCTCACATTTGCTAAATGAAAGTCAATGTTGGCTCTGATAGATAAGAGTATCTCACAGCCACCTTGATTCAAGCATATAAATATTTATGTGAAGCCTAGTTGGGGCGGTGTGAAAGATTATAAACAAATCTTTTCTCATTGTATAAATTATCAAGCCCTTCTGATTATTTTGCTTTCTTCAAAGTCATTTGTTACACACATAAAGATAAGAGCGAGTGTCCACTGCCTTACTCTACCTGACCCAGGTGTCCTTGGAAGTAGATTATAGAGAGTAGCTCAGCACCTAAGGGAATTCTGAATGTACAAGACCTACTTCTTGCTCCTGGGTACTTTCCAATGTTGATGTCAGAAGCCCAGCAGGAGACCGCTCTGTTATAGATTACTTCCTAAGGAAGACTGAAACTTGTGAACAGAGTAAAAACTATTGCAGGGGCTGAATGCTCATTACGTGCTAGTCACTGTGAAAAACATCTATCTTCACTGCCTTATTTAATGAGAACTACAGTACTTGGCAGAGGGAATATTACTAGCTGCGTTTTGTAGGTAGAGAAATAGGTTTTGAGAGATTAAGCAATTCACCTTGGGACACACAGAGTGGCAGACAAGGATGCCTATCTCGAGATAGGTTGTTTACCTTTCATTCTGAAGCTCTGGCTTGGATCCCAGCACTACACAGACTGAGTGTAGCAGTGCATGCCTGTAATTCCAGCATTTGGGAGGTGGTTAGCTATACACAGAATCTGAGGCCGGTCTGGGTCAGAGACTGTCAGAGAGGCAGCAGGAGTGGTGGGGGCACATTCTTGTGCCCTGACATAGTCACTCCTGATATATCCAAGCACAGGAGCTTTGGATAGGCCTCACCATCATCACCTACAAACACACAGCCATAGCCCTGAATGTATTGATCTGCATATTCATATATGTATAAATATATATGAATGTGTGAAATTGTCAATGTAAATTAGAGATATTTTGTTTTTCAAAAAGAACTTGGAGTGGAAGCCAGGCATGAGGGAGCATGCTTCTAATCTTAGTACTCAGGAAGCTGACATGGTACAATTTTGAACACACACACACGAGAGAGAGAGAGAGAGAGAGAGAGAGAGAGAGAGAGAGAGAGAGAGAGAAAGAGAGAGAGAGAGAGAACGCTAGCTTAATGTCATTGTTCTTACAGTTTCCCCACAGGAAGAAAATGGACAGCATGCAGTGTTTTAGTGGGGTGGGGGTGGGGGTGGACAACACGGGCATATTGAGCCCAGAAGCCCACATTCCTACTCTATTGTACTAACCCTGAATACAGAAGTAGGTTTTCCCCAGTAGAATCAAACACTCATTGACCGAGTGAACCTGAGCAGGGCAGATTGGAGCCCGACAACTCATGGTTGCCTTCTTATAAAACCCCAAGTCTTGCTGTCGCCCAGGTACAATTGCTGCCAATCCCTACCACAGACTGTGGAGGCCACAGACTGCCGGAAACCCTGGAATTCCTTGAGTTCTCTTCTCCGTCCATGTCCACCTGACTACTCTGAGCGTGGATGTCCATCTTTGAAGAGCTTCAACAAATGTGTTATTCACCAAGCTCCTGCTAGGAACTGATGAAGCTAAGAATCACATGAAGAGCTGACTCTTCCTTCAGGGAAGCAAGCCCCTGAGACCCAGAACACCTCACTGAACCAGAGATGACTGGAAGTGCACCTGAGTGACTTCACATAGCCGTATTGCCCAAATGAGCATGTGAAATCTATCAAGAATTGAGGACCATGTAGCAAACATATCCCTGATCAGCCAAGAAGAAACAAGTTGTACAAGACACTTTGGGAGATGCTAATAAGGAGACGCTCAGCAAGCTCGTGGGACTTACAGCTCCTGTTCATAGGAGATATCTGTTAGAGTGCTAGTTACAGGCTGAAGCAAGGCGGTTGCAGGGACTGGAATTCCCAGCGCACCCCTCTGACTGGCTGTATTATCTTCTCATTGCTGTTACAGAACACTTGACAAAAGCATCCTAAAGAGGTTTTATTTTGGTTCTCAGCTTGAATGGACAGGAAGACGTGGTGGCAGGAGCGTGCCCAGCTAGTGACAACTCATCCACTGACAAGAAGCAGAGGTAACAAACGCTGGTACTCAGTATGCTTTCTCATTTGTATTCAGTCGAGAACCCAAACCAATAGAATAGTGTCGCCCATATTCAAAACCTTTCTAGAAACACTTGCACAGTCACACCTAGCGCTATGTTTCTATGGTAATTCTACATCCAGTCAAATTAACAATGAAGACTAACAACTACACAGGCTTTACCCTTCTCACTTTCACTCCTAAGCCACCTCACTGCTCCGACTCTGTTTCTCTGCCTTGCAAGGGCTGAGAGTCAGCTACCCCCAAGACAGCTTCCGCCTCTCCGAGGCAACTTCTGCCTCTCCGCACCCTGGCATCTTTTGTACCTGGCAATGAGAGCTGCTGTATCAGCTCTTACTTCTACATTCTAGGAGAACAAGATAAACTCAATTTGCTTCTTTCTCAAGTCAAGACTGGGGGAACTGTGAATCCAGCTTGCCCTTACCTGCTATCCTTCCAGTCAATGACTGGAAACAGTAAATGAAGAATCCACTTTTTTCCCTACCATTTCATTCATCAACTTCCTGTTCTCTGGCTCTCCGGAGAGACAGTAACACTCCAGACGCTAAACCATCACCACTAGGTGTAAACCGTGGGTTGTTTTCAGCTTCTGGCAAGTGCTCTGCATGGCATCAATACTGTAGCATCTCTGGGGCAAATTTCTCCGCAGACTGTTCAGTATCACCTTATCAAATGCTTGAGGGCGACCTCCAGCTTTGCAGCTACAGCCCCATTTAGGTTTTCATCAGTTACGGATTGGCAGTCAAGTATACTCTGGAAACCTAGTTACAATATTCATGAGGATAGTTGGGTCAACCATGACTTCCAGGATTCGCCATGTTCAATGCTCTTTCTAGAACTAACTTCTCCAAACTTCTCTTTGAAAAGAAGCTAGTATCTCACATGCCACAACTGCTAAAATTGCACACAAAGTTGTGACAGGTGTGTGTCCAGGGTCTGATGTTCAGATTCTATTTGACTTTTAGGACCTGAATGTGTGAGATCTATCTTGGATGTTCGGCAGCACCCTTGGCTTACCAGATAACTGTGGATTATGTTTTGTTCAGGATTATGTTATGTTATGGATCATGACCATTCCTTCTTTAGATGTCTTTGCAACCAGTGTGAGTCAGAACTGTTCATTTTTCCAAGATTAATAGCACTATTGGTGGCAAGGCCAAGGGAACCCTGTCTGTGTTGCAAATAATAGATATTCTGTAAGTGAGATAAGCATATGAACCTCAGTAAATTATAAATTCTTCTTGGTGCTTTTCTAGCATTGGAATGTGATTGTTGATGCAAAATATAGTTTTCACTTTAAAAAGAATAAGAGAGAGCTTATTCTGAGCCATATGTAATTGCTCATAAACAAGGCACACCTTTAATTCCAGCCCTTGGGACAACACTTGGGAGGCAGAGGCAAGAAATCTCTGAGTTTGGGGGCAGTCTGGTCTACAGAGAGAGTTCAGGACAGCCAGGGTTATACAGAAAAACTGTCTTGAAGCAACCAAACCAAACCAAACCAGACCAAACCAACAAACAAACAAACACCAACTGATCATGACCCAAGAAATGACTTTAGGCTGCTCTGCATAATGTATTCCACCACAGAAGTGGTAACATGATTTTTTTTCAGTCACAGAAGAAATTGTAAAGCATTTGCTTAATGCATTGTTGGGGAGTGCTAGAAAAGGTAGGTTAAGGTAAAATGGAGAAAACCCAGCTCTAGGTCTTAGATGCTATTTGATAGCATTGCAAATTTTAGGATTGGTGGAACCCAGTGGTTTGCAAAGAATATATTTCTAAGATTTTTACCTAAAAACCAAAGGATGTCAGAACAGACACTGGGGTGGGCAGTGAAGAACTAAGACCATTTGTCTCTGGACCATCAACATCCTCATCTTCACAGGTCACTCCGCCGTTTGGAAGAACAATTTCTCTCTTTGGAGATAGCATTAACTCTTTAGTGAGAAGCAATAACTAGAGCACACCATTGCTCGAGACTCACTTGTCATCGGCGGCTACTTGCTTTAGACAGGGGCAGAGTAAGCAATTCCTCAAGGCTGAAATAAAAAGTTGTCGGTTATGGGCATTTGAGTATTCCTGTGGCCAGTGATGTTTGTCTGAACTGAATGTTTCCACAGACTTGCTGCCATGTTCAAAGTATTGAAGGACTCCACATAAACAGAGCAGCAGTGGATGGCAAGACAAAGCTGAAGTATGAAGCCCTGAACTACCTGAGCTAGAGTACTCAAGAACACCTGCTTATTGCTAGGGGTTTCCCTTTGTGACTCCCCAAGGAGTGGGAGGTGGGGTGTGGGCAGTTTTCTGTCTTGATTGATAGGCTTGGGTATATAATCTTTTGTTCACTGTGTAATGTCCTCTGCTATGATGCATCTGATTTTAACCACGTGCATGCTGAATCCTGCAAAGGCATAAGATAGTAAGTAGATGATTTTCTCTGGATGTTCACTCAGAGGACATGGTTTGCTTTATGGTGTGTGCACCCCAAACCAGTGCAGACTGGATTAGCACACTGCCCCTCCTTCCTAGATATGTTCCAGGATGCATTTGGCCACAAATGAGGAGTTACCGAGAGGTTGCTAGGAAGCTCTAGGAATGACCAGATTGCTTTGTTTGGAGAGCGATGTGCGTGGGGCTCCATGTAAATGCAGCTTGCAGGTTGCTAAGTGCTTTGTTAGGAGAGGTGTGTTTGTGTGTGTGTACCTCAAGCCGAATGGCATCCTGGGTTGCTAAGTTAGCACTCTGCTTGCCTGTCCCAGTCTCATAAAGTACATATGAATAGTAAGTATATTTTTATTGATAATCGGAGCATTGTCTGATTATAACATAATGACTATAGCATAATACCTATCGTCTGTGCACATATGTGTGTGTACACATGCCTGTGTCTGTGCACATGTAAAAGAGCAGTATCTTAAGTATTTGTACCTGTTTGAGAAACAGTCTAGGGATTTTAGAGATCATGTGAGTTCTGCACTCAGGCCAGTGACCACCATGAGAGGAGTCCTCTTCAGTGCCCTCTGGATGTCTTACAGGAGAATGAGCAAATGCCCAAGCCCTCTAACTCAGATTCTCTGTGTTCATGCTAATCAGGACCTAGTCATTATTTTTCAGTTCCCTGGGTAGCGCAGGATGCAATATTGTGTCTACGAAAACTGCAGCTAAGGAGAGGGGGTAAAAGAAAAATTTAGAATCAAGGGATACCTGATTTCCATCAGAAGGAAAAACTCACAGTGGGAAAAATCTGACTCTTACTTTAGAGAAAGCCCTGGGGACTGTAAAAAAAAAAAAAAAAAAAAAAAAAAAAAACACGATTCCAGTGTCCTTAGAGACCACTGGAAACCTTTGTCACTGCCAAATGGGAAGTTAAAATTAATATCTTCTGTATCACATCAAACCAAAAATCTAGTTCAGACCCAGAGGACTGGAGATTATTTGAGGTGGAGCTTGGTTTTCCGGCTTACGGTCCATATCTCGTTCCCACGCTGTGCCTCATCTGCTTTCTGACCTTCCCCTTTCTGCTTATACAAAACCACACACAGGAGTAGAGTAAGGAGACAAATTGGAATTCAAAAACAAACTGTGCTTCTACTTCTCCCCAAACTACTCCATCTCTCTCTGTTAAGGTGCCTATGTAACTAAACTATTTGCTAAAACAGACCTGGTCTCCGCGTTCCCCAGCATCCCTCAGTCCCTACCTGTTATAAGGCATAGCTGACTTTTCTTCTCTGCCCTCTGTTCTCTCGTTCATTCGTGTTTCTCTCTCTCTCTCTCTCTCTCTCTCTCTCTCTCTCTCTCTCTCTCTCTGTCTCTCTCTCTGTCTCTCTCTCTCTCCTCCCCCTCCCTTACTCCCTCTCCCTCCTTCCTCCCTCCCTCCTCCCTCTCATTTCACCAGCACAGAATGCCTTTTGTTTAAACAATAAGCATATTAAAGTCGTAGAGGTGAGTGAAACCTCATTACGTGAAATGGAGGGCACTGATACTCAACATGCTTGGGGAAATCAGCATAAACTGAAGCCTTTCAAGAGACCTTCCCCCACCCTGCCCAAAAACCTCTCGCTGGCTTCTGGCACTCACACCCAGACCCAAGGCTGTGAAGCTTTTCTCCACTAGAAGGAGCTTTATGCCTTTGATAACAGCAATTTTCAAGATAGGAGACAGGGGAAAAAAATTAATGGGTTACAAAAAAGTCTTTGTTTTCTACTATTGGAAAGCAAGGGCCCATGCCTTGACAACAACAACAACAACAACAAATTGTGTGTGTGGGGGGGGTACACGTGCAACCCCCCTGCTCTGCCCCCAACAGGCCAATTTGTATGTACAGGTCAGAGGACAACAACCTCAGGTTATCAGTCCTCACCTTCCACCTTGTTTGAGAAGAATCTCTTGTTTGGTGCTATGTACACCAGCCTAGCTGCCCCGTGGGCTTCTGGGAGTTCTCCTTTTTCCACTGCCTGTCTCACATGAGAAGTACTTGGATACACACGACTTTAAGTAGGTTCTGAGAATCAAACTCAGGTCCTCATGTTGTAAGGCAAACTCCTTGTCCATTGAAGGATTGAAATCCTAGAAAATGATTCTTTAAATGTGCGTGAGTGTGAGCGCTAAACGGCTGTGGGGCCAGATTAAAGGAGTTCCCATGCAAGGTTTTGATAGTGACTGTGGGTTATTTGTTTGTTTGTTTGACTGGTTTTCTGAGACAGGATTTCTCCATGTAGCCCTGGCTGCACTAGAACTTGCTCTGTACACCAGGCTGGCTTCAGAATAGAGATCTGCGTGCCTCTGCCTCCTGAGTGTTGGGATCAAAGACGTGGGCAACCACACCCAACTGTGACTTTCTTATTAAGTTCATAAGGTTAATAAAGAGAAAAAAAGTTACGCATAAAAGTGTAAGTATGAGCCGGGCGGTGGTGGCGCGCGCCTTTAATCCTAGCACTTGGGAGGCAGAGGCAGGCGGATTTCTGAGTTCGAGGCCAGCCTGGTCTACAGAGCGAGTTCCAGGACAGCCAGGGCTACACAGAGAAACCCTGTCTCGAAAAACAAACAAAAAAAAAAAAGTGTAAGTATGGGCTGGAGAGATGGCTCAGTGTTCAGAGCACTGACTGCTCTTCTGAAGATCTTGAGTTCAAATCCCAGCAACCAAATGGTGACTCACAACCATTCGTAAAAGAGATCTGATGCCCTCTTCTGGTGTGTCTGAAGACAGCTACAGCGTACTTAGATATAATAATAAATCTTTAGGCCGGAGCAAGTGGGGCCAAGCCAGAGCGAGGGGGGAATGGGTGACCGGAGTGAGTAAAGGTTCTGAATTCAAAGTCCCAGCAATCACATGATAACTCACAACCATCAGTACAGCTACAGTGTACTCAGATACATAAAATAAATAAATCTTTAAAAAATGTAAGTATAAGACATGTAAGAATGTAAGAATGAAGAGCAATAATAGATTTTTCACTTATCAATGTAAGCAGTTAGTAAATAAGACAGAAATTTCTTTCCAATTAATTGTATGTCTAACTAAAGATTAATTTAAAAAATATTATAACCATATGACTTTCTTATGTAGGTATAAAATCAATGTGGAGGATTTTATTTAACTAACTAGTGAAAAAATAGTGATTCATTAGAATTTTATCAAAGAGAAAGAGAGAAATGTGGAAATGAATTTACAAATAGGTGCAAAATACATCTTTTCAAAAGATAACAATCAGTTGCATTCTACTGGCAATTTGTATTTCTACACAGTTTATAATATTATTAGTTTATTAAAATCTAACCAGGTTGTAAACTATTTCAGTTAAAACCTTGAAAAGTGTGCCAGACAAAACTGCCAAAAATCTTAAGAATTTAATTTTTTACCTTTTCCTTCCTACCTGCCTTCTTTCCTTTAGTGTGTGTGTGTGAGCTCACACATATACCATCACACACACACACACACACACACACACACACACACACACACACGTGATGGCATAGCTCACATATAGAGGCCAGAGGGCAACTTGCAGGAATGAATACTCTCCTTCTACCATGTGTGTTCTGGGGATCAAACTCAAATTGCCATATATATAAATTGGCAAGTGTCTTTAGCTGCTGAGCCATCTCTCTGGTCAGCCTTTTCTTAAAGTTCATATTCCCTGTTCTGGTTGAAATCCTTTGTCAGAGCAGCTCTGATGATAGATTGAGTTATTCACCTTCATGTCTCTAGAGCTAACTAGCTGTTCTGGGTACCTCCAAGCTTGTATTAGAATCTTGGAGGCCAGTCAGTGTCCAGTTGAGCAACTGGAGCCAACTGCTAATGAGGGAAACCCAGAAGCCTGCTAGATCTGAATCGCAGTCCCTTGGGTTATGTCGGTTGCAGCGTCAGGCTGTGGTGCCCATGCTGGCTGTGGTTCCTCAGCTGTGCTGGGTGCAGGTAACTGCTCAGTGTTGACTGATGTGGATCCTCGAGTGGCAAAGACTTGTAGACTAGACTCCCAGAATCCAGGACTTAAAGCTCCAAGTCTCTCTCTCTCTCTCTCTCTCTCTCTCTCTCTCTCTCTCTCTCTCTCTCTCTCTCTCTCTCTCTGTCTCTCTCTCTCTCTGTCTCTCTCTCCCTCTCTCATAAATGAACTTATCAAGTATTAGACATCATCATGGCTTCTCCCAAGTATTTTTTCTCCTTTGTGACTTAAATGTCCCTTTGTCTACTCCCATTCTTCCTCATCCTCTATTTTATTATTTCTTAGTCTCTTTTATAGTTTTTTAGGCTTTCCCCACACTTAACACCTATTTATATATTAGTGTGGTACACACACATGTGTATGTGCGTGCGTGCTCTGCGTGTGTGTGTGTGTGTGTGTGTGTGTGTGTGTATTTGTGCGTGTGCATGAGCCTGCATGCTTTACCATCTAGTATCCACATATGGGACAGAGCATTTTTTGTCTTTCTGAATTTGGGTCATCTTGCTTAACATTATAATTTCCAGATCCAGCAAATTAAATGATTTCATTTTCTTTGTAGCTGGAACAAAATCTCCAATTTAAAAAATAGATCACATTTTCTCTTTCCATCCCTGTGTTTGGTAGACATCTAGACTGGTTCTGTTTCCTTGCTTTTGTAAGTAAAGCAGCAATGAACATGGATAAGCAAGTGTCCCTTCCGTAGGATATGGAGACTGTTGTTTATACGCTGAGGAATGGTATAGCTGGATCACATGGTAGTTCTGGTGTTCATTTTCTTAGATACCCTCACATTGGTTTCCATAATGACTGTATTAATTAGCACTCCCATTGGTAGTGAATAACGGTTCCAATAATCTTGTTTCTGTTTTTCACATTTTCCCCTAACAGTTTAATTATAAAATGTAGATTATCTTTATTTCTTTGTCTGTCTATAAGAAAAACACATACTGGGAAGAAAAATCACAAGTAGATGTTTCTGTTCCAAGAAAGTGAGAAATTGATTGTCACACACAAAAACCATGAAGAAAAGAAGAGAATTGGTCACACAGAGAAAATATCCTTTCAACTTTGCATGCAATTTGTAGTTTAACATCCATATGGTGGATATCATTTGCTTGTTAGACATGCGGAATCTCAGGCCCTGTTCCAGTTCAACTAAAACAGCATCTACAGCTTGTTAAGATTCTCAGGTAATTTGAATGGAAATTTCTGAAAAACCTTGATCTACATTCTTTATTTAGTATAAAGAGACTATTTAGGAGCTGGACGTCTCTAATCATATCTTTAGACCTGAATATTCTGCCTGTAAGGTTTGGTACTGTTGGACATGGAGAACATGGAAGTATAAATCCTTTTGTGCAGAAAAACAATGTATCAAAAATTCAAGTCTAGAGGCCCGGGAGTTGGCTAGTCGATAAAGGTACTTGCCACCAAGCCTGAGACCCTGAGTTCAGTCCCCAGGACCCACACTGTAGAAAGAGAAAACCCATTTCTGAATGTTGTACTCTGACTTCCATATATGTGCCCTCAAACATACACATAAAATACAAAGTAAATAAACAATAAAGGTTCAAGACTCTTTGAAAGGCAATTTTTTCAAAAGATTTATTTATTTATTTATTCATTTATTTATTTATTATATGTAAGTATACTGTAGCTGTCTTCAGACACCAGAAGAGGGTGCCAGATCTCTTTATGGATGGTTGTGAGCCACCATGTGATTGCTGGGATTTGAACTCATGGCCTTCAGAAGAGCAGATGGTGCTCTTCCCGCTGAGCCATCTCTCCAGTCCCTTGAAAGGCAATTTATTAAAAGCAAAAGTGAATTTCAGTTATAATATTTCAATTTAATAACTAGTGATTTGAAGTTAAATAATTCTGGACAGTGTGATCAGATTTCAAATTCAATTGACATTTAATCCTTTAACAACCCAAATCTTGCAGAGCTGATAATCATATAATAATGGTATATACTTTATTTTATTATAAATTATCTAAAATATTTACAAGAAGGTAATACAGCAAAGCTGTGGTTTTTAAGTATTTTAAGAGTACAATTGTATCAGTTACTTTTGCTGTGGCTAAAGGTGTAACAGAAACAACTCAGAAGAGAACAGACTACTTGGCTCAAGTTCTCAGAGTTCACCTGGTGATTGCTTGGCCCATTGTGCTCTGCAGAACAGGATGGGGGGCAGGAGTTGTGGCACAGGAGAAGAAACTTCATAATGGAGAAGAGGAAGGGAAAGGAAGGTGGCCATGCTAACCTTAAAAGGCACCTTTCCTGAGATTTACTTTTGCCAATATCATCCTGGCCTTCAAAGTTCCTAGAACATTGCCACCAGGTGGAGAGGGAGCAGTCACTGCGAGACTCTGTTGTGGTGTGTGTGTTTGTGTGTGTGTGTGTGTGTGTGTGTGTGTGTGTGTGCAGGGGGTGGGGAGCATTGCATCTTCAAACCATTCGGATCTGCAGACTCATGCCATCTCATAACAATAAATAATAAATAAACGTGTTTACTTCAACTTCAGGAGTTTCCAAATTATTTTTATCTAAGGTCTTTAAAAATATTTATTTATTTTGTGAGTGTGTATGTGTGAGTGAGAGTACATATGCATACCATATGTGCCCTCAGAGGTCAGAAGAGATATCAGATACCCTGGTATCTAGTAGCCAACATGTGGGTGTTAGGAAGTGAACCTGGGTTCCCCTGTAAGAGCACTAAGTGCTCTTAACCATTGGGCTGTCTCTCCCACCCCGACTCTCTAAATTCTTGTCAGCTCCAACATTGTTCAAAACTCAGTCCAAAAACCCTACTGAGATTTAAGGCAAAGCACTTATCTATGAGCCTCTGTAAAATCAAATGAAAGCTACATGCTTATAAGATACACAGCAGAGAGTAAATGATTCCATCCCAAAGGGGAAGGGTAGAAAGAAATGACTGGATCAAAGTGAGACCAAAACCTAACAAGGCAAACATTAAACCCTCAATTCTATGTGTAGTATCTGAAGTGTGTGGTGGTTTGTTGGAAGCTCCAGCTGACTTGGGCAGCCCTGCCCCCCACCATAGCCTTCCTAGCTATAGTCCACAAGGCCTGTCTCTTATCCTGGGCTGGTTATGTTTGTTTTCTGTGGCTTTTCTTTCTTTCTTTTTATTAGATATTTGCTTCATTTACATTTCAAATGGTATCCCCTTTCCGAGATACCCCTCCAAAAACCCCCATCCCATCCCCTCTCCCCCTGTTTACCCCCTCCCCCAATTTCCTGACTTGCATTTCCCTGTTCTAGAGAATCAAGCCTTCACAGGACCAATGGCCTCTCCTCTCATTGAAGTCTGAAATGGTCATCTTCTGCTACATATGTAGTTGGAGCCGTGGGTCCCTCCATGTGTACTCTTTGGTTGATGGTTTATTCCCTGGGAGCTCTGGGGGTACTGGTTGGTACATATTATTGTTCCTCCTGCAGGGCTGCAAACCTCTTCAGCTCCTTGGGTCCTCTCTTTAGCTGCTCCACTGGGGACTCTATGCTCATTCTATTGGTTGGCTGTGAGCCATTGGTATTTTGATCCACTTTCCCATAAGGATCAAAGTATCCACACTTTGGTCTTCCTCCATCTTGAGCTTCATGTGGTCTGTGAGTTGTATCTTGGGTATTCCGAGCTTTTGGGCTAATGTCCACTTATCGGTGAGTGTATACCATGTGTATTCTTTTGTGATTGGGTTACCTCACTCAGGATGATATTTTCTAGCTCCATCCATTTGCCTAAGAATTTCATGAATTCATTGTTTTAATAGCTGAGTAGTACTCCATTGTGTAAATGGACCACATTTTCTGTATCCATTCCTCTGATGAAGGACATCTGAGTTCTTTCAAGCTTCTGGTTATTATAAATAAGGCTGCTGTGAACATAGTGGAGCATGTGTCCTCATTACATGTTGGAGCATCTTCTGGGTATATGCCCAAGAGTGATATAGCTGCATCCTCAGGTAGTGCTATGTTCAATTTTCTGAAGAATCACCAAACTGATTTCCAGAGTGGTTTTACCAGCTTGCAACCCCAGCAACAATGGAGGAGTGTACCTCATTCTCCACACCTGAGTTTTTGATCTTGGACATTCTAAATGGTGTGAGGTGGAATCTCAGGGTTGTTTTGATTTACATTTCCCTGATGATTAAGGATGTTGAACATTTTTTTTTAGGTGTTTCTCAGCCATCTGGTATTCCTCAATTGAAAATTCTTTGTTTAGCTCTGTATCCCATTTTTTAATAGGGTTATTTGGTTCTCTGGAGTCTAACTTCTTGAGTTCTTTAGATATATTGGATATTAGCCCTCTGTCGGATGTAGGATTGGTAAAGATCTTTTCTCAATCTGTTGGTTGCTGTTTTGCCCTATTCAGTGTCCTTTGCCTTACAGAAGCTTTGCAGTTTTATGAGGTCCCATTTGACAATTCTTGATCTTAGAGCATGAGCTATTGGTGTTCTATTTAGGAAATTTTCCCCTGTGCCCATGTGCTCCAGGTTCTTCCCCACTTTCTCTTCTATTAGAATCAGTGTATCTGGTTTTATATGGAGATCCTTGATCCACTTTGACTTTAGCTTTGTACAGGGAGATAAGAATGGATCAATTTGCATCCTTCTGCATGTTGACTGCCAGTAGACCCAGCACCATTTGTTGAAAATGCTGTATTTTTTCCCCTGGAATGTTTTAGCTCCTTTGTCAAAGATCAAGTGACTATAAGTGTGAGGGTTCATTTCGGGGTCTTCAGTTCAATTCCATTGATCTACCTGCCTGTCACTGTACCAATATCATGCAGTTTTTATCACTATTGCTCTGTAGTATAGCTTGAGGTCAGGGATGGTGATTCTGCCAGAAGTTCTTTTATTGTTGAGAATAGTTTTCGCTATCTTGGGTTTTTTGTTATTCCAGATAAATTTGGAAATTGCTCTTTCTAGCTCTTTGAAGAATTGAGTTGGAATTTTGATGGGGATTGCATTGAATCTGTAGATTGCTTTAGGCAAGATGGCCATTTTTACTATATTAGCCCTGACAATCCATGAGCATGGGAGATCTTTCCATCTTCTGAGATCTTCAACTTCTTTCTTCAGAGACTTGAAGTTCTTGTCATACAGATCTTTCACTTGCTTGGTGAGAGTCACACCAAGGTATTTTATAATATTTGTGGCTGTTGTGAAGGGTGTCATTTCCCTAATTTCTTTCTCAGCTTATTTATCCTTTGAGTATAGGAAGGCTACTGATTTGTTTGAGTTAATTTTATATCCAGCCACTTTGCAGAAGTTGTTTATCAAGTTTAGGAGTTCTCTGGTGGAATTTTTGGAGTCACTTAAGTATACTATCATATCATCTGAAAATGGTGATACTTTGACTTCTTCCTTTCCAATTTGAATCCCTATGACCTCCTTTTATTGTCTAATTGCTCTGGCTAGGACTTCGAGAACTATACTGAACAGGTAGGGAGAGAGTGGACAGCCTTGTCTAGTCCCTGATTTCAGTGGGATTGCTTCAATTTCTCTCCCTTTAGTTTGATGTTGGCTACTGGTTTACTGTAAATTGCTTTTACTATGTTTAGGTATGGGCCTTTAATTCCTGATCTTTCCAATACTTTTATCATGAAGAGGTGTTGGATTTTGTCAAATGCTTTCTCAGCGTCTAATAAATGATCCTGTGTTTTTTTTTCTTTCAGTTTGTTTACGTAATGGATTACATTTTTGTATGTCCATATATTGAACCAGTCCTGCATCCCTGGGATGAAGCCTACTTGATCATGGTGGATGATTGTTTTGATGAGTTCTTGGATTCAGTTAGCAAGAATTTTATTGAGCATTTTTGCATCGATATTCATAAGGGAAATTAGTCTATAGTTCTCTTTCTTTGTTGAGTCTTTGTGTAGTTTAGGTATTAGAGTAATTGTGGCTTCATAAAATGAATTGTGTAGTGTTCCATCTGTTTCTATTTTGTAGAATAGTTTGAAGAGTGCTGATATTAGGTCTTCTTTGAAGGTCTGATAGAACTCTGCATTGAACCTATCTGGTCTGGGGCTGTTTTTGTTTGGGAGTCTATTAATGACTATTTCTATTTCTTTAGGGGTTATGGGATTGTTTAGATCATTTATCTGATCCTGATTTAACTTTGGAACCTGGTATCTGTCTAGAAAATTGTCTGTTTCATCTAGATTTTCCAGTTTTGTTGAGTATAGGCTTTTGTAGTAAGATCTGATGATTTTTTGGATTTCCTCAGTATCTGTTGTTATGCCTCCCTTTTCATTTCTGATTTTGCTGATTTGGATACTGTCTCTGTGCCCTTTGGTTACTTTGGCTAAGGGTTTATCTATCTTGTTAGTTTTTTTCAAAGAACCAGCTCCTGGTTTGGTTGATTCTTTGTATGGTTCTTTTTGTTTCTACTTGCTTGATTTCAGCAGAGTTTGATTATGTCCTGCCATTTACTCTTCTTAGATGTATTTCCTTCTTTTTGTTCTAGAGCCTTCAGCTGTTCTGTTAAGCTGTTAGTGTATGCTCTTTCCAGTTTTTTTTTTTTTTTTGGAGGCACTCAGAGCTATGAGCTTTCCTCTTAGCACTGCTTTCATTGTGTCCCATAAGTTTGGGTATGTTGTGGCTTCATTTTCATTAAATTCTAAAAAGTCTTTAATTTCTTTCTTTTTTTCTCTTTTTTTCTTTTAATTTTAATTTTTTAATGAAAAGGGAAATAAAACATTTTATGATAAAATTGAAAGATTTACATGAAAATGTTTCTGACCAAATTGAAAAAGCATATAGAAATACACATTAAGATTGACAATTTTCATGGAAAATTAAAGAGTAAAATGGTAGACTTAAAAAAATTACTAAATTAATTGAAAAAGGAAGTAGAAACATTTTATGATAGATTTGAAGATTTACATGGGAAATAATTCTAATAAATTGTAGAAAAATATAAAATAACATTAAAATTGAAGATTATCATGGAAAATTACAGATAAAATGGTAGGCATAAAAATATTTATAAGTTGATTGAAAGTGGAATTATGAACATTTTCTGATAAAATTGAAGATCTACAAGGAAAATATTTCTGATAAAATTTAAGAAATATATAGAAAAACATGTTAAGATTGACTATTTCATGGAAAATTATACAGATAAGTTGGTAGGAATAAAAATATTCCTAAGTTGATTGAAAGTAGAATTATAAACATTTTCTGATAAAATTAAAGATTTACACGGAAAATATTTCTGATAAAATTGAAAAAATATGTCACAAAACATTAAAATTGAAGATTATCATGGAAAATTATACAGATAAAATGGTAGGCATAAAAATATTTCTAAGTTGATTGAAAGTGGAATTATAAATATTTTCTGATAAAATTGAAGATCTATAAGGAAAATATTTCTGATAAAATTCAAGAAATATATAGAAAAACATGTTAAAACTATTTCATGGAAAATTATACAGATAAAATGGTAGGCATCAAAATATTCCTAAGTTGTTTGAAAGTGGAATTATAAACATTTTCTGATAAAATTGAAGATCTATAAGGAAAATATTTCTGATAAAATTCAAGAAATATATAGAAAAACATGTTAAAACTGACTATTTCATGGAAAATCATACAGATAAAATGGTAGGTATAAAAATGTTCCTCAGTTAATTGAAAGTAAAATTATAGACATTGTCTGATAAAATTGAAGATTTTCATGAAAAATATATCTGTTAGACTATGGTTTTTGTTGGGGAATGGAATCCATTGGTGTTATAAGATATTAAGAAACAGTGATTGGGCAGGCGGTGGTGGCACACGCCTTTAATCCTAGCACGTGGGAGGCAGAGGCAGGAGGATTTCTGAGTTCGAGGCCAGCCTGGTCTACAGAGTGAGTTCCAGGACAGCCAGGACTATGCAGAGAAACCCTGTCTCGAAAAAAATCAAAGAAAAAACAAAAACAAAAACAAACAAACAAAAAAAACCCAGTGATTGTTGCTTCCTGTTATTTTTGATGTTCTTTTTATGTTTGTGTATTTACTTTCTTTTGGGTTTGTTGGAAAAAGATTACTTTCTTGCTTTTTCTAGGGTGTAGTTTCCTTCCTCTTGTTGGCGTTTTCCATCTATTATCCTTTGTAGGGCTGGATTTGTGGAAAGATTTTGTGTAAATTTGGTTTTATCATGGAATATCTTGTTTTCTCCACCTATGCTAATTGAGAGTTTTGCTGGGTATAGTAGTTTGGGCTGGCATTTGTGTTCTCTTAGGGTCTGTATGAGATCTGCCCAGGATCTTCTAGTTTTCATCGTCTCATGTGAGAAGTCTGGTGTAATTCTGATAGGCCTGCCTTTATAGGTTACTTGACCTTTTTCCCTTACTGCTTTTAATATTCTTTCTTTGTTTAGTGCATTTGGTGTTTTGATTATTATGTGATGGGAGGAATTTCTGGTCTGGTCCAGTCTGTTTGGAGTTTTGTAGGCTTCTTGTATGTTCATGGACATCTCTTTCTTTAGGTTAGGGAAGTTTTCTTCTATAATTTTGTTGAAGATATTTACTGGCCCTTTAAATTGGAAATCTTCGCTCTCTTCTATACCTATAATCCTTAGGTTTGGTCTTCTCATTGTGTCCTGAATTTCCTGGATGTTTTGGCTCAGGAGCTTTTTGCATTTTTCATTTTCTTTAACTGTTGAGTCAATGTTTTCTATGGTATCTTCAGCACCTGAGATTCTTTCTTCTATCTCTTGTATTCTGTTGTTGATGCTTGCATCTATGACTCCTAAATTCTTTCCAAGATTTTCTATCTCCAGAGATGTCTCACTTTGTGATTTCTTTATTGTTTCTACTTCCATATTTTTAGATCCTGGATGGTTTTGTTCAGTTCCTTCACTTGTTTGTTTGTGTTCTCCTGTAATTCTTTAAGGGATTTTTGTGTTTCCTCTTTAAGGGCATCTACCTGCTCACCCATGCTCTCCTGTATTTCTTTCAGGGATTTTTGTGTTTCCTCTTTAAGGGCTTTAACCATTTGACCCATGTTCTCCTGTATTTCTTTAAGAGAGTTATTTATGTCCTTCTTTATGTCCTCTAACAGCATCATGAGATGAGACTTTAAATCCAACTCTTGCTTTTCCGGTGTGTTGGGGTATCCGGGACTTGCTGTGGTGGGAGAACTGGGCTCTGATGTTGCCAAGTAGCCTTGGTTTCTGTTGGTAGGGTTCTTGCGCTTGCCTTTGCCATCTGGTTATCTTTGGTGTTAGTTGGTCTTGTTGTCTCTGGCTGGAACTTGTCCCTCCTATGGGCCTTTAAGCCTGTGTCTGTACTCCTGGGAGACCAACTCTCTTCCGGCAGGGTCTGTGCACAGAAGGCTTTTGAGCTTCCTGATTCCCTGTTGCAGATGGTTGCCGGAAGGGAAGACTTCTGTCCCAGCAGCAACACTGATCATATGCCCTGTGTGCTCCAAGCTGTACCCCTCCAGAGAGAAGGTAGAGATCTCACGTCCACACTCAGAAGTGAAATTGCTTCTGGGAGATCACTCTCTCCTGGTGGGCTAAGCACAGAAAGCTTTGGAGCTGCCTGGTTCCCTGCTGCACATGGTGGCCAGCAATTTCTTTCTTTATTTCTTCCTTGACCAAGTTATCATTGAGTAGAATGTTGTTCAGTTTCCATGTGTATGTGGGCTTTCTGTTGTTTTTGTTGTTATTGAAGACCAGCCTTAGTCCGTGGTGATCTGATAGGGTGTATGGAATTATTTCAATCTTATATCTGCTGAGGTCTGTTTTGTGACCGTGAGGTGTTGAGAAGAAGGTATATTCTTTTGTTTTAGGATAAAATGTTCTATAGATATCTGTTAAATCCATTTGGTTCATAACTCTGTTAGTTTCACTGTTCCTATGTTTAGTTTGTGTTTTCCTTATTTTTCCATTGATGAGAGTGGGTTGTTGAAGTCTCCCACTATTATTGTATTGGGTGCAATGTGTACTTTGAGCTTTAGTAAAGTTTCTTTTATGAATGTGGGTGCTCTTGTATTTGGAGCAAATATGTTTAGAATTGAGAGTTCATCTTGGTAGATTTTTCCCTTGATGAGTATGCAGTGTCCTTCCTTATCTTTTTTGATTACTTTAGATTGAAAGTCGATTTTATTCGATATTAGAATGACTACTCCAAGTTGTTTCTTGGCACCATTTGCTTGGAAAATTGTTTTCCAGCCTTTTACTCTGAGGTAGTGTCTGTCTTTGTGCCTGAGGTGAGTTTCCTGTATGCAGGAAAATGTTGGGTCCTGCTTATATATCCAGTCTGTTAGTCTATGTCTTTTTATTGGAGAATTGAGTCCACTGATATTAAGAGATATTAAGGAGAAGTGATTGGTGCTTTCTGTTATTTTTGTTATTAGAGGTGGAGTTACGCTTGTGTGTCTCTCTTCTTTTTGCTTTGCTAAAAGATTAATTTCTTGCTTTTTCTAGTGTGTAGTTTCCTTCGTTTTGTTGGTGTTTTCCATTCATTATCCTTTGAAGGGCTGGATTTGTGGAAAGATATTTTGTAAGTTTGTTTTTGTCAAGGAATACCTTGTTTCTCCATCTGTGGTAATTGAGAGTTTTGGTGGTATAGTAGCCTGGGTTGGTATTTGTATTCTCTTAGGGTCTGTATGAGATCTGCCCAGGATCTTCTCCCTTTCAAAATCTCTGGTGAGAAGTCTGGTGTAATTCTGATAGGTCTACCTTTATAGGTTACTTGACCTTTTTCCCTTACTGCTTTTAATATTCTTTCTTTGTTTAGTGTGTTTGGTATTTTATTTATTATGTGACAGGAGGAATTTCTTTTCTGGTACAAACTATTTGGAGTTCTGTAGGCTTCTTGTATGTTCATGAACATCTTTTTCTTTAGATTAGGAAAGTTTTCTTCTATAATTTTGTTGAAGACATTTACTGGTCCTTTAAGTAGGAACTCTTCACTTTCTTCTATACCTATAATCCTTAGGTTTGGTCTTCTCATTGTGTTCTGGATTTCCTGGATTTTGTGGCTTAGGAACTTTTTGCATTTTTCATTTTCTTTGACTGTTGTTTCAATGCTTTCTATGGTATCTTCTACATCTAAGATTCTTTCTTCTATCCCTTGTATTCTGTTGTTGATGCTTGCATACATGACTTCTGACTTCTTTCCTAGGTTTTCTATGTCCAGAGTTGTTTCCCTTTGTGAATTCTTTATTGTTTCTACTTCCATTTTTAGATATGAGGTGGTTTTGTTCAATTCCTTCACCTGTTTTGTTGTTCTTCCCTGTAGTTCTTTAATGGCTTCAACCTGCTTACCTGTGTTGTCCTGTATTTCTTTAAGGGAATTATTTATGTCCTTCTTGTTCTTCTTCTAAAATCATATCATAAGCTGTGGTTTTAAATCCTAATCTTGCTTTTCTGGTGTGTTGGGGTATTCAGGACTTGCTGCTGTGGGAGAACTGGGTTCGTATGGTGCCATGTTGCCTTGATTTCTGTTGGTAACGTTCCTACGTTTGCCTTTTGCCATCTGGTTATCTCTGGTGTTAGTTGGTCCTGCTGTCTCTGACTGGCCCTGTCTCTCCTGTGGGCCTGCAAGCCTATCTCAGCACCCCTGGGTGACTGGCTCTCCCTTGGCACAGAGTGCTGTGGCACTGCCCAGCTCCTGAGTGCAGGTGGAGCCTGAATGGACCCTGGCCCAGCTGCTCTGCTGCTCCGCTGCTCCTGTGTCCCCTGCACTCCTGGCTGTACCTGCCCGCTCAGTCATTCAGAGAGAAGATCATCTGTAGCTTTTCTTAACAGAAGCTCCATTTTGTTGGTTGTCTGTCCTCCTGGACTCGACACTGAAGCTTAGGTTTTCCACTCACATCTTTATGTCTTGTCCCTCCGGGACTTCTGACAGACAACCTGACTGTCACACACTGCTCACTCTTCCATGCTTTCCTTTCATGTGTGGTTCTGGAGAAGTCCTTATGACTCTAAAAGTCTTAAATCCTGTGTGATGGCGAAGTCACAATGCCAAGGTCAACTGAAGCAGTATCCAGGCCTTTGCACTAGAGCTGGGTTGTCCTCTGAGTCCTGGGCAGCTGGATAAGCAGAGCTCTCTGGGAGCTTCGAGGGGAGGCCTCATTTCTTCAAGTCTATGATTGCTGGATTCTGGTTGATTCCTGAGGCAACCCCAAGGCAACTTTCTTCCCAGAGTGGAGTCCTTAGCTTGATTACAGCACTAATCTTTTCAGAAACTGTAACTTTGTTAGGCCCAACATTACAAGTCTTTCAAGTTGGTTTTTTTTTCTCTTTTTGCTCCTATTCTCCCTGTGAACCTGACTGAAAGCATCCAGCAACATCAATGCCATAGCTTGTATGCTGGACTGCTTAAGATATTCCTCTCTCATAAGGTCTCAGGACAGAAACACAATGTAGACAAATTCTTTCCCACACAGTACACCATTCATAGTGTCACGTGCAATTCCTGTCTGAAACCACTGAGCAGACCTTTAGGGTCCTTATTCTTGTTGCTTGTCTTATCCTGTGAGCTCACACTGGAATTTCCCATTAAGTAAAGCTCACAGACGGCATGCTAGCAAATCCTTAGGCTCTTGCAAATTCCTCCCCCAAATAATTCCAAGCCCCACCCCCAATCACAGCCAAGGTCACGTTTCTTGGGTAGCAAATATCTGACAAACATGTTGAAAGAGAAAAGGGTTTATTTTGGCTTATGATCTTAGACGGTTCAGATTGTAGTTGCTTGGTTCTCTGAGCTTGGACCAAATATCACATTGAGGATTAAGACAGCCTTTGCTTTTGGTGTTCAGGAAGCAAGAGAGGGAGAGAAGCTGAAACCTTCTGTTCAGAACATGCCCTTGGGCCCTATTTTCCCCAGGCAGTCCTGTCTTCCCAACATTTATATAATCTCCCCAAATAGTGCCACCAGCTGGAGACCAAGTGTTTAACAGGTGAGCCTGTAAGGAACATTTCATATTTGAATCCTAATAATTTTTGGAGTCTGTGAATCGCCACACATACTACTCAGACACTGATCTCAGTCAAATAGGGCTGATTTATTGAATGCACACCACAAGACTGACAATCCGAGACGCATTCCAGACTTGGGAGCTAAACTTCAATGCCCAGCTAGAATCCTATAGACCTGTTTAAGTCTGGAATCCACAAACATCTGTGTCAAGTTATTCTACCAGTCAGGATTTAGGGATAGGTGATTTCCTTAGGAACATGTCTTTGTTGTACATTTTTTCCTGTTCTCATTGGTTGGGGTATTCAACTGTGGCAGGGGACTGCCTTCCTGACATTCGTGTCTTAACTTGACAAGCAGGATGTACATGTTTCTTTCTGCCAAGCAGGATGTCAGTTCCCAGGGAGGTCTTGGGAACTTAAACTTTATTCAACCTCTACTCAAAATGAAGTTGTGTTCCAAATGGCTTCTTGTATTTGTGCAGGTGTCTTTCTTAGGTTGGGGTCCATCTCAGGGGCAGCTTATAAAGGCAAATACCATAAAAGATCACACACAGGTGCAGGAATGCTGCTGGGTGGTTGGTTTGGGTCCAAGTTTATTATGGCTAATTATACTGACTTTAGTTGCAATTGGTTTCCAAAAATACCAAAGCACAGAACATAACACAATATGCAGTCAACTCCGGCATGAAAAGATCTCCTTATAACATTAGTAATGGCAATGGCACAAAATGGATGGCTAGATAGGCAACAGTTATCTAGGCCTTAACAATAATAATCAACCTTTTTCACTCAGGAGACTAAGGCAAGAAGACTGCTGAGTGATTTTCTAAAAGACTCCTCCACTTCAGCTTCAGCAAATGTAACCTGTCAGTGTAACAGCAGTGGCAGTTTTTTAAAAATTCAAGTGCTTTCTTCATTGTTCTTTTCTTAAACATACCTTAAAAAAACAGAGCTCGAAGCGGGCCTGCGGGAGATGTTGCTGTGGGTAAAAGTTCACCAACACTGGCAGGAAAGTGGGAGGCTCAGACAAGACCTTGGCTTAAACAAAGGACAACAGAAGATAGCAATGGTAAAAGCGGAAGCAACTTAGAATGAATGCTGTACTTGCTCTTTGGGGCTCCTAAGACCTTGAAGCACTCCATAGATATTCGTTCAGCTCCTAGAATCCTAGCCAGCACAGAGTATGGAAAGGTTTCCTGCAGGTGTGTTCCAAACGGCTTCTTGTATTTGTGGGCGTGGGGGGGCGTGTTAAACTGATCTGAAGGATGAGCTGACCTCTGTGATGAGAAGACAGGGCAGTGCTTGCTGTCTCTGTTCTCTGACTGCTGACACAGAAGCCTCCATGACCCTTCCACAGGCCTGCGGGTTGAGCTGATTGTGCTGATGCAAACCTTGGTGGACGGTCTAGACTGTCCTCCTATCTGAGTGGCCATCTGGACAGGAGGAACAGCACGTACTTGGGAGTCCACTTGAAGGGAGAGAACACTCTGAATCACGTCATCTGCCCCCTGCAGACTTCATCTCACTAACTGCTACACGCACCCCATGGGGCTGAGACTGTGTTCAGACACCCATAGTGCAGACATACTGATGCTCAGTTTCAAACCTCGTAAGTGTCTCCTGGTTACAAGGAAAGCAAATGACTGACCAATGTGAAATTGGCACAGCTCGGGCCCAGCTGCTATCTTAGATCCTCTCTGGATTTATGAAACTAAGAGACGCTAATGGTATCATGCTCTTCAAGGGCTAACTCCTGTTTTGTTTGCTGTTTGTTTTGCTGTAGTTGATCATCATTTCCAGTTCATACCTCAGTGGCTGAGAGCACTGCCTGCTCTTGCAGAGGGCTGGAATCCCGCTCTCAGTGCTTATGTGGTGGCTCACAGCCATCTGTAACTCCAGTTCCAGGGGCTCTGATACCTTCTTCTGGCTTCATAGGCACCAGACACACACATGGTGCACAGACACACATGCAGGCAAAACACCCATACACATAAAATGAAAAAATAAAAATAAATTTTAAAAGGGAAATGCCATGAGTGTTTTCCATGTTAAAGGTAAAGGAGTTACAGTGAGTGAATTGGTGGAGTCTGTCAGTGAGCTTAGTGTAAAGCCCTTGAGGGTAGACATAGCATTTCCATGATGTAATAGCAGCCACAGCCCAGTGCTTGAGATAGAGTAGGCCCTGAGCAGATGCTTGTTGAATGATTTTTGAAGGTGTCGAAAATAGGGCAGAAAGGATTCTGGGAGACAGATCAACTTGCTTCTAGTCCCACAGCCTTCCTAATCATTGGTGTCTAGTGTCTTACTGCATAGTTCTGACTCCAGCCTTTAATGTCCCTGTATACTGCAGAGGACAGCACGGCCTGTGAGCTTACATGGCAGCATTTTTGTGGATAGAGACTCAACCAGGCTCCTCTCATTATTTGATAAGTTTCTTCATTTGGTAAAATTATATTGATGATGGCACAATGTAAAAGGAGAAGCTTCCTCAAGTAACATGCACCCCTAAACCCAATCACTCTACCAGCTCTAACATCCCCAACCTACCCTCGGCCAGATGAGATGAGGCTAAAGTGAAAGGCATCAAGTCCAGTGCCATTTTGGTTCCCATCTCGCTGTGAAGCCTTGGAGAAGCATGGACCAGACTTCTTTGAAGGGGCTGGCAGAAGTACTTCCTGTCTTAGTCTGCCTCATTCTGGCCTGGAAGGTCACCGGGGTGAGGACTTGAGGGGCCCCAGAGTAATTTAGCAAAAGCAGAGCACTGGGAGGAGACAGGAGGATGGCGACGGTGGCATGGTTATTCCCCTGCTCTGCACCATCCCACGTGACCGCAGACCGTCAGCCCCTTCACAAAGTCCTTACTCCCTTTTTCTGGAACTGTTTGCTTTCTCTCCTTGTCTTCTAGAGTGGTGAGCCTTCCCCATTAATGCTAATCTATTCTTTGTCCTACACTCTAGTTACACCCTTATCACAACCTAAGTTAAAATGGTCACTAACTTTCCTGGATTCCCATTTCTAAATTTGTATTAGAATAACAGGATAGATAAGTTATTATTGCAGCATCATAGAACATTTTAGATGTTTTTGTCGTTGTTTGTTTTTATTATGGAGAAAAATGTTCTTAATTGGCAAAAAATCTTGCTAGATGAACAAAAAGTATATTAGCTAGCTATTACTGCCTTAAAGCTCACCACAAACTTAGCAGCTTAAAGCAACACACACTCATTCTCTCACACTTCTGTGGGTCAACAGTCAGGCACAGCTTAGTTGATGCTTTCCTCAGAGCAGCATTCCTGATAGCAAATGAAGGGTTGGTTTCATCTGAAAGTTTCACTGGAGAAGACATTTCCAAACTCGTAAAGATTGTGGTGGGATGCATTTACCTGCAGTGATTAAACTGAGGTAAACTAGCCTCGGTTCCTGGTGACCAGCCAGTTCCTAGCAGACACATCCAGTTTCTCGGCATGTGGGACTCGTGGGGCTAATTACTTCATCAAGGAGAGTCTCGTGAGGGAGTCTGCTAGTAAGACAGGGTCTTGCATAATCCAAACTAACTACAGAAGGTACATTTCATTATCTTTTCTCTATTTTATTCATTAGAAGCAAGCTTCAGCTCTTGCTTGCTGGGAAGAGAAAAGGCACACATACCATGAGACGGGGCCCATCAGAGCATCTTACAGACATAAAAAGGCACACATACCATGAGACGGGGCCCATCAGAGCATCTTACAGACATAAAAAGGCACACATACCATGAGACGGGCCATCAGAGCATCCTACAGACATCAGAGCATCTTACAGACATAAAAAGGCACACATACCATGAGACGGGCCATCAGAGCATCCTACAGACATCAGAGCATCTTACAGACATAAAAAGGCACACATACCATGAGACGGGCCATCAGAGCATCCTACAGACATCAGAGCATCTTACAGACATAAAAAGGCACACATACCATGAGACGGGCCATCAGAGCATCCTACAGACATCAGAGCATCTTACAGACATAAAAAGGCACACATACCATGAGACGGGCCATCAGAGCATCCTACAGACAGACTGCCACACATGGCAGAGGAATGAGTTCTGCTGAGCACTTGAGGGTTGGCTATGACCCCAGAGGTGTGGAGCAGGGACACATGTAACATGCTTAAAAAAATGTGAAGAGAGAGAGTTAGTTAATGGAAGGAAGAAAGGAACCAAGAAGATGAAACAAGGCTGAAGCTGTCAAGTTGCCCAGTGGGCAAAGGCCCCTTTGGGACATGACTGCCTGAGTTCCATCCTGTGGACCCACATGGTAGAAGAAAACAGGATCCTACAAGCTGTCATCTGACCTCAAAATATGTGCACTTATGTGCATGCGTGTGCACACACACACACACAAATAAATTATTTATTTTAAAATAAATTTATTTAAAATTTATTTATTTAAAATAATTTATTTATTTATTTTAAAATAAATAACAATATCAAATAGACAAAAGTTAAAACAAGGCTGAATTAAGCAAAGCCAGTGGAAAGCCCACCACGGTTCAGTCAGTGGGTCTTCTGGGAATAACAATGCCTGCTTACTGAACATAAGCCCTCTTGTCCTACCTGAGGCCCTAAGGAGAGTCTAGCACACTCAGGAATGATAGGCATGGGGGCTTTTGCTTTTGATGCTGTAGAGATTCACTTGAAAGTCCCAAGTTTGACCTGAAAGAAGAGGTATGGGGCAGAAATAACTTCAGAGAACACCAGAGCTGAGGGGACCTGGTGGCCACAATTAGGCTCTTGAATTTCTCTTACTGATGGAAGTAGCCAGAGATGGGGGTGGGGGTAGGGTGGGGGGGGGTGGGGGCGGGGGGTGGGGGACGGGACTGGGGGCAGGGATCTCCTCCAGGTGAGCCACAGTACATGTAAAGCAGATTTGAACAAGATCATGTCTCAATTGGGGAGGGAAGAAGGGGGGAAGGAGAGAGGGAAGAGAAAGAGGAGGAGCTTACACGGAGACAGCGCTAAGGCTGTGAATGGAATTATAAATTCCATCAGCCCGCATAAAAGACACAGATTCCTGGTTTCCTCCTACTAGCCACCCTCAGACAGGTAACTGAAACCCCACCTACTTCCATCTACTGCCCAATCACAGGCTTTAGCCTTTTATTGTCAAACCTTACTTGAAGAGTAAGGTTTACACAACAAAGGCTGATGTCTCAGATACAGTATTTAGCATTTGAATATGTAGCAACACCAGACCAACCCTAACATAAGGCAACCTTTGTTACGCAGCCCAATCTCACATATATCTTGTATTAACAATATATATGGTCACTAAACATTTCCTATGTGCCCTGGGCCTACATAACTGAGTGGAAATTAAAAAAGAGTGTGTATTTTATGTACATATTTGATACCTGTCACAAATGCTGCTAAGTAATATTACTTATCCCATTTTAAAAATTGAGGCATAGAGATAAATAATTTGTACAATGTCACGTTGCTGGTTAAGAGGCAGATCTTCCAGTTTAAATTCGTCTTGGCTTGAAGCTCATTTTCTTTGTATTTAGTGACGCTGGAACTGAATCCAGGGTCTTATGGCAGGCTGAGCACATGCTCTACCACAAAGCTGCAGTCCTGTCCCCTTACACCTTTCTCCCCAGTAAAGCTTTGGCCATGTGATCACACCATGTAAATACAGCCGACTATGATTCATCCCTAAAGGCAGACTCTTCGTTTCCTGTGCAAATTACTGCCTGCTCATTGAACAAGTTCGGCATTGTAATGGTATTGGAAAATGGTAGAACTGTAGCCACAGTGTCTACACTTCCTCAGGAGCCTGAGCCAGGAGGCCTGCAGTAGGCCTGTGTGGGCCAGTCAAGGCACTGAGTCACCTTGCTTGACGAGAGAGAATTTGCCTTAGAAACCAATGACCCTGTTATCCTGCCCTAAGTCTCATATGAAAGGGTTAGGTTCAAAAGATTTTTCACTTGTGAGAAATACCCGCTGTTCTGTGGTTCGTGGTGTTTTAACACAAAATGTGCTATTGTTCCAAATTCTTGTTATTCAGTTTCAAAAGATTTCAAAGGCAGAATAAGAAGTCTTCTTATAGGAGACTGGAGTTGTGCCTTCCCACATACAAATACAACCTGAAATAGCAACCGTTCTTATCATCACTCTGCCCCATGTTTCTAGTGTATCACAGTAATACAGTGACAACAACAAGACGGTAACAGTAGACATGCCCATCACCATGCTTCCGCCATGGTGATAACAGACTAACCGCTGGGCCTGTAAGCTGGCCACACCAGAATGCTTTCTTTTGTAAGATTTGTGGTCATGGAGTTTCTTCACAGCACTAGAAACCCTAGGAAGACATGGGGGTAGCCACTGCAGTATAGTTGACCACCTTAGAAGAAAACTGATTCTCCCTCCCACAGAGCCAGTAGGCTCCTCAGCTAGAGGTGAAGGGTTGTAAACCCTGTCTGCCTGCATGCTAGAGCTGTGACTAGCTTGATCTTGTGCAGGCGGCCACAGCTGCTATGGGCTCAGGAATGCAGAGGTCCTATCATGTCCTGTTTGTGTCTAACCCTTCCCAACCTGTGGCTTTTGCAATCTTTCTGCCCTTTCTTCCTTGGTGGCTCCTGTGCCTTCAGGATAGGGTGTGTGATAAATTTATGGAGTGGCATGCTCCATATACATTCATTCAGACACTTATTCTCTGAGATTTGACCAATTATGCATGGACTGCTAACTACTGTACAAAGAAACTTCTTTAATGAGGGTTGAGAACTGTACTAATCTGCACAGGCAAAGGTATGAAGTTAGATGCACATCATACAGATATATGCAGTTAGATACTATGTCCATTTAGAAAATAGAAGTAGGTTCTCCTGTAGGGACTGTAAGTTCCCCAGCCACCAGTTCTTGGAACATTTATAGTAGCAGGCAGGTTTTTTTCTCTTGTGGATTGGGCTTTAAATGCCAGAAGAAAGCAGGTGGTTGTCCCAATTGCATCTGTGTGACTATTGCACCCATAGGCCTGTCTTGCCAACAAGAGTCATTATTGTAGCTCACAGGGTTCACATCAGTACAACTAGTGATGATTTTCTCCTTCAGCTGCCTGAGTAGCACCTTCTGCTACTGTGGAAACTAGCCATCAGGGAGTCAGCTTCCCATGCAGCTTGATCTTTCCATTTCCTGTGAACAAAATGTATGGTATCTCTCGGGGCTTACCATGGAGTTCTGATGGGTGACCAAGAGCCATGACAACGGTCTGTATTGTTTCGAGGGCCTCTGGAACACCTCAGACCAAAAACTCAAGGGGAGATTCAACACAACACTGACCACTGGACTTTTAATTTGCCCACCAATGGCTTCTGGATTCAACTTTTTAAAAATAAATTTAACTTATTTATTTATTTATTTGGGGTGTGTGGGGGGTGGTTAGAGGGCCACCTGTCAGTATTTTCCTTCTACCTTCTACCATGTGGTTTCTGGTGACATGTTCTTTTGTGGGCTAAGCTATTTTGTAAGCCTCCTGTGTATTTGTTTTTGAGATGGAGTCTTGATGTTGTCCCAGCTTACCTTTTACTTCTGAACTAAAGTGATCCTTCTGCTTCAGCCTCTCAAGTAGCTGAAACTATAAGCATAGGCTACTGGCTTCTCTAGGGCCCTCTTCTAAACCAGATATTACAGAAGAAGAAACTCTGAAAATGGGTTCACCCAAAATTATTAGTGATCTCTATAATTGCCGTTTATAGTGAATGTCTAAAAATATTAGAAAATTCCAAACTAAGATGAAGACATACACTTATTATAAGAATTATAGAGCTTTTTGGTTAGGAGCGTCTCCTCAGGCCTCTCACAGCTTGCACTTTTTGCTCTTGGGGTTGAGAGTTGTCGGATGCTCTGGTGCGGGGAGCTGAGCAAGTTAAATGCAGGGCAGGACTATATTGAGGATACCAAGATTCTCTTCCTTCGCTTTAGATCTTATCCACGGCAGAGTCTTCCTTAGTCATACAACAAACACATTAATTGCATTAGACCTGAACAAATATTTCATAGCCCCAAACATCCCCATGTTTCACCTAACTAATATGAAAAATCGTGTTTATAATCTTACCTTACAATGACTTTTTTTCCAGAGAGCTAAGGTTAGACTTTTTCAGGAGTGCTCAGGAGTGAAGTCATAAAGTTGTTTTTCTGTGAAATTTTTATCATGACAATAGCTTGGTCAGAACAATAGATTGCTGCCCCAAAATGGCATAAGGCATCACCCAAATGTCTGCTTCCTTTTGGGCTTGTTAAGATGGCCTAACAATATTTCAGCATAGTGCATGTGGTGGTTTAAGTAAGAATGCCCCCCCCCCCACATAGGCTCATATATTTGAACACTTAGTCCCCAGGGAGTGGAACTGTTTTAAAGAATTAGAAAGATTAAAGGGTGTGGTCTTGTTGGAAATCCATCACCCTCAGTCTAGCTCTCAACTATGGCTCCAGTGTCATGTTGCCTGTGCGTCCCCATGCTCCCGGCCATGATGATGACGGACTAAACCTCTGGAACTCTAAGCAAGTCTCAGTGAAACGTTTTCTTTTGTAAGAGTTACTTTGGGCATGGTGTCTCTCTACAGCAATAGACAGTTTAGAAGCCTTATTTATAATAACCAGATGCTGGAAAGAACCCAGATGTCCTTCAACAGAGGAATGGATACAGAAAATGTGGTACATTTACATAAGGGGATACTACTCAGCTATTAAAAACAATGAATTCATGAAATTCTTAGGCAAATGGATGGAACTAGAAAATATCATCCTGAGTGAGGTAACCCAATCACAAAAGAACACACATGGTATGCACTCACTGATAAGGGGATATTTGCCCAAAAGCTCGGGATACCCAAGACATAATTCACAGACCACTTGAAGCTCAAGAAGAAGGAAGACCAAAGTGTGGATGCTTTGGTCCTTCTTAGAAAGAGGATCAAAATACCCATGGGAGGAGATACAGAGACAAAGTGTGGAGCAGAGCCTGAAGGAAAGGCCATCCAGAGACTGCCCAACCTGGGGATCCATCCTATGTACAGTTACCAAATCCAGACACTATTGTGGATGCCAACAAGTGCTTGCTGACAGGAGCCTGATATAGCTGTCTCCTGAGAGGCTCTGCCTGACAAATACAGAGGTGGATGCTCACAGCCAACCCATGGACTGAGCACAGGATCCCCAATGGGGGACTAGAGAAAGGACCCAAGGAGCTGAAGGGGTTTGCAGCCCCATAGGAGGAACAACAATGTGAACCAACCAGTCCTTCCTGAGCTCCCAGGGACTAAACCACCAACCAAAGAGTACACATGGAGGGACCCACGGCTCCAGCCGCATATGTAGCAGAAGATAGCCTTGTTGGACATCAAAGGGAAGAGAGGCCTTTGGTCCTGAGAAGGCTCGATGCCCCTGTAAGGGAATGCCAGGACAGGGAAATGGGTGTGGGTTGGTTAGTGAGCAGGGAGATAGGAGATGGGATGGGGGTTTTCAGAGGGGAAATGAGGAAAGGGATAACATTTGAAATGTAAATAAAGAAAATATTTAATTAAAAAAAAAGGAAAAAAAAAGGAAAGTAAGTAAGAAAGTAGGCATCCGGGGTTTCCACAAAGACCTTCAGGGACCATGATGTGCTAAGCTGGAAGTCTTCCCTGGGTTGAAATGGTCATCAATTTCAAAGCCTGAGAATTCTAACTATTGAACTGAATTGGCAAACCAGAAACAAGTTTTGGTTTTCGCCAGCATCTGGGGAGTAGAACTCCTCGCCACACCATTAAGCATTTCTTGGCAGTGACTTGCTGGCTGCTCCTGACAGCTCTTGGCAGGAGTTGTAAGGGAATAGTCCTCCTCCAACACCCTAGCAATTCACAGTTGATTTATAGCACTCTCTGGGAATGGCAAGTTCCAGTCCTAAGGGATGCCACAATAAAAAGCTCATTAAGTGAAGTGTTTAATTTTATCAACACAAGAATAAGTACAAAATTTTTCCTTCTTGCAGTTCCTTCAGTCAAAACAGCTTTCCGTTAGAGACTTGGCTACAGGAGCACTCCCCAGATCAGTTCCTATGATAGACATGCACCATGTAAGTTGTTACAGGGGAAAACATTTGAGTAAATGTAAATCTGTTGAGTTCATTACTCATGAGCTGACAGGAGTTTTTAAAGAAGTATAACAAACCCTAAAATATAGCCAATGCAATAAGAATGGATTTCTTTTATTTTTAGGTTAACAGACTAATTTAGAGCAGATTTAGATACAGAAAGGATGAGAAGAAAGGGTGTTTTCTGTAGATCCCTGGATCTCCCCACACCTCAGGTCTCCTCACTGTTACCATCTTGAGTTAGTACAATATATTTGTTACAGTTGATGAACTGATATGAATACCTTGATATTGTGTCTAATAGTGCCACCTTAGGGCTCAGACTGTGTTGCAGGTGTTCTGGGTTTCGGCAGATGTATGAGAACATGCATCCACGTTAGGGTTCCACATAGTGCAGCTTTGCTGCCTTACACTTCCCTGTGCTCAACCATTCACCCCCTCTTCTCCAGCTCCTGACTTTCTTTTGTCTCCATGCTGTTGTCTTTTTCGGAATGTGCTGTATCCAGAATCATATGACCAGCTCTTTCACTGAGCACCATGCATTTCAGGTTCATCCAACACTTTGTGGTTTCTTTTCAAATGTTTAGCTACATTTGAGATGCATATACCCCAGTTTTTGTTTCCATTTACCTACTTGAAGGCATATTGGCTGTTTCAGATATTGGTAGTTATGAATAGAGCAGATAGAATTATTTGTATATATTTTTGTATGGATGAATGTACTTTAAATGTCGTTTGATCATTTGTGAGATGTGCTTGACTTTATGAGAAGCCGTCAGATTGCCTCCCCAGTTCCTGCCCACCTTCCTTTCTGTGAGGGCTCAGTGAGTATTCTGGCGCCCGCTCCTGCCCTGGCATTCCTTACTGTTCGTGCTCTGGACATGAGCAACCTGAAGAGCCTCCGCTGGGTTCTTAGCTCTCTCAGATGCATTTTGGAGCATCTTAAAACACACTGTTTTCTCCTATCCCCCTGCAGTTTACAACTTTGTATTTGAGAGATGAGATCTAGGACCTTCATCAAACTGTAAGACCGAATGATGGGAGTTGTTTTTATTATTAGAATTTTTTTTTTTTTTGAGATAGAGCTTCATATAGCCCAGTGTCCTACTTTGCTTTTTTGCTGCTGTGACTAAAATATTCTGGCCAGGGAAGTTTAGGGGAAGAAAGAATTTATTTGTCTTACACTTCTAGGTCACAATACTTAGCTGCGGAAGGCAGGACGCAGACTCAAAGCAGAGTCTGGAGGCAGGAACCACGGAGGAATTCTGTTTTCCAGTTTGATCTCTGACTTGCTCACGCTCCATTAGCTTTCTCATATAGCTAACCTGCCTAGAATGGTGCCCACTGTAGCCTGGGCCCTCCTATACCAATGAATAATCAAGGATTTTCTTCTTGGGTAACCCTAGGCTGTGCTGTGTTGAAGGTCAAAACTAAATAGGATACCTGTAATAGGAATATTTTAGTAAATCCTGGTGCAGGGCTCCTTCCCGCCTTTCATCACTTATGCTCCATTTTAATATACCTTAAGTAGAATAATAGCTGGGCAACTGCCTACCCTCCATCCTGTTAGAATCTACCTCCCTAGAATCTATTCTCAGTAAATAACTGAGTTACTACTTACAAATTTTTATGCTCTATCTTGGCTGCTCTTAACTCCAACTAGTCAGCTCTCCGAGTAAAGATTCCTGGCCCAGAGCCCAGAGCTCTTTTTTTTTTTTTTTTTTGGTTTTTTTTTTTTTTGTTTTTTGAGACAGGGTTTCTCTGTACAGCCCTGGCTGTCTTGGAACTCACTCTGCAGACCAGGCTGGCCTCAAACTCAGAAATCTGCCTGCCTCTGCCTCCCAAAAGTACTGGGATTAAAGGCATGTGCTAAGCCACTGTCCGGCCCAGGGCTTTCTCCTTACTTCTCTATTCCATGGTAGTTCTTATCTCTCCCCTGCACACTTTTTTAAGTCATGGCAACTCTTTCCCTCCTCCTCCTCCTCCTCTTCCTCTTTCCTTCTAGTCCCAATCCCAGGAAACCTAAATCCCGCCTATGTCTCTTCTCCCCAATTATTAGCTGCTAGCATCTTTATTTGTCAATTAGAATTAACTGGGGGCACTGTCTCTCAGTGTCTTGTGCGGTCTCTCATGCAAACAATTTGAGGGTACCAAATTAACATTAGAATACAAGCAGCATTAAGCCGAAGCCCACTACAGATTCCCAGGCTAGCTGAGGCTGGCTGTGAACTCATGATCTTCCTACTTCATCCTCTCAAGTCCTGGAATTTCAGCCATGCACCACAGAACCAGTTTATTACTAGTGGGAGTTAAAAGGTGTTTGCCAGCTATAAAGACAAAGCATTTATGTTTTAAGAAGATTTTATGAATATTAAAAAAAGTTCAATCACTCTTAAGCAATGTCTTCTGATTTCGAGTCTATCCATTTTAAAAGTTAAATGATAGGTCATTCCATTAATGCTCATCCAATAAGACTTTGGCATATTTGTAGTGAGACAAGCAGAATACGAGTTCTTGCAGATACACAACAGCACACGGTCTCTGATAGTCAATCTGCAGTCAAAGGCCCCATCAAGGCTACTCTGTCACCTTGCAGGCTATCTCTTGGGCACTTAGTTCCAGTCCTGCCAGTAGATGTTTGGTGAACTCCGGCTAATCCCCCTCTGCCCTTTTCTCCCTTGTGCTGTTTGCTCTGGATATCAAAATGGATTCATATGGACTTTTTCTTATTGACACAGATTCGGAACTGCCATGGACAAAAAACTGTATTTATTTGAAAAGTTTAAGGAGCCTTTTGGAACCTAAGTAAAAATATGTCTGCAAAAGGAGTATGAATACTTATTAATATTTTAATCTAATAATATAGCTGGCAACTGGAGACTATGGCTGCATAGATTTTGAGGTTTGTTGAAATTTCTAAACCAACCATTACTTATGTTTGACATTTTTCCCTCTTTAAAACCTAACAATAAATTGAGAACTTTTAGTAACAGTGAAAGATTTAAATTTTAACCTTAGTCACATATAGATTATTTTAGAGAACTTTTTAATGCGGGGGAAAAACTGAACCACAAATTAAGAGCTTTGCTTTAATTTTAAAGGGCTTGTATAGTCATTAAATAAAAATTCTTAATGTTCCAAAATTGTGATGATTTGTGCTAATATCGTATTCACAATGAGATCATGTTTCAGTGATAGTGAATTTTCTGAAACAAAACTTCAAGTAATGATTACACAGATAAGAGCAGACTCACTTGGATATATTATGTGTTTTCTCTAGTTTCAACACACCAATAAACTAATGGGTTGTTCTCAGCTACACCACACTGAGGCGTGCTGGGAAGCTTTCACTTGGCCCTTAGGAGCCATATAGCCACTTGCTCTAGGAAGGGTAGCTCACTACAGGCACCCACAGTCCATATAGTCTTCACCAGAGCAGGCCCCTCTTATTCAGTCACCCTAAAGGAGTATTTGTAAATACTAATCAAGTAACTGGGGGAATTGGAAAGCTATGGTTTGTGCCGGGAAGGTTAGTATTTTATAAAGTCAGTATTGTTTTACTCTGTGTTTGCCATACAGAGGGTGATATTTGGGTAAACTACCTAACACAACATTTAGGTTTGCCTTTTTTAAATTTTGATCAGGAGTTTCAGGTGGTGGTGGCACATGCCTTTAATCCCAGAACTCAGGAGGCAGAAGCAGGGGAAATCTCTGAGTTTGAGGCCAGCCTGGTCTACAGAGTTAATTCCAGAATGGTCAGGGCTACACAGAGAAACCCTGTCTCCAAAAAACAAACCAAAACAAACACAAAGAATTTCAATGTAGCTCTGGCTGGCCTAGAACTCACTGGGTAAAACAGGCTGGCCTTGAACTCACAGAGCTCTGCTTGTCTGTCCCCCTAGTGCTGGGATTGAAGGTGTGTGCACCATTCCCAACAAGGAATTTAATGTAGAAGAAATTCAGGAATCCATATAAACATTTTTAATGCCTGAAATTTGAATCTGTGAGGTGTTGGCATTATATAACTTGTGAATATCAGGAGGCATCAGAGAAAACCAACCCTATTTAGTACAGCAAGCAAGCAGAGGATTAGGAGGCATGGGAAGGGAAGGGGAAAACGTAAGGTTCTTCTTTGGAAACATCTGCTTTGGAATATTTTCTGTAGTCAGGAGGGGGCTACTGGGATATTTTACTCAGAGTAATGATGTAGTTAGATTTGTGTTTTAAAGTGATTATTTTGCCTGCATTTCTGGAATGTCGATTAAAAGGGGAGACACTATTAAGGAAAAGAATCTGCTTCTGGCTATGGAAATTATCGTATAGTACACTGAGGGTATGGCTTAAGGCAATACTTATGAGAATATAGATCAAAAGGCACTTTCCAGAGATACCTGGATGTGATCAGCTGAAAATGTGTGGGAGGATCTGCCCAGGGAGATAAGGGCTGGGCTGTCTTGCTGGTTTAGATGGTTGGATGGTGATGCCTGTGACCTCTTCAGTTATGTAGAAAGAACAGATTCAAACACAGCTGTCTAATAAGAGTTCAGTTTTCACACAAGAGACTAAAAGCAGAACAGATGAAAACTAGAGAAACATGTCAACAAAACTCCACCCTCTGCATCCTAGTTTCTTTCCCTGCCAAGGACAGGCGTCTCCATTACTTTTCATTCAATTACTGAAACAGGATGAGATCTGAGATCTTTCAGACCGTGACCAATTCTTGCTAGGAGTGCCTCCCTAGTGCTACAGTGGTTTCCTTGGGAATGAGACAGATGCAGAGTTTGTTTACTTTGGTGTGAATAATTGTCTTGTTGCCTAGGCAGAAAAATTCTTTTTATTTTTTATTTTCTATATTTTTTATTTACATTCCCAATGATTTCCCCTTTCCCAGTTCCCCCCTCCCTGAAAGTCCCATAAGCCCCCTTCCCTCCCCCTGTTCCCCATTCAACCCCTCCCGCTTCTCAGGCTCTCAGTAAAAGGGTAGGTACCACTTCTTTTTCTAAGTTTATTTTTCTCTGCTTTGAGATTTTCATTGCAATCTTAAACTAAGGTGTCCCAAGTTTATTCAGCAAGCCCATTTCTAGGGCTGGAAAGCTAGCTCAAAGGTAGAGAGCACTAATTGGTTCCTAGCACCCACATGAAGGCTTACAACAATCTCAAACTCAAGTTCCAGGGGATCTGACGCCCTCTTCTGGCCTCCTTGTGTACCACATGCACATGGTGAGCACCCATGTACAAAACACCCCTACACATAAAATTAAAATAAATACACTTAAAAAGAAGTGCACATCTTCAATAACTTCTACAGTTGTGACAGCAGTTACTGTGTTAAAAAAAGTTTTTGAGGAGAAAGACCAAATCCCCGAATGTCTAGTTAGAGCAAGCTTTATTTTAGAGGTACATCTGGGGCCACCTTAAGTTGAGATTTTTTAGAGCATCCCTAGATGTAAGGAAAATAAGAATTTTATATACCTCAGGAGTAGGAACTTTCCAAATAGAGGATTTGTCGGGCAAAATAGGTGGGGTTGCAGGAACAGAACGTTAGTCAGAGTTACCTCCTGAAACAAAGACATGACTGCCGTTCTTGGAACAGGCAATACAGAACCACTGTAGTCAGGTTACAAATGGGGCATAGCCAAGTTCTTGAGAAGCAGAGTTTAATCATAAACAGGCATGGACCTAGTTTGTCTTTACTATACAATGGCTTTTAACCTAAGATGGAGGGAGGCAGGTTCTCCTCTGCTCTGCAGGATGCCATATGAGATTTCTTCTCACTTCCACGATACCTATGAGACAGAAGTCAGTATCACTGTTGAGGTCTGTACCCTCCCCCCAACCCCCAGCATAGCAGTAGCCATTTTGTTCCATGCCCAACAGCTATTTCATATTGTGGCTTCCAGTCATTAACAAAGAAAAATAACTTGACTTATAGCAGGCTCATGCTGACCACATACCCTGTTAAGTTCTCTATGTTCTGAGGTTTGTTAATCTTAAGAAATTCCACAAGGTTTTATGTGGGACCCATCAAATTAAAGTTAAATATGAACTGTTATGTCTAAAATGGGTAGAGTCAGAGCTGACCACCAGGCAGCACTTCCTGCACCTGCATTTGAGCTCACTGTGGTTTTTATGTTTTTTTCCTTTATAAGCTGACAGAGAAAGATGTTCAATGCTGTGGCTAAGCCTCTGTCTGAGCTACAGTCCTGATCAATGAGTCTTAGGGTGTGCATTCAGTAAACCACCCCTGAATGACTGAGATTGGTGTTCATCTGGTTTATGGGATGATTTTTGGACCCCAACAATTACCACTTTAATGATGAAGTAGGAACTCTTGTAAGTTTAAGAATCTTTCCTCAGCTAAGATTTTTATTAACTAATTTGTGAAAAGAATAAGTTTTTGTAATTGTTTTACTTGACCCCAAAGCCTTTGAAATTTCCATTCATCACACTAACTAAAGACATACCTAGAAAAATAAACAAAAATTATTGGAAATTTTAAATATAAACAAAAGGGGAAGCAACATGATATAATTCATTCAACCTTATTTCCTTTTTACTGGCTTACTATTTCTTTAATATCTCCTTCTATTCATCTGTTTTGCAGCAGAACATAGATACAATGTTATTTCATTTGAAAAAATATACATAGTTTCAAAAGGTAAATATTCTAGATAAACAAAAATATTTGTCATAGTTGGCATCCTTATTTCTTTTATGTTGTTGTTATAAAATACCCTGATCGAAAGAAGGGCACAAGTGATGGCTTATCTGTTTAGAGTACTTGCTGTTTCTCTGAAGGGCTTGGATTCAATTCCTAGCATCCACATGGTGGCTCACAACCATCCATAACTTCAGTACCAGAGATCCTAACACTCTTTCCTGGCCTCCTAGGGTACTAGGCATGTACACGATGCACATACATGCACATAGGCAGAACACTTATGCATATGCAGTTCAGGACCCCTTGCCTAGGGAATGGTGCTCCCTACAGTGGTCTGGGGTTTCCATATCAACAAACTTTGTTGAGACAGTCCCCCATAGACATGTCCACAGTCAACCCAATGTAGACAATCCTTCACTGAGACTCTCTTTCCAGGTGACTTCTGAGTTATATCAAGTTGAAAATTAAAGTTAGCCATTACAGCTAGGTATTAAAGTGTTTCTCCAGTGGTTCATCCATTTAAACCTTGGTTCCCATGCAGCAGAGTTCAGAAGTGGGCTTTTAGGAAATGACTGGCTAATAGAGGGTATGACTTCATTATTGGCAAATTCATAATTTGATGGGAAGTGATAGAAATTAGGTAGAACCTGGTTGTAGAAAGCAGGTTACTTAAGGGTATGTCTTTGAAATGTGTATTTTTCCTGGTCCCTTCCTGTCTGTCTCTTTTCTGCTTTCTGACCATCCTGGGGCGTTCATGCTTCTTCTGTCTTAAGATTCTACCTTATCAAAGATCTAGAAGCAACCTGGGCTGAAACCTATAAAACTCTTACTAATTAACCTCTTTTTTTTATTTAAAGATTTATTGATTTATGCATATGAACATACCACCATTGCTCTCTTCAGAGACACCAGAAGAGGGCATGGGATCCCATTACAGTTGGTTGTGAGCCACCATGTAGTTGCTGGGAATTGAACTCAGGACCTCTAGAAGAGCAGCTGGTGCTCTTAACTGCTGAGCCATTTCTCCAGCTCCCTCTTAGTAATTAAAATACATCTTTTTCCCTTAAGTTATCAGGTATTCTTGCCACTTCATTTTAACATTCTAACACAGCGACTAACTATAACACTATTATTGCAACAAAAGAAATAGGCTGTAGATTTCTCAACATTCCATACATATTCATATTTTATTTTCTTTATGTGTTATGTTTATGTGTGCTTCTTTATGTTATGTATGTATATATGTACGTGCATGTGAGCATATGTTCATGTGTGTGCATGAAGACCAGATGATAGCCTTAGGTGTCATTCCTGAGGGGCCATTGACCTTGTTTTTCAGACTGGGTCTTTTCATTGGATGGGACCTCCTCAAGAAGGCCAGGCCGGCTGAATATCAAACCCCAGGGATCATCTGTCTCTGCTTCCCCAGCTCTTGGACTACAAGCATGTACCACCATACACGGTTTTGTTTTTTACTGTGGATTCTAGGGTTTGAACTGAAGTCCTTGTGCTTGCAAGATGAACACTTTATGTATGAATGGAGCTATTCCCCGCTTCCTCGCCTCTTATACATTGTTTCATTCAGTTTGTTGCTTGAATAAGGATGAGTGGAACCAATTTTCTTTCTGTTTTACTTTTGTTTGTTGTTTGACTTAGTTGAAAATCTTATTTTGGCTTATCTTGGACTATATAAGCAGCAAATTAAGCTTGAGGGAACTAAGAAAACTGTAGCTGTATTTTGTGTGTTGGTAACTGTGTCTCTATATTCTCTGAATGCCCTTTGGCAGTTAAACATTTCTGATGCTGCAGTTACATTCTTTCTATTGTATTAGAAACTCAGAAATTGGCACACACACATGCACTAGCAAAAGACCTGGGATTCATTATAATGTAGTTTCCATATTTACATTGAGGTCTTGATTTCCTCCCTTTCTAAGAAAATCATGGGAAGAAATATCCTAGTAGGGAGATCTGTCCATCATAATGTGGGGAGGGAAAAAGGATCACCTTCCCACATAAAAATTCTGTTCATCTCATGAATATTCACAACAATGTCTTAAAAATCCACCACATAGAACCCAGAGGGCCACTGACTGCCTCCTTTGGGTCTACCTGCTACAGTTTCTCTCTTCAGAGTGTGCATCCTTTGCATTGCTAAGTAGCCTCCATGTCAACTGTGTGTGTCTCTTAGCTGAGCTCTTCTTTTGAGAAGACAGAAGGAGGAAAATATTTCACTGGTAACATCTATGATTACACTCAGGTCCACAGGAGCTAGTAACACTTCAGTATCAAATTATAGATAAACTAACAAATCACTACGTGATCAGGGCACTGTGGCAGGAGTCAATCTCAATGCCGTATCTTAAAGAACATGCAAAGATTGCAGCCTCTGAGGACCCATGACTAATCAGGTTTGTTTAGTTTCCTTTGCTGACTGCTTAAAAAACAAGCTAAAGAATCAAATGAATACAGAATTTGCATATAGACCTCTATAATTAAAATGTCACAGAATAAGGAATTTAAGTGTTGTACATATTTAGTTTTCCTATAACACGGAGCACATATCAGACTCTAATCTGATGGTGTTGCAAGGTTTGACATTAGTGATGCTGCCTCAGGTTTTCCCTCTCCTTCCTTCCAGTTCATGGGTGGGTGGAGTCCTTCTTTCTTTTTGTATTTCCAGAGACCCTTAGTATTTATTTAGGAACCATCTGATCTCAATTTCAACTGTCTAAAATTGTTCATGTTTTGTCCCATTCTCTGAACAAAAATCTTTTCCTAAAAGTCAAGCCAATTTAATAAAAGCTGTTAGCATTTGCAGTTAGAAATTCTAATGGAGAATTATGGGTCAAATCTCACGCCTACACTGGGTAACCCTGGGCAAGTTGCTTAATGTCTTTGAGCATTAACATACTGAATTACAAAATAATTTTTTGAATTTGAAAATGAGCTTCTGTAAGGCATGAGTGTATTTCTGCCCTCTGCATTTTCAGCTAGTTCCTTCATCCAACCTCAGTTTTATGTGATGAGCTATAGTGGGTTTCCTTTCCTAGATTCTTTAGGATGCTTTTGGAAACCAAATTTGGAGGTAGCAGGACAACACATGAGAGAAAAATGCAGTACGTTGGACAGCTTGCTTTATTCTTTGACCCATTAGAAAAGCCTGTGCTGACTGAGAAGGCTAAGCGTGTTGGCACACATCTGTCACCACACACCTGTCACCACACACTTGGGAGGCTGAGGGAGGAAGGTCTAATTAATGTACAAGGTCATCTTGGAATTCATAGCAAGGCCTGTTTCCAAATCTCAAAAAAAAAAAAAAATGTCCAGGATAGTGAATGTAGTGGAGGAGTATTTGCCAGGTATGAGCAAGACCCTGGGTTTGATTCCTAGCATTACCAAGAAAACAGAACAGTAAACAGATCAAACCCTAACCAACAATGACAGAAAACCTTGTCAATAGGGAAACTAAAAACATTTTTCTGAATTTTCGTTCGTGGATAGAGCCAGAACTTCCTGGATGGGGCTGGTTATCAGTTGGCTTCCACAGACAGCTCCGTTCTTTCTTGGCACATTTGAAATAAGCCTTCTTTTTGCAGCAGGGGATGGAATGAAGCTCATTAGTGTCAGAGACTCACATATTTCTTTTAATATCTGCTTTGGGAAGTTCTGGGTTCTGATGGTGATGGAGAAGGAATAGGATCTAGGCAGGTTTGAGACTCTTCCTCATGGATTTAGGCCTGATGTCTCTGCTTTGCTCCATATCTTTAGTTTATTAAGTTAATTTTATATATATCTAGAAAAATAACAAAGAGCTATGACACCCACACATATACACATATGCACACACACAGCAAATGTTTGTTTAAGGAAAAGCTAAGGAAGGATCACAGGACAGGCAGCAAGGTCCTTGAGCGTGTCTGTAATCTGACTCCCTGTTACTAGAAATATTCATATCTTTCCACTGAGGTTAAAAATAAAGTATTCACTGTGGTCAGTAGAATCTGTGCAGTGCAGTCACCCAGGAAGTCTTGAAAAACAAAACAAAACAAATCACTGATGTCCTTGGCCTTCAGCCCACGGAATTTCAAGGTCCTTGGTATTAAGCCAGCATTAGCTCTAGTAATCAAAAATATATTCATGCAACACTTGGAATAATTATACACTATAATTATGTATAACAGCTCAATTATAATCTTTAATGATTAATAATGACCACGAATAAATGGAATTTAGGATGTTTTTCTTAATTTTATAATTTCCTTTGCTTGTGAAGAACAATATAAATTGCCATGGGTATTCCTGACATTGTGGTAGAGAAGGGATAAACCAAACTTTTATTTTGTGTTTTCTCAATGAACCAGAAATGTAATAATATACATTCTGTGTTGTGATTGGTAGAGCATCTCAATTACAATAAAGAACATTTTATAGAGTTGTTCTCTAAGTGGATGGCAAATACTTGCTTCAAAACTGTCTGAAAGGGCCATTGGTCACGGTCTTGTAAAACACAAAACCATAAACATCCACTGTGCTCAAATAAAGTTAAAAGAAAAAGAAAACATCAAATAAGAAGCTGTTTATTATAAACTTTCTCCAAAGTGCCTGTTAATCTTTAAGATGACAAAATTAAAAAACCTATCACCAACTGTAACACTAAAACTCAAAGCAAACCTAGGGCCTTCTTCCTTCCAAGAGTTTAAAGTGGATGCTTCCAAATTCTGCCATTTCTCACTATTAAAGATGATAAAGAGCCAGAAAAAAAAATGTCCTAAACAGTCCTTCAAAAGCTATGGAGGAATCATGATGAACACAGTTCACACTCTGCTGATCTTAGAGGTAAAAACCTCTCTCCTTAGCTCCAGAGCGAGCAGTGTTCAGGGAAACCACAGCCTTTGTCCTGCTCCTCCTCGGGTGGATCAGCCTCTCTGATCCACGTGGGCAATACGGCAGGGGTGGGGGAGGTTCGGAAGCTCCCGGATGAAGATGGTGGGATGAAATGGTTGAGAAGGGACAGTCAAGAGGAGAAGGATGAGAGCTTCCAGAGTTGTCCTTGTCTGGGTTTTAGGTGTGGAAAAGGCTTTTTTTTTTCCTATTTCTGGTTGTACTGTACAAGGTCACTTACCAATGGAAATATTTAATTAGGGAAATAAATAAAATTTCCAAAATATCCCCCTTCACTCACAGATAATATTCTCCACGGGGCAACAGGCAGGGAGGAAATAGGCAGCAGCTGAGTGTCTGCTATAGTCAAGGCATTGTGGGAAACATCTTCTTGTGTTTCATCCTTTAATCTTCGTTTATGTGTTTTAACCGTTACAGACACCATGAACACTGTTATATCACAGATTAAAGATTAAAGTTGCAGAGGAACTAGTTAACATGTCCAAAATCACGCACAGTGATTAATTCAAGATTCAAAGCATAACCTAAAATCAAAGTCTATATCCTTGTCGTTATTCTTTTGCCTCATGACAAAAGGCTTAGTAAGCTGAGCCGCATGACGTGCGTGGAGAGCCGTGACGTCAGTTTGACGTGGACTGTGGGAAAGCGGGGCGCAGAGCAGAGTGTCTGAGAGCAGGGATGATGGCATTACTCAGACCTGGGTGAGTTACCTGCACCCTAGGGCTAATCCGTGAATTAAACAGTATCGTGATAAGTCGAATCTTGCCAACTTGTGCATGGACAAGTACAAAATAAATACTGTCTGCAATTGGGTTTTTTTTCAAATGTAAATGCTATACAGGAATAAAATCTGAGAGTCCAGTTCAGCTCCCTAAATAAAAGAAAATAAGAAACAAACAGAATGATTGGGGAATTGCTGGCATGGCCTTGCTAGTTAGAAGACAAAGTTCTCCATCTCTCTGGCTCTAGCAGGCTCCCTATAGTCTTTTTGATATTTCTTCCTTCCTTCCTTCCTTCCTTCCTTCCTTCCTTCCTTCCTTCCTCTTCCTTCCTCCTTCTTCCTTCCTTCCTTCCTCTTCCTTCCTTCCTTCCTTCCTTCCTCTTCCTTCCTCCTTCCTTCCTTCCTCTTCCTTCCTTCCTTCCTTCCTCCTTCTTCCTTCCCTCCTTCCTTCCTTCCTCTTCCTTCTTTCCTTCCTTTCTTCCTTCCTTTCTTTTCTTTTCTTTTTTGATTTCTTGAGACAAGGTTTCTCTGGGTAGCCCTGGCTACCATGAACTCATTCTGAAGACCAGACTGGCCTTGAACTCAAGAGATTCACCTGCCTCTGCCTCCTGAGTGCTAAGTTTGGTGTTTTCTTTTGCTTGAGAAAAAGTGTTCAGTGAATTTTGCCACTTTTGAGCCCTTTGATTGCAAAGTGGCACCACCACTCTGATGGTTCCTCGGAAAATTGGAAGTAGTTCTACCTGAAGACCCAGCTATACCACTCCTGACTATATATCCAAAAGGTGCTCCACCGTATCACAAGGGTATGTGCTCCACTATGTCATAGCAGCCTTATTTATAATAACCAGAGGCTGGAAACAACCCAGATGCCCCTCAATGGAAGAATGGATACAGAAAATGTGGTTCATTTGCACAATGGAATACTACTCAGCTATTAAAAACAAGGACATCACGAATTTTGCAGGCAAATGGATGAACTAGAAAATATCATCCTGAGTGAGGTAACCCAGACCCCAAAGGACATGCATAGTATGTACTCATTGATAAGTGGATATTAGCCAAAAAGTTCAGAATACCTATGATACAACTCACAGACCATATCATATGAAGCTTAACAAGAAGGAAAGCCCAAGTAAGGATGCTTCAATTTTTCTTAGAAGGGGGAACAAAATAATCATGGGAAGAAGAGGGAGGGAGGGATCTGGGTAGGAGAAGATAGGGGGAGGGGGAAAGGGGACAGGATCAGGTATAGGGAGAGACAGGAGAGAAGCCCGGAGGGTCAGGAGAATGAATAGAAATATGCAGCAGTGTGGGGTGAACAGAGGAAATCGCTAGAAAGTCCCAGACACCAGGGATGTGGGAGGCTCCCAGGATCCAAAATGCCTAGCACCTGAAGAGACCACCTTATTAGATAGACATGGCCCTCAGTTGAGGGATAGGGTCACCCACCCATCTCAAAAATTTTAACCCAGAATTGTTCCTGTCTAAAGGAAATGCAGGGACAAAAAAATAGAGCAGAGACTGAAGGAAAGGCCATCCAGAGACCGCCTTACCTAGGGATCTACCCCATGCACAGACTCCAAACCCCAACACTATTGCTAATGTCAAGATATGCTTGCAGACAGGAGCCTGGCATGGCTGTCCTCTGAGAGTCTCCGACAGCACCTGATTGGGACAGATGCAGATACTCACAGCCAACCATTGGAGTGAGCCTGAGGGCTCCTATGGAAGAATTAGGAGAAGGACTGAAGGGGCTGAAGGGGATGGCAACTCCATTGGAAGAACAACAGTACCAACTAACTGGACCCCTCAGAGCTCCTTAGTTACCAAGGCACCAACCAAAGAGCATACATGGGCTGGTCTGTGGCCACCATTATATATGTAGCAGAGGACTACCTTGTCTGGCCTCAGTGGGAGGGGATGCATTTTGTCCTGTGGAGGCTTGATGCCCCAGAGAAGGGGAATACTAAAGGGGTGAGGTGGGAGTGGGTGGGTGGGTAAGCACCCTTTTAGAGGCGAAGGGGAGGGGGACAGGATGGGGATGGTGGAGGGGGGCAACATTTGAGATGGAAAGAAAGGAAGGAAGGGAGGGAGGGAGGGAGGGAGGAAGAAAGAGAGAAAGAGAAAGAAAGAAAGAAAGAAAGAAAGAAAGAAAGAAAGAAAGAAAGAAAGAAAGAAAGAAAGAAAGAAATCTCACAGACAGGGAATATGGCTGGGTCGGAAGAGTGCTTGCTAGGAATGATCTAGGACCTGGGTTTGATCATCAGCATTTTTTTTTTCATGTTAAAATTTTCTTCTCTATAATCAGTGTCTTCTAAGTCTCCCAAGAAGGGCACATTGCCATTTAGGGGACAGATTGTAATTCAGTGACTGCTTGCTCCCCGTCGCTCAAAATCAAACAGCCACAGAATGAGCATAGCTCAGATGGTAGACTGCCTGCTTAGCATACAAAGACCTGGGTTTGATCCTAGCACTGCATAAAGGTACGTTTTTAATAAGGTCTTAGTCTGGATGCATGTAGTCCAGGGATCCTAGGAACTCACCATCAAGATGCCTGTTTCTTTATTGGAGGATGCACTCTAGTCCTGCAGTGGTTGACATGTGCACAGTACTGTTCTAGGGTTTGCTGCTGGCCGCCTTACAATGTGAGACTGCTATTGATGCTGGAGCAGGGAGATGGACAGAGCCCACATCTTTCACGGCAGCAATAGCCCTGGATGAAGGCTTCATTATCTTGCACACCTCCCCATGTGACAAACTGTAGAAGGATCCTTGCCATCTGAATAGTTCAAACAAGAGCTTCAGTGATTTTGACCAAATGTAGTCAGATAAATTCCTAAGACTCAACCGAGGGAAGGTACATGTATTCAAAATAAGTATTATTTTAATATAACATCAGCCCTTTTTTCTTGAAATAACTGGCAACTTCATCTTTCACTAATGAGCTAATGCATGTATGAACACAGGTCTATTTCTGTGCTGTAAATTACAAAAAGTGCTCTATAAAGGCAAGGACCTAGTCTTAATGCTTCCTTGATATGCTGTGGGTAGGAAAAACAAGTCTCTTTCAAAAGATTCAGTGTGATTAGTTAGATGTCAGCGAGAAACTTAGCCCAGTACATTACTAAATTAGGAAACACTTGAAATTCTCAGACGAGATCCCTCCCTTCCAAGGAAGTCAGTCGATTTGCACCATACCAGCTCTTGCCAGTTTATTAGCACAACTCTTCAGTTGCATGAGTCCAAGTAGGATTAGGAGTGAGAGAGATTCCCCAGCTGCTGTTGTGTCTATATTGTTAACTGTAAGCACATGTGTCTACGGTAAGAATATCAAATGAATGAGGGGAGTCATATAACTTGTTAGGTCTGCCTTCTACCCAAGAACCAACACTAGACTAATCAGAATATAGTCACTTCTTTCTTGTAGAAACTTGCCATTCGTTGTTTATGACTGAGCAAACATTTCTTCCCTGTGATTGTGGTGCACTGTCGTGCAAGGCTTCTCTGTGTGAAAGGTCACTTTATTGTATGGTCAGCATTTGGGTCTCTCTGAAAACTTAGATTACCAAGCCTTTAAGTCATTTACAAGGAGACCAGTACGTTTGAAGTTTTTCTATGTCTTCTAAGCTAAAGCCTATGGTGAGTAGGGTCGATAGCATTCACTAAGACATTACTCCTTCTCAGGCACTGGGTTAAGTATTTCACAATGTTTTTAAATTTAGTTCAATCATAATTCATCCAGCCCATTTATTAGAGTTGTTCCTTGTGAATGTCTTCTGCTACAGTGTCCCCTAGATGGAAAGGAAAATTGTCTGATTGGGACTCCAGGTCAAGAGTCATTTTGCCAGAGAGACAGACAGTGGAGAGGCTAGAAATCACGTGCCCCCGAGTTTCTGCTTCTGGTGTGATACATATTGTAACTTTATAGTGAAAACGGGTGTTATTTGAAAAATATGTAAGAGTTCAATCATTAAGGAGAATTTTAGAAGTGGCTAAGAGTTGGCTCAGCTGGCTAAGGGTCCCGCAGCCAGACCTGACAACCTGAGTTTGATTCCCAGGACTCACATGGTGGAGTGAGAGAACCTATTGCCTTTCGTCATCCTCCGAGTGCGGTGGCATAAGCCCCAACCCACAGATAAACAGATAAATGGGAAAAAAGAGACACGTTTGTTTGTTTGAAGACAAGGCCATGTGTAGCTCAGACTGGCATTGTGCTCCCTATGTAACTGAAGCTCTAGCCTTGAACTTTGGATCTCTTTGTCTCTTCTTTTCCAGCGCTGGGATTACAGGCGTGTGACATTACAGCCAGTATAAAGAAGATCGTTTACTGTTGGATTCTCAGAGCCTTTAATGGCTTTAAGACTATCCGAGAGTCCTGATACTGTTTCTCAAACCTGACCAGAACCTCTCTTCTCGCCAGTTTCCCCATAGGGGCATCTAGGCTACTGGAGTATCAAGGCACAAACACAAGCTATTTTTTCTTTTTAAAAATGTGGGTATATGGTGTGGAGGAAGGCAAGGTATGTTTGAAGCTAAGTATTAGTCTGTAGCCCAAGTCAGCCTGGAACTCTCTGGGTAGCCCAAACTGGCCTCAGATTTGCAATAATCCCCTTGCTTCTCTGAAGACTCGAGATTCCAGGCATGAATCATGACGTCTGGCTCTGATGGTTTTCCTTTTGCTGTTTCCCGTTTCCTTTCAAGTCCTTTAAGGCTCCGAAAGCTCCCAGTTTTTGCCCCCCACAATTGCAAACTCTTCACCAACCTTCTGCAAATTCAGCATTTCTAGTTTCAAATATCACAGGAGTTTCTGGTCAGCTCTGGGATGCATGTGATTGGCATTTAGCTTCTCAAATCCTTTGGTTCCCAGATGATTAAGATCCCTCCATCCGCAGTCAGTGGCTGGGAGGGGGTGGGGAGAAGAAGAGGACATAATGAGGAAGGCTAGGACCAGAAATGGAAAATGTAAATTTCAGCAGAGACATGAAAACTTGGCACAGTCCTTCTGAAAAACTGCCAACTCCCGTCTGAGCCCAAATTATTCAGATTAAAGTAATGGATCACATCTATCTTGGGAGGCAGAGGGGAGGAAGAACTTGGAAACTGCTGGCTTAATCTGATTTCATTTTGTAATTGCATCCAATAATTCTGGCTAGAGGAGGTGTGGAAAGGGAGAGAGTGTCCTTTAAAAGCTGTACCCTGCAGGTTGGCCCTTCTTGATAGTCAAGTAACTCAGCCATTTTCATGCCTGGATGTCTTTTGTGTAAGTGTGAGGCTGTGTTGTCCTCAGTTGCTGCCTAAAGTATCCTAGGCTCGAAACAGCAATAGTGTAAAGAATAGAAAGGGGAATTTAATCCCGTGTGCTTTTCTGTCTCTCAAGTCATCACAATTCTCTAGATCTCATCGCTCTCTAGAAACAGGCAGCATTATTAAGAGGTGTGTGTGTATGCGTGTGTGTGTCTGTGTGTTCATGTGCGCACATCTGTGTGTCTATGTGCATGTCTCTGTGTGTGTCTCTGTTTGTGGGTTTTTGTGTGTGTGTGTGTCTATGTGCATGTCTGTGTGTGAGTGTGTGTATGTGTCCGTGTGTATCTCTGCTTGAGTGTATGTGTGTGTATGTGTGTGTATATGTGTGTGCATGTCTCTGTGTAAGTATCTCTCTGTGTATGAGTGTGAGTATGGAAGTATGTACATGTATCTGTGTGAGTATCTCTGTGTGTGTGAGTAAGTTAGTGTACATGTGTCTGTGTGTGAGGATCTCTGCACAAGTATGTGTGAGTATGTGAGTGTAAGCACATGCACACACATTGGGTGTGGCTATGGAGGTCTGCAATGCACAGTTTTCTTTTTGAAGAGGGACTTTTTGTGTCACTCAGAGTCCCTGTAGGTGAAGAGGGACTTTTTGTGTCACTCAGAGTACCCGTAGGAATCGATGTCCCCACTTGATTGCATTAACTGTAGGCTCAGGGTGATAATGTGGCACGTGTACACAATGTGCAATAACTAAGCCAAGGGAATTAGTATATCGATTATTAAACATTTATCATTTCTTCCTAGTTAAACAAAGTCTAGTTACTTTGAAATAAATATATGTTAAACTATAGTTGCTTTGCTGTATCACAGAGCATCAGAACTTATCCCTTCCTGTATCCTGACTGTAGCATGGCCTGCTCACACCAGCATTTTCTCATTTTCCTAGCATTGCCTGGTAACCAATAGCCCAAGTCTACCATTCTTTGTGATAGCACCTCACTACACATATAAGGAAAATTGTGCAGTATTTGCCTTCCTGTGTTGCATTTATTTCATATACTGCTGTCCAAGCTCATCTGTATTATTGTAAATGACAGGGTCTCATAATTTGCAAATGCTGAAATGCACCTCTATCCCTTCTTGGTCACAGTTTTAACCCATTCATCTGTGGACAGACATTAAAGTAGATTCCACTTCTTGAATGCTTGTAGAAGTTAGGACGTAGTTCAAGGAGTGAGTCAGAATGCTAAGAAACTCAAGGCCAAGCAGGTGGGGTTGTTACTGCTAAGCTGAGGTATCAAGGGGTGGAAAGGAAAGACTGCCAAATGGACGCTGCCCTTGGAGATGCAGGACACCAATGCAGGAAGGAGGCAGATGACAAATACCATGATTCATTGTTCTTCCGTAATAAAACTCTACAGATTGTGTAATTTACAATGGACAGAAATTGTTTGGCTCATATTGCTGGAGGCTGGGAAGTTCAATGTCAAGGTCAGCCAGACTGGTGATTTAGGTTCCAAGATAATGCCTAGAATGATGTGTTCTCACATAGCAGGAGGTGGAAAGGCAGGGAGAGCAAGACAGATTCATGACTTAATTACCTAAGGACAACCTACCTCATTCCTGCCTCTGTAGGAATCAGAGTTGAACAAGTTGATTTTAGACACAGGCATTCACATCAAAGTACCCATTCTTACTCCCTCTTCTGCAGGCCTCAATTCTCCTGCAAGGGTCTATCATTGACCAAAGCCAGATGGAAGTGAAAACAGAGGAGCCCTCGAAGGGCAGACTGAACAGCTCCAAGAGGCCAGGGAGCTTCACCAGGTCTCCTTTTTGCCACACTTTTAACCTCTCAGAGAAATTCTGTACAAACCCTCTATGTGTCAGCTGAGGAACTATTTCCCTTTCCGACTAGAGTCCAGTCGCCTCTTTGTATAGATGAGGAGGCTGATCTGTGCACGGCACAAGCTCTCATACTGGAGCGTGATGTCCTTGGTTTACTCCACTCCCTGATTTTGCCTTTAATCCTTCCAGGTCTCCTCCTGTCCTTATTTGTCCTCAGAGTCCACTCTCCCAGATCCTCTGTTCCCTACAGAAGGAAAAACAGAGATAAAGATTTCCTCTTCAAGTAGATATAAGCCACCATCACTGAGTTATTCACATGAGTCAGGGCAGCTTCCTCAGTTCCTGCAGATATAACAGGGCACACATTCCATAGAAATCACAATGTGCCAGCTATTGTTTGGATGTGATCTATTTATCTTCTTCCAAAGGTTTATGTGTTAATGTCTTAGTCCCCAGTGTAGTACTGGTCAGAGGGACTGGGGTCGTTATGGTGTGTGAGTCAGTGAGAGGAGCTCAGGTCGTGATGCGTGTGAGGCAGTCTTCGATGTTGTCATGAGGCTGTTCAAAGTAACACAGCTACCACAGCCCTCCATTGCCTTTGCTCCTGGTTTGATGCAACTGCTTGCTCCCGCCTGCCCTTATCATTGCTATCTGTGCCATGAGGCAGTGAAACCAGGTGTTAGCGACAGCGTGAAAATTTGCACAATGTCACTCGTAGTTCAAATTCCAAATCCATGAGCAAATGAACCCCAACTTTTGAAGTAGCCTATGCCAGGTATTCAGTTTGGTGCTACAAATCTAACCAGCATGAGCCTAGACATCACTCTTTGATCCTGCTAGGGGCATCTGAAGAACTGGCTCACCAACACTGATCAATACGATTCATTTAAATGTGCCCAGCAGTCCTGTGTGGTGATTTGAGTGGGTGCTTAAGGATGCTAAAATGTTGGTTTTACTAGGACTGGTCACAGCTACGGCTGTCCAAGAGGGCGGGGGTGGGGGAGGATCATTAGGTTGAAGACTGGCTTTAGAGAACCTAAAGAATGGATGACTTCTGTGGGTGACTGAATGCTAATCTCCTTCCAACTTCCCTTTCTTCCCTTTCAGTCCATCCCTCCTTCCCTCTCACACTTTAACCTGCCCTTGGCCCTCTGCTCAGTCAAGGTCTGTCTGTCTTTAGGGTTTTCCTTTTAGTGAGATTTCAGCAAGGGATCTGCTAAAGAGAGGCATTCAGGTCTGCCCTCGCCCCAGCATAGCAGTAGCCATTTTGTTCCATGCCTGACGACTATTTCATATTGTGGCTGTAATATACCTGCCAGTCATTGACACAGAAACATAACTTGACTTATAGCAGACTCAAGCTGACCACATATCCTGTTAAGTTCTGTATGTTCTGAGGTTTGTTAATCTTAAGAAATTCCACAAGGTTTTATGTAGGACCCATCAAATTAAAGTTAAATATGAACTGTTATGTCTAAAATGGGTAGAGTCAGAGCTGACCACCAGGCAGCACTTCCTGCACCTGCATTTGAGCTCACTGTGGTTTTTATGTTTTTTTCTTTATAAGTTGACAGAGAAAGATGTTCAGTTCTGTGGCTCAACCTCTCTCTGAGCTATGGTCCTGATCAATGAGTCTTAGAGTGTGTGTTCAGTAAACCATCCCTGTCTGACTGAGATCGGTGTTTCTGTGGTTTGTGGGACCACTCATGGAGATGTAGCTAACTATTCACCTTTGCTTAGTGTGTAGTCCCAAATGCTCTCCTTCATTCTCATTCCTAGCTACCCTTTCCACACTGACCCCACCTCAGTCTGGTCAGTTGGTCTTAGATGGAATAATCATACACTATGCTCAGCCAGGATTAGAAGCAGCATAGAGAGGCCCTGCCAGATATAGAGATATCATCTTTCTATTGAGATGCCCTGGAAATTAATTTAGATCATCTTCTAAAGCCATCACAAGCCTCTCATTGGCTTTCCCATCACTTCTACATAAAACTGCTAGTTGGAATTCAAGGCCAATTAACCACATCTGGCTCTCAAAGTATGTCATGTCACCAGGGATTTGCACACACTTTCAGAGAGCTTGTTCTGTCTGAGTCATTCACCACTGAGGGCTTCCCAGGCTACTTTTACTCAGAGTACCACCCTACACCAGTTCAACTTTCTTTCAGTTATGAGAGCTGGTGTTTTTGGTGACACTATTAATTACCCTCCTATGTTTATGACTGACACTTAAACTTTTGCAAACTGACCTCCACTCTTTTAGCGCTGTAATGTTTGAAAATACATCTCTTTTTCACTTTCACACTCAATCCCATCCTACTCTCCTGCCTTCACCCCTAACAGACATTCTTCACTTGGAATTGCTTTCTAAACAATGTTCATAATAATATATCATGGAGCTTAAGGAGTAACCACCCAACCAAGAAGAAGCACTCAGAAGCATCACAGATGGCAGGCATTAAACACAGGTAGACTGTGACTCTCCATTGGGACATAATAAATGATTATTGCTTCTGAATCTAAATGCTGCTGAGCAGTGATTTGCAATAACACAGACATGCAAAGATACTTTAAAAAAAGCATAGCATGAAAAGGTAGAAATTAGCCATCAAGGAAATGCAAATTAAACCCACAATGAGATAGGGCTACACACCCACTTAGATAGCTAGAATTTAAAAGACTGATACTTCAAATATTGGCAAGAATGTGGAGCAACTGTGGGTGTGTACGAGGTACAAGTACTTTGGAAAGCGATTTGGTAGAATGGGTAAAGGAGAGATCCTCTAGCCAGCGTTGCTGCTCTTGACTGTGTACCCTGGAAGTGCACGTACACGTGAACCAGAGACATGTGCACAGTGCTCCAAGACATTCTCTGTCACAGTGCCTTCCCCAAAGGTGAGAAACCACTCAGAACCCCCTCAAATGGTCCAAGAAGTCAAAGTATATTCATATAGGAAAGCAGTATGCAGCGATAGACATGAACAAACCAGAACTACAAGAAGCTTATGTAGTCTGCAAAAAATGATATTGGGAGACAAAGCCAGGGCTGAAAGTTTAAGTTCCATATGATTCCACCTCATGAAATTTAACAGGTAGAGGTAAACTAGAGTGACTTGGAGAGGGGGTGGGAATGGTGGTTGGCAATAGATCCAACTGGGATCTTAGTTGGTCAGCATGTTTTTTACTTGATTGCAGAGTGTCCCCAGTGATAATGTTGAGTAAACTGTAGTTTTGGTTTTTAACTTTTTAAACGTATATGTTGCACAGTAGTCCCCCTACCTCACCCAAGATTTTGTTTCCTAACTTTTCAGTTGCCTGTGGTTCATGGCAGTATGGAAATATTAAATGGGGGATTCTAAAAATAAGTCACTCTAAGTTTTAAATTTTTAAATTCTGACAGTACAGTGAAATTTTATCCTGGTCTGCTTGTTGCCACCTAGAAAATGAAGCATCTATTTGTTCAACACCATATATGCTGCCTGCCCATTAGCCCCTAGTAGCTGTCTTAGAATCTAGACTGTCTCAGTATCACAGACTTGTTCAAGAACCCCTCATTTTATTTAATAACCCCCAATGTATAAGTGTAATAAAATTATATTTCTGTAATTATTTTTATTAAATTAATGTTGTTTATTTCTCAATTTGCCTAATTTATAAGTTAGACTTCATCATAGGTACACATATATTGAGAGAAGCCCATATTATGTATAGGGTTTGATATTGGGCTCATATATCCAGGCATTCTATGGGGGAGGTTTTGGAATACATCCTCTGTCAGGGAACAGGGCATTACTGTATTTCAAATTTTTCTTATTTTTTTAAGATGTCTTTGTTGTTTTTATGTGTATGGGTGTTTTGCCTTCTTGTTTGTCTGTGGACCACATGCATGCATGTAGGGCTTATAAGGCCAGAAGAGAGAGTCAAATCGCTTCGAACTTGAGTTACAGAAGGTTGTGAGCAGTCATGTGGGAGCTGGAACTTGAACCTGGGTCCTCTGAAAGAGCAGTCGGTGCTTTTGACCACTACGCCATGTCTCCAGCCCCTGTGTTTCTATTGTAGGATGTTATAACAGCAGAGCTGGTGGGACTGACCAGCTTTGTACAGCTTGCTGCACCTCCATCTTTTGTTTCACCCACTTTCCTTCAATGGTCTCCCTTGTTCTTCACAGTCTTGGGTCATGTTTTCTTGTCCACAGTCTCCAGAGCTCTCTAGCTTCGTCTAGTACAGATTTCTACACTTCTCTTTCCAATATTCTTTCTTAAGGTTAATCAACGAATCTTCCATAAGTTTTTGGCAGCTGATCTTGCTAAAAAAAAAATCCCACAGTGCATAAACAAAATCCTTGGTTGACTTTAAAGCTTGGAGCCATGGTCTAGCCTATAGGGGTAGAGGTTTCAAGAATGACACCCTACGAATAGCACAGAGTAGTTGGCCAGACCATGCCTCTACTGGGGTAAGAAGAGAAACTGAAAGATTATGTGCTTTGGCTTTGCCAGCACAGAGGCTGAGAGACATCGTATGATGATGAACGGGTCACTTTTACAGGTGGAAGGAGAAGCAGAAGTCGGCTTTTGTAAGCGATTGTGTGGCCATGTTCTGCCCTGTTTTGGATACTTCCTTGGCATAAGTATTAGGGTGTGGTGATGACTAAGCAGATGAGAACAGGATTAAAACATGGAAGTATTATTCATGTGGCAGAAAACTCAGAGCTGCTGTGGGGTGTGCCTCTCCTCACTATCCTGTTCATCCCTCTCTGTGCAGCTGGGCTCATGACCTACCCCTTCCTCCAGTGTTTGTGCCTATTCAGTTGCTTTGGGCATTAAAGAGAACTCAGCAAGGCAACCAAAGATGTGTGTTCCTTGCTACTTCTGCTTTCTGATACATGAGAAATATTTATTTAAGTATTTTGGAGATATTTAAGGTGGCACCCAATGAAATATGAAGCTGAACATAATTGTAATATATTGTTCTTGTGAACAGAGTGAGTGAGTGGTAGGAAACAGGACCCCTCCCATTTCCCAACACATACCCTGTGCTGTGGAGAGAAGTGTGTAGATCTGAAAAGAAACCATAAACCAAACGGGGGTGGGTGGGGTGGAAGTGTGCTGTCATTTCATGATCTCCTTTAACTTGTGTTTCTGAACTTCCTCTGTGGGCCAAGCATTTTATTACTGCAGGGGACCTAAAGAAGACAAACCGCAGTTCAACTTCCTCTGGGACAGTCACTGGTTATCACATTTACCAGCATATTTTCTGTTGCCTGGGTTCTCATCTGGCAGCACAGATGGACGGGCTCCTGGTTCTATACTGAACATTCCCTAGTGAGGACTTTTGCTTGCGTGCATCAATGGGAGCTTCTCTGTAGGATTCAGGGTACCTTCTTGGTTTCTCCTCTCCTCTCCTCTCCTCTCCTCTCCTCTCCTCTCCTCTCCTCTCCTCTCCTCTCCTCCCCTCCCCTCACCTCCCCTCCCCTCCCCTCCCCTCCCTTCCCCTCCCCTCCCCTCTCCTCTCCTCTTTTCTTCTCTTCTGAGAAAGAGTTTCTCTGTGTGTAGCCCTGGCTGTCCTGGAACTTGCAGAGATCCTCCTGCCTCTGTCTCTGCCTCTGGAATGCTGGAAGAGTGCCTTTTAGAGAAGTTTGAATAATGCATTGGCTAAGAATAAAAGGGAGAATGTTGAACAGAAGTTCACTTAGGAAGAACTGACAACCGTCAATGTACAGTCTGATTTTGCCTAATCTTTTTTGCTTGTTTGTTTGTTTTGTTTTGTTTTGTCTTTTGAGACAGGGTTTCTCTGTGTAGCCCTGGTTGTCCTGGAACTCACTCTGTAGACCAGACTGGCCTCAAAGTCAGAAATCCGCTGCCTCTGCCTTCCAAGTGCTGCTGCTCAGATGATTTTGCCTAATCTCAAAAAATAACTTCCTCTTATTTGATTATAAAACTTAACACTGTGGGCTGGAGAGATGTTTCAGTGGTTAAGAATGCACACTGCTCTTGCAAAGGACTTGAGTTCTATTCCCCACACCCACAGGCTGTCCAAAGCAACCTGTAAAGCCAGCTTCAGGGCCATCCAATGCCCCCATGGGCATCTGCACACATATGCACATACCCATACACAAACACATACATACATGTATACACATAATTAAAAATAAAATAAATCTTATACGAGACATCTTTTAGAATACTTAGTAAAATGAAAACACATGAAGAAACAAAGGTTATGATTTCTCCATGTTTATGCAATGTTGGTTTGTCTTCTTGTGAAACTGTAACCTTGTCACAGTTATTTTAACTGTTATAAGGTTGTTATAAAGCTTCATACCTTTCTAGCATGATGAAGAAAATGTCTTTTTACTAGAGCACAAAATATTTTCAAAAAGACAACTTGTGAAAGAGACATGATAGTCCTCCCCCAACAATAATTCTTTTGGGAGACATTGGCTAATATATTAGGAGATAACAAGTATATTTTCATTTTCAGTTACTTGAGAGAAGCAGTTAGTCAATTGAATTCTCAGCCTTATCTTTATGGCTTACCAATAAGTATGACTGAGGTGAACTCCTCTACTAAAAGAAAAGAGAAAGTACTTTTTTCCCTTTCCAGTTCCTATAATGACAGTTTAACTTAAGAGTGCTTTTTGCCCTGGGGATTTAAACCCAGGTCTTTATGTGTGCCAGACAAATGCTCTGCCATTGAGCTGCATCCTAGTAGAGGTCTTTTCTTTCCCATTTAAGATTTGGAGTTTGTTCTTTTCTTTTCTTCCCTGGGATATTATTTCTAGGAATATGCATAAGGAACCTTGAAGGGTAAATTCTCTTTGCAAAATGAGATCCATCTAGCTTACCCAACTGAAGAGACGGAAACAACTCAGGTTCTCCTCCTACATGCCCATGACACAGATCATCCCCCATGATCCCAAAATGTGTGGGGATTTCTCCCCACCAGCAAGCCAGCAAGCAGCTGTACAGCAAATACCCAGCTGAATGTTTTCTAATACACCTCAGTTCTGACTTTTTTCCCCTAAGGCTGAGAGGCTCAGATGCCAGAAAAAAATTACAGGCCTCCAAAATTTCTGATCATCAAACTTACATTTGGAGCTTTAAAAGCCCCAAAGAGCCCAGGGAAACATTAATATTACTATGCCTACTAGCTTGCCACGGATATTTAAAGCAAACAGATAAGCAGGTAGACAAAGAGATGCACGAGTCAGGACTGGAGATGTCTCCAGGGCAGGAGCCTCTGTGCCATGCAGTTGGGTATACTACCCTTCTGGCTGGGCATGAGTTTTCTCGGACTTCTGCAAGCCTCTACACGTTCAGCTGTCCAGATTTCCCTGAAGACTGGCCTTTTGGGTTGTCATGGGAGTCTGTTGTATAGGCATGACTGAAGCATGGACAGGCATGTAGACGTGTGACTGGGCAGAAAGGCATGATCTAATGCTAACAGACGGGGGGTGGGGACCCAGCAAAGCCTGTCTGTTCATTCTTCTGGGTGCCTCTGTGCAGCATTCTTTTCTCCCAGGTGTATGACAACATCCTTCTGAAATGGGGGGGTCTAAGGATCTGCTATGAGTCAGGGAATGTAACATATCCCTATGGCCAGCTCTAAGACTGAAAAGCAGGGAAATATTATTGATCATTTCTAATTTGTATGGCTAGCCTTCGGGAGAAAAGGGAGCAGGAGAATGAAAGCTACAAGAAGGTCAGAAAGAAAGGTTTTGTTGAAGCCTGCACCTTAGTCCTCAGGAACCACACCAACATGACAAGAGATGGCTTCCTCCTTTATCCCTCTCATGTCATTTCAAAGTTGCTTTCAAATCAAAATCAGAAGGGCAAATACCAGGATTATAAGAGTTACTAGCCGGGAATGAGGATAAACCCCGAGATGTGTTTCATATCACAGGCCACAGTTCTGGGAATCTGCTTACTGCTTTCTCCAGAAGCAACCAGGATGAGTTGTGTTGCGTGCTGTAGGTGACGAAGATGGGAATCTCAGGGGTTGTGTGAACAGCTGCAGATGGCCCTTCCAGGTGGGGTGGAACTGGGTGGACTGATCCAGTACAGCTACAGGAAACAGTATCTCAGGGGCCCTGGACACAGGTCTTCAGTGTCCCCATATTCAGGACAGTGACTTGCTCTGTCTGTCTTCTGTGCCCTCTGCTGCCCAGGTCCATCTCTCCCTCCCAACATCACCTTGTTAACTAACTGGTCCCTCTTCTGCCTTCTGAAGCCTTTACTCCACGATGTAAGCTTTAGCTCCCCCCTGTGTGATTGATTTTTATTTTCCAATTGTCAATTCAAGTTCTTAAAGGGTGCAAGTGTAGAGTCATCTCTTAGGCTCTGCTGCCCCAGGTTCTGTGAAATGGGTCACATGGGAATCTGGTCCAGCCTCTAACACCGCAAAGCCCCTAAATGACCTTTTAGGCACACCGTTTTTTAGACTGTAATATGTTTAACACAGTGTTGAAGCAAAACTTGGGCACAATCTTACTGTCTCTTGCTTGTTTGGTTGTTTCATGCAGTAGTTCACTTTGTTGCCCCTGCCCCGACCGACCTGGTACTCACTGTGTAGCTCACAGCGGCTCTGAGTTGTGGCAGTTCTCCTGCCCCTCCCCCTCCTGCTGAGGTTAGAAGTGTGCACCACCATGTCTGGCTTTCCTACATTTTTCAAAATAAAATTCTTTCTTTTCATTAAAAAGTCATGTTATTTTCTTGTTTCCAGGCAACTTTAATAGAAATATATTTTAGATACCCCTTTTCTTGAAGTTCCTGGGATGTAGTACCATAGGGAAATGCTCAACTGGCCTTCTCAGATACCTGCTGTCAGGTTGGTAAAGCCATTTTAACAGCCTTAACTTGTCCCCCTCAGACACTGGAGACTGGATGAGATGGGCAGGAAGGGCCTGGAATATGATGACTTCTATAAAGTGGGTTAAAAGCATCTCCCCTTTAAAACAGAATGTTCTTTTAGACTTCCTCCCCTCTGTAGTTTTGCTACTAAAACATAAATGGTTCTGTGTAGTAGTTAACTTATTATTGGACTCTTATTATTAGAAATTAATGTGTACAAGTTGTAGTGCAAAGTAGATGCAAACAGAAATTTGTTCTTTGGTTTGATTTTAACTTAGAGGAAGGCATACATTGACTTTATATTAGCTTATGACTATAGAACAGGAAGTGAAGTCTGGCAGCATACTGTTTCCTGTCTTCCTGAAGGAAGAAAACAAACTTAAAGTATACTTAGACTTCAGTGCATCTCCAGTCAGTCCACCCACACAGTCTGAATTTAGCATTAGGAAGATGATCCAGTGTCATACACTTGGTCTCATCCCCGCTCCCCAATTCTCCGATTGGGTTGGTTGAGCATTAGTATTTTTGGAAAACATCCTAAGTGATTCTAGTAAGGAGACAGAGATGGCAGGAAGAATATTACCTTCCTGAACTCTGATACTTGTGCCAAGATGCCAGGCTGTGCCGTACCGCACCCAGCACCCTCTACCACTGCTTGTGCCAACCCACTTCTCTTAAGTCTCCCAGGCATATCAAGAATTTCTTCCTCCGACTTTTTTTCCTGATTCAAATTCCTTCCATTTCTTTCAAGGCCCAGTCCAACTGATACCTCCCACAAGCCTCCCTCATCGGCTTTGACTAGAGGGCTTGCTCCTCCTCTGCTGGAAGCAATGAATTAATTGTGTCATTTTATTTACTGTGGCGTCAAGAGGTTAACCATTAACTCTTGATGATTGTTATTCAGCTATCTGTGCTGTGGGTTTCTAACATTCAGTTGTGTGTGATGTATCAAGTGCATGGACAATCCAGGAGCCTAAGATTTCCTCCCACTTTCCATCCTTCTTTCCGTAGGTGAGGCTCAAGGCTTCACCTATTGGAATCTTGCCCTGGTCCTGTCTTTCCTGCAACCAGACACCCTGTCTCCTCAAATCAGGGCATCAGTGATCAGCATGGCCAATGGACAGTAAAACTGATGGTATGAGTGTCTTATATATTGTTCATCTAGTTTATGACCTAGCTGAGTCTTTGGATTTCTTCCTCTCTCTCCCTCATTTCCCAGGCTTTGAAAGAAGTATTAACTTTACTGTGTGTTCTTTATGAGGTCATTCTCAGGAGGAAGATCTTCCTGTCTTGTCTCTGTGCCTTGAGCAACACACACAGGCTAGCCACAGTCTATCTATCCCAGGGTAACAGAAATGATCTGGAATTCTCTGACAGAGAATTGAGTTAGTCTGTGAAGATTCCTGTCATAGAGAATAGATACAACTGTTTCTAAATTAATGTGGTGGTGGTGGGGAGATAGGATTTCCTGTGTAGCCACAGCTCTGTAGATTAGGCTGGCCTTGAATTCAGAGACCTGCCTATCTCTGCCTCCTAAGTGCTGGGGTGCCACCATGCTTGGCCTGAACTCTTACCTTCTAAGCAACATTATATTGGCCACATTGAGCTGCACAGGGGAGTGGACTCCTGGAAGCTGTGGCAGGAAGCAAGCTCAAGGCTACACAGTGAACCTATGTTTCCTAAAGGCTTCGGGCAAAAACCTCCACTCCACACTTAACATAAGCTCGAGGTGTCCAGCACGGCTGTTATTAAAATTACATTAAAACCAGAGTTCCTGGGTTGGCATCATGGCTTACTGGTTTAAGGCAATTGCCACACAAGGCTGACCACCTGAGTTTGATCTCTGGAACTCATAGAGAGATGGGAGGAGAGAAACAGTTCTATAAAAAATGATCTCCACATACATACCACAGCACATGCACTCCCATGCACATGTATCACACACACACACACACACACACACACACACACACACACACACACACCAATAAATTTTTAAAAATGTAGAAGTTAGGTCTAGTTCTTCCCAGCTTCATGCTCCCAGAAGTAAGACTCAGACTCAAAATATATTTACAAATACCTTGGCCAGATAGTTAGGCTCTTCTCTGATTAGATCTAACTTAAACTAACCCATTTACTCTAACCTACATTCTGTCACGTGGTTGCTTACCTGTGCTCAGGTACCAGGCATCCATCTCACCATAATTTCCCAGGTGAATCTCCCCTTTCTGTAAAAGAATAAGTCCTTTTTTTTTCCTGTAGCACCTGCTGCTGGAATGTCAACTCTGAGATTAATTATTTATTGCTAAATGCCTTGGTCATAAGTTTTGACTTGTTCTCTAACTAGCTCATAACTTATTTAATCCATTCAAACTATCCTATATCTTCTTCATGGTTAGTTACCTCTCCTTCAGTCCAGACCTGCTTCTTCCTTAGTGTCTTCCTCACTGTCTCCCTTGAATCTCTCCTTCTTTCTGTTTCCCAGAATCCTCTCTCATCCTGCCAGTGTCCCACCTCCTATTTCCTGCCTCAACTCATTGACTATAGGCTTTTTTATTGATAGGTGATGCTTAGAAGAGATTCTCTACAAAAACAAAACAAAACAAAACCCAAACCAACCAAACAAACAAACAAAAACCACACCCTGAGTTCCCCCAATCATATTCCAAGTGTTCAGTACCCAAATTTAGTGAGCTGTTGCCATTTTTGACAACCATAGAGACCACTTCCAGCATTGCAGACATCACTGTGAATGGTGTTGGCATAAACATGTTGTCAGGCCTGTCAATTTTTTATAGGTTCATCTCAGTTTTTGCTGTAGTTGGTTTGTGACTTCTCATTCTTCACCACACTCATTCTTGTGCTTCCTGACCACTCTGTGACTTAGGACATACTGCTCTCTTTCTGAAATGGCCCTTGACTTAAAACATTTATTTATTGGTACTAAATATTGAACTTAGGGCTTAGCACATACTAGCAGGTACTCCATGGCTGAACTTTACCTTCTGTCCTTTTTAAATGCCCAGGCTAGCCTCAAATGTGTGATGCTTCTTCTACCTTCCCTTCTCTGGTTGCTGGGAGTAGAGGCTTGCCCTTTCATCTCAGATGTACCCATTTTTTCAGATAGACTCAGACATCTTCCCTGTGGAGCTCTTGATTTTTCTTACCTTGTGCTCTTTTTGCCCATTGACCGTGGTTGTGTTGAATCTAACACCATAATCTTGGTTTTGCAGTGTGCTTAATGAAGCCTAGAAACATGGTTTGGTTGACTCGTGTGTGTGTGTGTGTGTGTGTGTGTGTGTGTGTAAAATGTATGTGCTTGTTATTTCTTGTGTATGTTTTAAAAAAACTTACTTAGTGTTTTGGGAGAAATTTTGTCATCTCTAGCATTAAGTTAGAATAGCTTCCTCTCTTGCAGGTTGAAGTTTGCTTCTTCTCTTCTCTTCTCTTCTCTTCTCTTCTCTTCTCTTCTCTTCTCTTCTCTTCTCTTCTCCTCTCCTCTCCTCTCCTCTCCTCCCCCCCCTCTCCTTCTAATTCAACCAGATTTGAGTTGAGAGGACTGTAACAGGGAGAGCTTGGGACATATGCTGTACTGGCTCACAATATACATAACATTATCTGTAGGATAAGTAAGTATGGAAGATGAAAAATGGCTTATGGAAAAAAGTGGGGAAATATATTTACATTTTTTCTAAAGAAAAAGATTTATTTATTTAATGTGTATATATGTATGCCTGAGTGTATGTATGTGTACCATATGTGTGCAGGTACCTTCTGAGGCCAGAAGTATCAGATCCCCTGAACTGGAGTCCTGATGTGGGTGTTGGGAACTGAACCCTATTCATCTGGAAGATCAGCAAGTGTTCTTAAGCTCTGAACAAATTCTCCATTCCCCCTTTACTATTCAAATTCTTTTAATTATGTATGTATGTGTGTGTTAGGTGCACGTGTGCCTGGATGAGTGCAGAGGCGAGAAGAGGGCAACTGATCCCTTGAGACAGAAGTCATAGAGGTTGTGAACTCTACCACCAACTTCCACATGGGTGTAAGAGCAGTACGTATTTTAAACCCCATATTTGAAATTTTCAAGGCTAAGGCCAAAAGCGATGAACATAAGAAAAGGAAGTATTTTTTATTGCTTTTTATTGCTATTTCAGAACACACACACACACACACACACACACACACACACACACACACACCCAGGATCTGGTCAAATTTTGATATACTTTTGTGAAATGATTTGAGTAACTGAATATCAGCTTGCTTTTCTTTTCTGATTATAACATCTGGTAAGACTTAAGCTCTAAAGGGCTCAGAGATATCCTGAGACCTTCAGGGATCATCTTAGTTGCCACCACTAACCATGTAGTCATTCATCTCCCCTGGGCGTTCCCCGACCACGCCCATCGCTCAGATCACGCCCACCCAAATCGCCCCCCCTCCATTAGCAGTAGCTGCAGATTCTCATTGGTGGAGAAGTTGTTCTGGTCCCACCCCGGGGGTCAGTGATAGGCTGGTCCGGTGTGGGGCGGTGGTGGTTGGCTGCTTGGGGACGGGTCCCTGGTGGTGCCTGTCAGAGAGGCTGGCGGCAGTGGAGGCTGTCCGGGCTCGGTTGTCAGTCAGAGAGAGGAGGGAAGATGGCTCGCCCGGACTAGTGCAGCTAAAAGGAGAGGGGCAGGTGGCGCGGCTGCCCGCGGAGCGCAGTCGTCCGGTCGCCGTGGTCGCCGTGGTCGTGAGGGGAGGCCGCGGTGGGTCCCAGAGCTGCTCTGGTGAGTCTCCCGCGAGCCGCACGCCGGCCCCTGGGTCGCCGGGAGACCGAGAACTTTCTTTGGTCTGGGAGGAGCGGGGCTGAAGCTGTTGCCTGCGGCGGGTAGGACTTCGTCCTGGGGCGGCGGCCCGTTGCGGGTAACGGCTCCCGCGCGAGGCGCGGCCCGAGAACCCGAAGTTGGCTGCGGCCGGCTGCCCGCTGTGGACGAGGCTCGGTTCCCGGTTGGGCGGTGAGCTGGGGGCACCCCAGGGTCGGCCTAGCGCTGAGCCCACCGTAGCCTATGGCCGCTGCCCGCCCGCCCGCGCCGCCCAGAGTCCCGCCCCTCAGCCCACGCGGGCTCCGCAGACCCGGTGCTCTTCAGAGCCGTGCTCGCTCGGGTCTTGAGTCCCGTGGGGCTGGGGGTTCGGAGTGCCAGCCCGGTCTGTCCATCACCAGGAGAGCTCCTCTTCCGCCTGCGCCGCGCTGGACCCTGGAGTTCTGCCTCTGCTGCGGCTGCTGTGACGGCCCTCGAGGATCCTCAGGGCTTTCTTTCTTTCCACTGAACGGTTTTTTCCCCTCTCTTTTTCTTTTTTCTTTTTGCACGAAAACACCCCAGGTTTGCACGCTTCGGCAAAACTGGGTCCCTGCCCTGCAGCGTGTATGTGTTTGCTTTGTACCTTTAGAGTTTAGAGGTTCCCGAAGGATTTAAATTTGGCCCTAGTGGTTTTGCACTGCACTGAATCGCATCTAGGATAAAACGCTATTGCACGCGGGCTGCGGCTCCGCTGCTCAGGTAGGGGGAGTGCTGCTGCTACTACACAGAGACTGGCTACTGGTTGCATTCAGGGTAACACTGGCTTTCTGTAAAGTGGGTGTCGTTTGGGTAACACGGTAGGTTTTTTGCAGGAGACTTGTCAGCCCGGTGGTTCATGCTAGGAGTTGCAGTTTGAGGTTTTCAGTTGTTACAACTTTTATCTACATAAAGCCACAAAGATTAGGGTAACCTTGAAACAATGTGATAGTTCTGGGAGGTGTGTTTTCCTAAGACTGCTCTGTTGCCAATGGCACCATCCTCCTCCGCCCCCCCCCCCAGATCATTTGATTATTTGTGAGCACTTTCCCCCTTTATTTGAATACGTTTTAAGGTTTACAGGTTGAATCCTTGTACCACGTTTTGAAGTACAGGGAAGGAAAAGAAAGAAAAAAGGCTTCTTTGTCAGAAGCAGTATCAAAATCAAGTATTCAGATAAAATCACTTTAGTAGCAAGGGGGAAGCCCTGTATGTATTTAGAAAACAGATTCTACAGTTGACTCATTTTGCAGTCGTTTGATTTATTAACATTATTTCCAGAAACAGATTAGAATTCCTATTAATAATCAGTAGCAACAGTCTCTGGATATGAATGCCAGGTGGGGACTGGGTTGGGTCAATGCACAGTTTCTGTCGTCTTTCCTTTCATTAGTCTTGGTGGCAAGTGCTTTTACCACTTGAGCCATACCGGAGGACCCTGCTTTCCCTTTTCTAATTTTTTGTTTGTTTTGATCCTTCTATTTTATAAAATCCCTTTTGTTACATTTTTAAAGAATAGTATAATTTTGACAATGAGTTTAAATATATCTTCTAGTTTACACTTGTTCAGCATCCTGTTGCCTATTATTTATTTTGTAATCAGACCTAAGAAATCTTCATAGGTGACTTTTGAGAGTGTAGCTCCGAAACCAGTCATCAGATTACTTGTGGCAATAAAGTAGAGATGTGTGAGTGAGGCTTTTCAAGAAAACAGAAGGAAGGGAAGGAGGAAATGCTGGCTATGGAATAACACTTCTCTGTCTTAGCCACACATATATAATCTTTCGCAGAACTTAAAATTTTTTACTCTCAGAAGGAACCTTCCTACCCCCTTTCCAACGAGGGCAAGATAGGACCAACACAACAGCATTTATTTAAACAAGACCTCTCTGAAGTATAATTGGCATGTAATAAGCCATACATATTTCAATTGTGCCATTTAATGCTTAATATGTTTATAAACATTAAAATTATTACCACAATTAAAATAACAAACCCATACATTAAAGTTTGTTTGTATCCTTTGTGATGTTTCCCTCTGATTCCCAGGGAACACTTTCTGTTGGTATAGGATGCTTGCCTATAGAAGTTTACGTTTATTTTTTTTAAAAAAACCCACCATGATCAAGATGGTTCTCTCTCTCTCTCTCTCTCTCTCTCTCTCTCTCTGTCTCTCAAAGATTTATTTACTTTATATATGTGAGTACACTGTTTCTGTTGCTGTCTTCAGACACACCAGAAGAGGGCATTGAACCCCATTACAGATGGTTGTAAGCCACCATGTGGTTGCACTCAGGACCTCTGGAAGAGCAGTCAGTGCTCGTAACTGCTGAGCTATCTCTCCAGCCCAGAAGTTTACATTTTTAAAAATATTATTGATTTCCTAGATATTTTTAATGTGTGAACATGGTTGAAAAACTACTTGAGGGACTGGAGAACTGTTTCAGTAATTAAGAGCACTTGTTCTTTCAGAGGTTTGGTCCCTAGCACCCACATGGTTGCTATTCACAACCATTCTTAACTCCAGTTCCAGATCTGATGCCTTCTTTTGACCTTCAGAGGCACCAGGCACTCCTGTAGTTCACACATACATATGCAGACAGGACACTCAAACATGTAAAATAAGTCTTCTGTAGGAAGTCCACCACAGTAGAGCATAGGTTGAAAGAATTTAATGTCTGTTTGTATGTGCGTGGAGATAGAGCTGATTCAAGGTGCAGCATTGGGGCAGGGTGGGGTGGGCATGAGGCGATTATTTACACTTAGTCCTTGGGAAGAGGAAGAGAAAGTTGACTAGTAAGAAATACATTTCTGAAAGCAACATCTCCAACAAGGAACAAGATAATAAAGACAGTGTATTTCTTTTTATAATTGTCAGTTATCAGTAGTACGAAGATTGGTTTCCTAAAGTACCTTTTAAAGGTCTGCAAAAAAGTTAAGAGAGCATTCTAATATGGATCCTCAGACCCTTAGCATCGCTACGGAATGCTTTGTTGGGTTTTTTTGGAGGGAGGGATGGGAATTAACAGTTTGTGCTTCTTTTGGAAATGCAAGTGCTGCCAGGTGCTCCCTGTAGTCCTCCAGAGTTAGGCTGCCTCTCTGAACAGAGGAAGGACATTGAGCAATTGAAAATCCCATTTAAATTGATTATGGAGTGCTTTAGCCCTAGTTAATCCATTTCAACATATCCTCATGGAAGAGGGGGTGAAAAGATTGCTAGGAGTCAAGGACAGAGCTGAAATGTCTCCTATAAGACAGGGTCTTCCGTATATGATGGAAATCTCATGTATGCACCGGAAATATGGTTTCCTAAACCAGACCAAAAAATGACTGTACCGATTGACTTGTCAAGTGTGGATGGGGGAATTCTCATGAGGTTTCTTCTATGAAAGAAGAGCTACAGGCATTAGTGAGTGTTTGAGAGAGGAAGAATCAGTTTTCCCCAGGGATGGCCCTGTGGGAGGCTAGCTTGACAATCCCAAGAAGACAATCCAAGATGCACAAGAAACCTTTAGGGCTACACAGTCAGATGTTCAAAATTGTCACTTAAGATCTGTTTTTAAAATGCTCCTTTGTCCTTTTCTTTTCTTTCTTTCTTTCTTTCTTTCTTTCTTTCTTTCTTTCTTTCTTTCTTTTTTTTGAGGTAATATATTAAATCTGATCACATGCCCTCAGAATGTATGTTGAGATGACCATGTGTCGCTGTTTTAACCTGTTGATGGGTGGTTGCTGTAGATGTCTCAGTAGACTCTGGTGCTGTTCTGGGGATCTTGATAGTAGCTTGTTTCTGAAGTGTATGAGAATGACCTCATAGTGTATCATTTCCCCCACTCCCAGCATAAACATAGTGCATTGTTTCCTGAATACAAAGAGAGAGCCCTAGCAAAAGACAAGAAGGAGCTTTTTTTCTCTCTGCCCTTGGCAGGTTTGAAATAGTTTAGCTGTATAAATGTGTAGGTCTTCCTTGCAGTTTGTGGAGATCTCAAATTGGGTTTAAGTCTTTTCTAAGTACTTTAAATTTAATTGTACTACTTTATGAAATATGGATTACCATTTCTATTTTACAGTTAAAAATTGAGACTCAGGTGTTAATTCTCAGCTAAAGTTAAGTATAGGGAGTTGAAACCCAATTTTTGTCTAAAATCACAGCTTCTGTTGTTTGTGTGTTGCATGTTCCTGTAGGCTAGATGGCAGCATCCGCCGGCTTCTTTAGTCATTCTCTGTGTTACTTTTTGAGTCAGGGTCTCTTGCTAAACCTGCTGCTAGTCAGTTAGGGTAGACTAGCAAAGCCCTCGAGATCCTCCTGTCTCCACCTCCAGCACTGAGGTCCCAGGCATGCCAGTCTTTACCTGGGTGTGCTGGAGACAAGCTCATGTCCTCATCCTTGTGTATGTAGTAAGCACTTGACCCACTGAGCCATCCATCTGCCCAGTCCTTGTATTTTACATCAGGTCCCTAGCATGTTCTTGACTAGACTCATTTTGCTTTTCTTATTACTGAAAAATAAATACAATCATGTACATGAAATCTTATTGTTTCTCTTCTTTGTAAATTATATTTTTGGTACCTCCATTTATTCCCGGTCTCTTCTGTGTTGATATTGTCTCTTGTGTTACTCTTAATGAATATTGCCTAATACAGTGATAGTAGTAGATGACTCTGAAGTGGGTGAGGTGAGATGGGAAACTTAAGATTGATTTGTATAAAACATATACAGTATGTTTAAAATGTGTGCCCAGACAAAACGAAAGCTTAAGACCCACACTTGTTGGGTCCCAAGATTAATTTGTACTCCCAAGACCCGTTTGTGTATTGTTAAGAATGTTACTGTAAAAGTGTTGCATATAAGAGATCTATGAGTTTGGAAAACATAGTGCTTTTTCACTGTGGTCCAAATGTCTGTTCGAGCTTTGTGTCAGGGTAGCATTCAGTAGTAAATGTTAAGTTTGTTTGGTGTTTTCTTGAACAATGAATCTTTTGATTACTTGATGAACATTATTAGTTTCTCATTATAATGCAAAGAATTTATCCAGTAATTTGTATTTGACTTGATAAACACAGTGTGTAAGAGTTCTTAAATTTATTCTATGAAAATCATGTTGAGTTTCAGCTATTGGAAGATTTATATTTATTTTTGTTTATGTCTGTGTAAGGGCCAGGACTATGATGAATGTCTGTAGTCAGTCTCAGCTAGTCTGGGTGCTGAGGTGGGAGCTGGTACCTGAGCCTATCAGACCAGCCTGGGCAGCATACTGAGACCCTGTCTTAAAACAAAAAGAACAGAATGATGTAATGTGTAGGCTAGGAGATTTAAGAGAAGCTTTAAAAGTTCTTAAGCTGGGCAAGCAGTTAGGAACTTTTCTAACTCCTCCCTTTGAAATATAGGTTAATATTGATTCTGATCAGTATCCACATCGGTTCTAGAAGCTGCCACTCAGACTTCTCTGAACTAGCTGGACGTACTACTTACTCTTTTGACCTAAATGTCAAAGTTCACAGTGATTTGTTAGTTGGTGGATGTTGCAGACAGAGTGGTAGGCAGAGTGACGGCATTGTCCTCAAAGCGTACACATAATTATAAGAGGGGAGACCATTCTGGGAAATTATGAAGCATGAGGTTGGCCTTGCTAAGAGAATGGAGAGGAAGGTGACAGTGGTTTAGAAATGGGTGGAGCAAGAAGCAGAACCTAAAACATGCAAGTCCAGGAGTGGTATAGCTGGGTCCTCAGGTAGTATTATGTCCAATTTTCTCAGGACTGATTTCCAGAGTGGTTGAACCAGCTTGCAATCCCACCAACAATGGAGGAGTGTTCTTCTTTCTCCACATCCTTGCCAGCATCTGCTGTCACTTGAGTTTTTGATCTTAGCCATTCTGACTGGTGTGAGGTGGAATCTTAGGGTTGTTTTGATTTGCATCATTAGGGAAATGCAAATCAAAACAACCCTGAGATTCCACCTTACACCAGTCAGAATGGCTAAGATCAAAAAAACTCTGATGGGCATATACCCAAAAGATGCTCCAACATATAACAAGGACACATGGCTCTACTATGTTCATAGCAGCCTTATTTATAATAGCCAGAAGCTGGAAAGAACCCAGATGTCCCTCATCAGAGGAATGGATACAGAAAATGTGGTACATTTACACCATGGAATACTACTCAGCTATTAAAAACAATGAAATGAATTTCATGAGTTCAATGAATCCATGAAATGGATGGAACTAGAAAATATCATCCTGAGTGAGGTAACCCAGTCACAAAAGAACACACATGCTATGCACTCACTGATAAGTGGATATTAGCCCAAAAGCTTGGAATATCCAAGATACAACTCACAGAGCACATGAAACTCAAGAAGAAGGAAGACCAAAGCGTGGATACTTTGGTCCTTCTTACTAGGGGAAACAAAATACCCATGGGAGGGGATACAGAGATAAAGTGTGGAGCAGAAGGAAAGGCCATCCAGAGACTGCCCTACCTGGGGATCCATCCCATATGCAGTTACCAAACCCAGACACTATTGTGGATGCCAAGAAGTGCTTGCTGATTGGAGCCTGATATGGCCGTCTCTGTATTTGTATGGCACTGCCAGAGCCTGACAAATACAGAGGTGGATACTCACAGCCAACTATTGGACTGACACGGGGGTCTCCAATGGAGGATTAGAGAAAGGACTGAAGGAGCTGAAGGGGTTTGCAACCCCATAGGAAGGACAACAATATCAACCAACCAGAGCTCCCAGAGCTCCCGGGGAGTAAACCACCAACCAGAGAGTACACATGGAGGGACCCATGACTCCAGCTGCATATGTAACAGAGGATGGCCTTGCCGGACATCAAAAAACCATGCAAGTCAAACAGACTGCTAGACATGCCTAGGAAACAGAAAACAGTCACATAGATGATAAAAACCAGAGTGTTATCATCTGTGAGGTCAACATAGAAGTTTAGCATGGAAGGACACTTGGTGCAAAGTTATTGCATGAACCTGGAAGAAAAGCTGGCTGACTTGCTACCTATGAGGCTGTGGAGAGTTTATGTTGAAAACCAAAGTTAGCTGGAACAGGGTTGATCAAGGGAGCAACTGATGGCAAGCAGCTGGAGGCAGTTGAGGAGGTGCTGTGTCAGAATGTCTGCAGAGTGACTTAGGATGGAGATAGCACTGGAACAGGAAGAGTTGGCTTTCTGACGCTGTAAAGTGCTGGACCACATTCTCGGTTGTTCACATGGTAGATTTCATATTAATTACCTTATAGACTCATTTTTTCTTGAGCATCTACAGTGTGCCAGTTTATTAGTTAATGCTAGGTTGAGAAGATTAAAAAATAAAAGACCAGCCAAGTTTGTTGTTTTGTCCATGAGAGAAAGGTCAGCAGCAGCATGGAAATAAGACTGAGTTGACTGTAAAACAATAATTGGAGCAGAAATTCTCCATGTCTTCATATTATAGACTTTCCAAGAATTAATTATAATATAATCTGATTTATTGAATTGGAATTCCACCAACCACAAATTAATTATTGGTTAAAAAAAAATTCAAGCAGGCTTTAATTTTTTTTTTTAAAAAATCACTTCCTTCAGATTTGGGTAGAGCCAAGATAAAAACTTTTGCTTTACCAACTTTAGCTTCCTATTCAGCCATAAAGCAACATTTTGTTATATTAATATACAGCTTAATATTGTTGGAAACTATTTTTTCAGTTATTTTATACTTGTCTACTAAACCAAATTGACTATTCTGCCAGTCAATGCAGTCATGGCGCTTTGATTACTATAACTATCAAGACAAACATCTGTATTAATGAGACCCACTACCAAGTCTCTGACTGGAAAGATCTGTTGTCTCCTATCTTCTACTGACGTGGTAGAGACTGATCTAGGGCGAGTGAGGGCCTTTTACATGGTAGGCAGGTGCTGTACCCCTAAACTACATTGGCAGCTTAGACCTGTTGTGTTTTAAAATTATGTCTTGTTAGTAGGCCTTCATGCCATTAACAGTATTTCCTTGCATTTTCTCATTGTACTGCCTCATTGCTCAACATTTTTGATTAAACATCTGGGCTCCACTGGCCGACTTCTCTAATGCTTAAATCCCATTCCAAGTTACTAAAGGACAGTGACTCACTGCAAAGCTTCAGCCCACAAACTGGAATTTGGATCTCTTGACATTTCCCTCTTGCTTTTGTTCCTAGCAGTGAAAACCGCCACTTGAAATGTAAAAAGCTTTAGGAAGTTAAAACAACTATGCTTAGAAGACTATTTTTGTATGTTGTTATGCTTTGGTAAGAGAAAGGATGGGGAGTGATAGCAAAATGATTAGAACATACTTGCTATGTGTTTTCTATTCTATTCTTAAACCTATATAATGCGCGTTTACTTTATTGTTTCATCTCATTGCTTGCACCCTGATTCATCTTGATCTATTCCAAAAGGGAGTAAGGAATACTCACTTCTGCTGTTTTAGGCTTACTGTCTCCACTAACAGACTGTGAATCCCTTAAGTCAGCTACTATGCCATATCCTTTTCTGTGGCAAGTAGGACCTAGTGGACATTTAATAAATATGAATAAGTGGATGGTATTTAAGCATTAATACAAGAAAAGAAGAGCCAGGCTGATTGTTGGATCTTGGTTGATTGTGACTTCCGTGCTTTTATGGGCTGACTCGTGTGCCCTTCCGAAGTCTCAACTACTAGCTCCTTCAATAAAACTGGTGATAGAATCTTTACAGAGGTAATTAACGCGAAAATTAGGCCGTTAAGGTGGGTACTAATCCAGTATGACCAGAGTCCTTGAAAGAACTAGAACTTTGTACATGGCAGTTAAAGAGGGACATGATGTGAACATGGCAGCTACCCCGTGCCAGAGGGAAAAGCTGGAGGCAGATTCCTGTTTCCTGGCTCTCAGCAGGAACCCACCTTGATCTCAGACTCTAGCCTGGAGCACCTTGAGAAGGTAAATTTCTGTGCTTAATTTACACAGTCTGTGCTACTTCGTTACTGTAGCTCTAAGAAATAATGTAGATGGCTTATATGCTTGTACACAGCAACATCTTAAATCCTGCCATTTGTCATTTGCTTATTCCCAAGAACCCCCTAAACATTTTATGTTTCCTCTAGGCAAGCAAGATATGGCAGAGAAACGGGGTGACTATTGGCCTCCTCTGCCAGCTCCCCAATATAGTGCTACAGTGGCAAGGGGCTAAATTTTGTTTGATTGAGTTTGTTTTGCTTGACCAAGAGAAGGTGTTTATGGGCTTTTAAGTTCCTAAGGGCGCAGGAGCAGCAGCAACCAGCAGACCTGGTTGGGTTTTTAAGGTAGAAAATGGAAGACCCAGTGTAGTGCTTTCTAGTGTGTTAATCTGAGCTAATTGTGCTACAACTGCAGCTCTGTATTGTATTATCTGTCTATCCTGCCTGCAACACGGCCAGCAGAGGCAGCACAGTGTGTCTGGCTCACACCCATTTCTTTGATGATTGCCGCACTCTGGTCACCAAGCATGCTAAGTTGCCACAGCCATGTATCAACATTTTGTTACATGCTTTAGCTATATGCTATGTAAAGCTGTGCAAATTATTTTTTACTATTTCTTTTTTTAAAATTAAGTCTTATTCAAATAGTGCTGAGTTTAGTCAGATTTTACAGATTTCTTGCTGAAAACCTGGTTTTGAATATGTACAAAGGAATTATTTCATCATGTGAAGGCAGTTTACTAGACTTCTGAAGATAAATGTGATTTACTACAGAATGGAATAAAAGTCTTGGTCCCGAAGGGAGCACACTTGTGTTTGTCATTCAACAAAGCAAAAGCAACAGTGCTGTGGGTGAGAAAATAAGACTTCTTACTTGATTTTGGCATAAGACTTGGGTCATAACCTGTGCATCTTAGGAGCATCCTTATTGTGGATATATAAGTGCTAGTGATGTATTTTATTGTTTACTTTTTGATGCTAAGAATTGAACCTATAGCCACATACTTACTAAGCTCACAGAAGCAACATGCTACCAATGAGCTATACCCTAACTAATGGCACAGTTTCTGTAGGCCTTTTACTTTCTTTTGAGGAAATTACTGAGAAGGCTTTTCCCAAAATCATATGCAGATAAGTGGCTGGTCTGAGTCTTAACTGAAGACCTTCCCTCCAGTATTCTACCATGTTCTTTCTATGGCCCTCTTGTTCTTGTCTAGTTCTCTCCACCCCCTATTTTGTCTCCCTCCCTTCCTACCTCCCTCCTTCTCCTCCTAATGAAAACAAAATAATCATGTCAATTTAGTATACTTGTAATCTCAGCACTTGGGATGCTGAGGCAGGAAAAATGTTTTAGTTTTAGTCTGGGCTATGTAGAGGCACTGGATAAAAGAGAAATAAATAAAATAAAGCTGGGCATATTGCTTATGCCTGTAGATCTCAGTACTCAGGAGGCTGAGGCAAGAGGTTTGGTGTGAGTTTAAGGCCAGCCTGAATTTTGTAGAGAATTGGAGACTGCTTGGACTACAAAGCAATCAGAAGTGTTTATGAGGATCCAACTGTTTTCTGTTAAGCCAAAACATTAAAGAAGTTTGCAAAAATATGAAACAATGACAGTAGTATTTTTGTTTTATATTGACATGGAATAGGCATAACATTTTATCTTTAAATGAACACTTAAAGTCTTAAAATATGCTTTTAAAATTATAAATATCATAAATTAATATAAAAGTAAGTATAACCACTCTAGAGTTTTCAATAAGCTTTTTAAAGAAGGCATTGGTGAAGGCAAACATTTTTTGTATTTTAGGTAGGGTCCTCTTGCCAAGTGCTAGGATTACAGATGTATATACTAGCATGCCAGACACACACACACACACACACAGATCAACGTTTGATACTGGTGCTAAGCACTTGTAATTATCCCGCCACAAAATGGCCATTGATTAATTTCTTTCCTCGCATACTCCCCTCCCTTTCTTAAGCATATAACCTGCGTTATGTGCTTCTTGAGAACAGAGAGTAGACCTTAAAGTCTTTTTGCCAATAATGCAAAGTAATGGAAAAACCTTGCATTACACTCGGTAAGCAATCAAGGGCTTGTTGAATTATTAATGTTGCAATTTGAATATATAGTAATATTGACTTTTTGCAGCTATAAACATATTACATGCATCAACATTAACCTTGGCTGTCTGATCTTGCCTATTCATAGCCTCTCTCTGTTCCTACACTGGTGCTGCAGGCCTATAGTCTGCATAAATTTCATGAGCTATGAGCTGGGCAGGGATTGAATGACTGAACCGTCAACCTGAGGCTCTGGTCTAGTAAATATATGGAAAGCATTCTATTTTTTTTAAGGTTTATTTGTTTATTATATGTAAAATACACTGTTGCTGTCTTCAGACACTCCAGAAGAGGGATTCAGATCTCGTTACTGATATTTGTGAGCCACCATGTGGTTGCTGGGATTTGAACTCAGGACCTCTGGAAGAGCAGTCAGTGCTCTTAACTGCTGAGTCATCTCTCCAGCCCTATGGAAAGCATTCTTAACGACTATTCTACTCACTGTGCATCTACACAACAGCCATGACAATGAGTGCTCTTCAGATAATGTTCATAGCTCTTTTTTTTTTCAGTAATCTCTTAAAATCTGTCAGTGGCCTTTAAGATTTTCATGTCTTCATCATTAGAGTTAAATGAAGTTTGTTTGACTGAGACAATACTTGAATTACATAACGTACAACAATTATATTTTGTGAAAGATGATACAAATATTTTGGAAAAAATCTTGGCAGATTTCTGCCTAATAGAATACTTGAAAGTGTTATTTATAGTGCTTTTATGTTTAATGAAGTACATAATTTTATTTCTAAGAAGAGATCTTCTAAGTGGTTAAATATATTAATCAGTCAGTCTCTATTGCCATCAAGTAAGGCTTTGGAGGCTCACAGATACAGTGCCATGACATTGCCCTAACATTTTACAATTTCCCTTACACACACACACACACACACACACACACACACACACACACACACACCTCATCAGCATGAGCTCTGAGTTCTTTCTGGGCAGACTGTAAAAAGCTGACAAGCAAAAGGGAGACAGAACAGAGAGAAGTTGTCGCACAGAGGCCACAGTGGATAAGGGAAGTTGAAAGAAGTAGACAATGCCTGTCTTGTAAGGTTAGTTTGATGTGTAGGACCTGAGATATGATGGTTGCATCTGAGATAGCATGATGGTTCAGGAAGATCAATATGGCAGCAAGTGCATGATGCACAGCACAAGGGAGGAGTCCAGGAGTAGGAATGCTGCTTGAGCAACTGTGCAGAGACAATAAAGTGCAGGCTCTTGGAGTTGCTGTGGAGATGGAGAGCAGATGGCAAATTTGACAAGCATCATTGTGATGGGTGAAATTTACTCCTTTATTCAGCAGATATTTATTAGATACTGTATGAATTTGTGCTAATAATATCTGAGCCTGTTTTTTTCTATAATTACTAACACAATTTTAAGCTCTAAAATTGTTACATAATTTTATATTTTATATTTTTATTTATATTAATTTTATATTTTATTGTGGTGCTGGAGACAGAAGCAGGGCTTGTGCATGCCAAGCAAGTGGTCTCCTGACTGAGCTACATCTCAAACCAAATGATTACATAACTTTTATTTAAAGACATGGTACATTGGCTCAGTATGGGAGCATACTCTCAGGATGTAGTGGCAGGTGGATCTCTGTGAGTTTGATACCAGCCTGGCCTACCATAGCAAGTTCCAGGCCAGTTGAGGCTACATAGTGAGACCCTGTCTCAACCACCCAACGAAGCATCAACAACTGGAAGTAAAATGTCTTTAAAATAATAAAATTATGAACTGGGTGTGGTGATGCTCACTTGTAGTCCTGTAATACTAGCACTTGGAAAGCTGAGGCAACAGAATCACCATGAGCTCCAGGCCAGCCTGGGCTGCATAAGAGCCTGTCTCAAAAAAAGCTGAAAGTAAATAGATAATGAAGTAAAATGACAAATAATTCACTCTGGTACAATTCTCGGTGTGTTTTTTTTTTTTTCTGGAGGTTTGTGCTTTTAGATGAATGCTATAGGTCCTTTAAAAATGAAGAACAAGGACTGGAGAAATGGCCCAGCAGTTGAGAACACTTGCTGCTCTTCCAGAGACCTTAGTTTGGTTGCCAGTGTGCACATTAGTGGCTTACAGCAACCTATAGCTCCAATTCAGGGGAATCTGATGCCCTTTTCTTGCTTTGAGAACAACCTTCCCAGCATATACAGAAAAAAATTGAAAAGGAAAGCAAAATTTTTTTCTCTGAATATTTAATAGTTTATTTGATTAGCAAATGGAAAGGCAGCAACTTAATCAGTTAAGAAGAACGAAAAAGAAAAGAAAAGAATAAAGGAAGGAAGTTCTTGACTGCAGAGTAGTACTTCTAGTACTTAAACAGTACTTAAAACAAGCTATGGGATAGTTTAAAAGAAACTCAACTTTTAAGTTTAAAGCAATTTTCTCTGCTTAGAGCCAATAACATTAAAAATAAATGGATGAGTCCATTTAATAATGTTAGCCATTCTTATAAGATAGTGTTTTCCTTAAGTAAATGTTGATTAATATATAATCATTGCATGCTGGGATATAAACGTATGGACATAATGAGGCCAAGAACTTATGAGCCATCATGTTAGGAATCATTGTATATTGGTTTGTTGATGAGAAAGTTAAACATGAACATTTTACAGTAGTATTACAACAGTGTATTTTTCGTACCTTCTGTGGTGGTTTGCATGAGAATGGTCTCCATATAGGTTCATACATTTGAATACTTTGTCCCTTGTTGGAACTGGGAAGGATTAAGAGGTGTGGCCTTGTTGGATTTCAAAAGACTGGATTGGTTCCTAGTGTCTCTGCTTCCTGTTTGTGGATGAAGATTTGGGGGCTCAGTTACTGCTCCAGTGCCAGGCCTGCCTACCTGTGCCATGTTCCCTGCCATGATAGTGATGGACTGCTGTCTCTGTGGAACTGTAAGATCAAGATAAACCCCTCATTCTGTAAGTTGTCTTGGTCATAGTGTCACAGCAATAGAAAAATGGCTAATAAACCCTCATAATTGTAAATGTACTTCCAACTTACTTGCTTTAACTTTTCCCTCTGTTAGAGCTCAGTGAAAGCCTGGTTTCCACTGACGCCATCCCATTGTCACTGTTGTAGTGTGTGCTCTTGGGCCATCCACCATTGTCAGCTTCTGGGACTGAGTCCTTACAGTAGATGCTCCCCTCGACACGGTTCCTACGTCCTCAGTTAGCGATTTCTATTTTATTGTCTTATCTGGATCTCGCAGCAGTATAAAACCCTATTCAATTTCTATATTATCTATACTACAATACAGATTTTTAACATGAATATTTACTTAGTTTGACATCTCCTATCCTCGGACTACACCTAGTTTGGGTAAATCATTTACTGCTATTATACTAACACTTATTGTTAGGTGACTTTATATGTCTCTAATTATGATCCCTTCTTTTTCTTTAGCATGAAATTCCTGTGCTGGTGATAGGGCTCAGTACGGTAAAAACACTTGTCATTAAGCCTAGTGACCTGAGTCAGATCCCTGAACCCACATGGTGGGAGGAGAGAGCCGACTCTGGCAAGTTGCTTTCTGACCATCACACACATATATCGCAGGCGTGTGTGTGTGTGCACATGTGTGTGCGCACTTTCTTTTTTTAGGATGACTCATTGCATGCAGGGATGTCACCTACCTTGGGATGGTTAGTTAATGAAGTAAATGGACTATTAAAACTGAGACTAGGACTGGGAATATGGTTCATTTGGAGATTGATTTCTGAGCATGCATGAAGCCCTGGGCTTGCTCCCAGCACAACATAAACCAGATGCAGTTGCTTGAGCCTATAATCCCACCACTTGGGAGGTAGAGGCAGGAAGATCAGAGTTGGAGGCTAGCCTGAAAACAGAATCCATACCCCAAACTATTAAAAAAAAGTTTATTTAAGTATTCATATATGAAACAAGTATTTATGTACCTATTATGTGTGAGCCAATAACAAGGCCATCTTGTAACTTAAATGTTAAATAAAACTATGACCAGGTAAGTCCAAGAAAATAGTGAGCTGTTTGGCCTCTCTTTTGCTTTTTAAGGACTTTGAGGTTTTACTGATTCCAAACCTAATATGAACTTTTTCTGTGAAACATTGGTTGCTAAGGAAAGTTATAAAATTTTAGGTTTCCTTGATAGAAGTATTATATCTTGTTGATTTTTTTCCCAGTTATTATATTTACACAGATACTAGATATGTTTACCATTCTTGTACTTGAACGGATTCTTCTAAACAAACTTTTATTTACCCAAGTCTTTACCTTGGTCTCAACTTTTGGATTATGGTTGAACATCTGTTCTAGGGAGCTAGTCTCTGGGATGGCAAGGAGTTGAATATAAGGAGTTGTAGTCAACTCCTTGCCCAATATAAGGAAATTAGAGTTTAGAATTAGGAAATTGAGACACATAGCTTTGATGTGGAGGTGCTTGTAGACACGATGGATGATAGAATAACACTTAGGAATAACACTTAGTTAGGAAGTCAGTGAGCAAATAACACAGCAAATATAACACAGCAGCACAGCAAAAATAACAGCAAACAACATGGACTGACAGACAAGAACAGGACTGGCCTCTAACTTTTAGGTCCAGTTTCCTCAAGAGGACTGTACCACATTTCTGTTCCTTGGATGTCTGTTAGATTCCTTGCAGATGTTCTCTCTGAGTTAGTATCCACACAGCCTTTCTGGAACTACTTCAATTTCTTGACCAATTTCTTTGTAAGAGTCATACAGATGTTGAAATGAGCACTTTTTGTTGCTATGAGACTAGCACATGCCTTGGGGTTTAGCATTTGCTCTAAAAAGCATTCTAGGGCTGGGAGCAGAGCTTAGATGCTAGAGTATCTGCACAGCATGTAGAATTCTGGGTCTGTACAGAACTAAAAGAAACCAGGCATGGTGGTGCACATCTGCAATCTTAGTGCTTGGGAGGTGGAGACAGGAGGTTCATTCTCAGCTACATGGGGAGTTTGATGGCAGCTTGGGCTACATAGAGCTCTGTGTCAACAAAATCCCAAGCATCTGTTTCATACTGTGAGGTTGATGATTTGTGGTTTCCTGGTGGCAGAAAAATAGTGTGGTTTCCTGGTGGCAGAAAACCGTATATTTTTTGGTAGTTTTATTATATGGTTTCCAAATCTGTTGAGATTATCTCCTCTTCACTTTTTGAAAGAGTTTTTAAGTCTCAAATTTCAGACTTTTTTTTTTAATAAGGGGAATAATGGGGATTAGCATTATAGTTTATTTATTTATTTATTTATTTATTTATTTATTTATTTTTGGTTTTTTCGAGACAGGGTTTCTCTGTGTAGCCCTGGCTGTCCTGGGACTCACTTTGTAGACCAGGCTGGCCTCGAACTCAGAAATCCTCCTGCCTCTGCCTCCCAAGTGCTGGGATTAAAGGCGTGCGCCACCACCGCCCGGCGAATTTCAGACTTTTAATTAAAAGATATTACATAAAATTGTGCTCTGGATTCTGTTATCAAAATAAAAGAAATTATCCCTATGAAAGTATTAACATTTGAAAACTATTTGTATATTCATCTTTTAAGATAGCATGAGTTGAGATATGGATTTTATAGTCTTTCACATATACCTTTTTCTGAAACATTAAGATGTTAAAAATTGGCAATGTCTAGACAATGTAATAAATTTTTACATTTCCTATTTTATGCAACTCATTTTAATGATGCACATATGAATATGAAGATACTAAGAACCTTTGCATTTATTTCCTGGTTTTTTTTTATGAGTTATACTTAGTCAATCCTAGACAGATGATAAATCTATCACTGTATTGTAAGAGAACTTTGTGAATTTTTCTTTAAATTTCCATTTAAACTATCTCTTCTTCTCCTCCT